>CM072822.1:258139-1458139 GCA_036937905.1 Salvia rosmarinus
TGTTTATCAAAGATTAAGCCTCCATATTGATAAATGTATTTTGAGACGGACTGCAGAGGAATGCATGCTATTGCATCTAGTGTCAAGATCTTTTGAGATGGGAGTTCATGCAGGTTGTCGCTAAGGAATGGGTAGTGAGGGCGCAGTTCCAAGTTACGATATTAAAAGAGAGTTTAATCAATAGCTCATTGTTTAGCTAAATTAGCCTTTATAATTAGGTTTGTTGCACCACATGTTTGGACCGAACCTCATCTCTTTGGGTCATCTCATATCCTATGCAAGTACAAGAATAAACTGTTTTGTCGTTTAAAAAATAAAAATAAAAAATCAAAGATTAAATTATGGTATTAACTGGCTGTGAGTTCTTTTTGGAATACTATATATGGTTTTCTAGGTTTGCATTTTATGAAATATATTAGGTAAATAATCACTTCACTTGAAGTTTGATGGTCGAAAATTAATTTTGTGTTTACTTGGGATGTCATTTTTGTTCAAAACGTTAGATCTGTTATATATACTGAAAACCAATCAACATTTTCATGCAAAAATTGAAGATAACAATATAGTTGTTGTATAATGCATGGGTCAATTATATAGTTTACGGTATGATCTTTGGGTCGAGCTGTAAAAGTAATCCACTTTTGAATCAATACAAAAATAGTCTGATTGTTGGGCACGAATATGATCGGAACCTGCAATTTCGGTCTGAAAATTTGAAGTGGAAAGGTGGAAACATATATTCTTATTTATTTTGTTAGTAACAAAGAAAATATATTTTCATTTGAATATCAAACGATATCGCCTTGATGCTCGAATATACTTTCGCTCCCAAAATATAGGCTCGGCCATATTTGCAATTCTCACCCAAATATCGAACTATTTTTTATAATACCTAAAAATCGAGCTATTTTCAACCCAACCCAACCCAACCAAAAGTCATGGCATAAACTATAATTAATCATATATATATCTATACAACACCGATCACTGCACTCACTATATACACACACACCCTGAATGCAAAATATAGTATATTTTGTAGCATACGTCCTCTTTGGGATCCATATAAGAAACTTCCAACGGAAGACTTGTTGCTAATCAAGTAAAAGATAATCAGAAGTTTGTTAATGATATCAAAAAAAATTAAACGTTCATGTTATAATTAAAATCATTTCAAAGTTTTGTAAGTTTACTATTGTATTAATTTGACCCTATATGCTAGTCAAAATAAATAGTTTCATAATATATATATATATATATATATAGAGGATAGATCATATAGACCAGCCCTGGATAAGATGTGAAGACTCAATCTCATCCACTCATCTAATAGATCCTATGGTTCAGATTTTTTCGGACTTTTAAGCTTAATTTTGCTAATTTTCGCCCATTATGGGTAGATTAGTAATTTGATCCGTTATGTGATTGCGAAACAAACAATGATTAGTTGAATATGATAATGCATTGAATGAACAAAAAATGCATGCAGATTGAAGAGAATAATGATGATTAGAGCTCGCGCTCAACGCGTATGCTGCTCGCTACGAAACACACTCCAGTCACCGCTTGTTCTCACCAAGCGCCGGCTGACGCGATTATTTTTATGTTCAAGTAAAGGTTATGTTATTTCATATGCATTTTTTTGTGTTTTGT
Organism: Salvia rosmarinus; assembly: GCA_036937905.1. NCBI lineage: Eukaryota > Viridiplantae > Streptophyta > Magnoliopsida > Lamiales > Lamiaceae > Salvia > Salvia rosmarinus. The sequence goes on from CM072822.1 coordinate 259,793, forward strand.
TGTGGCTCTTCCAACCCAACGTCTCTATCCAATCAAGGCACCCGCCGCCCCTTACTCCCTCGCGTGAGCCCACTTGGGTCACTATTATCAAGACTCAAATACTGCAGGCTAATATGTGCATGTGTTCATTTAAATGCATTGTCATGTTATTCGTATAATATCCGTTTTGTTGTGCATCAACCCAAATCAATACCATGAGAATTAACGCCGCGACTTCATCCAAATATTTGGACGGTACTCCAATATCACTGGTGCTGCTTTCCATTTTGCCCCCTAAAATGGGTTGCCACGTGTCAAATTTTAAGCCCACGTGTTCAAAATAAAAGTGGTCTTAGATTGAAGACTACATACTATCCTGACCCAAGTATCAACGAACCCAACCCTATATATATATATATATATATAATATGATAAAATATCAAAACTTCTTGTATAAAGTGATTTAAAAGAATTCACCAACAATGAATTTGTACGTCGTTATTTGTAACCTCATTTATTTTAAATTAACAACGCCTTTAGGGCTTTAGGTTAAACCCACATTAATAAATTCATTTTTATTGAACCAATTTTGTATATGTAATTATAAATAAAAAATAAAAGAAAACCCATAAGCAGGCCAACAGTATCCATTCTCCATTCAAAATGTTAGCAGACCTCTTAAGTGGGCCTTCATGGGCTTAGAGGAGGAGACTTCACTTTGTTTTCCCTTGAAGCCTATTCAATAAAATAGAATTGCACAGGTTAATTTTTTTTTTTTGAATTAAATTGTAAATGTCAAAAATCATGTACTATTTACAATTAGCTAAAATAAGTAATTAAAAAAATTAATGTCGAGAATGGTAATATATCTGAAAATGATCTGTAATTGAAAGATAGAGGTTTTGAATTAAAATTGTAAATGGCTCGTGGCTATTGGCTCGAGAGAAGAAGACAATTTAACCAGATGTTCTAGGCTGGTTCTGCAGAAGAGATTACCTCACGGTTAAGATTTAGGTTGGTATACGTCTGGAATGAACCATTACTTTTTTCGGCGTCTTCCATCTTTCATGCCTGTAATAAATTTCCTTTAAAAGAGCACTTATTTTATAACCCCTACTCCAGCCTCGTGAAAATATAATATAAATAAATCACGAATAATTTAACCAAGTAAGAATCATGGCGATCAAAGCAGATAAATAAACCGTGAAAGAATCACTTAAAGAGGAAGAAACTCTGATAATGTGACAATTAGAACTTAAATTATTGATCCTTATTATAAATCTATTAGTTCTAAAAACTAATTTGTCCAAGCAAGCCGTTATCCACGTCACAGTGTTCAAAACAAAGAATGAATTCAAAACCAAACTCCAACGGTCACACCAATCCAGTCCGATTCTATGTCAACTCAACATTTACCTTGTCCTCCAATTTGCCTCTACCAGAACCCCACTTGCTCTGGTTTTCATGAATGAGGACAGACACTAAAATATCAAAAGATTTGAAATGAATTTTTCCAGAAACTGAAGCAACCCAATTTAACTTCCAAAGATATCTCAATTGACTATTTGTTCGATATATCGAGTTAACATGATCTGACCAAAGCGATTCACACTCGAGGATCACTGATTTTATATATCAGGCATTTCACCGAGACGATCATATTAATATATTGTCATGATCAACAAACCATATAAATGAATGACACTATACAGATAAAGACTGATGATATTAACTGATATAATATATATCCACATGAAATCAATAGTTTCAACATCACTAGCAATCATTTATCATTCGAGAAAATCAAGAAGAAGCACATCTTCTAAAGAATCTGAACCTTCACCAAAGCAAAAGCTTGCAGTTGAGGAGAAGGTAAGCCCTGTGCTTCCTCCCATTGATAGGAAGGTCGAGTTTTGGCTAGAGCTCGCTGCCATCTCACCCAATGGGAGAAGCTCCCAGAGAGCTCGCCAGCCGCATCCACGCGCCCAATAGTCGAGTTGATTGGTGAAATTGTTGTTGGACAGCCTAGCAAGGCTAGAAACTTGGGAAATTCCAGATGATCATATCTGAAGACGAGTGCAATGCCGCTGCATTGTCTCAGAGGCGTTGTTCACTACCTCGACTGGTCCCCGGGCTGTCCCCTCAGCCATCTGCAATCGAGCCTCGTCCCACTATCAGCTCCACTTCATACGGAAGCTTTAGTATTGAAAGAAAGATCTCAAAGAAAGAGGTATTTTCATACTTCTGATCTATGATCTTTGTCATTTACTTAATTATTTCTGTTGTAAACTGCAAGTTTCGGAAAGATGGTGACTCCATATTTTAAATTGAACAGGGAGGCCAAAGTAGAGAAGCCATAATTGAACTACTCCGTGAGGCGATCCAGCAGAATCCGAATCAACAAGAAGTTTCGTCTCCATGAATCTTCATCAGTTAGCTAGGATCTTTGTCTGAAACAGCATCCTCAGTTGTTTTGCAATCTCTCTCCTTTCTGAACCAAGGAGAAGAGAGGTATTGTTGTCTTCCTAACTTTGTAGCTGTAGTATTTAGGAATTAATGTCTCCTATCTTTAAATGGAACTCCACTAATCTAGTTGCAATATATTTCTTGATAGCTAAAGATCATTCTATAACTTCAAGATTCATGTTCTCTTGATCATAGAATATAGCTATCCCACAAATTGATTTTGAAAGTGGTGAAATTAGTTTTACCATTAATCCCTAGTCAATTGTATATCTTCCTAGTATCGTTTTGCTTTTCTGTCCAAGTAGTGGGGTAAAAAAGTATAACGAATTGATCTGAAATAAAAAGTTCTCATTTCTGTACTTTTGTGCCCATGAACAATGAAAGAAAATAGACAATGATCACAAAATTGCTTAATTACATCTCTCTCTCACACACACATGTGGAAGTAATCTAAAACATATTCTTCAACATTCCAAGTCTTGATGCAGAGGGGTGAGAGGGGCTTGCTGTTCATGAAACTCCCTTTCTTACTTGGAAATGATGAGAGAGAGGACCCCTTGAAGCTTTTTGATATGGTGGCCTTAGGCAAAGTGTATTGTTTGTAGCTATGCAAACCAGTTCCACAGCTCTGGAAGCCTTCAAATTTCTTCGATAAGGAGTTGCTGCTTTCTTCATCAGATCTTCAATGCTTGTCACCCTTGAAAGTGATGTGAAAGACTCTGATTTCCTGGTAAAACTGGGAAAGCCCTCTTCTGCAAATAGCAAAGATTTCATCTGATTTTAGTCTACATAAAATATAAGAGCAAAGAAATTAATAAAATTCAAAAATCGAAGTTTGACTTACTTGATGGGCAATTTGTCCATGATCTCAGAAAGATCATACAGAGCTCCGCTGCAGCTCGAGTTCAACGATGACGACGACGACGAAGATGCATCATCTACTGTATCAGATGAAGTTATGGATGATCCATTTGAAGCATCTGAATCTTCTCCTATAGATGAAGATGAAGTAGGTGATGATGATTCACATTTTTCTTCATTCTTCAAGCTATCTTCATATTGAAAGCATGAATCTTGAAACAGATGGTGACTGCTTTTCCCTCCTTCCATCTTTGAAAAATTACACAAAATTCACAAAAATGAACAAGAAAAAGTGATCAAGAACAGATTAATGGGATCTCAAGAAACTCTTTTGCAGTGAGAGATATATAGTCTTCTATAAATGATAACATGAATTTCTTGACCAACCAGAGTAAACATATATATATATATATATGTATATGGGGCATGTAAAATAAGAAAAAATGAGTGGATTAGGCCATTAGGCTGGTTTTCCTTCTGAACAAACAAAGCCTCCCATCACCTACGGGTGCGTGGAAATCCCATGACCAACACTACGAGCGCGACACGTGGACGACATCCAGCGGCTCAGTAATACAGAAGCTGTGGATTGGTACATCGGTGCAACGTGTCGATTTATGATAGGGGTTGCACAGTTAGAGTGGTGAAACTGCAGGTGAGATTAGGGGGGCCTCAAGTTTGAAAATTTTAGACAAATTTTTATTTCCCCTACTTTTTCATGCCTTATCTTTAGATTCGCCGTTATCTTCTCGTATGGTTTGAAATGAATTCTTGACTTTAAGATTTTGCCCTACTTTGGACATAGATAAGTTCAATAGTATTTGGAGGGCATCCACATCCTAGTCACCATCTTCATCCGCACCAAAAATATAACATTATATTCCGCTTTAGTACTGCTTGTAGGATTGTAAAGTTATCGCCAGAATGCGTCTGTTTGTGCTTGCTTCGATCCCGTGATCCGCTTTGTACTGCTTCGTGATCTTTACTACTGGTTTTAATAACGGACTTGGATGTTTTATCCGTTTGGTAGCCTGTTAAGACTATTTTTAGGTTTCATCACTAACCAAAGCATGGGTTATAAAACCTAATCAATAAAGACATTTTAACTAGATTTAAACATAACTAACCTACCAAACGCTCTAAATTAATAAAACACATGTACCTATTGCAAATCTGCCACACCACATTAAATTAATAAAACAGATATTATATTATAACAATTATTCTTAAATTAAATATACAATAGGCAAACTAAATATTGTAAAAAAAAACTTTTTCATAAATCTTTTTTCTTAAAAAGAGGTGGGCGATTGGGCTTAGCACCTGGATTTGAATGAACATGGGACTGACCACCTACCCTAGCAAGAACCACATGAAACATTTCTTGCCATTGGTTCCATATCAATATGACAGGGCACCCCATGTGTCCATATCCATTTCCATATATTATTATAAACTATAAATTGCTATTGGGAAATAATATTTTGTTAGATGATAAGAATTGGGTCTTAATCAGACGTTGACTAGTTTCATGGCTTTGGGTACCAATTTCAAAATTTAAAAATAAATTATTCAGATTGCTTCATAATGTTGATATTAAAAATACAATAAAGTTTATACGCCATATTATTACTTATTACATACCATTTTTTTTCATATATTCTAAAAATATTAAATTAAGAATTTAAATTTAAATTTAAAATTTTCATTCGATAGGTGCAAAATTATAATTCAATAAGATGTTTTAATGTGAAATCAATTTTTAATAGATCAAAATTAAATAAATGGTTTTTTCATTTAATAAAATTGATTACGATCGACCACATTACGATCGAATAAAGATCACTTAAAAATATAGCTTATCAATATTCTATTTTTGTTATCCGAATTGATAAGATAAAATATCATCATTGCAAGTTTCTTTTTGGGTTCTTTTCAAGAAATGGATACACCTCCACCCTAAACGGCCTAAACCATTGCAATTTTCACCGAATCCAAATGTGATTCTAATGTGACTGATCCCACCATGAAGATAATGACATTTGTACTAATGGGATCAATGTGATTGTTGTAAATAAGCAATAAACTATAGAAATACGACAATATATGGTGTTTGGACCTTTTCATATTAGCAGACCTAAAATTTTATATTACAGATCATTAAGAAGACAATTATTTGAAACAGAAATTGCTAATCTGAATTGTAATAAGAATTAGAAGGTTGTAGTTTTACCATCTTTATAATGCTTTTTGGCCATGACGCCATGAGTTACATGAGACTCTGGAGACCCATGGGTCCCCATTTTTTTCAAAATTACTATCATATACATATTTAAAGTGTATAAATACATTGTATTGAGTTGGTTAATAGTGTTGGCTTTCTCCCAAGTGCCCGGTTTGAACCCTTTGGGTGCTCTTCTTTAATTATTATTTTTATTTCCTTTCTTTATTTCTCTACTTATGCTTATTTTTTTCTTTCTTTATTTCTACTTTGTCTCTTTATTTTCTTTTTTTTTTCTACTTTGTGTTCTTTCTTTCTCAAATTATATATAATAAAATTTTATATGTAATTTAATATATCAATCAAATTTTTAAAAGATTACTATAAATTTATTATAACAATCATAGGTAATATTTATTTAAACTTATTATAATAAGTTTTATATGTGAATTAATTTTAGATTCAATTGTTGATTCATAATGGGTACAAGAAAATTAAAATTTGAGTTTTTAAGATAATATCATTTATAATATTAACACTTATAATTTTTTTACTATTTTAATTTTGTAGCTATTATCGATTGATTGTTTAGTTATTTATAAGTAAATTTTATAAAATAAATTACACTATTATTTAAAGTAATATTATTTTTAATTATATTTTTAAAATTATATTTTATTACCATTTAGAGTTATAATTAGTTGAGCCCCTAAGAAAAATTTCCCGACTCCGTCACTGCTTATAAATACTAGGTAAAATCTTTATAACTTTTTAATCACTTAATTATCATGATTAACGTTCATATTCTCGTACGATTATATTTTATGAGATTGAGGTACCGCGATTTGCGATTCCCGAGTAAGAGTAACCTTTTTTTGAACAAGGGTCAGCAAAAGTGCTTTAACGCATTCAATCATTTTCTTTATAAAACATTATCAAGAATTAAAGGCACATGTTGCTGACCAATTCAGACTTTTTTTTTTTTCAGACTTATCGCTAACAAGAATGTCAGTTTCCTAGTTGGGGACATCTTTATTGAATTATTCAGATAAGGCTTAGACTTTTCCATTATTCGCAAAAGTATTTCGACTGTTTATGTTTTGATTTGAGGAAAATCTTAGAAGCATTGAAATGGAATATTTTATACGATAATATGAAATGATTTGATAGATTTTGAGAGTTTAATGGGAAGCCATTGAACATTGTCCACCATTTTCACCTTTTTTGGGGGGTTGGAGGGTTATGCAAGTATTCATAACTACTAGGTCTCGTACGTATCGACCTAGCAGGGTAGAGTGCTGTAACGCCCGGCGCCAAAGAAATTCGAGTCAATCACCGATGACGCGACCTTTAAATTTATGTATTAAATCGACAAAAAACTACTAGATTTTCACTAATATAGTAACACAATCAAAGTTGTTGATGAACATGATCTTATAAGTCATAACCATTCAGATAGATATTATTAGCTATTTAGCTCAAACAAATCATGAAATCTAATTGTAAATATGTTGCGTTGCGACTTGGGAGGTATTTAGCTATGATTATCAGTCAAAACGAGGTTTACATTCAAAAGTAAAAATAAGATAATTTTTAATATTTGATAAACTAGTTTTCTTGAGTTACACTAACCTCCCAAATAATTCTAAATATATATTATAAGTAGGGGTGAGCAAATGTCCAATAACCGAATAACCGAACCGAATCGAACCGAAATATCTATTTTGGTTTGGGTAAATCGTTATTTCGCATAATTTATTATAACCAAATATATTTCTGTAGATGGTTTTCGATCGGGTATGAATTTTTACCCAAATATCCGATATTCAAATTTATATTTATATACAATATATTAGTATTATAATTATATACATTGTTTGCCCTAAAAACCCTACCTAAATGATTCTACATTCTTCTACTTAGTCGCCGCCCACAACCACTCCACAATACATTCTCTCAACTCTCAACTCTCAACTCCCACTCACCATGCCATCAACGCCAAGTCGTGGCCGCCTACCGTCACATCACAGCCGACTCGCCACGCCGCAACCGCTTCGCTTTGGTAATGTTTTTAACTTTGAACTTATGAAGATTATTGGTAATGAGTTGTTTAGTATTTGGCAATGTTATTTATGAATATTACAAACTTGTTATTTGTTGCTATTAGAATGTTTTTTGTATGTTTTGTTTAGAATTCAGAATTAGGGCAAAAATTCGATTTCAACCAAAATATCCAAAATAATTTTCGGTTATTTTAGTTTGGTAACCAAAATTATTTCGGTTTGGTTCGGATATCATTTCTAAAATTTCGGTTATTTAATTCGGATAATTTTTTTACCATACCCGACCGAATACCCGAATACTCACCCATAATTATAAGCCCTCGAATATTCTATGAAATTAATCTCTATATAATTTTTCTAACGAGGAAACCTAATTGAAATTTGAGTGCTACAAAAATAAGTGCACAATTTTTATCAATTCTATCAAATAATAATTGTTCTACATGAAATATCAATTCTATCAAATAAAAGCCAGTATTTATGAATAAAAACGAACGAGTTGATCTGAGTTGAACCCGATCCGTACATTTGTAATGTGCTTTTTCGGTTAATTCAAATCCCATGATATTTGCCCAAAATAATTACTCTACAAAACTACAAAAAAGTTAAAGGAAAACTTGAATAAGAAATATTAGGAAGTAATCAATTCATCTTCCAAAAACAGAAGTTATGGATAATATAGTGGTTGATTAGTTCTCTCCACCCCAATTTTATTTTGTGATGCATCAATCCTTCCATATGCCGTAAAAGAAAAGGAGAGACAACACAATAAGGTGAAAGATTCTTGATAAGATTATCATTATAAACAATAAATGGGTCAAAATCTTTCTCCAATTCGATACGAGTCATCAAATAGAAGGGCCCACACATTTTATACAATTGAAACATACTTATCATATTCAATGACCTAACTTTTAAAGAGCAAACACAATCACATAGAAAAACAATTAAACCTTAACACGTATAAAACAAGATTTCACAATCTCAATTTTAGGGGCAACCTGAATCTGCAAGCAAGATCTTGTGCTTTATTATGTTTCAAAATTTGTGGTTGTTAATTGTTAGTTATCGCTAGGGATATCCAAATTTCACTATCAAAATTGAATAACAAGCTATTTTTATTTTTAAAATTTAGACCTGTTTGGTAGAGTTAGTTAGGCTTCGTTTAATTAGGTTGCCTAGTTAGATTTCATCTAATTAAAATATATCACAGAAGCTTAGATTTCGAACACACCACTTGGTGAGAGCATAAATCCTAAAGAAATACAAGAAACAGTAGCTACCAAATGACAAAACCACCAAGTCCAGAAAGCTACCAAACAAACGCAGGATACTAAACAGAAATTTATCAAACAGACGCATAACTTTATCCCGACAAAACAACGCTACCAAACGGGCATTAGTTTCAACATGTTCCAATTATGCCATGTGCATAAATAATTCTCCAAATATATATTCTAGCTGTATTTTTTTCATATAGAGTAATTATTGTAAAAACCATCCTTAATCTATAAACTATGAATTCCTAAAATCTCTGAATTTACCATGAAAGCGTCCGAATCCAAGAGTTTGAATGAACTAAAAATGATTCTTATTTTACATTTTGAAATTGATTTATATTTGATATCATTCCTTTCCATATAATTGTATTACAATTCAAACCGATATAATTTATCGTGATTTATTTAATTTCACACCCGTGCTTAATATGATGCTGCAGAATTCTTTCGAACAAACAGCCCGAATAAATATTAATTAGTAAATCGCATAATTTAAAGAAAATTTCCTTCAGAAAGTATCCGAAGCAGGAATAATTTCCTTGATCGAGCAGTTTATTTAATTGGTATTCAACATGAAGAAGGTGAAATTAAAAAACAAACATATTTCTTAATCAAATTTATAGATCCATTAATCATAACTCCAAACCAAAATTTTGAAAATTTAAATGTAAGAAACAAAAATAGGAGAAAAATAGAGATGATGAAGAAATTTTTAGTAAGTGTAGGGAAGATGATTGTTGACAAATCAACTGAAAAAACGAAAGACAACTGCCCATCTTTCCCTTGTGAATTTCAATTTAGCAGAGAACACTTTCGATCAGAGTGCATTTTGAATCAAATTCGCACAACGTCGATACACACTATCTCTGCTTCAGATTCATTTTTCCGAACTTCGTGTTCATCCAAAAGCTGAAAGAAGAAAACAATAAATTGATAAGAAAATTGAAAATAGGGGTAAATTGAATGAAGCTGAGATCTACGCGGATGGGTTGGAGAAAGCCGGGTGATATGCGTGGACTTTATACTGCAGTTGACGGCCCACTGGATATAAGGAATTAGGGCTTTGTGCGTTTGCTATTTAGTTAATTACCGAAAACACCCTCCCACCTCTGGTCAGAAAGGCACGCAGAGATTAGGGTTTTGTGCGTTATTACACTTTTAATTTGTTTTCCTCTTTAATGGTTTGATTTCTTCATTCTGTTTTAAAATGTATTTCCTTTTCCTTTTTAGTTGTTGTCTATTTCATGTCAATCGTTAAGTGACTGAAAATATAAAATTTTATATTTCAATTACTATAATAAATTAATTTTTATATGAGATATTAGTCAAATACCTAATTGAATTATTTTCTACTGACACAACTCACTTTCGCTACCACACTCGTTGCCACACTGTTCATTCTCGTTGATTGAGGGAAATTTTGTAAATTAACATATAAATGGGGTTTGATAGCAATCTTAGTATGGTAGTTAAATTGAATAGCTATCTTATATTTTGGGGTAATTTGCACTATTAACACTTAGATATATACTATGTTATAGATCATCAAAAAATTATATCATTCATTTGAAAAACCACTTATAGTTTAAACTAAACATAAGATATATGATACACCACTATTATATATGTATGATACCAAGAAATTTAGCGTTGTATAAAAAAATAGTTTGTCCTTTGAATTTGTTGTTACCTCAAACATTATAATTTATTGATATTCCTGACCATTTATATGTATTACAGACCGAATATCTGTTATTTATTTCAATGGGTACTTTACAAATATTTTAATTTTAAAAAGTAACTTTGTTCAAGTATTGATTTTGCATAACTCAAATACTTTTGTGTTGGAAAGCATTGTCCGTATTGAGATGGAAGTAGTATTTAATTAAATTTTCAATCTGGTGACAAGAGAGTGTTGGATAGTGAATAAGCATCCAACAAAGTATAGATAACAAGGGAGAAACAATGGAAGGATGCGAATGACAGAATGAGGCACCATGAATTGAGAGTTGAGAGCAGCATCATATGATATCAAGAAAGGTGATGTTACGCCCACGACGGACTTAGTTCAGTTGGCTAACTAAAGAGCTAGTAGATTTGGAGTAAGAATGATGAGGCTACATGCCTTGATCGAGTGGGTAGTCGCCCATCTTCTCCACCACAAGATTGCATTGCCCCGAGTCATGGGCCTCGTACACCCCGAATATCAGAGCTTGTCATGGGCCTCGTACACCCTGAAGAGTGTGTGTGTGTGTGATGAGTTTCCGAATTTGACGTGATGGAATGAAATTGAATGAGTGGCGTTCACGTTGAGATATATGTTACACAAAATGGAAGATATCGAGTAGGAGTTTATTGATTAATTTACGTAATTTAAGATAATAAATTACTAATGTTTTGATTTTCCTAGGTTTAATTAGATTAATCTATATCGCATTTGTACACTTACATATCCATTATAATTCAATGAAAAGTCTCGTTAAGAAGTAGTTAAAAGAGAGAATCAATATGAGCAAAAGTTTGATCATTTGTCTTTGGGTTGATTGATAACTAAAATAGATAAAATTTGTATGATAGATGGACAATGGATGCTTTACTCATCAATTATATTCAATAATTTTGTGTGATATTTCAGATCGGCAGTTCATAATACATAAAATTTAATATATATAGGGATTTAGTTTTCATGATTAACATTATAAAGGATCGAGTATTTAATGAATTAAATATATGATAACATAATTTTTATCCATCAATTCTTTGTTTACTACAAAGAAGTAGTGGATGATTAAAATTGAAATAAATAACTCCTCATTTATTTGGAGGATTATTCCAATCTCATTTATATTGTTTGGATTAAAATCAATGAAAAATAATTCGAAGGATTAAAATAATTTTAGACTTTAAGATATCCACAAATATTAATGCTTAAAAATAAACACTTGATTAGGTTGGATTAATTTTATCTATCCAACTTAATCATGTAAAGTAAACACCGCCTTAGTATTCATTTGTTACGGATGATAAGAGTGTATTAATTATATAACAAGACTTCATTATCTTTCAAGAATGAGTCGACAGATACAAGCCGGCCAGCATGGCTCTTGGAGTGAAAATTGGGCATGCCTTCTCACTGTTAGCAATTATAAAAAAAAAAAAAAGTGTTGCACAAGCCACAGTGAAGTTCTGGAAATTCTAGTGCATATATATACACGCAATTTACAAACCAAGCTGATTTCCATCAATCAGTTTCTTCATTGCTTGTGAAAACAGAGTTAATCATCTCCTTCAAATTATTACATCCCACAATCTCCATGGCCTCCGGCCCTAGCTGCACCTCCGACAACAACTTCTCTGCTGACTTGGGGACGATACACTTCTTATATCCCAGCTTCGCCACCGTGCTTACTCGCTTCTCCAATTGTGCTACCTATGGTTTTTTCCACAAAAAATCAACAACAAACTCATGTTTAGCTTAGACCCTCAAGGAATGACTAACAAATTAATAGAATCAACAAAGGGCAACACGAGATATTAGAGACGGACTTTGCCTAGTCACCAAACACACATAGCTATTCAGCTTTTACCACGAGAAGGAATAATTCATATGCCATGGACAATGTAATGGCCAAATTTAAAATGAGACGAATTTCTTTTACATACCATACGAAGTTCACCACCAAGACCAACTTCTGCAATGAATGCTATGCCATGTGGTATGGGGAATTCCAAGAAGCTGAAGGAATAAAATGATATCTAGTTAATTAAATATGGAGGTACAAGTAGATGAAACCAATTAGTTTATCATACTGATTGATACCACAGGTATAGCAATTTATCAGTTCTCATCACAGCATATATGTATATAGCATATGATCAAGTGGAGAATGACTAAAGTCACTTGTTATTAAAACCATGCCTGCTGCAAATAGCGGCTGCTATTGCTAGATCACCAGCCGTCTCCGTCAGACTAACTCCACTAACGACGTTAAGAAAGATACCCTGTCAAAATTGAATATTAGAAAAACCAATACAGAGCAACGCTAATGACGTTCTAAAATAGTTTATTTATGACTGCTGTGTGAGCCAATACTACACATCGATTCAATTGAAGAAACTATCAGAATAGATAACCACCAAAGAAAATCTACATCGGGTGCAGAGATACAAACAATCACACATGTTAAAGCTGCAATTAATAAAGAGATCATTACATTCTCTTGTAGCTTAAGTCCAGCTTGCTTTATTATAACCTGCACAAAGGGTACATAGTGAGATCATTCACAAACTGCTCTAAAGAAATTTTAATGTCCACTAATAAATTTTTAGTCAATATCTAGAAACAGTTCAATCACAAGACAGAGTTCAATTCAGAAAGCTTAACAAAATGTCACACTCACTGAAATAATCATGTCAGCCCTGCTACCTTGAACACCATTTAGATGCCGCACAACTGAAGAGGTGCCGGCTACACATAATGCCTATAGGAATATAACCGCATTTAATATAATAAAGAAAGCAAAGAGCAAATTTATAACCATCACAATTTTAGTGTGTACAATGTTAGGGATTGCTAGGATATCATATAAAAGAAGCTCTATGACTCCCAGCTACAATTTGCAGCGAGAAATCTAATCATACCTTACCTCAAAGATGATGAGAAAGATTCAAGAAAAAACTTCTATAAATTAGTTATCAGAAATTTGCTAAATACATCGTATATGGTACAACTGGAAAGTTTTGCAATCAGAAATTTATTGCTATTGCTCTTGCCTCTTGGTCTTGAAAGTGATCTGAATTGGCAATTCATATTTATTTTCACAGTCCACTTCAGTCAGTTACAAGAAGTTCTAACATATCAAGATAGAACCCAGATTAACTGAGCAGTATATCAGACTGAAAAAAACATTACCTGAACTTCAATGAGAAATGCTCGAGACCCATCCATAATCACAGCTACAGCCAACCCAGCTAAGTAGTCTGAATCAGATTGCTGATCAACTAAAACATCTCGCTTGGATTTAAAACTCCTTGGAGGCCTGACTGTGACATTTTGAAAACTCCAAGCTGAAATAAAATTACCATTATGTTGTTAAAAGTTTGTACTTGCATGAATTTGAAGGCCATGGTACCTAAAATAATGAGGTGAGAGAAGCTCCCCAATGTTGCATTAAAACACACATGGAAATCTAGCATATAGAAGGAAAGAGACTTTGTGGTGTTCATTAACACAACGTAATACTATGAAAACTTTGATATAAGGTAGTCACTATTTGCAATTAATAAATTAATCAAAATTATAAAAGCGACACAATATAGGAGTTGAAGGATGTCAAAGAATGAGTTGTCACATAAAACACGGAATACCTCTTCGTGGAGCCAAATCGATTCTTCACTGGTCGAAGTAACCGATGTGATGAAAATTTCTCCCTGGAAACATCCATCAGCAGTGTAATTAAAGAATGTACATTTTCCTATGTATCAATAGCATTATCCTCTAACAATTCACATGTGCTATTTCAAAATTCACAAACAAAAAGCTCTATTAGATTCATTTGATAGAAGAATATCATAAGTAAAGGACCAGGAAGGAATTGCTTTTCTGACCAGCTATTTACTAGGAGAATAAGGGATGTAGTTTTAGTTCCTAGATTTCCAACCATGATAAAGTCACCCATTGAAGCTCAATGTTGCGAACAACATTCACATTCTTATTGATTGCTTGAATCACAACTACAACTAATAACATATTGGAGCAATATAAGAACTGTCAGTATCCACTACACCAGACTAAGGGAATGAATTGTCCAATCAATTTTAAAGACAATAGACCAACCAAATTTGATTAAAAGTATATAGACTACTAAGAGAATAAAGAAGAATCATCGAGGTACCAACTTCCAAATATAAAACTACGTCCACGATGTGCTCCAGCACACGAGGTCCAGCTATATCTCCGGTTTTGGTCACATGACCAATCTACATCCAGAATGAAAAACAACCACATTACAATCCCAGGAAGTGTCTATGATAATAAAATTAATTATGCAATAAGGTTCAAAAATGTTTTAAGCATTGAATCTACCAAAAGCACGGGGATGTTTGTCTTCTTAGCAAACCTTTGTAAGGCTGAAGTGCACTCTTTGACCTGTCATATGTCAAACTCAATATTACAAAGTAATTGTATGTCACACTAATAAACATGTGAACCTTAAGTTATGCTGATTAGAGAGCAAGATCTAGTCATTGGGTTATCAAACTGGGCAAGTTCCACTGCTTGAAGAGGAAAGGCCCATGTTCTACAAGATGATGCATAACTAAGTGGCAAGAAACTAAACAAACTTGTAGTAGTTGGATTATGTTATGGTTTCAGAAGATTACCACATGGAACAAAAATAGTACAACTTATGACTTATCAGTTATCATATAATTTTTTGGATGATAATGAAAAAAGAAAAATCAGAACCTGCATGTCGCCTCCGGAACTTCCTGTCACTCCTGTTAAATAGACTGTCTGAATAGAATCAATAACTAAAGCCTTTGGAGAAAGACGCTGAGCCTGTTCTAGAATATCCTGTTCAAGAAGGCAACACAAAATGAACAATAAGACATAATGTACTAATGATATTTGGAATACATTTTGTGTCATGCATGATAAACCCTAAAGCCTCTAACATTAGAAGAATTTTCTTCACAAAAGGTCAATTTAGTAGCCTCTGATCAACAGCATTCCGCGTGCAGTTCATGTTCCTTTAGGATAGCAAGCCCAATTATTAGTTGTTAAGATTCAGATGTGTTTTTTTTGTTGCTGCTGGATAAAAAATAAATTAAAGACCATATGACAGTGGACTTGATCATCGGACATCAACCACTCAACCAACAAGCCAACACACGCACAATCAAAAATCTTATAAGTTTCTAAACATATCCTGATATGACTGCTGGCATTATTTGAACAACTTAACATCAAATAATATCCAACACCACTAGTCATAGTTATTACAAGTATGGGTGAATGAAGCAACCATAACTAACAATGATGACTTCTACAATTTTCAAAGCAAGAAGACGAGCATGTCTAAAAGATTTACTTCAATATCAGTACTTGAATGCAAAAAAAGTTCTTCAGTCTCAATACAAAGACGGTCAGCTCTGTTTCCAATTTGTTCAACACTCTGCAACCATAAAAAGTTAGGGTTAATAATAACTATTTCGCAACCCGAAATTGTGTGATGAGGTAAGTCAGTAACAAAATCAGATGCTCGGCAAAAAAGAATGAGAGATTGGCAGCATATCCAAATCTCTGCAACAAAGCAAACCTATTTTCAAGGTTCGTGAAGCAAACAGTCTGAGAAGGCATACCTCTTCCCCAGATACATATATAACTCGGCCAATCCCTTCTGCTATCAAAGCAGCAACCTTCCATTGAAAAAATGAAATGTGAGATCAAGATTCTACTGCAGTATTATTAGCTAAATAAATTCCTTAAATGGTATTATAAGAGGGAACAAGCGACGCCACCAACGAACAGACGTTGATACCTGTAATAATAGTGTGCTTTTACCAACACCAGGATCTCCGCCTATTAATACTAGAGAGCCTATAGGAAGAAAACCACCAACATTCAAAATGTTAAAATAGTAGACAAAATAAAAATGACAACTGACAAGTAACAGCAATAAAAAAAGAAAGAAAAATATGCAGCATGTGAAAAATCATACAAAATCAAGATTGATGATCCAAGTGCTGTCTATGTATTTAATAGAACACAAGACCTTATTTAGGACTCTCCCTGTGCCATAGCACTTGTTAGAATGATTATGCATAAGAAAATCCATGTTTAACCAATTCTGTAGCATCGCTGGAGTGAAGTTGTTTACTTTTTCAACTTAGAAATGGCCGAAAAGCTACAGCTTTGTTAACATGAAAAAAACCAAACAGTTTTATTTACATAAAAAAACTAAAAAATAAATGAAATTAGCTCTCATAATGCATTGTGAAGAAAGAGTTATGTGAAGAGAGAAAGGAAAACCTGGGACCAAACCACCACCAAGCACCCTCTCGACTTCATCCCCAAATTCACCAGGCCTGCACACAAAAAGCATACTAACTCTAAAAAGCCCTACAGACTAAACAACCAATATATTTGCTATAATCGAACAATACACGAAGACTACTGTATAATCTTAATTCAACAGAAAGAATGTCTGGCAGTAGAAAGCAAGTATTTGAGGGCCTGAGGCAACTGAACAATACAAAGACCGGCTACTATATACAACAGTTATCTCCACTTGACTCACAGAGGAATTCGCCAATTCGAATTGTCAACCCGACCATACACATCAGTCAACTTGACAGGGGCGGCGTCCCTCGGCACCCACGATCGCACGGCATTTTCGGACACCCGCATTCCGGTCACTTTCTGGTCCGCACTCTCGGGAGTGAACCGCTTCATCGTGCCGACTTCCCCACATTGCTTGCACGTGCCCCACCACTGCCCATCCGAGTACCCGCAATTCGAGCAGACATGAACGCTCCTGCTCTTCCCTTCCTCTTAATGCTGCTCCTAGCACTACTGCTTCCTATCACGTCTCCATAGACTCTGCTACCGACTTCCGTAACCGGTTGCTTTTAGTCTTTGCACCACCGGATTCGGGCCCTTGGAGCCGTAACGTTCTCGCTTGGTGACGAGACGGCCAGTGGCGGGTCGTAAACAGTCTGAACGGCGGGAGTTTGTTGGTCAACGGGAGGCGGAGGCGGTTTGGGAGAGCAGACCAGCCGTATGAGGTGGGTTCATCGGCGGCGGCGGTGGAGCGGAACTGACGTTGGGGAGTTGAGTGGATTTTTTTTGGGAATCTATGGTAGTTGTGGGATATGCAGCAGGTGGTGATGGAGTTAGGGTTTCGGATGGAGAGAGATCGGAGGGTTTTGCAGAGGTGGAGCGATCGGAGTGTAAGCATGTCGAGAGCTTGCATCAGTCCGAGGAAATTACGATAATTCAATTTGGGGATTAGGTTTATTAAGAGTTGTTCTTACATTAGTGCCCGGGAAAATTCGAAACAAGGGTGTTGAGTGAAAGGTAAGAGTTTTAATAAAATATTAATAGATAGTATTTAAGTGGATAAAGAGTTTCATTATATAAAAAATAAGTGATTGGAATTGAATTATAAAAATTAAATGTGGATCAGTTGATGATTTTTTTGATAAATAATATATGCTCGTGAGTTTGAATTATAAGGATTGAGTATCATAAAAAAGTAAGTAATATAATCTATATGAATACCGAATAAAGGAATTATGACACACTCTTAATGAACGAAAGGAAGATAAAAGGAAACATACAAGCTGAAAATAAGCAAAATGATAGAAGAAAATACTTTTTTTTTTTTTGATATCACGAACCCGTAGCCGCTACCATAGTGCAAGACCAGTAAACCCCACGATCCCGCAATAAACCGCAAACCACACATGACATGTGAAACCACACTGAAAAACCAGTGTGTGATGCACTCAAACCCATGTATGCGTTTGGTGATTTTTCGCTTCTTCCTAATTTTGCATCCAACTAAAATTGAAAATTGAGGCAGATTCACATGAGAATATCCATATTAATATAGTTTTATTTGGTTCAATTTTAGTGATAATATAATTAGATTGATTTATTAAAATCATCAAATCGTATTTTACGGTTCGATTTGATTTTGGTGCCAAATTGAAATTTGGGGTGAGCAAAATATCCAATAACCGAATTGAATCGAATCGAAATATCTAATTTGATTCGTAAATCGGTTATTTTGACAATTCGGTTATAATCAAAATATATTTTAATATGATTTTCGGTTCGGTATGAGTTTTTACCCGAATATCCGATATCCGAAATTTATATTTATATTTATATTAGTTTTTAATATAAATACTAAACACCAATTACAATTACGATAAACATGACGATACAAAATCAAAAGGTATCCCAGAAACAAACTCAGGAACTTCAAAGATTAAACACCAATACAAGAGATATAATTAACAGGGCCGATAAGGAAACCATAACGAATCGTACATGCAAACATAACATCCGTATCCGACCATTTCAAAATAAAGAAGCTTAAATCGTCAAACAGTGAGTAATCAACATCAGATTGCAATTACAATGAAAAACTAAGTTACACAACACCACATGGTATGTGATTAGAAGGTTCGATGGATTAAAGAAGCTTTGGATTTGGAGAATATGAATTTGAAATTTATGAACTTTGAACTTTAAATTTGGTGTTTTGAGAAGATTGAACATCTTTATGAATTGTTCAGATTTGGTAATATTTTGAACTTTGAACTTATGAAGATTGTTTGAATGAGTTGTTTAGTTTTGGTAATGCTATTTATAAATATTGCAAACTAGTTATTTATATGTTTTTATTTAGAATTTAGAATCAGGGCAAAAATTCGATTTTATCCGAAATAATTTCGATTACCAAATTAAAATAACCGAAATTATTTCGATTTGGTTCGGATATCATTTTTAAAATTTCGATTGTTTAATTCAGATATTTTTTTGACCATATCCGACCAAATACTCACTCCTACTGAAATTGCATCTCATCAAAAACTCAACACTATTTTTTAAGTAATTTATTAAAAACTCCTCTTTTTATTTTCAAAAGGTTTATTAAATGATGTTGGTCTCATGACTCATCACAAAGAATTTCACCTGAATTTGCATTACATTTTTCATCGCAAAATCTGGAAATAAGATATTTGGGTTGTCAAACATGTGAATTGATTTCCCACTATTATCGTGCAATTAATGAGATGTGACCAATGTTTTGTGGTTTTAAAATGTTGTAATCTTCTTGTTTTTGTGGTATTCACGTGGCCACTTATTCTTCTCTATTTCTTATGCAAATTTTCTTCATCTAATCTAACCCGAACCGACTCGTATTTATTACACAAAATTCTGTTTTAAATTTACTAAATCTTAACCAATTTAGTTAAGTTCATGAGAATAATAATACAAATTTAGTGTCAAGCATGCAATTTATATTAACTAGTAGTTGGTTTACAGACTCTAATACACAATGAGCTATGTATTTATATAATTTGCCGATTATTGGACATGAAATGAAAGTTCAAGCAAAATAGATAATGATCGCAAATTAATTTGTCTTCATCTTCAATCCAATTGTTTCTTTATAGAAAAATACAGCAGTTTACTTTTTGTGAAATAAAATATAATATAAAAGCCTTTAAAAAATATAATTTAAAATATTCCTTTGCAAGGCCAGAATTCTCTTAAATAAATTCTTACCGAAATCCTAAAGCCACGATTACAATAAACACTGGAAAAAAGGTATTATCTCTAATTATTAAGACACTAAGTTGGTTCTTAGGGGGTGTTTGGCTGAGCTTATAAGCTCTCTAAAACAACTTATAAGCTCAATTAATTTGTTTGGCAATTTAAGTGATTAAAGAACTTATAAGCTTCCAAAATAAACTCTAAGAGCTTATAAGCTCAAAGAAAAAAAAGCTCTAAATCCTAACTTATTTTTCAATCACCTCTTAAGTTATATCAAAATTACAAAAATAACCTTCAATGGCAGGTAACGTAAACTAATGACGCTTAACTTAAACAAAAAAATGTATTTAACTTGACAAAACCATTTGTATTAATTAAATATATGGACGAAAATTTTTTAATTAAAAAATCAATTATAATGCATTCACGTAACATAAAGCCACATCATCTTAATTTTAATATTTATTTTTATAAGATTATACAAAATTTTGATATTATACAAAAATTTGGCGATTTGAACACGTATTTGAACAAGTGGAGTCATTTGATATCATCTACACCTTTCAGTTCTATTTTGGTCATTATGACATAAAAGAATATATAATACTAAACACTTCATTATCTTATAAGTTTGGTTATCCAAACACTGAAAGATCTTATGTTCTTAACTCACTATATCTTATAAGTTTTTAAACAACTTAAGTTGTTGGAGCTTATAAGTTCTCTTACACCCCTTAATTGATTCAAATAGTTTCATCAAAAAGTTGGAGTTTCAATTTTCAAATTTTAAATTTCCAAGTTGCGTGAGACAGTTTTTTAAACTTTAATAATTGATTTGTTGCTTAAATGTGACATAAGACAAATATTTGATGGCTATGTCTTCGTTAATTAAATAGAAAGTCTGCACGTTAAATATAAAATCCACCTAAAGCAGAATATATTAAATCAAGCTTCCACCTATGCAACTGTTACTTCAATTTTAATGTTCCAGCAAATTAATGAACGCCAAATCACGAAACGAATAATCCATCTGAGAAAACTGAAAAACGAATTAAATTCAAGCAGTGCAGCTCAGAATTAAGTCAATAACTACATCCGATGCAGAAGCAGATGTCTTGGTCAATCAGTAAGTTCTCTATTCGTTTCATCTTTTGGGGATTCTTGAATTGAAGAAGAAGGGTGTTTGAGAATCGAGATTCTTTGCTTTTTCTGAAATGGGTTTCTGATAAAGTTATCTTCTTGAACGTTTCAGATGGAAGATGAAGAAGAGGTAGGGTTTAGGTTTTGCTGACTGTGATCTTGCTTGTCTGTTTCTGTGTATGTCTGGAACATTTGAAGATTTAGTTTTTGTTGTCTGAAAATGGCTGTGAAAGGTAAAAGGGACGGTCCCATAAGCCCTGTGCTTTTCAAATTTGGTGTGGCTTTGGCTTTTTCCCTTGGTGGAATTGTCTTTACTTTCCTCAGAAGCAAAAGAATTATGCTCCCTAAACCAAAACCTTCACAGCCTTCTCCAGGTTATATTTCTTTATTTTATTCCAATT
The DNA here is from genome assembly GCA_036937905.1 of Salvia rosmarinus. Lineage (NCBI taxonomy): Eukaryota > Viridiplantae > Streptophyta > Magnoliopsida > Lamiales > Lamiaceae > Salvia > Salvia rosmarinus. The sequence continues at coordinate 281,497 of CM072822.1, forward strand.
TTTCCTTTGGTCTAATAATTCAGAATTTATTTTTGTATGGAAGACTGATTTTTGTTTGAATTATATATGTGATGTATAGGTAAGGCTGATTCAGACGTTGGAGCCGATCACCATGCTTTGAAGGTACTGCCTAACCTTCTTCCTGTCTGAGATGAATGACAGATTGTTGCAATTAATTGTGTTTTTATCTGTTTAAATTGTAAGTTTATATATGTAAACGAGTCCTAGTCTTGATTAGTGAAGAAGTTTGCTGATTGTAATTGCTGGATTAGCTAAATATTTTTGTAAGTTTTGATTTGGCTTCTTGGTTGTGATGAAGTTTCCAACTTTTTTGATGTCTTATGTAATATTTTGTAATTAATTGAAAACCAATTAATTTATGCCCTTCCTTGTTGTTGTTAAGATGCAACCGCATTCCATTTTAAGTAAATACAACTCTTCCTTGCAGAACTCAACTATCCCAAAAGTTACTTCTCAGAATTCTCCAAGTGAGACCTCCTCTAGTGATGGTAGAAGCATGGGAGATAGAGACGGCTTTCTCTTCCACGAGTTGGATCAGCTCGTAAAAGAATATGACATGGCAACGGATGATGCTTCCCGGAGGAAGACTGGACAATCTTTAGAACCCAGTGTCGAACCAACTATGGAACACGAGAGAGAGCTCAGAAGCCTAAGGAGTAAGGTTGAAATTCTTGAAGAAAGGGGGAAGATCCTCGAGAATCAACTGCTCGAGTATTATGGCCTTAAAGAACAGGAAAATGCTGTGTCGGAGCTCCAAAACCGGCTAAGAGTGCACAGTATGGAGGCTAAGCTCTATAACCTCAAGATCGAGTCCTTGCAGTCTGATAACAAAAGATTGCAGGCTAAAGTGGCCGATTATGAAAAGGTCGTTGCAGAGCTCGAATCTGCACAAGCCAAGATTGTACTGCTGAGGAAGAAGCTTAGGTTTGAAGCTGAACAGAACAGGGAGCAGATCTTGAGTCTTCAAGAACGAGTCATGAAGCTGCAGGATCAGGACAAGAAGGCTGGTGAAGCTGATCGAGACGTGGATTCACAGTCACACAAATTGGAGGAGGAGTTAGAGGAGACGAAGAGGTGTAATCAGAGTTTGAAGCTCGAAAATTCAGAGCTGGCTAAGAAAGTAGAGAGCCTAAAAATGATTGCTAAATCCGCTTTAGATGATAAAGAGGTAAATTTTATGTTTACAATATTAATCTGATTTAATTATCTTCATTTCATCACCGGATTATGAAAATTGTATGTGAATTTAGGTTAAAGCACTTAAAGAGGAGAGTCGGCTTCTAAGACGACAAAATGAGGATTTCAGGAAGGAAATCGACCAACTCCAAGCTGATCGGTGCACAGATGTTGAAGAGCTCGTCTACCTCCGGTGGATAAATGCTTGTCTCCGCTATGAGCTGAGAAACTATCAGCCCCGCCCGGATGAAACCATAGCTAGGGACCTCAGCAAAACGCTAAGCCCCAAGTCGGAGGAAAAGGCGAAGAAACTCATTCTTGCATATGCGAATAGGGAAGGCTCGAGTGGCAAGGATCCAGACATTGGTGATTTCTGCTACGATGACTGGTCTGTATCACAGGCATCGTATTTCACAGACTCCGGTGAACCCGATGATCTCCCCACCGATAACCTGCAAGACAACAAAGCAAATCATCGGAACAAAAAGAAAGTCTTCGCCAAGCTGATGAAGCTGCTGCGAGGAAGAGACAACGACAGTCATATCCAGACGACGCCATCCTCACTTGGGGAGAGAGCTGCATCTGTAGACGATGTTGTGAGTAGAATAGATGGCGATGGTCTCACGAAGACAGCGACAACCTCATCGGGGGCTTCGTCTCGGCAATCTTTCGACCTGCAGAGATCCTATTCGCGAGGCCAGAAGAGTGCCACTGCAGAGAGTTCTAGAAGAATGAGTGATGATGGCTCTCTGAGTATATTCAGAAGCTTCGACACGATAAGGGGGTACGACGACGACTCGCCGGGCTTTCGGCCTGGCCAGAAAACTCAAAGTGCTGCAAAAACTGAACTGGTGAAATATGCCAAGGCATTGAAGGATTCTCGTCCTAGACCATCGTTTCGACGAAGATCGGTCTCTTTTGGTTCCTTTTAATCACTTCAGTTTATGACCTTTTTTATTGTCTTGGGTCTTACTCGTAGGTTGAGTGATTCACATATAGGTCAAGATATGTAAAATGTGATAGGTTTTGAAAAGAAATAAAACAATTTCATATATATATATATATAGGATATTTGATCTTTCCATATATTGCTGTTATACTGCAAAATTTAGCTTGGCTTATATTCATGGTTCCACCTTGCAAGAACTCTGAAATTATTTCTTGAAGCTCATATCCATTTCATCAACTGGGAATTTCATTATTCAATAATCTATTACTCTCTCCTCCGTCCCACCTAAATGCGCTCATTTCTTTTAACGGGAGCAGTATTTAGGAGAAATGTATACTTTTGAAGGATAATTATTTCCTAAAATGGAATCGACATTTTTGTAATGGACAACCCAAAAAGAAACGGACATTTTAAATTTACGTAGTAGTACTATTTTCATAAAATTGATCTATTTTTAAATATATCGTAGTGAATCGTAAAATTTTATCAAATCTTTCAGTATAACACTTTGCAATTAGAAAGATTATAATTAAAATTACAATGATCAATACTGTATTAAGATCAATAAAATTTTCAGTCGAAAAAAGACAATTCAGCCCTTCCCAGTTACCACGCCGTACGGAGCATCGGATGGTGTCAGTTATAACTAACTCGCAGGGTAAAACAGAAGAATAATATGACAAATAGCTGCAACGCTATCACCCCTCCCATTTCGAATTCACACAATTCTCTCTACGGAAGCAAGAACATGGCGGCTAACGAAAAGAAGCTAAGGACTTCACTCTACGTGGGTGATCTGCACCCGGATGTCACCGAAAAAGATCTCATTGAGACATTTTCAAGCGTCGCTCCACTGCTTTCTGTCCATCTCTGCCGCCACAAGCCCTCCGGCAGGTCCCTCTGCTACGCCTACGTCAATTTCTGGCTTCCTTGTCACGGTATATTTCTATCTTCCCCCTTTTGTTTCTTTTTCGACAAATAATCTTCGATGATGATCGCAATTGCGTAGAACTATGGTTTCTGGTAATATTTTATGATTGCATTTTATTCTTCCGTCATATTTTATGATATTTTACGCTTTCTATAGTATAAGTATTTTTGTTAATCAATTACGTCGACATGTTTCTAGCTGGGTTCCTTTTTCTTGTGATGATTTAGTCTAGCTCTGATGAAATTCTTGGCGTTTTTCCAGCTTTTACTGCTCTGAAATGCCTGAATCATACTCTACTGAAGGGTGAAGTGATTAGGGTTATGTGGAATGAGAAAGACCTGATTGCGGGAAACGATAACAATGGGAACCTCTTTGTGAAGAATCTTGACAAATCGATTACCAGTCCCTTACTGCTAGAAGTTTTCTCCAAATATGGAACGGTGGTTTCTTGCAAAGTTGCTCATGAAAACGGAATTAGTAAGGGTTTCGGGTTCGTTCAATTCGATTCAGAGGATTCTGCGGTGGCAGCTCGCACGGCTCTTCATGATGCTTTTCTGGCAGGCAAGAAGTTGTGAGTCTGCTTCTTCCTTGATCAGAATTCTTGTTTATTCAATTTCTTCACAAAGACACACACAGAGATTTAGTATGTGGATAAAATTATAACATTAGTTCTCTGACAGATATGTCTCCAAATTTCTGAGTAAGAATGAGAGGAATGGTGCAGAGGAATGTTTCAAAAGCCTGTATGTGAAAAATATCGACGAAGATATTGCAGAAGATGTCCTCAAAGCTAAATTTTCAGAGTATGGGAATCTCTCAAATGTTGTGATAGTGAGGGATGAGAAGGGCAAGTCAAAAGGATTCGGGTTTATCAATTTTAATTCGCATGAAGCGGCTAAAAGAGCCATGGAGTTTCTGAATGGACAAAAGCTAGGTAAGATTCAACTATTTTTCACAAACTGTGTGTCATTAATTAACCATTTTACTTCCAAACTTGAAGAACTCAGTGATACATTTCCCTGGTTTTAGGATTGAAGTGTATCATTGTTGCTAGAACTATGAAGAGATCTGAGCTAAGAAATAATTTCAGACAAATATCTGGGTATATCTCTACTGATCATAGTAAGGAGTCAATGGGTTTACCAATATGTATCAACAACTGCAATAGGCCTGTCTGTGGCAAAGAGTTGATCAGTGCTTATGGAGCAGTAAACTCAGCTATGCCTATGTGGAGTTATGAAAACAGAAGATTTGTCTATAAATCCGTCTCGTCTCCATACAATGCCAACAAGGCTTTGCAGTCGCTCACCACTGGTATGGAAATCTCAAATTTTCTACTGTAGTTTGATGTGTAATTTCACTTGATTTTCTGACCTTAGTTTGGCTCTCTTTTCTTTTTCAACAGGAGCTCAGTTGCATAAGCCTTGTCAAAAGTTCCCACCTCAACCAGTTTATTCTGCTAAGTGTCAGCAAATGCTCAGCAACTTTACTTATTTCACCAGTCCAACTCAGTTCAAGCAACCGAGCGCCCCTTTGCATTCTACTCTAGATCAATACTTTGCTGGTTCTGTCAATGCATCTTACCCCGTCATACCTCAGAACAGCCATGGCACCTTTGATGCATTAGTAAGAATTTTGAAACTGTTATATTCATGATCTAAGTCTAGAAAATAACTCTTGATGACTAGTTACTTATATCATCTCATCTGATGCACACAGCCCAAGGAACTTGCTGCTGTGTATGGATATATGCAAGAAGGGTATTTGAAGATGCTGAAGGCTCAAAACTGCTATCCCCAGTGAAGCTCGGTAGCAGTGGAGATGGGAAGGCACTCTCTACCAACAAAACTCTGAATTTTGTAAGAAAATCAGAACTGTCAAATTTTGTGATCTAAGTCCAGAAAATAAATCTTGATGACTAGTGATTTGTACCATCTTTATGATGTGCACAGCCTAAGAAAATTGCTGCTCTGAATGGATGTACGAAAGAAGGGTATTTGGAGATGCCCAAGGCTCAAACACTGTTATCCCCAGTGAAGCTCGGTAGCAATGGTGATGGGAAGGAACTCTCTACCAACAAAACTCGTCTGGTTAGAGCCATGATGAGGCCAGGCTGTATGCCTCAGGTTTGTGACCACTAATACAAGATAACCTAATCTTCCGTTTTGGTTATTAATAGATATTGGCAATCAGTTTAACTATCCCTCTTTGTTTCTCTCAGCAACCAGGATCTGTTAGCATGAAGGTCTCAACGAATATGGCTGCAAATGCACACAGAGAATTTGTTTGAATCTGAAGGGGGGAAAGATAGACTGTTCTAGATGGTCTCGATGCTTTAAAATGTATAATTGTTTGATATCTCAGAACCTAAAACTGCTTATATAGAATCATATTCTATTAGTAATATGATCGAATGCTTCTTTACTGTGGTGCAAACTGCCAAAGGTTTGACACAGAGCAAAACAGAGCTTCTAGCATTGTCTTCAATTTTAGATATCTGTTTCCGATATGTATCAATTTCCAGTGTTTTCAATATATTCGAGCCTTTTATCCATAAATAGGAACCTAGAATTATCAAAATTGTGCATTGAATTAGGGTATCTATGAAGATGATTATCTGTTAGTTTGAATTATAGAACTGTAGAAGCTAGTTATAAGCTTATGTCCTATGAAAATTTCATAACTCGGCTGCGTTTGTTAAGACAACATGATGAAAAACAATACCACTAAATCTTACAAGATGTAGAAGTAAAGAGAAAATCTTGTACTATTTGTAAAGAGCAGCAAATATGGTATCAAGCAACGAGACCGATGCCAGCAATGATGAGACTATCCGCAAGAACTTGGTTTGCAGCTTGAGAGGGATGAACACTGTCCCAAAACACAAACGCTGACGAATTGCTGCAAGTTCCCGATTTCTGATTGCACAACACAATGGTCGTCTCCACTGTCCCCGTCCCACAGCAGCCCCTCGTTGCCTCCACAAAGCCTACACAACAAGCAGAAGAGGAAATTAGAAGACGCAGGTCAATCACATTATGTGAATTTTTTGAGGAAAGCTACCAAATTTATTGGGATTCGAGACGAGGTCGTAGAGGGGCTTGTAGACATCGAAGATGACGATCTTCAAACTGGGGAGCTGCTTCTTGAGCTGGGAAGCAGCTGCATTGATCTTCTTGTTGAACTGCTGGGCATCGCTGTTGAAGCTGGACACGCAGCCGCTCTCGTGCTGTCCGAATATGGTTCTTGCTAGAGGGACGCAACCTGTTGGTGCGAGTGAAGTAGCTCCGATTCTTCTAGCTCCTAGCTTATACAAGCTCTGTGCACCAAATCATCATATATATTTGAAAGTTTTCTCTGTAGATATGGAAAATGGTGGAGTTGAAATTGAAATCATTAACTAACTACCTTGACAAAATTTGAGAAGATGTTGATGAGGTATGAGGAGTACTGATCGGCTGTGTAGTGCTTGTTGAGGAAAGGGTTGATGTAGTAATTCTGCAGAAAGTCGCTGTTGCCGGCGCCGATGAGGTATAATGCGCCGTTGATGATCGATGATGCGTTTTTGCTTCCGGCTACGCTCGCTAGCTTGCTTTGGTACTCCTTGAAATACTGCAGCTGCTGCGACAGAGGAATCACATGCTGCAAACATTTTTTAATAAAATATTAATTAGCAAAATTCAACACGTTTTTTCAGAAAATTATAGACTAAACAAGATTGGATTTTTACACTTAATTCGGCTGTCTTATCATCGTATCCAGAGCCGGCAGAGGCGAAGTTGGCCCCCATAAGAAGATTCTTCCCCGATGCTTGTGGGCTGAGATACGCCGGCGCGTAGGTTGTGAATCCAAGATTCTCCGCTGCGAACAAACAACAGATTTTTTGCAAAATGTGATGATGCATGAAGTAGGAATTATTGAAATTGATTGAAATTTTTATATATACCAGTGATATCAGTGGCTAATTTGCCGTTGCAGAATCTTCCAGTAGGTTCCCGATTGGAGAAATCCTTGCCGTAGGGAGGTTTGTTGGCCTTGAACACTGTATGAATGTAGTCGTTGTTTCCGACGTCGACGGTCGAATCTCCGAACGTCATGATCGCCGGAACTAATTGAGAGTGAGCACAGCTCCAGAACGTAGCAACAATGGCTAATGCGTATGGTAAAAAGCTTCCCATTTTCTTTTTCTTCCAATTTAAGTTTATCACTCAAAACTGATAACTTGTTCTCTACATTAGCACCGATGAAGGTCGTATTTATACGTGTTGAGTTGGTGAGTGTTGGCATCGCCATTAATGAGCTGCAAAAAAAGGTAGTTCTGCGGCATTGAAGGCGATGATGCAACGTATTAATACACCATTTCTTCTAGCTTGGAGCAGGGATATCATTAATGATCAGAAAAGGAAGAAGAAAAAGGATTAAGTTAATTTTAAATTAAGTTTTTTTTACTCGTTGTGGATTGTCATTCATAGAATTTGCTGAAATATATCAGCAGAGAAGTGGTTGGGAAGATATACAGAGATGATGCATTTGATATGACGCTGTGTTTTGGGCAACGGTGTGTCTTTACTCTTCATGCATTTTATTTTCTGCAGAACAGATACGAAGCTCCATGAAGTGACATGATATAATGTATTAACTGAATAAATGAATAGTTAAAACGAAAAAGAATATTGTATTTGGGAAAGTTATGGGTGATGAACTTTTTTGGTATGTGATGCAAGAGATGGTGCAAAAGTCAAAGAGTTGCCAAAGAACAATGTTGTAATATTAAAAGGAATAATGGGTTTCTGTATGATCCAAGCATAGCGGTGTGAATGTGATTTAGGGATAGGGATGAGTTTGTTGTTTAGATCTTGATTCCTAGTGGTCGATTGTTAATGTCTGAAGTCAAAAGTCTCAGATTCGAATCCACTGTGATACGATATTTAAATTTATGTATTTAATTTACCCTAAAAAACCTTCTTTGTGTTCGTTTAATGAGATTCGTTAACATATATATATGTCAACCTTGAATACGATATTATTTGACTTAAAGTGGTAGTCATTTATAAACTTGAAGATAAAAAAGAAAGAAAGTAAATTGCTATTTAACTTGTGTTCTTATACTTTGATTAATATATGATAATCATATTTATTATCTAACAAAATTTCAAAGTAAAGAAGAGTACTTTTAGTAAATTTAATACACAAAAACTCTTGTGGAAAAAATGTCATTTACATTGAAGAAAAATATCATTTTTTTCTCTATAATTCGAAAGTGTCATTTATTTTAAAGAAAAATGTCAATATTCATACGTGCAGATGTCCGCATAGGAACCCACCTCAATTTTATTTTATTTTCAGATTTAAGTGGCTTATTTTTAAAGAAGATGATGAACATTTAATCTACTCTCGAGTTAATTTGGGTAGATCAGTTAATTAGCATCATCGGATTTCTCCAAATTCTGTTTCTTGATTGAATAACATCATTTGTGCATAAAATGAGACTATACTGTGTGTTACCAGGCGGTTTGAGTGATTAATGACGATGCCAAAAGTCTCTGGTTCAATACACCGTGACTTCTTTTGAAGATCCTACTTAAATGACATAATAAAATACTGCTAAGTCCATCGTGACATAGCCTTTAAAATTTCTGTATTAATTAACCAAAAAAATGAGACTATTCTTTTTGAAGATCCCATTTAAATGACATAATAAAATACTGCTAAATAGTACGAATTGGGAGAATAGTTTAGATACCTAATTTGTAGATATAGACATTTAATCCATTGTGCACAATTAATTACTTAGTTTGTCAATTGAAATAGTACAGCAGAAGGGGAAAAAAAAAATACAGGTTTGTATAATTGATTGTAGGTTTATGCAATTGGATTAATGCTAGAAGGGGGCTGAAATTAATTAGGATTCAGCTGACTTAAGCTTATTTGCTGGTAATTTATTAGTGAAAAGAATTATTGGGATTAGTATGGGCTCAGAATGAACAGATATGTTTAGGGGATAGGTTCAAATTTGATTTGACCTAGCAGGTATTACTTAATTGAATTTCAGCAGCTAATTAGAGTTTAATATATTCTGTTCACACCGAGTGCATCCTATTTACTCCATCGTCCCAATATTCATGCCTCATTTCTTTTTTGCACGTAGATTAATGAGAGGTGTTTTCTGTGTAAAGTAGTGTATGACATGAAATTCGACACTTTTTAGTGTAAAATAGTTTCCTTTTTTGGAAACAAGCCAGCTTAATGGGACAACCCAAAAAGAAAAACGAGCCAATAATAATGGGACGGAGGGAATATATTAATTAACTATTAACTTTTAAAATGTTATTAATATTCAGTCTATACTAAAATGATAGTCTACTTATGGTTTATGCACTCGTAGAGGCAGGGTGGCAATATTTTCTGCATAAACCTATATTAATTTTTTGTTTTTCTTGTAAAACTAATGTTGGAAAATATATTGTTTGGTCTTCCTATATTTAATTTTATATTTAGTCTGGACTCTGGTGTTGATGTGCAGGTACTACGGGAAGATATATATTTTAAAAATCAAATAAAAATATTTTAAAATTCTGAAGAAAAAAAACGAAGAATTTCTTTCACAAAACTCTTGACATCCGTCCGCATAGTGTGGACAAACAAAATATCATTTCTTATAAAGAAAAATATCATTTGCTTAAAATATTACATTGAAGAAAATATCAAATATTATTTACATCAAACAAAGTAGGTGACAATTCATGTGTGTCGGGTCGTACATGATATGATAAGGCCAAACACTACCTGTTAAGAATTTGTCCGACACAAACACGAATATGACACAAAATGTACTGATACGGACACGACACGAACACGAATATGACACGATTTTTTCTTGTGTTGACACGACACGACACGAAACGATAAATTCAAATTAAAATTAGAAAATAAATTAATAAAAATATATAAAATATAATTAAATTAATATTAAATATTTATAAATATTATCGAATTATACGAAAACGACACGATCCGACACGAACACGAATGCAACACGAAATTAGCGTGTTACATGAATACGACACGGATCCAATACGAACACGACACGAAATTATCGTGTCCTTATCGTGTTGACACAATAAGGACACGAACACGATAAGGCTGAACACTAACTTGATAATTTTATGCGTGTTCGTGTCGTGTTCTCGTGTCGTGTCGTGTCATGTCATGTCGAATATTGTCAGCCTTAAAAAGTATCAAAATCCGTATATACAAACACATGTATAGGAAACCACCTCACTTTCTTTTAGTTTGAACTACAATTTATGCTTTTCTCAAATTTATAACTAAAAATACGATTTCAAAGAGAAAATGATGTACATTTGATTTTATTTGTATAGAATAAGTCGAAAATAAAAACAATTTGAGATTGAAATTTATTCAATCTGTTAAACGGTTTCCAAACATAGGAGTGGGCCGACAGGCAAAATCCTATGAAATAAATTGTTCTTTCCATTATCTTAATAGACGGATAAATTAACAAAATTCTTGTTGTTGACAAAAAACAACAAAGTTGAGAATTAATTTTTCAATAAACCTGTGTGGCCACATTATGGCCGGTCACATATGGATATTTTAGTAATTATCAATATAATTAATTAATAAAATAATAATATTAAATTAATGTGTTAATCATTTTTACATAAATACCATTTTCACCTATTTTGAAAAGTATTAAATTTAATTTTTCATTCGATAGGGGCAAAATTATAATTCCATAAGATGGTTCGAATGTAAAACCAATTTTTAATAGATCAAATATTAAATAAATGATTTTTATTAAATAAAATGATTATGGCCATCCACATTATGGCCGAATAACATCACTCTTAATTTTTTCAATAAAGCTATGCTACCACATTATGGTGGCCACACACCCTTTTCCACTCATTCTAAAAATATTAAATTATTAGATTTAAATTTAAATTTAAAATTTTCATTCGATAGGTGCAAAATTGTAATTCCATAAGATGGTTTTAATGTAAAACCAATTTTTTAATAGATCAAAAATTAAATAAATGATTTTTTCATTTAATAAAGTTGATTATGACCGGCCACATTATGGCCGAATAGCATCACTCTTTTTTTTTTTACCATTGGAATGAAGATAATGTAACAAAAAATAGAGTCAACTATTTTAATGGTAGTTTTTTTATTTTTAGAAGTTGGAGAAACAATTTTTTTGTCATTGTAGATATGTTAATGATATTTTCTATAAAGCCAACATTTGAAAATAAAAGTTAACTTTTTATTTTTTCGGGTTCCTCAATAGTCTCTTTTTTGTTTTTCTGAGTCCAACAATGGTCTATAAATATAGTTATAATCCATATAAAAGTTGTATTATAGATATAGGATTGAAAAGAAATATAGAAAGAAATATCAAACTTACAACTAATTCTGATTAAAATACTTATGTGCTCAGTCAGTACAAATACTTGGAGTGAAAAATTCTTTATTGCTTACTAATTCCATATTTCTCTTGCATTAATCTTTCTTCACTTTCAGTTAACGAGCTTGCTTCTGGTCTAATTTGAAAAGAAAAAAGAAAAAAATGTTAATTTCTAGATTTTGAATAGTTTTTCATTCTTTTTATTTTAAACATTTAAGGAGAACTTATAGTACTGTTCAATAAGCTATATTCAAGTAAATTATAATATGCAATTAGTAATTTATAAAGAGTTGCTTCCATCGAGTGAGTGATGCTCCAAAGGATAGCACGAACACTCTAGTATGACGTCTCGTGCATAGAGGCTAACAAGATTACTCAAAAAAGATGTTTTCAACAGTAATGGAAAAAGCAAACCCACTACTCAAAAAAAAGAAGAAGCAAATCCATCAATTCTCAACCACAAAAAGAAACATGAAAGGCAAAAAAAAGTAAAAAAAAATCACATATTAGTCTGCAATTATAAAATTGATTCATGGTCACATAATCAAACCAAAATCACCAATAAATTTGTGGAAAATGTCATCTATTTTGATTCTTGATGGAAATATAACCAAGTATACTAAGTAATAATTAAGCTCGTGGAATATGTCATTTATTTTAAATATTTATTGAAATTAAGACAATAGTCATCAGAGAACCCAAAAAGATGAAGTTTAGGGCATCATGGAGAGCCATTGTTATTAGAAGAAGCAGCAACAGCGGCAACGATAACACAACCCCGGTAGTGGAGATTCACAACATAAACAAGCCGGGCACCTAGGAATCTTCGCGAGCACCTCTGTGTAATATAAATTAAATTAATAAAAGGAAATTATAAAAAAATTCAAGAGATGAATAATCGAATGCATATAAAAGTAACAGGATATAGAATGACTTAGCAGATCGAACCCTAGGAAGAAAAGAGAGAAAAATCTTTAAATAGAATTATTGTGTTTAAGATATTTAAAATATAAAAATAAACAAAAAACATTTTAGAATTACGACAGCGCACACACACAATTTAACATTTTGTTTTGTGCACATTCTTGCTTTCCTACATAAGTCCTTTCCACATGGGATACAACACATACGCCGTCGCTTTGGAATTTAGTTTATCCCACATCGAAAAGGAACGAAGAGAGCAGCGTGTATTTATAAATAAAGAGCAGTTACAGCTGGTACGATCTTACTTGAACAGGATCTGTTCTATCGGCTTGTACCTCTGTATCCTTGGATTTCTAAGGAGACAGGAAATCAAGTTTGGTGGGATGAGCCCATGGCGCTCAGCCAGAGCGTGTGATTAACAGTGTCTCATTGTCGGGTTTCCTGGCCACGATGCAGTAGAGGATGTTCTCGATTGGATTTCGGTTCTGTTGGGGGATGGTTGGGCTGACAAACTTTCATTATTCTTTTTTTATTGTAATTTTAGTTTTACTATCCCAGATGCAGAGCGTGTGATTAACAGTGTCTCATTGTCGGGTTTCCTGGCCACGATGCAGTAGAGGATGTTCTCGATTGGATTTCGGTTCTGTTGGGGGATGGTTGGGCTGACAAACTTTCATTATTCTTTTTTTATTGTAATTTTAGTTTTACTATCCCAGATGCAGAGCTGTTCGGACACGAAAATGCTGTCATAGCCGAACATAATTGCCCAGTTGATTCCAGCATTGCAAGCCCTTAATTTGACTCACGATCCCTTTTTCGTGATTCTATACAAAATCTCCCTTTATTTCAAAAGTAATAACATTAATCTTGCTTATTTTCTTTATGTGAAGAATGGAACAATATTACTGTGAATGATTGTATGTGGTTTTTTTGTATTCTCTTCATTGTAAAAAATATTTTGTATTTATTGTGAAGAATGGTTGTATTTCTTCAAATAATTTTTCGAGTAATTTTAACCTAAGCATCTTTACTTTGTTAGTTAATTTCATAAATCTAATTAATTAACAATTATGCAACTTTTTTTCCCCTTCACGTGTAGAATGGATCAATCTCATTGTGGATGTTTCTATGTGGCATTTTGTGTATTCTTCATTGTAAAATCGAAGAAATCGTCGACGCCATCGATACTCTAGCCCAACATTTATTGAGAATGCCGTGGAAAAAGGAGCATGATCTATTATTTTCAATTACTTTTTTTAAATAAATGGTTTTTTAGCTTCTATATTTTTCGTTTTTTCGTAGTTAATGTTTGTTGATAAATTATCATTTTATATAGTGTACTTGGATGGTAGCCCGGGGCTTACTATAAATAAGCGGATCTGGAGATGGACTCAACAATTGGATTATTCAACTTTAAGTAATTACTAATTTTTCATTAAGTATGTGCTTTTAATTTCCTTTTTTTTTTTTCACAAACTAAGGCTTAAATTTTATAATAGGCTGAGGATGGTGTGAGTCTACATCTTCGTGTCTCTATAGATCGACTACTGGTCTTGGAAGCACCAAAAATGCGAGTGTTGTTTCTTTTGGAACGATATTAAGTCTAAGCAGAGAAATTAATCCAGGTAATTAATTGTTCTCTATGTCCCAATTATTTAGGTTAATTGGTATTTTTATAAGAATTAAAAAAATTATTAAAAAAGAAAATCATACAATAAAACTCCTAATATGCCCGTATTTATTCTTGGATGATAAGTATATGACCCAAGATTGCAGGAACCATACTAGGAGTTTTATTGTATTATTTTCTTTTTCAGTAATTTTTTATAATTCTTATAAAAATGTCAATCTAACCTATATAATTGGGGCATAGAGAATAATTAACTACTTGGACTAATTTCTCTGCTCAGACTGAATAGCGTTCCAAAACAAGCAACACTCGTATTTTTGGTGCTTCCAAGACAAGTAGTCGATCTATTGAGACACGAAGATGTGGACTCACCCCATACTCCGCCCTATTATAAAATTTAAGCATTAGTTTGTAAAAAAAGAAAAGGAAACTAAAAGCACACAATTAATGAAAAATTAGTAATTACTTGAAGTTGATTAATCTAATTATTGAGCCCATAATCTCCAGATCTGCTTACGAAATAGTAAGCCCCGGGGCTACCATCTAAGCACACTATATAAATGATAATTTGTCAACAAACATTAACTACGAATAAACAAAAAATATAGAAGCTAAAAACCATTTATTTATAAAAAGCAATTGAAAATAATAGGACCTGCTCCTTTTTCCATGGCATTCTCAATAAATATTACATGGGCTAGAGTATCAGTAGGCACCAGACAGTTTACTCCAGATAATACAATGAAGAGCACACAAAATGCCACATACAAACATCCACGGTGAGATTGATACATTCTACACATGAAGGCAAAAGAAAAGTTCTATAATTGTTAATTAATTAGATTTATGAAATTAACAAACAAAGTAAAGATACTTAGGTTGAAAATACTTGAAAATTATTTGAAGAAAGACAACCATTCTTCACAATAAATACAGAATATTTTTCTACAATGAAGAGTATACAAAAGCCCACATACAACCATTCACGGTAATATTGATCCATTCTTCACATAAAGAAAAATAAGAAAGAAAAATGCATCCTAACTAATGTGAGTTTAAAAATTATAAAATGAAGTAAGCTATTATGATGCATTTTTTTTGAAGAAAAATAAAAAAAATCCCTGCTATTATTCCTAATGAAAAGTGCGACTGAATAGTATAAACTACAGATGCTCGAAGTGAAGAATTTCGGATGGTGATATATGCAGGGATGCTTAGGTTGAAATTACTCAAAAAATTATTTAATTATTTGAAAGAAATTAAGAAAAAAATACCTGAGTTCCAGAGGTTGAAGCTGAAAGACAACTAGAAAAATTTGAGGGATTTAGTGTTCAATTGCAGAAGAATCGTCAACACACAATGAATTAAGAAAGAAAAAATCAAACCAAATAGAAATAGAGTAAAGAAAAACAGAACGTTGCACTCTATTTTTATAAATGAAAATAGGGTAGTGTTTATAGTCTCCTATTCCAACTCAAACAACTATTTTAATTATTCCAGTAAGTGACCTAAGTGAAAATCTTATGGAGATTAATAGCTAAGTCAATTTAATTAATATCTAAAAAATACAAAATAAATTTTATTTTATTCCGTGATCATTTTCGACGTCGAAAAATACAGAATTGGGATGCATGCTTCGAAAGGCCGGGATAGGAACTTTGATGTGTTTATCCTCCACCGCCAACTGTGTTTCTCGGCAGCGGAAAACAATATCGAGAAAATTTGGAAATATTTTGTCTTTATTGGAGTCATTGTCGATTTACTAGGACCCAATTATTTTTTCTTTCGATTAATTCATCTTGTATGAATAATTTGTTGTTATTGGTCAAAACATACACCAAACCAAAAATTAATTAAAAGGGAGTACTATAAAATACAACGATGATATTAATTATGCTCAGATTCCAACAACTTTCAATTCAACACATACTATGAATATATGGTAGGCATGCGTCAATTTTGTTACCAAGCTTGCCCTTATAAATGAAGGGACGAGGAAGGAGCATGGGCAATTGGGCATGTTTCATTCTCTCAATTAATGTTCTGTAATTTCTCAATTGGTTGGATATAATTTATCTAATCTTTGAATAAAAGTGAATTAAAAATATCGATAATGATACGGCACCTGGGCATTGACAGGTCAAGAAATCCAAAACTCTTGGTAGTCTAGTTTCTAATATCTTCCTGAACTGACTGTGTCAAGTGTATGCTTTCCTCTTTCGAGTTGCTTAATAAAAAACGCATAGGCCCCTATATCTGGGATGGCATTTGCATCACCCTATTTTCATGCCACGATTTTGACTATTTCACTATTTATTCGAATTTAATTCCCCTTTTAAAATTGTCTGTTCGATAGGATCTCGTCATAAGTTTGTTGTTCTGACAAATATATGTTATATTACCTCAATACATATATTTATATATATAATATTACATGTGTGACTATTTTTCTTCGTTTCCTTTATCCTTTCCTTATTTCACTAATAACTCAGTGATATCCCTTTGTCCCGACTTGATTGGTCGGTGGGATATTACAGTTTGTATCTGGCATTTTGTGTGCTCTTCAATGTAAAATCTGAAGTAAATTGTCCGGTGCCTAGATACTATAGCCAATGTAACATTTATTGAGAATACCATGGAAAAAGGAGCAGGTCCTATTATTTTCAATTACTTTTTATAAATAAATGGTTTTTATCTCCTATACTTTTTTTCGTTTTTTCGTAGTTAATGTCTGTTGAAAAATTATCATTTTATATAGTGTGCTTGGATGGTAGCCCCGGGGCTTACAATTTCTCAAGCGGATCTGGAGATGGGCTCAACAATTGGATTATTCAACTTCAAGTAATCACTAGTTTTTCATTAATTGTGTGCTTTTAATTTCCTTTTCTTTTTCACAAGCCAAGGCTTAAATTTTATAATAGGGCGGAGGATGGTGTGAGTCTACATCTTCATACCTCTATAGATCGACTACTGGTATTGGAAGCACAAAAAATGCGAGTGTTGCTTCTTTTGGAATCATATACAGTCTATTCGTTATCTGCGGTTTGCAATTATTGCAAAGGAACGTGGGGTTTACCCAGTGCGCACCGTAAGTAGCGATTGTGAGTTTTTCATGATATAAAAATAAAATAAAATTAGATTGAGTTATAATCAGATATTGACCAAAGTCGGTCAACTGCGGCTGAGCATATATTTATTAATTTTGAATTTTATCACAAACCCATGAAATGGACATTGATTATTATATTAAATTTTCTCTCATCTCTCCCTAATTAATCTTAACATTCAATCCACTGATCCTAAAAGAAAATAACTTTAGCTATATTTAATTCATTAATGCTATGTTGTTTTACGTATGCTAAAATAAATTGTAGATATTGGAATTTGTGTGAACACTAAATGACAAAGTAATAATTTTATGAATGAACCCATAACTACCCTATCTTCATTTATAAAAACAATAGGATAGTTATGAGTCCATTCATAAAATTATTACTTTCCCTTTTAGTGTTCACACAAATTTCAATATCTATAATTTATTTAGCATACAAAAAAGAACATAGCATTAGTGAGTTAAATATAGCTAAAGTTATTTTCTTTTAGATAAGTGGATTGAATGTTAAGATTAACTAGGGAGAGATGGGAGAATTTTCATAATATAAACAATGTGCATTTCACGGGGTTTGTGATAAAATTAAAAATTAATATATGTTCAGTCGCAGTTGACTAACTGTCACGACCCGACTATTTAATTACTTAATTAACTAAATAATCAAGCCGTGACTGGTTTAATTAACGATAATCTTTCAATAAAAGAATGATTTAGAAGATAGGTTTTGGAAACAAACGGACAATATAACGTTTGAAAATTTAGTAAGCCAACCTGCACTCAGAAAATATCCAACTACAACAATTATCGAAATGAGGACACAGCCTCACCAATTATAAAAAAATTTCAAAATATTTACATGATTCATCAAAAGTACAGTTTCAAAGTTTCAAAGTTCAAGAATGAAGATCAATGAATATCATGTATGAAGACATGATATTCAACATATCCAAATAGAGTAAAAGATCAAAAGGACATCTCAGCTCAGTTTTCCAGCCACAACTCTTTCATACTCAACCTGCATAATAAAAACATTTTGGAGGATATGAGTACCAGAAAGTACTCAGTGGATAATGCCAATATATCTTTCAAAGTAACATTTCATTCAAGAAAAAAAAACCTTTCTTTCAAATAGTAGTTCATAAGACGATTACATTGATGTTCATAAGAAAACTTTCACATAATAACATATCACCACACTTTATTTTGAAACATACCGGCATAACATACCCGAGTTGGTCCCGAAGGATCACAACTACGGTCATACCCTATCTACGTCATTCGGTAAAGGGAAGTAGGCCTCCTCCCAAAGATCATGGTCCTACATGAGCAAGCTCACGACCATCTACCGCGTGCATGAATTCACATTTTCCTACCGCAGATAGGTAATTGCCGTCATAACCACAATGTGGTAAAACATTTATCATGATTATCATGTGGTGATCAAATGTTTTCACAAGAAATCAAACTCATAACATATCATATGTTTAGCTTCAAAATAAAGTTCGTAATGCACTACCCACCTCGTGACGTTCAATCCAACAAGTTTGGTTCTTCGTTCTTTACTTCCGGTTTCCTCTGCTGGATCCTTATAACATAAGATTATCATTGACTTTAGTAATCCTTCTTACTAATTTAGATATATATTAGCAACTATCAATTAACATACAAATTATCTTACTAACGCCTAATTCTACCGAAATTTCGGTGAGTAACATCCGTAATATGTATAGCCCAAACATACCAAACTACTCCAAAGTCATCCCAAACTCCCCAATATCATCATCACATCATCAAATATACATTTAAGAACTCTATGTGAGATTAATATCACATATTTCAACGTTAATCGCCTAAGGCGATTTAACTACATTTCGATATTTTGAATATCTATAGCCTATTCAACATCAAATATCATATAATTATACTTAATTAGCATCATTGATCATTATTTCATCATTCATTCAAGTCTTACTTAAGAATTTTCACATAAAATCATAACTTTAGTCTTAAACTTTAATTTTCTAACTTTTGATACTTATGTTCAAAATTCCCAATAATTCTACTTAAGCTTTATTTTTATCATAGATCTCAAATATCAATTCAAATCCATCAAATAAAATCAAGAAATCATAGTTCCTAATGTCCCCTTCATTTTCGAAATTTTTGAACATAATGCATATGATTAAATTAAATTCCTATAAATTCATTTTATACATTATTTATATCTCTAAACATAATTATCATGTCAAATGGATCAAATAAAATCAAAATCATCAAGTTCATACTACATGAAATTTTCGAAAATTTCAATATTAAACATGCATGGTTTAATTTTTTAATTTCTTCATTTATATGATGTTTATAAGCATATGTAAACATATATTCAAGCTTAATTCAATCATATCATAATATATGAATCATATTCAAAAATTAGGGTTTAGGTACCATTCTTTAATTTTTCATTTTCATGAATTTAAACAAATTAAATCCATAATACATGTTAATCTAACTCTATAAACATAATTAAATCAATACATCTAATAAAATTTAAACAAATCATCCATAGCTAACACTTTAAAATTTTCGAAAATTATAAAGGGATAGAACATGCTATTTTAAAATTTAAACAATGAAATTATTGATCATAAGAGGTATTTACCTTGCTAAGATTAATTCCCCTTTAATTCCAAGTCTAATTATATGGTAAAAGTGTGGATGAAATTTTTAGTGTGTGTTTTGTGTGTGTGGATCGCAAGTTTGGAGAAGAAAAGGGTTTGGAAGATGATTTTATTCATGTATTATTCTTCTAGATATTTAATTTAAATTTCATGTGCATTTATGTAAAATTTCAAGATAATAATACACAAATTTCAAAAATATTATAAATGCACTCTTAACTTTGCTAATTCCAAATTTTAATGTAATTCAATTAATAGGATTATATTTCAAGTAAATTATAAAATCTAATATAACTTATATTCATGATTTAATTTAGATTCATATAGCATAATTTAAATCACTTTATTCAATAAAATTCAATTCATTATTATAATACTTCTTAAATTTCGAAAATTACATAAATAAGTTCTTTAATCATTAGTTATTAATAAAACAAATTTATCCAAGACTTTAATATCTTGAATAATATTTTATCTCATTTTATAAGAAAAATAACATAAAAAAAATAATTAATGTAATTCATAACATAATTTCCAAGTAATAGTATTTTTCATGCAAACAATTATAAATAAACACATAATTCACATTTTATCACATTTAAACTCATTTCTAATAATTCTCTACATTTTCCGATTCCATATAATTAAATCTTAAATTAATCGGATTCATACCGATTAATATTTCACTATATTAAATTTTACGAATTCTTAAGGCTTAAATAGCTTTTAAGCCTTTAATAATACTTAATTAAACTTTATTAATTACTATAAAATTTCGGGCCACTACACTAACTTTGGTCAATATCTGATTATAACTCAATCTAATTTTATTTATATTTTAGATCATGTGAAACTCTCAGTCGCTACTTACGGTGCGCATTGGATAAAACTCATGTTCATGTGCAATAGCCTATAAATCACACAGATAGAATAAACTGCACTTGAAAAATCAGGTGTGTCAGGCTCAGACCCCAAAAAGAACTCAATCTAGTTTTCTCATAATCTTAAGTGAAGATAGTATAAAATTTGTAAACCCAACTTATTCTTTTTCTTCCCCTTATTCTGGTTTGGATTGGCACATATCTAATCCAAAACATTGTTTATATATAGTCTCCTATTACAAATCAAACTTCTGCGACTATTTTAATTATTCCAGTAAGTGACCACAGTGAAAATTTAATGGAGATAATAAATACAAAATAATTTTTATTTTATTTTATTCCATGATCATGCTACTCTGTTCGAAAGGAAAAGATGGGAAGTTTGGGGTGTCTATATATCCTCCACCGCCAACTGTGTTTGTCGGCCATGGAAAACAATATCGAGATAAATTGGAAATATTTTGTCTTTATTGGAGTCATTATCTATTTTCTAGGACCTAATTGTTTTTTCTTTCGATTAATTCATGTTGTATGTATAATTTATTCTTATTGGTCAAAACATACACCAAACCAAAAATTAATTACAAGTGATTACTATAAAATATCATTTATAGTGATATTAAATTATGCTCATATTCCAAACAAGTTTAGATTGAACACATACTATGTCTGAATATATGGTAGGCATGCGTCAATTTTGTTACCAAGCTTGCCCTAATAAATGAATGGCCGAGGAAGGAGCTTGGGCAATCGGGCATGTTTCCTTCTCTCAATTGTTTTGTAATTATTCGATCGGCTTCCTAATTTTATCTAATCTTTGTTCCATTTTTGGCTTGTTGGTTAACCCAACACGATATCGTAGTGAATGAAAGTGAATTAAAAATATCGATAGATGGTAACAAGTTTATTTTAATGGGTGCGCCAATTTGTTACTAAACCCAGGATACATGGGCATGTTTATGTCACCCCAATTTGTTCTCCGTCAATTTCCCGAACATTTCATTCGACTATCTTCCATTTTGTTTTCAACATATAACATGTTGTATGCCATTGTTTGCAATTTGTAACATATATCGGTCATTTTTCGATAGATGTCTCATCAATATATATGTTATATAAATCGTCCGCTCGTCTAATATCAATAAAAATGAAACACGTAAACAAGTAGACACAAGGCGTAATCCAACAATATTATTCAAGGAATTTATAACTACATTGCTTCTTGTATCTTAGAAGCAAACATAAATGGATACTTATGATATAGGATCACTGGAAGAGAAGATAGTTGTAATTATGTAGATTTAGAGATGTGGACCTGACCCGCCATCCATGTAGCATTTTAACCAAACTGCATCGGTCATATCACTTGGATTGTCGCAAAGGTGCAGAGCCTCGGCTTCGGAAGCGACTGTGTCATAGAAGCAATCGCTACCAACTCTGGACATAAGGTTGTAACAACACACACCGGATAAGATGAGTGTATCTTCTGGCGTTTGGCACATCGCCTTATAAATCTCATTCCTGCAATCTTGGGTCATATACTTATCACATCCTGGTCCAGCTACACCAACTTGGGATTCGCTCAACACTGCTCCACCAATTACCAACAAAATCACCATTTCAAATATGCTATTGCACTTGGAATTACTCATCTTTAACAATAAATTAATCCTTCGATCACCTTCTTAATTTGTATTTGCTGCCTAATAATATTTCGGGTTATCACTTCTTATAGTCACCATTAGATGTAGTTGTTACAACTCATTGTCAAGATTTTAAACGTAATCGATAGTTATTGTTGCCGTTTTATTTAAACACCAATATTTAAGGTTATGTAGTTAGCTAAGTAATTACAAAACTATATATATATATATGTATTTTGCTTTATATGTACTTTGTTTATCTTTTAATTTGTGGCAATCAATCGATCACTCTTGGAATAGATAAAAGTATTACTTTGTCATTTTATTGTTCACACAAATTCCAATATCTATAATTTGGGTTCGTTTGATTTGGATTCCTTGTTTCAAGAGGGGTTTGTATATGAGTTGATCAGTTCTAATCTGATGATGCACATTGCAGCACCATTCTTTTATTCTTCTTCTGTATATTGTACTAAATAATAATTTTATTGTTTCGATATTCTGTAATTTCAATTCCAAGAGTATGAAAAATCAAAAATTATATCCCTTGTTTTAAAACAAACCAAAAGTAATTCAAAAGTAGAAATATAATTTTATTTTATTTGACATATCATGGTCAAAAATATGAAATACGTAGCTAATAATATTTTAATAATAACGGTAAAAGATGCGTGGAAGTAGGGTTAGGTATCGATTTTTAATTATTTTATTTTTGAAATGGGAGTATATAGATTTAAGTGAAAGGCATTGATTAATTTACTTTTGTAAATCTGTACAATGTGATACTATAAGAGTTAGCTCAAAATAAAAGAACAGATAGGAAGAGATGAAGACGGAGAGAATGGAAACTTATTCTAACGATGGTAAACAGAATGTTAATTATTTGAAATTTCTACATATTAATTTTACATTTGCAGCAGAGATGAAGATGATATAATTTTAATATTTATGTTTCTATAAAATAAAGATGCATGAATAGTAACAAAAATTACAATCAAATTTGGTAGTTCATAGATTGATCAATCTATGTGATATTGTCATGTTTCCCTTGTCCATGTGACATTGTCACATCAACAATGAACACGTTAATTCGTGTACACGATGTATAATGGAATTGGCGTACATGTGGACGTGTTAGCGTCGATGAAGGAGAGAGGATATTGGAGTGGCTATTAATGGTTGAATATTCCAAATTGTTTCTTCACTCTTTTCGTTTTTAATTATAATATTTCTTTTTCAAAGTATATTCTATTTGTAATTTTTATGATATGTTCTTTTTAATGATATAAATATCAATTACTAAACCCCATTAATTTTATGAAGAGCCTCTAAATTCTTGACTCTTAGACTCTCAATTAAATTATTGATTCTGGTGTGTAACACAAACAGTTAACACTAAAAGAACAGATATATACGTAGAAACAAAATACTAGAATACCATCCGAAACACAATTAACGTCATTACAGTACTTAATCGAATCGGGGGACAATTAGCACTTAACAGCATAATTAATGATATTGTTTCACGATTTGTTAGCATCCTCCTTAATGTTACTTAATTCCAGGAAATCCACCGCCACTATCCTTGCAATCAGCCGGTGCCATGTTTATTCCAAATCTGCACTTTGCAAGAATTAAAGAATAATCAAACATCGAGATGTAAAACAATATAGTTCAGAATTATTGATCAAGAACATAAAGAAAGGATAATTAAAACTAAAATATATAGCATGCATAATGATCCATCATTAACCGCGCAATGTTGTGGCCCTAGGGTTAATTGGATATGGATGCTGCTTGTCTACGAATTGAACACTGCTCCTAAAGCCGGCTGAATCGTCTGCAGATTGCAAACTCATTATAAATAAATACTATATATTTATATAATTAAGATATGATAAGAGGAGAGAAAATAAATCTTTCCTTATTTTGCACGGTGAGTCCTCCTTGCCAAGTGACCGATTTTGCAACAAAACCATGAATATATTTCCTGTAATTATTAAACACACGAAAAATATATATGTTTGTCAAAAAAAAAAACCTACAGTTATTTCAAGTTTAAATGAATGGATTGAGTCTTACGCTCGGATGAAGAAGCCTGAATCTGAAAAGCATTTGACTCGAGTAGCAATAGGGAGGTAAGAACGAAAGCTGTCACAATTTAAAATTGTGGCCATCCCGCCGGCAGAACTTCCATAAAGTAAAGCCTGTCAAATATCATGCATGAACAATTAATAGTAAAATTTTGGTTCTTAATTTTAAAATCAATTTTACTGGTTTAATTCCTAATGTTTGAGGGGATTAACAGGATAAGATATTACTAGATGAAGTTTGATTCGAGTAATCAATGGAACGATCGAGCTTACATTTTCAGCCTTATCCAATCCTTTAGTTGCTAAAAGTTCTTCCATTACAGATCTGAAGATTCTCCTGCCCCTAAGATGGAGTTTAGTTTCCTGATCAAGAAGAAGAAGAAAAAAAAAACACAAGCGTAATTATTAAAACTTTACAACTTAGATAATATATGATGTCACATCGATATATGCTTAAATAAAAATAATCAGTCACTCAATACTTGAAGATGTACGTACAAGATCAACATCTGCGACATCTGCCATAAACGAGGCTCCGTCACAATACAAGACATAAACTTTATTCCAATTATAGAGATCTAAAAATTAAACCAACAGATATTAGTGAGAACAAAATATGTATGTATCAATATAAGCAAAGTGAAAAATTAGCTATGCTTATTTACAATTACTAATATCGTTGCATTAATTAATATACTCTCTCCCTCCCAATTACATAGACTTGTTTTCCTTTTTTGTATTTCCCAAATATATTGGTTTATTTTCATAAAAGTAATGCCTTTTAAACTAATAACTAGTATACCCCTATTTAATAATTTGATTAACTCATGCATTAATTAATCATCATAGAGTAAATATGGGCATATTAGGAAGTTTATTATATAATTTTATTTTCAATGATTTTCTAATTCCTTGTAAAAATTTAATCAACCTATATAATTGGGACGAGGAAATAATTAAATACCTGGATTAATTTCTCTGCTTAGACTCAATATCGCTCCAAAATTAGCAACACTCGCTTTTGGTGCTTCCAAGATCAATAGTCGATCTATAGAGGCACGAAGATGTAGACTCACACCATCCTCCGCCCTATTATAAAATTTAAGCCTTAGTTTGTGAAAAGAAAAGGAAACTAAAAGCACACAATTAATGAAAACCTAGTAATTACTTGAAGTTGAATAATCCAATTGTTGAGCCCATCTCCAGATCCGCTTGAGAAATAGTAAGCCCCGGGGCTACCATCCAAGCACACTATATAATATGATAATTTGTCAACAAACATTAACTACGAAAACTATAGAAGCTAAAAAAACCATTTATTTAAAAAAGTAATTGAAAATAATAGGACATGCTCCCTTTTCCTCGGCATTCTCAATAAATGTTACATTGGCTAGAGTATCAGTAGGCGCGAGACAATTTACTTCATATTTTACAATGAAGAGCACACAAAATGCCACATAGAAACATCCATGGCGAGATTGATCCATTCTACACATGAAGGAAAAAAAGTTGCATAATTGTTAATTAATTAGATTTATGAAATTAACAAACAAAGTAAAGATGCTTAGGTTGAAATTACATGAAAAATTATTTTAAGAAATGCAACCAATTCTTCATAATAAATACAAAATATTTTTTCACAATGAAGAGTGTACAAAAGGCCACATACAACCATTCACGGAAATATTGATCCATTCTTCACGTAATGAAAAATAAGAAAGAAAAGTGCATCCTAACTAATGTGACTTTAAAAATTATAAAACGAAGTAAGCTATTATGATGCATTTTGTTTGAAGAAAAGTAAAAAATAATCCCTGCTATTGTTCCTAATGAAAAGTGAGACTAAATAGTAAACTACAGATGCTCGGAGTGAAGAATTTCTGACAGTGATACATGCAGGGATGGTTAGGTTGAAATTACTCAAAAAATTATTTGAAAGAAATGAAGAAAAAATACCTCAGTTCCAGAGATTCAAGCTGAAAGATAACTAGAGAAATTTGAGGGATTTAATTTTGGAGTGAGATGAGGAAAATCATTCTTGCGCTCTATTTTTATAAATGAAAATAAGGTAGGTATGCGTCAACTTTCTCATAATCTTAAGGAAGATAGTATTAAATTTTGAACCCAACTTATTCTTTTTCTTCTCCTTATTCAGGTTTGGATCGACGCATATCTAATTCAAAGTAGTGTTTATAGTCTCCTATTCCAACTCAAACTTCTGCAACTATTTTAATTATTCCAGTAAGTGACCTCAGTGAAAATCTTATGGAGATAAATAGATAAGTAAATTTAATTAATATCTAACAAATAAAAATAAATTTTATTTTATTTTATTTTATTCCGTGATCATTTTTCGATGTCGAAAATACCGAATTGGGATGCATGCTACGAAAGGCCAGGATAGGAACTTTGAGGTGTTTACCTCCACCGCCAACTGTGTTTCTCGGCAAACAATATCGAGAAAAATTGGAAATATTTTATCTTTATTGAGTCATTGTCTATTTACTAGGGCCCAATTATTTTTCTTCGATTAATTCATCTTGTATGAATAATTTATTGTTATTGGTCAAAACATACACCAAACCAAAAATTAATTAAAAGGAGTACTATAAAATATCAACGATGATATTAATTATGCTCGATTCCAACAACTTTCAATTGAACACATACTATGAATAAATGGTAGGCATCGTCAATTTTGTTACCAAGCTTGCCCTACTAAATGAAGGGACGAGGAAGGAGCATGGGCAATTGGGCATGTTTCATTCTCTCAATTATTGAGTTGTGGCGTTGGGATCACCATTAATGAGTTGTGGCGTTGGGATCGCCAAATTAATGAGTAGCTAAAAGGAAGTTCTGCGGCATTGAAGGCGATGATGCCACGTATTAATACACCATTCTTCTAGCTTGTGAGAGGATATCTTTAATGATCGGAAAAAAAGAAGAAGAAAAAGGATTAAGTTAATCTTGAACTAAGTTTATTTTTTGCTCGTTGTGGATTGTCATTCGTAGAATTATGCTGAAATATATCAGCAGAGAAGTGGTTGGGAAGATATACAGAGATGATGCATTTGATATGATATTGTAATAATGTTTGCATGTGATGCGATTTATCCTCTGTTCGAAAGGCCGAGATAGGAACTTCGAGGTGTTTATCCTCCACCGCAACTGTGTTTCTCGGCAGCGGAAAACAATATCTAGAAAAATAGGAAATATTTTTTCTTTATTGGAGTCATTATCTATTTATTAGGACCTAATTGTTTTTTCTTTCAATTAATTCATGTTGTATGAATAACTTATTGTTATTGGTCAAAACATACACCAAACCAAAAATTAATTAAAAGGGAGTACTATAAAATATCAATGATGCTATTAAATTATGCTCAGATTCCAACAACTTTATATTGAACACATACTATGTCTGAATATATGGTAGGCATGCGTCAATTTTGTTACCAAGCTTGCCCTAATAAATGAATGGCCGAGGAAGGAGCTTGGGCAATCGGGCATGTTTCCTTCTCTCAATTGTTTTGTAATTATTCGATCGGCTTCCTAATTTTATCTAATCTTTGTTCCATTTTTGGCTTGTAGGTTAACCCAACATGATATCGTAGTGAATGAAAGTGAATTAAAAATATCGATAGATGGTAACAAGTGTATTTTAATGGCTATGCGCCAATTTGTTACTAAACCCAGCATGCATGGGCATGTTTATGTCACCCCAATTTGTTCTCCGTCAATTTCCCGAACATTTCATTCAACTATCTTCCATTTTGTTTTCAACATATAACATGCTATATAAATTGTCCACTCGTCTAATATCAATAAAATGAATCACGTAAACAAGTAGACACAAGGTGTAATCCAACAATATTATTCAAGGAATTTTTAACTACTTTGCTTCTTGTATCTTAGAAGCAAGCATAAATGGATACTTATGATATACTTATGATATAGGATCACTGGAAGAGAAGATAGTTGTAATTATGTAGATTTAGAGTTGTGGACCTGACCCGCCATCCATGTAGCATTTTAACCAAACTACATCGGTCATACCGCTTGGATGGTCGCAAAGGTGCAGAGCCTCGGCGTCGGAAGCGACTTTGTCATAGAAGCAATCGCTACCAACTCTGAGCATAAGGGTGGAACAACACTCACCAGATAAGATGAGTGTATCTTCTGGCGTTTGGCACAACGCCTTATAAATCTCATTCCTGCAATCTTGGGTCATATACTTATCACATCCTGGTGCAGCTACACCAACTTGGCATTCGCTCAACACTGCTCCACCAATTACCAACAAAATCACCATTTCAAATATGCCATTACACTTGGAATTCCTCATTTTTAACAATAAATTAATCCTTCGATCACCTTCTTAATTTGTATTTGCTGCCTAATAATGTTTCGGGTTATCACTTCTTATAGTCACCATTAGATGTAGTTGTTACAACTCATTGTCAAGATTTTAAACGTAATCGATAGTTATAGTTGCCGTTTTATTTAAACACCAATATTTAAGGTTATGTACTTAGTTAAGTAATTACAAAACTGAATATATATATATATTTTGCTTTATATGTACTTTGTTTATCTTTTAATTTGTGGCAATCAATCGATCACTCTTGGAATAAATAAAAGTATTACTTTGTCATTTTATTGTTCACACAAATTCCAATATCTATAATTTGGTTTCGTTTGATTTGGATTCCTTGTTTCAAGAAGGGTTTGTATATGAGTTGATCAGTTCTAATCTGATGATGCACATTGCAGCACCATTCTTTTATTCTTCTTCTGTATATTGTACTAATTAATACTTTTAATGTTTCGATATTCTTTAATTTCAATTCCAAGAGTATGAAAAATCAAAAATTATATCCCTTGTTTTAAAACAAACCAAAAGTAATTCAAAAGTAGAAATATAATTTTATTTTATTTGACATATCATGGTCAAAAATATGAAATACGTAGCTAATAATATTTTAATAATAACGGTAAAAGATGCGTGGAAGTAGGGTTAGGTATCGATTTTTTAATTATTTTTATTTTTGAAATGGGGCGAGTATAGATTTAAGTGAAAGGCATTGATTAATTTACTTTTGTAAATCTGTACAATGTGATACTATAAGAGTTAGCTCAAAATAAAAGAACAGATAGGAAGAGATGAAGACGGAGAGAATGGAAACTTATTCTAACGATAGTAAACAGAATGTTAATTATTTGAAATTTCTACATATTAATTTTACATTTGCAGCAGAGATGAAGATGATATAATTTTAATATTTATGTTTCTATAAAATAAAGATGCATGAATAGTAACAAAAATTACAATCAAATTTGGTAGTTCATAGATTGATCAATCTATGTGATATTGTCATGTTTCCCTTGTCCATGTGACATTGTCACATCAACAATGAACACGTTAATTCGTGTCCACGATGTATAATGGAATTGGCGTACATGTGGACGTGTCAGCGTCGATGAAGGAGAGAGGATATTGGAGTGGCTATTAATGGTTGAATATTCCAAATTGTTTCTTCACTCTTTTCGTTTTTAATTATAATATTTCTTTTACAAAGTATATTCTATTTGTAATTTTTTTTATGATATGTTCTTTTTTTAATGATATAAATATCAATTACTAAACCCCCATTAATTTTATGAAGAGCCTCTAAATTCTTGACTCTTAGACTCTCAATTAAATTATTGATTCTGGTGTGTAACACAAACAGTTAACACTAAAAGAACAGATATATACGTAGAAACAAAATACTAGAATACCATCCGAAACACAATTAACGTCGTTACAGTACTTAATCGGAATCGGGGGACAATTAGCACTTAACAGCATAATTAATGATATTGTTTCACGATTTGTTAGCATCCTCCTTAATGTTACTTAATTCCAGCAAAACCACCGCCACTATCCTTGCAATCAGCCGGTGCCATGTTTATTCCAAACCTGCACTTTGCAAGAATTAAAGAATAATCAAACATCGAGACGTAGAACAATATAGTTCAGAATTATTGATCAAGAACATAAAGAAAGGATAATTAAAACTAAAATATATAGCATGCATAATGATCCATCATTAACCGCGCAATGTTGTGGCCCTAGGGTTAATTGGATATGGATGCTGCTTGTCTACGAATTGAACACTGCTCCTAAAGCCGGCTGAATCGTCTGCAGATTGCAAACTCATTATAAATAAATACTATATATTTATATAATTAAGATATGATAAGAGGAGAGAAAATAAATCTTTCCTTATTTTGCACGGTGAGTCCTCCTTGCCAAGTGACCGATTTTGCAACAAAACCATGAATATATTTCCTGTAATTATTAAACACACGAAAATATATATGTTTGTCAAAAAAAACCTACAGTTATTTCAAGTTTAAATGAATGGATTGAGTCTTACGCTCGGATGAAGAAGCCTGAATCTGAAAAGCATTTGACTCGAGTAGCAATAGGGAGGTAAGAACAGCTGTCACAATTTAAAATTGTGGCCATCCTGCCGGCAGAACTTCCATAAAGTGAAGCCTGTCAAATATCATGCATGAACAATTAATAGTAAAATTTTGGTTCTTAATTTTAAAATCAATTTTACTGGTTTAATTCCTAATGTTTGAGGGATTAACAGGATAAGATATTACTAGATGAAGTTTGATTCGAGTAATCAATGGAACGATCGAGCTTACATTTTCAGCCTTATCCAATCCTTTAGTTGCTAAAAGTTCTTCCATTACAGATCTGAAGATTCTCCTGCCCTAAGATGGAGTTTAGTTTCCTGATCAAGAAGAAGAAGAAAAAAACACAAGCGTAATTATTAAAACTTTACAACTTAGATAATATATGATGTCACATCAATATGCTTAAATAAAATAATCAGTCACTCAATACTTGAAGATGTACGTACAAGATCAACATCTGCGACATCTGCCATAAACGAGGCTCCGTCACAGTACAAGACATAAACTTTATTCCAATTATAGAGATCTAAAATTAAACCAACAGATATTAGTGAGAACAAAATATGTATGTATCGATATAAGAAAAGTGAAAATTAGCTATGCTTATTTACAATTACTAATATCGTTGCATTAATTAATATACTCTCTCCCTCCCAATTACATAGACTTGTTTTCCTTTTTTATATTTCCCAAATATATTGGTTTATTTTCATAAAAAGTAATGCCTTTTAAACTAATAACTAGTATACCCCTATTTAATAATTTGATTAACTCATGCATTAATTAATCATCATAGAGTAAATATGGGCATATTAGGAAGTTTATTATATAATTTTATTTTTCAATGATTTTCTAATTCCTTGTAAAAAATTTAATCAACCTATATAATTGGGACGTAGGAAATAATTAAATACCTGGATTAATTTCTCTGCTTAGACTCAATATCGTTCCAAAATTAGCAACACTCGCTTTTTTGGTGCTTCCAAGATCAATAGTCGATCTATAGAGGCACGAAGATGTAGACTCACACCATCCTCCGCCCTATTATAAAATTTAAGCCTTAGTTTGTGAAAAAGAAAAGGAAACTAAAAGCACACAATTAATGAAAACCTAGTAATTACTTGAAGTTGAATAATCCAATTGCTGAGCCCATCTCCAGATCCGCTTGAGAAATAGTAAGCCCCGGGGCTACCATCCAAGCACACTATATAATATGATAATTTGTCAACAAACATTGACTACGAAAACTATAGAAGCTAAAAACCATTTATTTAAAAAGTAATTGAAACTAATAGGACATGCTCCTTTTCATGGCATTCTCAATAAATGTTACATTGGCTAGAGTATCGATGGCGCGGACAATTTACTTCATATTTTACAATGAAGAGCACACAAATGCCACATAGAAACATCCATGGCGAGATTGATCCATTCTATACATGAAGGAAAAAGTTGCATAATTGTTAATTAATTAGATTTATGAAATTAACAAACAAAGTAAAGATGCTTAGGTTGAAATTACATGAAAAATTATTTTAAGAAATGCAACCAATTCTTCATAATAAATACAAAATATTTTTCACAATGAAGAGTGTACAAAGGCCACATACAACCATTCACGGAAATATTGATCCATTCTTCACGTAAAGAAAAATAAGAAAGAAAAGTGCATCCTAACTAATGTGACTTTAAAAATTATAAAACAGTAAGCTATTATGATGCATTTTGTTTGAAGAAAAGTAAAAATAATCCTGCTATTGTTCCTAATGAAAAGTGAGACTAAATAGTAAACTACAAATGCTCGGAGTGAAGAATTTCAGCGGTGATACATGCGAGGATGGTTAGGTTGAAATTACTCAAAAATTATTTCATTATTTGAAAGAAATGAAGAAAAATACCTCAGTTCCAGAGATTCAAGTTGAAAGATAACTAGAGAAATTTGAGGATTTAATTTTGGAGTGAGATGAGGAAAATCATTCTTGCGCTCTATTTTTATAAATGAAAATAAGGTAGGTATCGTCAACTTTCTCATAATCTTAAGGAAGATAGTATTAAATTTTGAACCCAACTTATTCTTTTTCTTCTCCTTATTCAGTTTTGGATCGGTAGCATATCTAATTCAAAGTAGTGTTTATAGTCTCCTATTCCAACTCAAACTTCGCAACTATTTTAATTATTCCAGTAAGTGACCTCAGTGAAAATCTTATGGAGATAAATAGATAAGTCAATTTAATTAATATCTAACAAATAAAAAATAAATTTTATTTTATTTTATTTTATTCCGTGATCATTTTCGATGTCGAAAAATACAGAATTGGGATGCATGCTACGAAAGGCCAGGATAGGAACTTTGAGGTGTTTACCCTCCACCGCCAACTCTGTTTCTCGGCAAACAATATCAAGAAAAATTGGAAATATTTTATCTTTATTGGAGTCATTGTCTATTTACTAGGGCCCAATTATTTTTTCTTTCGATTAATTCATCTTGTATGAATAATTTATTGTTATTGGTCAAAACATACACCAAACCAAAATTAATTAAAAGGAGTACTATAAAATATCAACGATGATATTAATTATGCTCAGATTCCAACAACTTTCAATTGAACACATACTATGAATAAATGGTAGGCATGCGTCAATTTTGTTACCAAGCTTGCCCTACTAAATGAAGGGACGAGGAAGGAGCATGGGCAATTGGGCATGTTTCATTCTCTCAATTATTGAGTTGTGAGCGTTGGGATCACCATTAATGAGTTGTGAGCGTTGGGATCGCCAAATTAATGAGTAGCTAAAAAGGAAGTTCTGCGGCATTGAAGGCGATGATGCCACGTATTAATACACCATTCTTCTAGCTTGTGAGAGGGATATCTTTAATGATCGGAAAAAAAGAAGAAGAAAAAGGATTAAGTTAATCTTGAACTAAGTTTATTTTTGCTCGTTGTGGATTGTCATTCGAGAATTATGCTGAAATATATCAGCAGAGAAGTGGTTGGGAAGATATACAGAGATGATGCATTTGATATGATATTGTAATAATGTTTGCATGTGATGCGATTTATCCTCTGTTCGAAAGGCCGAGATAGGAACTTGAGGTGTTTATCCTCCACCGCAACTGTGTTTCTCGGCAATGAAAACAATATCTAGAAAAATAGGAAATATTTTTCTTTATTGGAGTCATTATCTATTTATTAGGACCTAATTGTTTTTTCTTTCAATTAATTCATGTTGTATGAATAACTTATTGTTATTGGTCAAAACATACACCAAACCAAAAATTAATTAAAAGGGAGTACTATAAAATATCAATGATGCTATTAAATTATGCTCAGATTCCAACAACTTTATATTGAACACATACTATGTCTGAATATATGGTAGGCATGCGTCAATTTTGTTACCAAGCTTGCCCTAATAAATGAATGGCCGAGGAAGGAGCTTGGGCAATCGGGCATGTTTCCTTCTCTCAATTGTTTTGTAATTATTCGATCGGCTTCCTAATTTTATCTAATCTTTGTTCCATTTTGGCTTGTAGGTTAACCCAACATGATATCGTAGTGAATGAAAGTGAATTAAAAATATCGATAGATGGTAACAAGTGTATTTTAATGGCTATGCGCCAATTTGTTACTAAACCCAGCATGCATGGGCATGTTTATGTCACCCCAATTTGTTCTCCGTCAATTTCCCGAACATTTCATTCAACTATCTTCCATTTTGTTTTCAACATATAACATGCTATATAAATTGTCCACTGTCTAATATCAATAAAATGAATCACGTAAACAAGTAGACACAAGGTGTAATCCAACAATATTATTCAAGGAATTTTAACTACTTTGCTTCTTGTATCTTAGAAGCAAGCATAAATGGATACTTATGATATACTTATGATATAGGATCACTGGAAGAGAAGATAGTTGTAATTATGTAGATTTAGAGTTGTGGACCTGACCCGCCATCCATGTAGCATTTTAACCAAACTACATCGGTCATACCGCTTGGATGGTCGCAAAGGTGCAGAGCCTCGGCGTCGGAAGCGACTTTGTCATAGAAGCAATCGCTACCAACTCGAGCATAAGGGTGGAACAACACTCACCAGATAAGATGAGTGTATCTTCTGGCGTTTGGCACAACGCCTTATAAATCTCATTCCTGCAATCTTGGGTCATATACTTATCACATCCTGGTGCAGCTACACCAACTTGGCATTCGCTCAACACTGCTCCACCAATTACCAACAAAATCACCATTTCAAATATGCCATTACACTTGGAATTCCTCATTTTAACAATAAATTAATCCTTCGATCACCTTCTTAATTTGTATTTGCTGCCTAATAATGTTTCGGGTTATCACTTATAGTCACCATTAGATGTAGTTGTTACAACTCATTGTCAAGATTTTAAACGTAATCGATAGTTATAGTTGCCGTTTTATTTAAACACCAATATTTAAGGTTATGTACTTAGTTAAGTAATTACAAAACTGAATATATATATATATTTTGCTTTATATGTACTTTGTTTATCTTTTAATTTGTGGCAATCAATCGATCACTCTTGGAATAAATAAAAGTATTACTTTGTCATTTTATTGTTCACACAAATTCCAATATCTATAATTTGGTTTCGTTTGATTTGGATTCCTTGTTTCAAGAAGGGTTTGTATATGAGTTGATCAGTTCTAATCTGATGATGCACATTGCAGCACCATTCTTTTATTCTTCTTCTGTATATTGTACTAATTAATACTTTTAATGTTTCGATATTCTTTAATTTCAATTCCAAGAGTATGAAAAATCAAAAATTATATCCCTTGTTTTAAAACAAACCAAAAGTAATTCAAAAGTAGAAATATAATTTTATTTTATTTGACATATCATGGTCAAAAATATGAAATACGTAGCTAATAATATTTTAATAATAACGGTAAAAGATGCGTGGAAGTAGGGTTAGGTATCGATTTTTTAATTATTTT
Source organism: Salvia rosmarinus (assembly GCA_036937905.1). Lineage (NCBI taxonomy): Eukaryota > Viridiplantae > Streptophyta > Magnoliopsida > Lamiales > Lamiaceae > Salvia > Salvia rosmarinus. The sequence goes on from CM072822.1 coordinate 317,420, forward strand.
TATTTTTGAAATGGGGTAGTATAGATTTAAGTGAAAGGCATTGATTAATTTACTTTTGTAAATCTGTACAATGTGATACTATAAGAGTTAGCTCAAAATAAAAGAACAGTTAGGAAGAGATGAAGACGGAGAGAATGGAAACTTATTCTAACAATAGTAAACAGAATGTTAACTATTTGATATTTCTACATATTAATTTTACATTTGCAGCAGAGATGAAGATGATATAATTTTAATATTTATGTTTCTATAAAATAAAGATGCATGAATAGTAACAAAATTACAATCAAATTTGGTAGTTCATAGATTGATCAATCTATGTGATATTGTCATGTTTCCTTGTCCATGTGACATTGTCACATCAACAATGAACACGTTAATTCGTGTCCACGATGTATAATGGAATTGGCGTACATGTGGACGTGTCGTCGATGAAGGAGAGGATATTGGAGTGGCTATTAATGGTTGAATATTCCAAATTGTTTCTTCACTCTTTTCGCTTTTAATTATAATATTTCTTTTACAAAGTATATTCTATTTGTAATTTTTTTATGATATGTTCTTTTTAATGATATAAATATCAATTACTAAACCCCATTAATTTTATGAAGAGCCTCTAAATTCTTGACTCTTAGACTCTCAATTAAATTATTGATTCGGTGTGTAACACAAACAGTTAACACTAAAAGAACAGATATATACGTAGAAACAAAATACTAGAATACCATCCGAAACACAATTAACGTCGTTACAGTACTTAATCGGAATCGGGGGACAATTAGCACTTAACAGCATAATTAATGATATTGTTTCACGATTTGTTAGCATCCTCCTTAATGTTACTTAATTCCAGCAAAACCACCGCCACTATCCTTGCAATCAGCCGGTGCCATGTTTATTCCAAACCTGCACTTTGCAAGAATTAAAGAATAATCAAACATCGAGACGTAGAACAATATAGTTCAGAATTATTGATCAAGAACATAAAGAAAGGATAATTAAAACTAAAATATATAGCATGCATAATGATCCATCATTAACCGCGCAATGTTGTGGCCCTAGGGTTAATTGGATATGGATGCTGCTTGTCTACGAATTGAACACTGCTCCTAAAGCCGGCTGAATCGTCTGCAGATTGCAAACTCATTATAAATAAATACTATATATTTATATAATTAAGATATGATAAGAGGAGAGAAAATAAATCTTTCCTTATTTTGCACGGTGAGTCCTCCTTGCCAAGTGACCGATTTTGCAACAAAACCATGAATATATTTCCTGTAATTATTAAACACACGAAAAATATATATGTTTGTCAAAAAAAAAAACCTACAGTTATTTCAAGTTTAAATGAATGGATTGAGTCTTACGCTCGGATGAAGAAGCCTGAATCTGAAAAGCATTTGACTCGAGTAGCAATAGGGAGGTAAGAACGAAAGCTGTCACAATTTAAAATTGTGGCCATCCTGCCGGCAGAACTTCCATAAAGTGAAGCCTGTCAAATATCATGCATGAACAATTAATAGTAAAATTTTGGTTCTTAATTTTAAAATCAATTTTACTGGTTTAACTCCTAATGTTTGAGGGGATTAACAGGATAAGATATTACTAGATGAAGTTTGATTCGAGTAATCAATGGAACGATCGAGCTTACATTTTCAGCCTTATCCAATCCTTTAGTTGCTAAAAGTTCTTCCATTACAGATCTGAAGATTCTCCTGCCCCTAAGATGGAGTTTAGTTTCCTGATCAAGAAGAAGAAGAAAAAAAAAACACAAGCGTAATTATTAAAACTTTACAACTTAGATAATATATGATGTCACATCAATATGCTTAAATAAAAATAATCAGTCACTCAATACTTGAAGATGTACGTACAAGATCAACATCTGCGACATCTGCCATAAACGAGGCTCCGTCACAAGACAAGACATAAACTTTATTCCAATTATAGAGATCTAAAATTAAACCAACAGATATTAGTGAGAACAAAATATGTATGTATCGATATAAGAAAAGTGAAAAATTAGCTATGCTTATTTACAATTACTAATATCGTTGCATTAATTAATATACTCTCTCCCTCCCAATTACATAGACTTGTTTTCCTTTTTATATTTCCCAAATATATTGGTTTATTTTCATAAAAGTAATGCCTTTTAAACTAATAACTAGTATACCCTATTTAATAATTTGATTAACTCATGCATTAATTAATCATCATAGAGTAAATATGGGCATATTAGGAAGTTTATTATATAATTTTATTTTTCAATGATTTTCTAATTCCTTGTAAAAAATTTAATCAACCTATATAATTGGGACGTAGGAAATAATTAAATACCTGGATTAATTTCTCTGCTTAGACTCAATATCGTTCCAAAATTAGCAACACTCGCTTTTTTGGTGCTTCCAAGATCAATAGTCGATCTATAGAGGCACGAAGATGTAGACTCACACCATCCTCCGCCTATTATAAAATTTAAGCCTTAGTTTGTGAAAAGAAAAGGAAACTAAAAGCACACAATTAATGAAAACCTAGTAATTACTTGAAGTTGAATAATCCAATTGCTGAGCCCATCTCCAGATCCGCTTGAGAAATAGTAAGCCCCGGGGCTACCATCCAAGCACACTATATAATATGATAATTTGTCAACAAACATTGACTACGAAAACTATAGAAGCTAAAAAAACCATTTATTTAAAAAAGTAATTGAAACTAATAGGACATGCTCCCTTTTCCGCGGCATTCTCAATAAATGTTACATTGGCTAGAGTATCAGTAGGCGCCAGACAATTTACTTCATATTTTACAATGAAGAGCACACAAAATGCCACATAGAAACATCCATGGCGAGATTGATCCATTCTATACATGAAGGAAAAAAAGTTGCATAATTGTTAATTAATTAGATTTATGAAATTAACAAACAAAGTAAAGATGCTTAGGTTGAAATTACATGAAAAATTATTTTAAGAAATGCAACCAATTCTTCATAATAAATACAAAATATTTTTTCACAATGAAGAGTGTACAAAAGGCCACATACAACCATTCACGGAAATATTGATCCATTCTTCACGTAAAGAAAAATAAGAAAGAAAAGTGCATCCTAACTAATGTGACTTTAAAAATTATAAAACGAAGTAAGCTATTATGATGCATTTTGTTTGAAGAAAAGTAAAAAATAATCCCTGCTATTGTTCCTAATGAAAAGTGAGACTAAATAGTAAACTACAAATGCTCGGAGTGAAGAATTTCTGACAGTGATACATGCAGGGATGGTTAGGTTGAAATTACTCAAAAAATTATTTCATTATTTGAAAGAAATGAAGAAAAAATACCTCAGTTCCAGAGATTCAAGTTGAAAGATAACTAGAGAAATTTGAGGGATTTAATTTTGGAGTGAGATGAGGAAAATCATTCTTGCGCTCTATTTTTATAAATGAAAATAAGGTAGGTATGCGTCAACTTTCTCATAATCTTAAGGGAAGATAGTATTAAATTTTTGAACCCAACTTATTCTTTTTCTTCTCCTTATTCAGTTTTGGATCGGCGCATATCTAATTCAAAGTAGTGTTTATAGTCTCCTATTCCAACTCAAACTTCTGCAACTATTTTAATTATTCCAGTAAGTGACCTCAGTGAAAATCTTATGGAGATAAATAGATAAGTCAATTTAATTAATATCTAACAAATAAAAAATAAATTTTATTTTATTTTATTTTATTCCGTGATCATTTTTCGATGTCGAAAAATACAGAATTGGGATGCATGCTACGAAAGGCCAGGATAGGAACTTTGAGGTGTTTACCCTCCACCGCCAACTCTGTTTCTCGGCAAACAATATCAAGAAAAATTGGAAATATTTTATCTTTATTGGAGTCATTGTCTATTTACTAGGGCCCAATTATTTTTTCTTTCGATTAATTCATCTTGTATGAATAATTTATTGTTATTGGTCAAAACATACACCAAACCAAAAATTAATTAAAAGGGAGTACTATAAAATATCAACGATGATATTAATTATGCTCAGATTCCAACAACTTTCAATTGAACACATACTATGAATAAATGGTAGGCATGCGTCAATTTTGTTACCAAGCTTGCCCTACTAAATGAAGGGACGAGGAAGGAGCATGGGCAATTGGGCATGTTTCATTCTCTCAATTATTGAGTTGTGAGCGTTGGGATCACCATTAATGAGTTGTGAGCGTTGGGATCGCCAAATTAATGAGTAGCTAAAAAGGAAGTTCTGCGGCATTGAAGGCGATGATGCCACGTATTAATACACCATTCTTCTAGCTTGTGAGAGGGATATCTTTAATGATCGGAAAAAAAGAAGAAGAAAAAGGATTAAGTTAATCTTGAACTAAGTTTATTTTTTGCTCGTTGTGGATTGTCATTCGTAGAATTATGCTGAAATATATCAGCAGAGAAGTGGTTGGGAAGATATACAGAGATGATGCATTTGATATGATATTGTAATAATGTTTGCATGTGATGCGATTTATCCTCTGTTCGAAAGGCCGAGATAGGAACTTCGAGGTGTTTATCCTCCACCGCAACTGTGTTTCTCGGCAGCGGAAAACAATATCTAGAAAAATAGGAAATATTTTTTCTTTATTGGAGTCATTATCTATTTATTAGGACCTAATTGTTTTTTCTTTCAATTAATTCATGTTGTATGAATAACTTATTGTTATTGGTCAAAACATACACCAAACCAAAAATTAATTAAAAGGGAGTACTATAAAATATCAATGATGCTATTAAATTATGCTCAGATTCCAACAACTTTATATTGAACACATACTATGTCTGAATATATGGTAGGCATGCGTCAATTTTGTTACCAAGCTTGCCCTAATAAATGAATGGCCGAGGAAGGAGCTTGGGCAATCGGGCATGTTTCCTTCTCTCAATTGTTTTGTAATTATTCGATCGGCTTCCTAATTTTATCTAATCTTTGTTCCATTTTTGGCTTGTAGGTTAACCCAACATGATATCGTAGTGAATGAAAGTGAATTAAAAATATCGATAGATGGTAACAAGTGTATTTTAATGGCTATGCGCCAATTTGTTACTAAACCCAGCATGCATGGGCATGTTTATGTCACCCCAATTTGTTCTCCGTCAATTTCCCGAACATTTCATTCAACTATCTTCCATTTTGTTTTCAACATATAACATGCTATATAAATTGTCCACTCGTCTAATATCAATAAAATGAATCACGTAAACAAGTAGACACAAGGTGTAATCCAACAATATTATTCAAGGAATTTTTAACTACTTTGCTTCTTGTATCTTAGAAGCAAGCATAAATGGATACTTATGATATACTTATGATATAGGATCACTGGAAGAGAAGATAGTTGTAATTATGTAGATTTAGAGTTGTGGACCTGACCCGCCATCCATGTAGCATTTTAACCAAACTACATCGGTCATACCGCTTGGATGGTCGCAAAGGTGCAGAGCCTCGGCGTCGGAAGCGACTTTGTCATAGAAGCAATCGCTACCAACTCTGAGCATAAGGGTGGAACAACACTCACCAGATAAGATGAGTGTATCTTCTGGCGTTTGGCACAACGCCTTATAAATCTCATTCCTGCAATCTTGGGTCATATACTTATCACATCCTGGTGCAGCTACACCAACTTGGCATTCGCTCAACACTGCTCCACCAATTACCAACAAAATCACCATTTCAAATATGCCATTACACTTGGAATTCCTCATTTTAACAATAAATTAATCCTTGATCACCTTCTTAATTTGTATTTGCTGCCTAATAATGTTTCGGGTTATCACTTCTTATAGTCACCATTAGATGTAGTTGTTACAACTCATTGTCAAGATTTTAAACGTAATCGATAGTTATAGTTGCCGTTTTATTTAAACACCAATATTTAAGGTTATGTACTTAGTTAAGTAATTACAAAACTGAATATATATATATATTTTGCTTTATATGTACTTTGTTTATCTTTTAATTTGTGGCAATCAATCGATCACTCTTGGAATAAATAAAAGTATTACTTTGTCATTTTATTGTTCACACAAATTCCAATATCTATAATTTGGTTTCGTTTGATTTGGATTCCTTGTTTCAAGAAGGGTTTGTATATGAGTTGATCAGTTCTAATCTGATGATGCACATTGCAGCACCATTCTTTATTCTTCTTCTGTATATTGTACTAATTAATACTTTTAATGTTTCGATATTCTTTAATTTCAATTCCAAGAGTATGAAAATCAAAATTATATCCCTTGTTTTAAAACAAACCAAAAGTAATTCAAAAGTAGAAATATAATTTTATTTTATTTGACATATCATGGTCAAAATATGAAATACGTAGCTAATAATATTTTAATAATAACGGTAAAAGATGCGTGGAAGTAGGGTTAGGTATCGATTTTTAATTATTTTATTTTTGAAATGGGCGAGTATAGATTTAAGTGAAAGGCATTGATTAATTTACTTTTGTAAATCTGTACAATGTGATACTATAAGAGTTAGCTCAAAATAAAAGAACAGTTAGGAAGAGATGAAGACGGAGAGAATGGAAACTTATTCTAACAATAGTAAACAGAATGTTAACTATTTGATATTTCTACATATTAATTTTACATTTGCAGCAGAGATGAAGATGATATAATTTTAATATTTATGTTTCTATAAAATAAAGATGCATGAATAGTAACAAAAATTACAATCAAATTTGGTAGTTCATAGATTGATCAATCTATGTGATATTGTCATGTTTCCCTTGTCCATGTGACATTGTCACATCAACAATGAACACGTTAATTCGTGTCCACGATGTATAATGGAATTGGCGTACATGTGGACGTGTCAGCGTCGATGAAGGAGAGAGGATATTGGAGTGGCTATTAATGGTTGAATATTCCAAATTGTTTCTTCACTCTTTTCGTTTTTAATTATAATATTTCTTTTACAAAGTATATTCTATTTGTAATTTTTTTTATGATATGTTCTTTTTTTAATGATATAAATATCAATTACTAAACCCCCATTAATTTTATGAAGAGCCTCTAAATTCTTGACTCTTAGACTCTCAATTAAATTATTGATTCGGTGTGTAACACAAACAGTTAACACTAAAAGAACAGATATATACGTGAAACAAAATACTAGAATACCATCCGAAACACAATTAACGTCGTTACAGTACTTAATCGAATCGGGGACAATTAGCACTTAACAGCATAATTAATGATATTGTTTCACGATTTGTTAGCATCCTCCTTAATGTTACTTAATTCCAGCAAAACCACCGCCACTATCCTTGCAATCAGCCGGTGCCATGTTTATTCCAAACCTGCACTTTGCAAGAATTAAAGAATAATCAAACATCGAGACGTAGAACAATATAGTTCAGAATTATTGATCAAGAACATAAAGAAAGGATAATTAAAACTAAAATATATAGCATGCATAATGATCCATCATTAACCGCGCAATGTTGTGGCCCTAGGGTTAATTGGATATGGATGCTGCTTGTCTACGAATTGAACACTGCTCCTAAAGCCGGCTGAATCGTCTGCAGATTGCAAACTCATTATAAATAAATACTATATATTTATATAATTAAGATATGATAAGAGGAGAAAATAAATCTTTCCTTATTTTGCACGGTGAGTCCTCCTTGCCAAGTGACCGATTTTGCAACAAAACCATGAATATATTTCCTGTAATTATTAAACACACGAAAAATATATATGTTTGTCAAAAAAAAAAACCTACAGTTATTTCAAGTTTAAATGAATGGATTGAGTCTTACGCTCGGATGAAGAAGCCTGAATCTGAAAAGCATTTGACTCGAGTAGCAATAGGGAGGTAAGAACGAAAGCTGTCACAATTTAAAATTGTGGCCATCCTGCCGGCAGAACTTCCATAAAGTGAAGCCTGTCAAATATCATGCATGAACAATTAATAGTAAAATTTTGGTTCTTAATTTTAAAATCAATTTTACTGGTTTAATTCCTAATGTTTGAGGGGATTAACAGGATAAGATATTACTAGATGAAGTTTGATTCGAGTAATCAATGGAACGATCGAGCTTACATTTTCAGCCTTATCCAATCCTTTAGTTGCTAAAAGTTCTTCCATTACAGATCTGAAGATTCTCCTGCCCCTAAGATGGAGTTTAGTTTCCTGATCAAGAAGAAGAAGAAAAAAAAAACACAAGCGTAATTATTAAAACTTTACAACTTAGATAATATATGATGTCACATCAATATGCTTAAATAAAAATAATCAGTCACTCAATACTTGAAGATGTACGTACAAGATCAACATCTGCGACATCTGCCATAAACGAGGCTCCGTCACAGTACAAGACATAAACTTTATTCCAATTATAGAGATCTAAAAATTAAACCAACAGATATTAGTGAGAACAAAATATGTATGTATCGATATAAGAAAAGTGAAAAATTAGCTATGCTTATTTACAATTACTAATATCGTTGCATTAATTAATATACTCTCTCCCTCCCAATTACATAGACTTGTTTTCCTTTTTTATATTTCCCAAATATATTGGTTTATTTTCATAAAAAGTAATGCCTTTTAAACTAATAACTAGTATACCCCTATTTAATAATTTGATTAACTCATGCATTAATTAATCATCATAGAGTAAATATGGGCATATTAGGAAGTTTATTATATAATTTTATTTTTCAATGATTTTCTAATTCCTTGTAAAAAATTTAATCAACCTATATAATTGGGACGTAGGAAATAATTAAATACCTGGATTAATTTCTCCGCTTAGACTCAATATCGCTCCAAAATTAGCAACACTCGCTTTTGGTGCTTCCAAGATCAATAGTCGATCTATAGAGGCACGAAGATGTAGACTCACACCATCCTCCGCCTATTATAAAATTTAAGCCTTAGTTTGTGAAAAAGAAAAGGAAACTAAAAGCACACAATTAATGAAAACCTAGTAATTACTTGAAGTTGAATAATCCAATTGCTGAGCCTATCTCCAGATCCGCTTGAGAAATAGTAAGCCCCGGGGCTACCATCCAAGCACACTATATAATATGATAATTTGTCAACAAACATTGACTACGAAAACTATAGAAGCTAAAAAAACCATTTATTTAAAAAAGTAATTGAAACTAATAGGACATGCTCCCTTTTCCGCGGCATTCTCAATAAATGTTACATTGGCTAGAGTATCAGTAGGCGCGAGACAATTTACTTCATATTTTACAATGAAGAGCACACAAAATGCCACATAGAAACATCCATGGCGAGATTGATCCATTCTATACATGAAGGAAAAAAAGTTGCATAATTGTTAATTAATTAGATTTATGAAATTAACAAACAAAGTAAAGATGCTTAGGTTGAAATTACATGAAAATTATTTTAAGAAATGCAACCAATTCTTCATAATAAATACAAAATATTTTTCACAATGAAGAGTGTACAAAAGGCCACATACAACCATTCACGAAATATTGATCCATTCTTCACGTAAAGAAAATAAGAAAGAAAAGTGCATCCTAACTAATGTGACTTTAAAAATTATAAAACGAAGTAAGCTATTATGATGCATTTTGTTTGAAGAAAAGTAAAAAATAATCCCTGCTATTGTTCCTAATGAAAAGTGAGACTAAATAGTAAACTACAAATGCTCGGAGTGAAGAATTTCGACGGTGATACATGCAGGATGGTTAGGTTGAAATTACTCAAAAATTATTTCATTATTTGAAAGAAATGAAGAAAAAATACCTCAGTTCCAGAGATTCAAGTTGAAAGATAACTAGAGAAATTTGAGGGATTTAATTTTGGAGTGAGATGAGGAAAATCATTCTTGCGCTCTATTTTTATAAATGAAAATAAGGTAGGTATGCGTCAACTTTCTCATAATCTTAAGGGAAGATAGTATTAAATTTTTGAACCCAACTTATTCTTTTCTTCTCCTTATTCAGTTTTGGATCATGCATATCTAATTCAAAGTAGTGTTTATAGTCTCCTATTCCAACTCAAACTTCTGCAACTATTTTAATTATTCCATGAAGTGACCTCGGTGAAAATCTTATGGAGATAAATAGATAAGTCAATTTAATTAATATCTAACAAATAAAAAATAAATTTTATTTTATTTTATTTTATTCCGTGATCATTTTTCGATGTCGAAAAATACAGAATTGGGATGCATGCTACGAAAGGCCAGGATAGGAACTTTGAGGTGTTTACCCTCCACCGCCAACTCTGTTTCTCGGCAAACAATATCAAGAAAAATTGGAAATATTTTATCTTTATTGGAGTCATTGTCTATTTACTAGGGCCCAATTATTTTTCTTTCGATTAATTCATCTTGTATGAATAATTTATTGTTATTGGTCAAAACATACACCAAACCAAAAATTAATTAAAAGGAGTACTATAAAATATCAACGATGATATTAATTATGCTCGATTCCAACAACTTTCAATTGAACACATACTATGAATAAATGGTAGGCATCGTCAATTTTGTTACCAAGCTTGCCCTACTAAATGAAGGGACGAGGAAGGAGCATGGGCAATTGGGCATGTTTCATTCTCTCAATTATTGAGTTGTGAGCGTTGGGATCACCATTAATGAGTTGTGAGCGTTGGGATCGCCAAATTAATGAGTAGCTAAAAGGAAGTTCTCGGCATTGAAGGCGATGATGCCACGTATTAATACACCATTCTTCTAGCTTGTGAGAGGGATATCTTTAATGATCGGAAAAAAGAAGAAGAAAAAGGATTAAGTTAATCTTGAACTAAGTTTATTTTTTGCTCGTTGTGGATTGTCATTCAGAGAATTATGCTGAAATATATCAGCAGAGAAGTGGTTGGGAAGATATACAGAGATGATGCATTTGATATGATATTGTAATAATGTTTGCATGTGATGCGATTTATCCTCTGTTCGAAAGGCCGAGATAGGAACTTGAGGTGTTTATCCTCCACCGCAACTGTGTTTCTCGGCAATGAAAACAATATCTAGAAAAATAGGAAATATTTTTCTTTATTGAGTCATTATCTATTTATTAGGACCTAATTGTTTTTCTTTCAATTAATTCATGTTGTATGAATAACTTATTGTTATTGGTCAAAACATACACCAAACCAAAAATTAATTAAAAGGAGTACTATAAAATATCAATGATGCTATTAAATTATGCTCGATTCCAACAACTTTATATTGAACACGTACTATGTCTGAATATATGGTAGGCATCGTCAATTTTGTTACCAAGCTTGCCCTAATAAATGAATGGCCGAGGAAGGAGCTTGGGCAATCGGGCATGTTTCCTTCTCTCAATTGTTTTGTAATTATTCGATCGGCTTCCTAATTTTATCTAATCTTTGTTCCATTTTGGCTTGTAGGTTAACCCAACATGATATCGTAGTGAATGAAAGTGAATTAAAAATATCGATAGATGGTAACAAGTGTATTTTAATGGCTATGCGCCAATTTGTTACTAAACCCAGCATGCATGGGCATGTTTATGTCACCCAATTTGTTCTCCGTCAATTTCCGAACATTTCATTCAACTATCTTCCATTTTGTTTTCAACATATAACATGCTATATAAATTGTCCACTCGTCTAATATCAATAAAATGAATCACGTAAACAAGTAGACACAAGGTGTAATCCAACAATATTATTCAAGGAATTTTTAACTACTTTGCTTCTTGTATCTTAGAAGCAAGCATAAATGGATACTTATGATATACTTATGATATAGGATCACTGGAAGAGAAGATAGTTGTAATTATGTAGATTTAGAGTTGTGGACCTGACCCGCCATCCATGTAGCATTTTAACCAAACTACATCGGTCATACCGCTTGGATGGTCGCAAGGTGCAGAGCCTCGGCGTCGGAAGCGACTTTGTCATAGAAGCAATCGCTACCAACTCGAGCATAGGGTGGAACAACACTCACCAGATAAGATGAGTGTATCTTCCGGCGTTTGGCACAACGCCTTATAAATCTCATTCCTGCAATCTTGGGTCATATACTTATCACATCCTGGTGCAGCTACACCAACTTGGCATTCGCTCAACACTGCTCCACCAATTACCAACAAAATCACCATTTCAAATATGCCATTACACTTGAATTCCTCATTTTTAACAATAAATTAATCCTTCGATCACCTTCTTAATTTGTATTTGCTGCCTAATAATGTTTCGGGTTATCACTTATAGTCACCATTAGATGTAGTTGTTACAACTCATTGTCAAGATTTTAAACGTAATCGATAGTTATAGTTGCCGTTTTATTTAAACACCAATATTTAAGGTTATGTACTTAGTTAAGTAATTACAAAACTGAATATATATATATATTTTGCTTTATATGTACTTTGTTTATCTTTTAATTTGTGGCAATCAATCGATCACTCTTGGAATAAATAAAAGTATTACTTTGTCATTTTATTGTTCACACAAATTCCAATATCTATAATTTGGTTTCGTTTGATTTGGATTCCTTGTTTCAAGAAGGGTTTGTATATGAGTTGATCAGTTCTAATCGATGATGCACATTGCAGCACCATTCTTTTATTCTTCTTCTGTATATTGTACTAATTAATACTTTTAATGTTTCGATATTCTTTAATTTCAATTCCAAGAGTATGAAAATCAAAATTATATCCCTTGTTTTAAAACAAACCAAAAGTAATTCAAAAGTAGAAATATAATTTTATTTTATTTGACATATCATGGTCAAAATATGAAATACGTAGCTAATAATATTTTAATAATAACGGTAAAAGATGCGTGGAAGTAGGGTTAGGTATCGATTTTTTAATTATTTTTATTTTTGAAATGGGGCGAGTATAGATTTAAGTGAAAGGCATTGATTAATTTACTTTTGTAAATCTGTACAATGTGATACTATAAGAGTTAGCTCAAAATAAAAGAACAGTTAGGAAGAGATGAAGACGGAGAGAATGGAAACTTATTCTAACAATAGTAAACAGAATGTTAACTATTTGATATTTCTACATATTAATTTTACATTTGCAGCAGAGATGAAGATGATATAATTTTAATATTTATGTTTCTATAAAATAAAGATGCATGAATAGTAACAAAAATTACAATCAAATTTGGTAGTTCATAGATTGATCAATCTATGTGATATTGTCATGTTTCCCTTGTCCATGTGACATTGTCACATCAACAATGAACACGTTAATTCGTGTCCACGATGTATAATGGAATTGGCGTACATGTGGACGTGTCAGCGTCGATGAAGGAGAGAGGATATTGGAGTGGCTATTAATGGTTGAATATTCCAAATTGTTTCTTCACTCTTTTCGCTTTTAATTATAATATTTCTTTACAAAGTATATTCTATTTGTAATTTTTTATGATATGTTCTTTTTAATGATATAAATATCAATTACTAAACCCCATTAATTTTATGAAGAGCCTCTAAATTCTTGACTCTTAGACTCTCAATTAAATTATTGATTCTGGTGTGTAACACAAACAGTTAACACTAAAAGAACAGATATATACGTAGAAACAAAATACTAGAATACCATCCGAAACACAATTAACGTCGTTACAGTACTTAATCGGAATCGGGGGACAATTAGCACTTAACAGCATAATTAATGATATTGTTTCACGATTTGTTAGCATCCTCCTTAATGTTACTTAATTCCAGGAAATCCACCGCCACTATCCTTGCAATCAGCCGGTGCCATGTTTATTCCAAACCTGCACTTTGCAAGAATTAAAGAATAATCAAACATCGAGATGTAAAACAATATAGTTCAGAATTATTGATCAAGAACATAAAGAAAGGATAATTAAAACTAAAATATATAGCATGCATAATGATCCATCATTAACCGCGCAATGTTGTGGCCCTAGGGTTAATTGGATATGGATGCTGCTTGTCTACGAATTGAACACTGCTCCTAAAGCCGGCTGAATCGTCTGCAGATTGCAAACTCATTATAAATAAATACTATATATTTATATAATTAAGATATGATAAGAGGAGAGAAAATAAGTCTTTCCTTATTTTGCACGGTGAGTCCTCCTTGCCAAGTGACCGATTTTGCAACAAAACCATGAATATATTTCCTGTAATGATTAAACACACGAAAAATATATATGTTTGTCAAAAAAAAAAACCTACAGTTATTTCAAGTTTAAATGAATGGATTGAGTCTTACGCCGGATGAAGAAGCCTGAATCTGAAAAGCATTTGACTCGAGTAGCAATAGGGAGGTAAGAACGAAAGCTGTCACAATTTAAAATTGTGGCCATCCCGCCGCAGAACTTCCATAAAGTAAAGCCTGTCAAATATCATGCATGAACAATTAATAGTAAAATTTTGGTTCTTAATTTTAAAATCAATTTTACTGGTTTAATTCCTAATGTTTGAGGGGATTAACAGGATAAGATATTACTAGATGAAGTTTGATTCGAGTAATCAATGGAACGATCGAGCTTACATTTTCAGCCTTATCCAATCCTTTAGTTGCTAAAAGTTCTTCCATTACAGATCTGAAGATTCTCCTGCCCTAAGATGGAGTTTAGTTTCCTGATCAAGAAGAAGAAGAAAAAAAACAAGCGTAATTATTAAAACTTTACAACTTAGATAATATATGATGTCACATCAATATGCTTAAATAAAATAATCAGTCACTCAATACTTGAAGATGTACGTATAAGATCAACATCTGCGACATCCGCCATAAACGAGGCTCCGCCACAGTACAAGACATAAACTTTATTCCAATTATAGAGATCTAAAATTAAACCAACAGATATTAGTGAGAACAAAATATGTATGAGAACGTAGAAGTCCGCTGGAAATATGAGTTCCTCCACTTTGACCAATACGTCTTCGATGATTCCTTCTGGATAAATGTTGGACCAGTCTGCTAATTGGATAACCACTCGTGTTGGCTTGTGGTTCCCACCTTTAATTCATTGAACATTGACAAGGGCATGACGCTTATAGATGCCCCAAATCCAAAGATGGCCCTTTCGATCCTCGTATTGCCTATTACGCAAGGAATAAAAAACTTCACTGGATCTCCACACTTCTCGGGCAATTTCCGTTGTTGGATCATGGATACATTCTCTCCCACTTGGAATTTTGCATCATCTTTGTATTTCACCTTTCTCGTGCACAATTCTTTCATGAACTTTGCCCATTTTCGCATCGTGCCCGCAGCGTTGATGAGCGGTATATTAATTTCCACCTTCAAACACGCGATACATCTCGCTCATTTCTTCCTCTCTCCTGTTCTTGCCAATCGCTCGAAAGGAGGTAAAACCTAGGATTAGGTTTGACATAGGTCGGCTCAATGATTGCCTCTTCTTTTTCGCGCTTTTCAAGGCGCCTCTTGATCATTGTCATCTCGACCATTGTGTTCTGTGAGATCTTCCACTTGTGCATGCCTGCGTCGTCCTTAGGCATGAAAACTTTCTCCGCAGCTTCTTCCCACTTCTTAGGGCTACAAGATTCAGTTGGGCTAACTCGCTTACCTCTACTTGAGGAGGTAAATTTCCTTCTTCTTCTCAAGACGCTACGGCGTCAAATTGGGAAACTTGGTTCCCAAGGCTCGGAGGGCTCCTCTTGTCTCGACCTTGAATTTCTCGTTCTCTTGTTGAGCCTTCACATTTTCTCGTGCCATAGTGTGCACAAGTTCGCCAACGATGGCCCACCGCTTTGGTCACGCCGATTATTTCGTATGGTCGTTGTTGTCCTACCCTCCGCATCGCTTCTTGTTGTTGTCCCGCCTTGCCGGTTGTTAGACCACCTAAAGTTTTCGTGGTTCCTCCATCCCGTGTTGTAGGTCCGAGAGTTGGATCATATCTCCTCTCGTCAGATTGCCCATTACCATTCGACCCACCGCATCGACTTATTCTTCTTCAAACAAAGTGGGCATTGATCCGTGTGATGTGTCACGGCAGCGCATATTTGGCAAACTTTAGCTTTCTTTGCCCTCGCCTCGGTCCCGATCCCGATCCCGATCCTGTGTTGGTTATGAACTTGTCGAATAGGTTCTGAGTTTATCCACTTGGTCTCCACGGTTGAAGAAGTAGCGGCTTGCCTCGAACTTCTCCTCCTTCGCCTCTGCTTTCTTGACCATCTCGCCCAACATCTAAAGGACTCACTGGGAACTTTATTCAAGATGATCCTCCACAAGTCGCATTCACCCAAATTTTCTCTGTGCCTCAACCCGCCATGAAATATTGGATCGATCATGATCCGAATTTGATGTTGAGGGCATTTCGCCGCAATTGCTTAAACCTTCCCAAGAATCATAAAAGGTCTCCCATGCCCATTTTATGTCGCTTATCCTTTTCCTCATGTTCAATACGGGCGGGAAAGTACTTCTCGAGGAACTTCGGTGAAGTTGTGCCCACGTGGTCACACTTCCAACGGCAAGGTGTAGAGCCATTCTCTTGCCCCATCATGCAGAGAGGGAATGACACTAATCTCACATACTCTCCAAGATTTTCATTGGCGGATAGTCCCACACGCCATCTCGAAATCTTGTAATGCCTTTTGGATCCTCCCGGCATGTCATCGAATCGGGAGGATTTGGATGAAGAATGCTTCATCTCCCGGTTGCCATTGATCGCGGGCAAAGTGATGCCCGCTGGCCTCGTGTTCGTTGTTAGGAACACCATTTCCTTAATGTCCGCTTACTTGTGGTTGTTCACCCATCGTATTGCCCTCCGGGTTCTCTTCGGATTAGCTGCCTCGCAGCTTGTCGTGCCCTCCGTCATCGCTGCTTCCTCCGCCTTGCGTGCTTTTCGATCTCGTGATCGCACAAAAGTCCTCTGCTCTCCCCGCAAGGTTAGGTCGTAGCATACAATAAAGAAAGCAATATAAATTCAAGAAATAGAGATACTCATCGAATGCGCAACTCCCGACAACGGCGCCAATTCGACATCGTCGCTTAGCGCTCAAAATAAATTTATAACCTATTGCCCATCACAGCGTAGCCGCCGATAAGTATAGGGTCGATCCCACGAGGAGTTGGTGTAGAAATCTCTGATTGTCACGATGTCACTTAAAAGGATGAGAGTGGTGTAATTATCTTGATCACTATAGGTATGGCTAAAGTAACCTGAAACGAACTCAAAGGGAATATCAAATAATAAGACGAGTCCGGCTTGGGCAACAACCGTGAAGACGATTAATACTCGGTCCTAGGTGCAAAGGTTTTCTACATGACATGCATCAACCGGTTATAAGAGACATACGTCGTGACCCGTTGTCACGCCGTCACGCCCACGACGCACCCCTCCAAATCTATCATTTCGTAAAGAAGGCAAGGACACCCTATGCAAACTATCTAACCTGTAATGCCCACACACGAGGACACCTCAAGATATGCAAACCTACAGCAGCGTTATGATCTAGATGGACCCGTATTGGCAAAGGCAACACTATGACTACTCCAACTCGCCCACACCAACAGATTATTTGGGGTGCGGACACCCGACACCTTAATCCAATTATTACTTGCAACCTCCCTTACCCACTATGTTATTTGCAACCAACACACCGAGTTTGGTTAAGTTATATAATGCCCAGGACCTAGTGCTTTGGGAACACACGCATGCAGATCGTAATGCCCTACTTAGACCTCTCGAGTTATATTAATCATGCTCCACTTAGTCACGCCCAAACCAGAATAAAGACTTAGCTAGACATAAAATAAATAAACATGCAACAATTAATTGAAACCATAATTAAACGGAACCAACTTACTATTAATTGAACGAATAGAAACCATGAGCCCAAAAGTGCCACCAAAAAACATACTGAATAGCAAATAAAAGTGTTTGCCCAAGGGACTTAATGTATGTGATGGTGATGGTGAATTTGATAATCGAGTGAGAGTTGGAACGGAAGAATGGAAGAGACGACAAATCGCGCTTCCATCCATATATATAGGCTGAGAGGTCGACGATGGTAATGGCCCATGGGTGGACAACTGTAGGTTTTCCTTGCGATCGGCGCTCTTTCCTTGTCCAGATGGATCTGGGATGATCTCCTCCGGATTTCATGAGATTCGGTGTCGACGCATCCTTTCGGGCTTTAGCGAGATTCGCCCGGATCTCGCGATCTCGCCCATCACCTCTCTCTCGCCTTCTCTGGTCTCGCCGCCTTCTTCACTCCGCTTGCCCATTAGCCTACCCTTCGGAGATTGAACTTGTGCGGTCAGGGGAGGTCACGCCGTGAAACGGAACAGCCATCGGAGTTTGAAGCCCAGTGTGAGCTAAGCTCCTCGTGCCCTCGAGGTGCATCGTATCTCTATTCACCCGCCAAGCAAGTTCCACTCCTTCTGCCCATTTCGCCCGCCTTGTTCCTGCAGACCAATGTGTCCTCCCGCACACAAAACACAACAAGAAAGACACAAAAGACTCGATCTAGACCTAGACAAGAAACAGAAAAAGAGCACAAAACTTGGGCTCGTCAATATAGAAGGCAAATTCTCTTCTATCTTACGATGTGGGATGGGTTTGCCACACCCAAGAATCCTCCCCTCAAATCAAGGACCACATCATTGTCCTCCTCTCGAACGATAATCCGTACATCTTGCACCGCCGTTACCACCACGGGACTCGCCGCCTGACCACTAATGCAGGAAGACTTTCGACACAAGGAACCATCGGATTCAATCGTGAGTTCACTGGGGGTTCCTCCATCATCGGGAAAGCAGTCTCGTCCCGCCCACGTATTGGGCCCAGCCGAACCGTCGGCTCTGATACCACTGTTAGGGACTGCTACCGCCACCACTCCGTCCAATTAGTATGATATTGTCCGCTTTGGGCCAAAAGCCCGCACGGATTTGTTTTTGGGCCCAACAACTCCCAAAAGGCCTCATACTAATTAGTGGTGGACTCCTTAATATATAAAAGGCAAATTCTCTTCTATCTTCCGATGTGGGATGGGTTTGCCACACCCAACACTATGAAGAGATCTGAACTAAGAAATAATTTCAGACAAATGTCTGGGTATATCTCTACTGATCATAGTAAGGAGTCAATGGGTTTACCAATATGTATCAACAATTGCAATAGGCCCGTTTGTGGCAAAGAGTTGGTTATGGAGCAGTAAACTCAGCTATGCCTATGTGGAGTTATAAAACCAGAAGAAGAGTTGTCTATAATGGTATGGAAATCTCAAATTTTCTACTGTAGTTTGATGTGTAATTTCACTTGATTTTCTGACCTTAGTTTGGCTGTCTCTTTTCTTTTTCAACAGGAGCTCAGTTGCATAAGCCTTGTCAAAAGCTCCCACCTCAGCCAGTTTATTCTGCTAAGTGTCAGCAAATGCTCAGCAACTTTACTTATTTCACCAGTCCAACTCAGTTCAAGCAACCGAGCGCCCCTTTGCATTCTACTCTAGATCAATACTTTGCTGGTCCTTTCAATGCATCTTACCCCGTCATACCTCAGAACAGCCATGGCACCTTTGATGCATTAGTAAGAATTTTGAAACTGTTATATTCATGATCTAAGTCTAGAAAATAACTCTTGATGACTAGTTACTTATATCATCTCATCTGACGCACACAGCCTAAGGAACTTGCTGCTGTGTATGGATATATGCAAGAAGGGTATTTGGAGATGCTGAAGGCTAAAAAAACTGCTATCCCCAGTGAAGCTCGGTAGCAGTGGAGATGGGAAGGCACTCTCTACCAACAAAACTCTGAATTTTGTAAGAAAATCAGAACTGTCAAATTTTGTGATCTAAGTCCAGAAAATAAATCTTGATGACTAGTGATTTGTACCATCTCTTTATGATGTGCACAGCCTAAGAAAATTGCTGCTCTGAATGGATGTACGAAAGAAGGGTATTTGGAGATGCCCAAGGCTCAAACACTGTTATCCCCAGTGAAGCTCGGTAGCAATGGTGATGGGAAGGTCTCAACGAATATGGCTGCAAATGCACACAGAGAAGTTGTTTGAATCTGAAGGGGGGAAAGATAGACTGTTCTAGATGGTCTCGATGCTTCAAAATGTATGATTGTTTGATATCTCAGAACCTAAAACTGCTTATATAGAATCATATTCTATTAGTAATATGATCGAATGCTTCTTTACTGTGGTGCAAACTGCCAAAGGTTTGACACAGAGCAAAACAGAGCTTCTAGCATTGTCTTCAATTTTAGATATCTGTTTCCCATATGTATCAATTTCCAGTGTTTTCAATATATTCGAGCCTTTTATCCATAAATAGGAACCTATAATTATCGAAATTGTGCATTGAATTAGGGTATCTATGAAGATGTTATCTGTTAGTTTGAATTATAGAACTGTAGAAGCTAGTTATAAGCTTATGTCCATTTCATAACTCGGCTGCGTTTGTTAAGACAACATTATGAAAAACAATACCACTAAATCTTACAAGATGTAGAAGTAAAAGAGAAAAATCTTGTACTATTTGTAAAGAGCAGCAAATATGGTATCAAGCAACGAGACCGATGCCAGCAATGATGAGACTATCGGCAAGAACTTGGTTTGCAGCTTGAGAGGATGAACACTGTCCCAAAACACAAACGCTGACGAATTGCTGCAAGTTCCCGATTTCTGATTGCACAACACAATGGTCGTCTCCACTGTCCCCGTCCCACAGCAGCCCCTCGTTGCCTCCACAAAGCCTACACAACAAGCAGAAGAGGAAATTAGAAGACGCAGGTCAATCACATTATGTGAATTTTTTGAGGAAAGCTACCAAATTTATTGGGATTCGAGACGAGGTCGTAGAGGGGCTTGTAGACATCGAAGATGACGATCTTCAAACCGGGGAGCTGCTTCTTGAGCTGGGGAGCTGCTCTTCTTGTTGAACTGCTGGGCATCGCTGTTGAAGCTGGACACGCAGCCGCTCTCGTGCTGTCCAAATATGGTTCTTGCTAGAGGGACGCAACCTGTTGGTGCGAGTGAAGTAGCTCCGATTCTTCTAGCTCCTAGCTTATACAAGCTCTGTGCACCAAATCATCATACATATTTGAAAGTTTTCTTGTAGATATGGAAAATGGTGGAGTTGAAATTGAAATCATTAACTAACTACCTTGACAAAATTTGAGAAGATGTTGATGAGGTATGAGGAGTACTGATCGACTGTGTAGTGCTTGTTGAGGAAAGGGTTGATGTAGTAATTCTGCAGAAAGTCGCTGTTGCCGGCGCCGTTGATAATCGATGATGCGTTTTTGCTTCCGGCTACGCTCGCTAGCTTGCTTTGGTACTCCTTGAAATACTGCAGCTGCTGCGACAGAGGAATCACATGCTGCAAACATTTTTTAATAAAATATTAATTAGCAAAATTCAACATGTTTGTTGAGGGTCCTTCACAGCCTCGACGTCGTCAACGCGCTCCCTGGTAGCACCTCCCGTCGACCCCGGCAACTTCCTTGACCTGCACACAACAAAAGAAACAACGAAAGAAAATATGGAGATACCAATTCGGCTCAGGTGCGGCTCCTCCTTTGACGCACACACACAACCGCGGCTCCACCAAAGGGAGTGGCTATCTCGGCTCCGCAATCACAGCCACAAAGGCTATAGGTAGAAGCTTTCTTTATCTCTCTCTATCTCTCGCAGGTTGCTCTCAAATGGGGGGATGAATGCTTCTGCCAATATGAAAAGCAAAAAGGAGGCGTGTGTTTTGCTATAGAGCTACTGCCCAGAATATCCCAAAAAAAAAAGCTTTTGAATATTCTATCTTTTTGGAACATAATAGCCCAAGCCCATCCCAGCATTAACCTACTCTGCACCTTTATTTGGAAGCTTATATATTAAGTCCATGCCTCCTTTGTTAAATGAGTGGTCAGCGGCGCTATTGGGAATTGCTGCAACCACCACTCCGTCCAATTAGTATGATATTGTCCGCTTTGGGCCAAAAGCTCGCACGAATTTGTTTTTGGGCTCAACCCCCAAAAGGCCTCATACTATTTGGAGTGGGTTTCTTAATATATAGAAGTTAATTTTCCTTCACTTCTTCGATGTGGGACAAATGGGTTTGCACACACCCAACAATCCTCCCCTCAAACCAAGGACCACATCATTGTCCTCCCCTCGAACGATAATCCGTACATCTTGCACCGTCGTTACCACCACGAGACTCGCCGCCTGACTACTCTTGCAGGAAGACTTTCGACACAAGGAACCATTAGATTCAATCGTGACTTCACCGGGGGTCACCTCCACATCGGAACGCAGCCTCGTCCCACCCACGTATTGGGCCCAGCCGAACCGTCGGCTCTGATACCACTGTTGGGAACTGCTGCCACCACCACTCCGTCCAATTAGTATGATATTGTCCGCTTTTGGTCAAAAGCCCGCACGGATTTATTTTTGGGCTCAACCACCAAAAGGCCTCATACTGTTTGGAGTGGGTTTCTTAATATATAGAAGGTAATTTTCCTTCACTTCTTCGATGTGGGACAAATGGGTTTGCACACACCCAACAATGTTTTTTCAGAAAATTATAAACGAAACAAGATTGGATTTGTACACTTAATTCGGCTGTGTTATCATCGTATCCAGAGCCGGCAGAGGTGAAGTTGGCCCCATAAGAAGATTCTTCCCGATGCTTGTGGGCTGAGATACGCCGCCAGTAGGTTGTGAATCCAAGATTCTCCGCTGCGAACAAACAACAGATTTTGCACAATGTGATGATGCATGAAGTAGGAATTATTGAAATTTTTATATATACCAGTGATATCAGTGGCTAATTTGCCGTTGCAGAATCTTCCAGTAGGTTCCCTATTGGAGAAATCCTGGCCGTAGGGAGGTTTGTCAGCCTTGAACACTGTATGAATGTAGTCGTTGTTTCCGATATCGACCGTCGAATCTCCGAACGTCATGATCGCCGGAACTAATTGAGAGTAAGCACAGCTCCACAACGTAGCAACAATGGCTAATGCGTATGCTAAAAAACCTCCCATTTTCTTTTTCTTCCAATTTAAGTTTATCACTCAAAACTAATAACATGTACTCTACATTAGCACCGATGAAGGTCGTATTTATATGTGTTGAGTTGTGAGTTTTGGCATCGCCATTAATGAGTGGCAAAAAAGGTAGTTCTGCGGCATTGAAGGCGATAATGCAACGTATTAATACACCATTTCTTCTAGCTTGTGAGCAGGGATATCATTAATGATCAGAAAAACGAAGAAGAAAAAGGATTAAGTTCATTTTAAATTAAGTTTTTTTTTCGTTGTGGATCGTCATTCATAGAATTATGCTGAAATTTATCAGCAGAAAATTGGTTGGGAAGATATACAGAGATGATGCATTTGATATGACGTTGTGTTTTGGGCAACGGTGTGTCTTTACTCTTCATGCATTTTATTTTCTGCCAAACATATACGAAACTCCATGAAGGTGACATGATATAATGTATTAATTATATAAATAAATAGTTAAAACGCAAAAGAATATTTCATTTGGTAAAGTTATGGATTGATGAACTTTTTTGGTATGTGATGCAAGAAATGGTGCAAAAGTCAAAGAGTTGCCAAAGAACAATGTTGTAATATTAATAGGAATAGTGGGTTTCTGTATGCCCCATGCATAGCGGTGTGATTTAGAGATATGGATGAGTTTGTTGTTTAGATCTTGGTTTCTAGTGGTAGATTCGTTAATGTCTGAAGTCAAAGGTTTCGGATTCGAGTTCACCGTGACACGATCTTTAGATTTATGTATTTAATTGACCAAAAAAAGCTTGTTTCTGTTCGTTTAATAAGATTCGTTAACATATAAATGTCAACCTTGAAAACGATATTATTTGACTTAAGTGATAGTCATTTATAAATTTAAAGCTTAAAAAAAGAAAGTAAATTGCTATTTAACTTGTGTTCTTATACTTTGATTAATATGTGATAAGTGTATTTATTATCTAACAAATTTTCAAAGTAAAGAAGAGTTTTATTAAATTTAATACGCAAAAACTCTTGTGGGGAAAATACCATTTACATTAAAGAAAAATATCATTTTTTTCTCTATAATTCGAAAGTGTCATTTATATTGAAGAAAAATGTCAATATTCATATGTGCAGAAGTCCGCGAACCCACCTTAATTTTATTTTATTTTCAGATTTAAGTGACTTATTTTTAAAGAAGATGATGAACATTTAATCTACTCCCGAATTAATTTGGGTAGATCAGTTAAGCAGCATCATCGGATTTCTCCAAATTTTGTTTCTTGGTTGAATAACATCATTTGTACATAAATGAGACTATTCTTTGTGTGTGTTGGCCTAGTGGTAGAGTGGTTAATGCTCGAGGCCAAAGGTCTCAGGTTCGAGTTCACCGTGAGACAGTCTTTAAAATTTCTGTATTAATTGACAAAAAAAAATGAGATGATTCTTTTTGAAGATCCTTAAATGACATAATAAAATACTGCTAAATAGTACGAATTGGGAGATAGTTTAGATACCTAATTTGTAGATATAGACATTTAATCCATTTATGTGCACAATTCATTACTTAGTTTGTCAATTGAAATAGTACAGCTCAAGGGGGAAAATAATACAGGTTTGTATAATTGATTGTAGGTTTATGCAATTGGATTAATGCTAGAAGGGGGCTGAAATTAATTAGGATTCAGCTGACTTAAGCTTATTTGCTGGTAATTAATTAGTGAAAAGAATTATTGGGATTAGTATGGGCTCGGAATGAACAGATATGTTTAGGGGATAGGTTCAAATTTGATTTGACCTAGCAGGTATTACTTAATTGAATTTCAGCAGCTAATTAGAGTTTAATATATTCTGTTCACACCGAGTGCATCCTATATATATTAATTAACTATTAACTTTTAAAATGTTATTAATATTCAGTCTATACTAAAAGGATAGTCTACTTATGCGTAGAGGCAGGGTGGCCATATTTTCTGTATAAACCTATATTAATTTTTAGTTTTTCTTGTAAAACTAATGTTGGAAAATATATTGTTTGGTCTTCCTATATTTAATTTTATATTTAGTCTGGACTCTGGTTTTGATTGTGCAGGTACTACGGGAAGATATATATTTTAAAAATCAAATAAAAATATTTTAAAATTTTGAAGAAAAAAAAGAAGAATTTCTTTCACAAAAACTCTTGTACATCCGTCCGCATAGTGTGGACAGACAAAAATATCATTTCTTATAAAGAAAAGTATCATTTGTTTAAACTATATTATTTACATTGAAGAAAAGTATCAAATATCAATTAAACTAAAGAAAAATATCAAAGTCTGCATCTACAGACGTATATATACGAGACCGCCTCACTTTCTTTTAGTTTGAACTACAATTTAAGCTTTTCTCAAATTTATAACTAAAAATATGATTTCAAAGAGAAAATGATGTACATTTGATTTTATTTGTATAGAATAAGTCGACAATAAAAACAATTTGAGGTTGAAATTTATTCAATCTGTTAAACGGTTTCCAAACATAGGAGTGGACCGACATGCAAAATCCTATGAAATAAATTGTTCTTTCCATTATCTTAATAGACGGATAAATTAACAAAATTCTTGTTGTTGACAAAAAACAACAAAGTTGAGAATTAATTTTTCAATAAAGTTATGCGGCCACATTATGGTTGGGCACACATGGATAATTTAATAATTATCAATATAATTAATTAATAAAATAATAATATTAAATTGATGTGTTAATCATTTTTACATAAATACAAATTTCCCACCTATTATTTTGAAAAGTATTAAATTTATTAATTTTAATTTTAAATTTATTTTTTCATTCGATAGGAGCAAAATTATAATTCCATAAGATGGTTCGAATGTAAAACCAATTTTTAAATAGATCAAGTATTAAATAAATAAATTTTTTATTGAATAAAACTGATTATGGCCGGCCACATTATGACCGAATAACATCACTCTTAATTTTTTTTACCATTGGAATGAAGATAATGTAACAAAAAATTGAGAGTTAACTCTTTTAATGGTAGTTTTTTATTTTAGAAGTGGAGAAACAAACTTTTTATCATTATACATATGTTTACTAGATATTTTCTATAAAGTCAACATTTGAAAATAAAAGTTAACCTTTTATTTTTTCGGGTCCACAATAGTCTTTTTTTTTATGAGTTTGACAATGGTCTTATAAATATAGTTATATATATTATTGTGAAATCCATATAAAAGTTGTATTATAGATATAGGATTGAAAAGAAATATAGAAAGAAATATCAATCGTACAAAAGATGTTAAAGAGATAAATTAAATGGGTGTCAGAATAATGATAAAGGAACGGAAGTAATTGTGCCTTGGGCCTACGCTGGATTAGGATTTGGGCATATCTATATAGATAAATGGGCCTACGCTGGCTAGTTACGGGTTGGCTGTGGGCCCAAACAGGCGTTAATAAACTATAAGTTTATAACTAAGGAACTAATTCTGATTAAAATACTTATGGTCTCAGACTCTCAGTCAGTACAAATACTTGGAGTGAAAAAATCTTTATTGCTTACTAATTACATATTTCTCTTTATTACTTACTAACTACATATTTCTCTTGCATTAATCTTTTTTCACTTTCAGTTAACGAGCTTGCTTCTGGTCTAATTTGAAAAGGAAAAAGAAAAAAAAAAGATAAATGATAATATGCAATTATTAATTTACAATAACGTCTCGTGCATAGGCTAACAAGATTACTCGAATAAAAGAAGAAGCAAATCCATCAATTCTCAACCACAAAAAGAAAAATAAAATGCAAAAAAAATATATAAAAAAATCACATCTTACTCTTCAATTATTACTTATTACTTGATGGAAATATTGAAGTAATAATTGATGGAAATATTGAAGTAATAATTCTCAACTTTGTTGTTTTTTGTCAACAACAAGAATTTTGTTAATTTATCCATCTATTAAAATGAAAAATCACAAATATAAGATGTAAAAATAGATTGGATCTTGATAGCACATCTTCCGATATGCTTTCCAAAACCCGAAACTCGTCTTCCTCTTGACCTCAAATCAAGCTATCAACTTCCCAACTTCACAAGCCTCCACCTGGTTTTCCCAATGCTCAACCAACCTTAACTCTCCACTATCATCCCTTGAGCTTCTACTCTTCTACTCTTCTTTAGAAAATATTGTACCTTGAATGAAATTTATTTCAGTCAAGAGCGCCAAATAGTTAGACTCCATTTTCTTCCATTTCTTTGAACTTAAAAACATTAAGTCCCACAATAGAAAAACAGAATTCAGGTAGGAAAATGATATGTTATGATAACCAAATGAGTCAAAAGAGGATTGACGACTACGATATATGGTATACATAAAAAAAAAACAAGTGAGGTTGCAGCTAAGGACACTGCACATGAGAAATTCAATCAAATAATCCAAAACCCAATATTGTCAAATCATTCAACAATGGCACAAGCATTCTGATGTTGGAAGAATGAAATAGATGCATATCACTATCTAAGGCTTAGAAAAACATTGGGTGAAGGAATACTTACAAGTTACAACTCGAGAAAAAAATACGCTGCAAAGCTGAGGCCCCTGGTATGCCAATTCATCCAAATCACTGTAAGTCAGCATCGATGAAATTTGGCAAACACATAGAAAAATACAACTTACCACAAGCAGAGCGTCGATGACATTGTTGCAATTTGTGTCAAGTGGATGTGTGTTATAATCTGCTGGAGTTCTTATAGCAGCAAGATTTATGGTCTGAAACATGAAAACGCTCATGTCAAAAGTCTGAAGTCTAGTCAATAATTAATTCACTACACTAGGACATAACTCAAAATTCCACTAAGTAGCAATTCAGCATAATACCATAGAACAACAAACGATATATATATAAAATGAAGAAGATGCATAGCATAAATTGAATAAGAAACCTCAACAAAGCAAACTAATTAGCTTAAGCTCATATTACATATCCAGTGCAAATCCAAAGAGATTCAGAAATCCAAACGAAATCTATTGAACTTCAAATCAGGACAAAATAAACAATGAAGCTAATCGTGAAAACTCATTAACTCAATCACGAGTTATCAGAAAAATTCATCGAACAAAAACAACAAAATTCGAAGCAGCACTGCCATCGAAAACACGCATAAATTCAATCAAATCAAGGTGCAAAAAAAACTACAGAATTCAGATCCAAAACCATAAAAAAATAAAATTCAATCACAATCCTGAAATTCGCTAAGATTCTCGCTGCAATCGTTCGGGATTCGAGATGCAGAGAATTTTTCTGGTTAAATTTTGGAAAAATATGGCGATAAATTTGGAGGAGAAAATGTTGAGTCATAGCTGATCGCGAAAGCAAATGCTAGTCATGTTTGTTCACGGCGGCGCCGACGACACATCCATCGTTGGTGGAGGAGCACCTCCATCTCCGCCGGGGGGGAGGAGGGAATCATCGGCATTGTTGATGGGACATGATTTTAGATATTTTAGATTTGGAAGATGGAATTATGAAAACTGCCCCTCTTAGTCTCTGGAGGGATTTTTTTGCGTATGGCGGTAATATGAAATAATTTTATAGAACTATTTTTTCGTGTATGGCGGTAAAATTAAATGTTTCATATTTGACATCCAATAAATTTTAATTAATTTATTTGTTTTCGTGTTAAATAGTTGATTGATATACAAAACTAATAATATTAGATTGGATTTACAAATATTTATGCAAGCAAAATTTGTTTTAGTGTTAAGTAGTTGATTGATATAAAAATTTAATAATATTAGATTGGATTTACAAATATTTATGCAAGCAAAATTGTATCTCCTTTCCAAACCTATTTAATTTAAAGATTACTAAATCAATACTTTTTGTTAATTTCCTACTATAAGCATGACGAAGTCTAAAATAAAAATTGGTTAAATATAAAATTGAACAATTTATAAATGTTACTATAATGTTTTTGTCACATTTTTATTTAAATGTCAAGAACTAGTAATTACATGAGGATGAGAGTAACTAAACACACATGTGTAATTGTACTTATGTGTGGCTAGATTCCCACGTATGATCGTTAACCGCGCAATGTTGTGGCCTTAGGGTTAATTGGATCTGGATGCTGCTTGTCTACGAATTGAACACTGCTCCTATCAAAATACCAATCGCCGAAGGCCTGCTGAATCGTCTGCAGATTGCAAACTCATTATAAATAAATACTATATATTTATATAATTAAGATATGATAAGAGGAGAGAAAATAAATCTTTCCTTATTTTGCACGGTGAGTCCTCCTTGCCAACCGACCGATTTTGCAACAAAACCATGAATGAAATATGAATTGATAAATAATCCTCTTGACGGATTATCAACAACTCCATCCCATGTTTTGAGGAATGCAATTTGAAAATCTGAAATCAATTTAAATAAGTATAATTACATGAGTTATATATCAACATTAATAATTAATAGATTTTGAGTACCCTTGATTATTTGTAATTGGCTGAGCGTGCAGTTCTGAAGAGCCTCAAAATTAGCTGTGCGGTTCTTCCAGTCTTGCTCATCAGGAGAATTGGGTTGCAAATTGTTTTGTATCTGAAAAACTATACAACTTAACATGCATGCTGCAGCTGCTGAATATATATCTTATTATCATAGTCATAATTTATTAGCCATTGATAACAGTAGAAGGAAGAATGTGACTACAGTTTCTTTTTCTATGCCTATATATATATATACCCTGTAATTAATTTATACACAAAATATCCCACCTGGTATTGATCGAAATCGGAGTTTAACAGAAACAGTGGGGTCTGGACATCTCCAACCACATATTCAGCAAATAGGCACTGGGTAAATTTTTTCAAACTCCATTAAGTATTTCAAATAAAAAAATTTAATTGCAAGTAAAAAATTACATAATCAGGTGATTTTGCTTACCAAATTTGGTGGCAGTTTTGACGTGCATGCCTCGGGTAAAAATTTGGCCAAATCCTAAAAAAGTAAGAGATGTCCATTTTAATACAAATTTATGCGTTGTCAACAATATTATATATATACCTGATGTCATGAGTAACTATTAGATAAAAATTATTTACATATTCTTTAGAAGGCTTCCTATATACATATACGTGTGTGCTTTGTTAGCAGTATAGTTCTTACATGAAATGCAGTTACATTGCCATAAAAGCTCTCTGCAATGGATGCCGGAACATCTTTCCTGTAATTATTAAACACACGAAAAATATACATGTTTGTCCAAAAAAAAAACTACAATCATTTCAAATTTAAATAAGTGGATTGAGTCTTACGCTCGGATGAAGAAGCCTGAATCTGAAAAGCATTTGACTCGAGTAGCAATAGGGAGGTAAGAACGAAAGCTGTCACAATTTAAAATTGTGGCCAACCCGCCGGCAGAACTTCCATAAAGTAAAGCCTGTCAAATATCATGCATGAACAATTAATAGTAAAATTTTGGTTCTTAATTGTAAAATCAATTTTACTGGTTTAATTCCTAATGTTTGAGGGGATTAACAGGATAAGATATTGCTAGATGAAGTTTGATTCGAGTAATCAATGGAACGATCAAGCTTACATTTTCAGCCTTATCCAATCCTTTAGTTGCTAAAAGTTCTTCCATTACAGATCTGAAGATTCTCCTGCCCCTAAGATGGAGTTTAGTTTCCTGATCAAGAAGAAGAAGAAAAAAACACACAACTGTAATTATTAAAACTTTACAACTTAGATAATATATGATGTTACATCAATATTTTTAAATAAAAATAATAAGTCAATCAATACTTGAAGATGTACGTACAGGATCAACATCTGCGACATCTGCCATAAACGAGGCTCCGTCACAGTACAAGACAAAAACTTTATTCCAATTATAGAGATCTAAAAATTAAACCAACAGATATTAGTGAGAACAAAATATATATGTATGTATCAATTTAAGAAAAGTGAAAAATTAGCTATGCTTATTTACAATTACTAATATCGTTGCATTAATTAATATACTCTCCTCCCAATTACATAGACTCGTTTTTTTTTGGATTTCCCAAATATATTGGTTTATTTTCATAAAAATTAATGCCTTTTAAACTAATAACCAGTATACCGCTATTTAATAATTTGATTAACTCATGCATTAATTAATCATCATAGAGTAAATATGGGCATATTAGGAAGTTTATTATATAATTAAAACGAAGTAAGCTATTATGATGCATTTTTTTTGAAGAAAAGTAAAAAAAAAATCGCTGCTTTCTTTCCTAATGAAAAGTGAGACTAAATAGGAAACTACATATGCTCGGAGTGAAGAATTTCCGACAGTAATACATGCAGGGATGCTTAGGTTGAAATTACTCAAAAAATTATTTCATTATTTGAAAGAAATGAAGAAAAAATACCTCAGTTCCAGAGATTCAAGCTGAAAGATAACTAGAGAAATTTGAGGGATTTAATTTTGGAGTGAGATGAGGAAAATCATTCTTGCTCTATTTTTATAAATGAAAATAAGGTAGGTATATGCGTCAACTTTCTCATAATCTTAAGGGAAGATAGTATTAAATTTGTAAACCCAACTTATTCTTTTTCTTCTCCTTATTCAGGTTTGGATCAAGCGATATCTAATTCAAAGTAGTGTTTATAGTCTCCTATTCCAACTCAAACTTCGCAACTATTTTAATTATTCCAAAGAAGTGACCTCAGTGAAAATCTTATGGAGATTAATAGATAAGTCAATTTAATTAATATCTAACAAATACAAAATATATTTTATTTTATTCCGTGATCATTTTCGACGTCGAAAAATAAAGAATTGGGATGCATGCTATGAAAGGCCGTGATAGGAACTTTGATGTGTTTATCCTCCACCGCCAACCGTGTTTCTCGCAATGAAAACAATATCGGGAAATATTTTGTCTTTATTGGAGTCATTGTCGATTTACTAGGACCCAATTATTTTTTCATTCGATTAATTCATCTTGTATGAATAATTTATTGTTATTGGTTAAAACATACACCAAACCAAAAATTAATTAAAAGGGAGTAATATAAAATATCAACAATGATATTAATTATGCTCAGATTTCAACAACTTTCGATTGAACACATACTATGTCTGAATATATGGTAGGCATGCGTCAATTTTGTTACCAAGCTTGCCCTTATAAATGAAGGGACGAGGAAGGAGCATGGGCAATTGGGCATGTTTCGTTCTCTCAATTATTGTTCTGTAATTACTCAATTGGTTGCATATAATTTATCTAATCTTTGAATAAAAGTGAATTAAAAATATCGATAATGATACGGCACCTGGGCATTGACTGGTCAAGAAATCCAAAACTCTTGGTAGTCAAGTTTCTAATATCTTCCTGAAGCTGACTGTGTCAAGTGTATGCTTTCCTCTTTCGAGTTGCTTAATCAAAAACGCATATGCCCCTATATCTGGGATGACATTTGCATCACCCTGTTTTCATGTCACGATTTTGACTATTTCACTATTTATTCGAATTTAGTTCCCCTTTTTAAATTGTCTGTTCGATAGGATCTCGTCATAAGTTTGTTGTTGTGACAAATATATGTTATATTACCTCAATACATATATTTATATATATAATATTGCATGTGTGACTATTTTTCTTCGTTTCCTTTGTCCTTTCCTTATTTCACTAATAACTCAGTGATATCCCTTTGTCCCGACCGATTGGTCGGTGGGATATTACGCTTGTATCCGCATTTTGTGTGCTTCTTCAATGTAAAATCAAGTAAATTGTCTCGGTGCCTAGATACTATAGCCAATGTAACATTTATTGAGAATACCATGGAAAAAGGAGCAGGTCCTATTATTTTCAATTACTTTTTATAAATAAATGGTTTTTATCTCCTATACTTTTTTCGTTTTTTCGTAGTTAATGTCTGTTGAAAAATTATCATTTTATATAGTGGGCTTGGATGGTAGCCTCGGGGCTTACTATTTCTCAAGCGGATCTGGAGATGGGCTCAACAATTGGATTATTCAACTTCAAGTAATCACTATTTTTTCGTTAATTGTGTGCTTTTAATTTCCTTTTCTTTTTCACAAGCTAAGGCTTAAATTTTATAATAGGGCGGAGGATGGTGTGAGTCTACATCTTCATGCCTCTATAGATCGACTACTGGTCTTGGAAGCACAAAAAATGCGAGTGTTGCTTCTTTTGGAATCATATACAGTCTACTCGTCATCTGCGGTTTGCAGTTATTGCAAAGGAACGTGGGGTTTACCGGTCAAGATCGTAAAGTAGCGATCGCGAAGTTTTCCATGATATAAAATAAAATAAATTAGATTGAGTTATAATAAGATATTGACAAAAGTCGGTCAACTGCGGCTGAGCATATATTTATTTTGAATTTTATCACAAACACATGAAATGGAAATTGATTATTATATTAAAATTCTCTCATCTCTCCCTAATTAATCTTAACATTCAATCCACTGATCTCTAAAGAAAATAACTTTAGCTATATTTAATTCATTAATGCTATGTTCTTTTCGTGATGCTAAAATAAATTGTAGATATTGAATTTGTGTGAACAATAATGGCAAGTAATAATTTTATGAATGAACCCATAACTACCCTATTTTCATTTATAAAACAATAGGATAGTTATGAGTCAATTCATAAAATTATTACTTTCCCTTTTAGTGTTCACACAAATTTCAATATCTATAATTTATTTTAGCATACGAAAAAGAACATAGCATTAGTGAGTTAAATATAGCAAAAGTTATTTTCTTTTAGATCAGTGGATTGAATGTTAAGATTAACTAGGGAGAGATGGGAGAATTTTCATATAATAATCAATGTGCATTTCACGGGTTTGTGATAAAATTAAAATTAATATATGTTCAGTCAGCTGACTAACTTTGGTCAATATCCGATTATAACTCCATCTAATTTTATTTATTTTTATATCATGTGAAACTCTCACCACTACTACGTGCGATGGATAAAACTCATGTTCATGTGCAATAGCCTATAAAACACACAGATAGAATAAACTACATTTGAAAAATCAGATGTGTCAGGCTCAGACCCCAAAAGAACTCAATCAAGTTTTCTCATAATCTTAAGTGAAGATAGTATTAAATTTGTAAACCCAACTTATTCTTTTTCTTCTCCTTATTCTGGTTTGGATTGGCACATATCTAATCCAAAATATTGTTTATATAGTCTCCTATTACAACTCAAACTTCTGCGACTATTTTAATTATTCCAGTAAGTGACCTCAGTGAAAATTTAATGGAGATAATAAATACAAAATAATTTTTATTTTCTTTTATTTTATTTTATTCCATGATCATGCTACTCTGTTCGAAAGGACAAGATGGGAAGTTTGGGGTGTTTATCCTCCACCGCCAACTGTGTTTGTCGGCCGTGGAAAACAATATCGAGATAAATTGGAAATATTTTGTCTTTATTGGAGTCATTATCTATTTTTTAGGACCTAATTGTTTTTTCTTTCGATTAATTCATGTTGTATGTATAATTTATTCTTATTGGTCAAAACAGACACCAAACAAAAAATCAATCACAAGGGAGTAC
Organism: Salvia rosmarinus; assembly: GCA_036937905.1. Classification (NCBI taxonomy): domain Eukaryota; kingdom Viridiplantae; phylum Streptophyta; class Magnoliopsida; order Lamiales; family Lamiaceae; genus Salvia; species Salvia rosmarinus. The sequence continues at coordinate 351,982 of CM072822.1, forward strand.
TATAAAATATCATTTATAGTGATACTAAATTATGCTCATATTCCAACAAGTTTAGATTGAACACATACAATGTCTGAATATATGGTAGGCATGCGTCAATTTTGTTACCAAGCTTGCCCTAATTAATGAATGGCTGAGGAAGGAGCTTGGGCAATCGGGCATGTTTCCTTCTCTCAATTGTTTTGTAATTATTCGATCGGCTTCCTAATTTTATCTAATCTTTGTTCCATTTTTGGCTTGTTGGTTAACCCAACACGATATCGTGGTGAATGAAAGTGAATTAAAAATATCGATAGATGGTAACAAGTTTATTTTAATGGGTATGCGCCAATTTGTTACTAAACCCAACATGCATGGGCATGTTTATGTCACCCCAGTTTGTTCTCTGTCAATTTCCCGAACATTTCATTCGACTATCTTCCATTTGGTTTTCAACGTATAGCATGTTGTATGTCATTGTTTGCTATTTGTAACATATATCAGTTATTTTTTTGACATATGTCTCATCAATATATATGTTATATAAATCGTCCACTCGTCTAATATCAATAAAATGAAACACGTAAACAAGTAGACACAAGGTGTAATCCAACAATATGATTCAAGGAATTTATAACTACTTTTCTTCTTGTATCTTAGAAGCAAACACAAATGGATACTTATGATATAGGATCACTGGAAGAGAATATAGTTGTAATTATGTAGATTTAGAGATGTGTACCTGACCCGCCATCCATGTAGCATTTTAACCAAACTATATCGGTCATACCACTTGGATGGTCGCAAAGGTGCAGAGCCTCGGCGGCAGCGACTTTGTCATAGAAGCAATCGATACCAACTTTGGACATAAGGTTGTAACAACACACTGGATAAGATGAGTGTATCTTCGGCGTTTGGCACATCGCCTTATAAATCTCATTCCTGCAATCTTGGGTCATATACTTATCACATCCTGGTGCAGCTACACCAACTTGGGATTCGCTCAACACTGCTCCACCAATTACCAACAAAATCACCATTTCAAATATGCTATTGCACTTGGAATTACTCATCTTTAACAATAAATTAATCCTTCGATCACCTTCTTAATTTGTATTTGCTGCCTAATAATATTTCGGGTTATCACTTCTTATAGTCACCATTAGATGTAGTTGTTACAACTCATTGTCAATATTTTAAACGTAATCGATAGTTATAGTTGCCGTTTTATTTAAACACCAATATTTAAGGTTATGTAGTTAGCTAAGTAATTACAAAACTATATATATATATATGTATTTTGCTTTATATGTACTTTGTTTATCTTTTAATTTGTGGCAATCAATCGATCACTCTTGGAATAGATAAAAGTATTACTTTGTCATTTTATTGTTCACACAAATTCCAATATCTATAATTTGGGTTCGTTTGATTTGGATTCCTTGTTTCAAGAGGGGTTTGTATATGAGTTGATCAGTTCTAATCTGATGATGCACATTGCAGCACCATTCTTTTATTCTTCTTCTGTATATTGTACTAAATAATAATTTTATTGTTTCGATATTCTGTAATTTCAATTCCAAGAATATGAAAAATCAAAAATTATATCCCTTGTTTTAAAGCAAACCAAAAGTAATTCAAAAGTAGAAATATAATTTTATTTTATTCGAAATATCATGGTCAAAAATATGAAATACGTAGCTAATAATATTAATAATAACGGTAAAAGATGCATGGAAGTAGGGTTAGGTATCGATTTTTAATTATTTTTATTTTTGAAATGGGGTGAGTATAGATTTAAGTGAAATGCATTGATTAATGTACTTTTGTAAATCTGCATAATGCGATACTATAAGAGTTAGCTCAAAATAAAAGAACAGATAGGAAGAGATGAAGACAGAGAATGGAAACTTATTCTAACGATAGTAATCGAATGTTAATTATTTGAAATTTCTGCATATTAATTTTACATTTGCAGCAGAGATGAAGATGATATAATTTTAATATTTATGTTTCTATAAAATAAAGATGCATGAATAGTAACATAAATTACAATCGAATTTGGTAGTTCACATATTGATTCACTTGTCCATGTGACATTGTCACATCAGCAATGAATACGTTAATTCGTGTCCACAATGGATAATGGAATTGGCGTACGTGTGGACGTGTCAGCATCGATGAAGGAGAGAGGATATTGGAGTGGCTATTAATGGTTGAATATTCCAAATTGTTTCTTCACTCTTTTCGTTTTTAATTATAGTATTTCTTTTACAAAGTATATTCTGTTTGTAATTTTTTTTATGATATGTTCTTTTTTTAATGATATAAATATCAAGTACTAAACCCCCCTTAATTTTATGAAGAGCCTCTAAATTCTTGACTCTTGACTCTTACACAAAATATCCCACCTGGTATTGATCGAAATCGGAGTTTAACAGAAACAGTGGAGTCTGGACATCTCCAACCACATATTCAGCAAATAGGCACTGGGTAAAATTTTTTCAAACTCCATTAAGTATTTCAAATAAAAAATTTAATTGCAAGTAAAAATTACATAATCAGGTGATTTTGCTTACCAAATTTATGGCAGTTTTGACGTGCATGCCTCGGGTAAAATTTGGCCAAATCCTAAAAAGTTAGAGATGTCCATTTCAATACAAATTTATGCGTTGTCAACAATATTATATACCTAATGTCATGAGTAACTTTTAGATAAAAATTATGCAGTATAGTTCTTACATGAAATGCAGTTACATTGCCATAAAAGCTCTCTGCAATGGATGCCGGAACATCTTTCCTGTAATTATTAAACACACGAAAAATATACATGTTTGTCAAAAAAAGAAAAAAAAAAACTACAATCATTTCAAGTTTAAATAAGTGGATTGAGTCTTACGCTCGGATGAAGAAGCCTGAATCTGAAAAGCATTTGACTCGACTAGCAATAGGGAGGTAAGAACGAAAGCTGTCACAATTTAAAATTGTGGCCAACCCGCCGGCAGAACTTCCATAAAGTAAAGCCTGTCAAATATCATGCATGAACAATTAATAGTAAAATTTTGGTTCTTAATTGTAAAATCAATTTTACTGGTTTAATTCCTAATGTTTGAGGGGATTAACAAGATAAGATATTGCTAGATGAAGTTTGATTCGAGTAATCAATGGAAAGATCGAGCTTACATTTTCAGCCTTATCCAATCCTTTAGTTGCTAAAAGTTCTTCCATTACAGATCTGAAGATTCTCCTGCCCTAAGATGGAGTAATTAGTTTCCTGATCAAGAAGAAGAAGAAGAAAAAAAAACACAAGCATAATTATTACAACTTTACAACTTAGATAATATATGATGTCACATCAATATGTTTAAATAAAAATAATCAGTCACTCAATACTTGAAGATGTACTTAATAGATCAACATCTGCGACATCTGCCATAAACGAGGCTCCGTCACAGTACAAGACATAAACATTATTCCAATTATAGAGATCTAAAAATTAAAACAACAGATATTAGTGAGAACAAAATATGTACGTATCAATATAAGAAAAGTAAAAAATTAGATATGGCTATTTACAATTACTAATAAAGTTGCATTAATTAATATACTCTCTCCCTCCCAATTACATAGACTCGTTTTCCTTTTTTGGATTTCCCAAATATATTGGTTTATTTTCATAAAAAGTAATGCCTTTTAAACTAATAACCAGTATACCGCTATTTAATAATTTGATTAACTCATGCATAAATTAATCATCATAGAGTAAATATGGGCATATTAGGAAGTTTATTATATAATTAAAACGAAGTAAGCTATTATGATGCATTTTTTTTGAAGAAAAGTAAAAAAAAATCGCTGCTATTGTTCCTAATGAAAAGTGAGACTAAATAGGAAACTACATATGCTCGGAGTGAAGAATTTCCGACAGTAATACATGCAGGGATGCTTAGGTTGAAATTACTCAAAAAATTATTTCATTATTTGAAAGAAATGAAGAAAAAATACCTCAGTTCCAGAGATTCAAGCTGAAAGATAACTAGAGAAATTTGAGGGATTTAATTTTGGAGTGAGATGAGGAAAATCATTCTTGCTCTATTTTTATAAATGAAAATAAGGTAGGTATGCGTCAACTTTCTCATAATCTTAAGGGAAGATAGTATTAAATTTGTAAACCCAACTTATTCTTTTTCTTCTCCTTATTCAGGTTTGGATCGGCGCATATCTAATTCAAAGTAGTGTTTATAGTCTCCTATTCCAACTCAAACTTCTGCAACTATTTTAATTATTCCAGTAAGTGACCTCAGTGAAAATCTTATGGAGATTAATAGATAAGTCAATTTAATTAATATCTAACAAATACAAAATATATTTTATTTTATTCCGTGATCATTTTCGACGTCGAAAAATAAAGAATTGGGATGCATGCTACGAAAGGCCGTGATAGGAACTTTGATGTGTTTATCCTCCACCGCCAACTGTGTTTCTCGGCAGCGGAAAACAATATCGGGAAATATTTTGTCTTTATTGGAGTCATTGTCGATTTACTAGGACCCAATTATTTTTTCATTCGATTAATTCATCTTGTATGAATAATTTATTGTTATTGGTCAAAACATATACCAAACCAAAATTAATTAAAAGGAGTAATATAAAATATCAACAATGATATTAATTATGCTCGATTTCAACAACTTTCGATTGAACACATACTATGTCTGAATATATGGTAGGCATGCGTCAATTTTGTTACCAAGCTTGCCCTTATAAATGAAGGGACGAGGAAGGAGCATGGGCAATTGGGCATGTTTCATTCTCTCAATTATTGTTCTGTAATTACTCAATTGGTTGCATATAATTTATCTAATCTTTGAATAAAAGTGAATTAAAAATATCGATAATGATACGGCACCTGGGCATCGATCGTCAAGAAATCCAAAACTCTTGGTAGTCAAGTTTCTAATATCTTCCTCGTCGATCGTGTCAAGTGTATGCTTTCTCTTTCGAGTTGCTTAATCAAAACGATAGGCCCCTATATCCGGGATGACATTTGCATCACCCTTGCTTTCATGTCACGATTTTGACTATTTCACTATTTATTCAATTTAGTTCCCTTTTAAATTGTCTGCTCGATAGATCTCGCCATAAGTTTGTTGTTCGACAAATATATGTTATATTACCTCAATACATATATTTATATATATAATATTGCATGTGTGACTATTTTTCTTCGCTTCCTTTGTCCTTTCCTTATTTCACTAATAACTCGTTGATATCCTTTGTCCCGACCTGATTGGTCGGTGGGATATTACAGCTAGATCCGGCATTTGTGTGCTCTTCAATGTAAAATCTGAAGAAAATTGTCTGGTGCCTAGATACTATAGCCAATGTAACATTTATTGAGAATACCATGGAAAAAGGAGCAGGTCCTATTATTTTCAATTACTTTTATAAATAAATGGTTTTATCTCCTATACTTTTTCGTTTTTCGTAGTTAATGTCTGTTGAAAATTATCATTTTATATAGTGGGCTTGGATGGTAGCCTCGGGGCTTACTATTTCTCAAGCGGATCTGGAGATGGGCTCAACAATTGGATTATTCAACTTCAAGTAATCACTATTTTTTCGTTAATTGTGTGCTTTTAATTTCCTTTTCTTTTTCACAAGCTAAGGCTTAAATTTTATAATAGGGCGGAGGATGGTGTGAGTCTACATCTTCATGCCTCTATAGATCGACTCACTGGTCTTGGAAGCACAAAAATGCGAGTGTTGCTTCTTTTGGAATCATATACAGTCTACTCGTCATCTGCGGTTTGCGCTATTGCAAAGCGAACGCGGTTTACCTGTCGCGATCGTAGTAGCGATCGCGAGTTTTCCATGATATAAAAATAAAATAAAATTAGATTGAGTTATAATAAGATATTGACAAAAGTCGGTCAATCGGGCGAGCATATATTTATTTTGAATTTTATCACAAACACATGAATGGAAATTGATTATTATATTGTATTCTCATCTCTCCCAATTAATCTTAACATTCAACCATCGATCCTAAAGAAAATAACTTTAGCTATATTTAATTCATTAATGCGCATGTTTGACGATGCTAAAATAAATTGTAGATATTGATTTGTGTGAACACTAATGGCAAAGTAATAATTTTATGAATGAACCCATAACTACCCTATTTTCATTTATAAAACAATAGGATAGTTATGAGTCAATTCATAAAATTATTACTTTCCTTTTAGTGTTCACACAAATTTCAATATCTATAATTTATTTTAGCATACTAAAAGAACATAGCATTAGTGAGTTAAATATAGCAAAAGTTATTTTCTTTAGATCAGTGGATTGAATGTTAAGATTAACTAGGAGAGATGGGAGAATTTTCATATAATAATCAATGTGCATTTCACGGGTTTGTGATAAAATTAAAATTAATATATGTTCAACAGCAGCTTGACTAACTTTGGTCAATATCCGATTATAACTCCATCTAATTTTATTTATTTTTATATCATGTGAAACTATCACCACTACTTACGTGCAAGATTGGATAAAACTCATGTTCATGTGCAATAGCCTATAAAACACACAGATAGAATAAACTACATTTGAAAAATCAGATGTGTCAGGCTCAGACCCCAAAAGAACTCAATCAAGTTTTCTCATAATCTTAAGTGAAGATAGTATTAAATTTGTAAACCCAACTTATTCTTTTTCTTCTCCTTATTCTGGTTTGGATTGGCACATATCTAATCCAAAATATTGTTTATATAGTCTCCTATTACAACACAAACTTCGACTATTTTAATTATTCCAGAAGTGACCTCGTGAAAATTTAATGGAGATAATAAATACAAAATAATTTTTATTTTCTTTAATTTTATTTTATCCCATGATCATGCTACTGCTCGAAAGGACAAGATGGGAAGTTTGGGTGTTTATCCTCCACCGCCAACTGTGTTTGTCGGCCGTGGAAAACAATATCGAGATAAATTGGAAATATTTTGTCTTTATTGAGTCATTATCTATTTTTAGGACCTAATTGTTTTTTCTTTCGATTAATTCATGTTGTATGTATAATTTATTCTTATTGGTCAAAACAGACACCAAACAAAAAATCAATCACAAGTGAGTACTATAAAATATCATTTATAGTGATACTAAATTATGCTCATATTCCAACAAGTTTAGATTGAACACATACTATGTCTGAATATATGGTAGGCATGCGTCAATTTTGTTACCAAGCTTGCCCTAATAAATGAATGGCCGAGGAAGGAGCTTGGGCAATCGGGCATGTTTCCTTCTCTCAATTGTTTTGTAATTATTCGATCGGCTTCCTAATTTTATCTAATCTTTGTTCCATTTTTGGCTTGTTGGTTAACCCAACACGATATCGTGGTGAATGAAAGTGAATTAAAAATATCGATAGATGGTAACAAGTTTATTTTAATGGGTATGCGCCAATTTGTTACTAAACCCAACATGCATGGGCATGTTTATGTCACCCCAGTTTGTTCTTCGTCAATTTCCCGAACATTTCATTCGACTATCTTCCATTTGGTTTTCAATGTATAACATGTTGTATGTCATTGTTTGCTATTTGTAACATATATCAGTCATTTTTTTGACATGTCTCATCAATATATATGTTATATAAATCGTCCACTTGTCTAATATCAATAAAATGAAACACGTAAACAAGTAGACACAAGGTGTAATCCAACAATATGATTCAAGGAATTTATAACTACTTTGCTTCTTGTATCTCAGAAGCAAACACAAATGGATACTTATGATATAGGATCACAGGAAGAGAATATAGTTGTAATTATATATGTAGATTTAGAGATGTGGACCTGACCCGCCATCCATGTAGCATTTTAACCAAACTATATCGGTCATACCACTTGGATGGTCGCAAAGGTGCAGAGCCTCGGCGTCGGAAGCGACTTTGTCATAGAAGCAATCGATACCAACTTTGGACATAAGGTTGTAACAACACACACTGGATAAGATGAGTGTATCTTCAGGCGTTTGGCACATCGCCTTATAAATCTCAGTCCTGCAATCTTGGGTCATATACTTATCACATCCTGGTGCAGCTACACCAACTTGGGATTCGCTCAACATTGCTCCACCAATTACCAACAAAATCACCATTTCAAATATGCTATTGCACTTGGAATTACTCATCTTTAACAATAAATTAATCCTTCGATCACCTTCTTAATTTGTATTTGCTGCCTAATAATATTTCGGGTTATCACTTATAGTCACCATTAGATGTAGTTGTTACAACTCATTGTCAAGATTTTAAACGTAATCGATAGTTATTGTTGCCGCTTTATTTAAACACCAATATTTAAGGTTATGTAGTTAGCTAAGTAATTACAAAACTATATATATATATATGTATTTTGCTTTATATGTACTTTGTTTATCTTTTAATTTGTGGCAATCAATCGATCACTCTTGAATAGATAAAAGTATTACTTTGTCATTTTATTGTTCACACAAATTCCAATATCTATAATTTGGGTTCGCTTTGATTTGGATTCCTTGTTTCAAGAGGGGTTTGTATATGAGTTGATCAGTTCTAATCTGATGATGCACATTGCAGCACCATTCTTTTATTCTTCTTCTGTATATTGTACTAAATAATAATTTTATTGTTTCGATATTCTGTAATTTCAATTCCAAGAGTATGAAAATCAAAATTATATCCCTTGTTTTAAAGCAAACCAAAAGTAATTCAAAAGTAGAAATATAATTTTATTTTATTCAAATATCATGGTCAAAAATATGAAATAAGTAGCTAATAATATTAATAATAACGGTAAAAGATGCATGGAAGTAGGGTTAGGTATCGATTTTTAATTATTTTTATTTTTGAAATGGGCTAGTATAGATTTATGAAAGGCATTGATTAATTTACTTTTGTAAATCTGTACAATGCGATACTATAAGTGTTAGCTCAAAATAAAAGAACAAATAGGAAGAGATGAAGACGGAGAGAATGGAAACTTATTCTAACGATAGTAAACAGAATGTTAATTATTTGAAATTTCTGCATATTAATTTTACATTTGCAGCAGAGATGAAGATGATATAATTTTAATATTTATGTTTCTATAAAATAAAGATGCATGAATAGTAACATAAATTACAATCGAATTTGGTAGTTCATCATTAACCGCGCAATGTTGTGGCCTTAGGGTTAATTGGATCTGGATGCTGCTTGTCTACGAATTGAACACTGCTCCTATCAAAATACCAATCGCCGAAGGCCTGCTGAATCGTCTGCAGATTGCAAACTCATTATAAATAAATACTATATATTTATATAATTAAGATAGGATAAGAGGAGAGAAAATAAATCTTTCCTTATTTTGCACGGTGAGTCCTCCTTGCCAACCGACCAATTTTGCAACAAAACCATGAATGAAATATGAATTGATAAATAATCCTCTTGACGGATTGTCAACAACTCCATCCCATGTTTTGAGGAATGCAATTTGAAAATCTGAAATCAATTTAAATAAGTATAATTACATTAGTTATATATCAACATTAATTACATGAGTTATATAATTACATGAGTCCACCGTGACGCAGCCTTTAAAATTTCTGTATTAATTGCCAAAAAAAAAAAAAAAAAATTTGGGTACCCTTGATTATTTGTAATTGGCTGAGCGTGCAGTTCTGAAGAGCCTCAAAATTAGCTGTGCGGTTCTTCCAGTCTTGCTCATCAGGAGAATTGGGTTGCAAATTGTTTTGTATCTGAAAAACTATACAACTTAACATGCATGTTGCAGCTGCTGAATATATATCTTATTAATTATTATCATAGTCATAATTTAAGTTAGACTTCACGCTGATGAATCAATGCCTGTCTGTACTTAATCATAATTTATTAGCCATTGATAACAGTAGAAGGAAGAATGTGACTACAGTTTCTTTTTCTATGCCTATATATATATACCCTGTAATTAATTTATACACAAAATATCCCACCTGGTATTGATCGAAATCGGAGTTTAACAGAAACAGTGGGGTCTGGACATCTCCAACCACATATTCAGCAAATAGGCACTGGGTAAATTTTTTTCAAACTCCATTAAGTAATTCAAATAAAAAAATTTAATTGCAAGTAAAAAATTACATAATCAGGTGATTTTGCTTACCAAATTTGGTGGTAGTTTTGACGTGCATGCCTCGGGCAAAAATTTGGCCAAATCCTAAAAAAATTTAGAGATGTCCATTTCAATACAAATTTATGCGTTGTCAACAATATTATAAAAAGAAAAAAAAAAACTACAATCATTTCAAGTTTAAATAAATGGATTGAGTCTTACGCTCGGATGAAGAAGCCTGAATCTGAAAAGCATTTGACCCGAGTAGCAATAGGAGGTAAGAACGAAGCGGTCACAATTTAAAATTGTGGCCAACCCACCGCAGAACTTCCATAAAGTAAAGCCTGTCAAATATCATGCATGAACAATTAATAGTAAAATTTTGGTTCTTGTAGAGAATATATGAATCATGGGTTGCTGGATACAAGATGCAGCCAGTAGTGGAAGGTGTATGCGCATGTGTGTGTCAACATTGCAAGCAGCACCCGTGAGATGCAGTGTAATGCTGCATGAGGTTACACAAGTTTGTTGGAGTTGTTACAAGTTGGTTGGAGTTGTTAGTGGTAGTTATCTTTCATTTCTTCTCGTATAAATAAGGAGTCTGCAATATGTACTGCTGATAGAATACTTTCAACACATATGAAATAATATACAAATTATTCACAATGTAGTCCAAAGAGCTTTTCCCGTTTTATATTTCTGCATCTTTCTTTTCTTTACTTTTCCTTCTTCCTGTTTTCTTCCAAGTTATTTTACTTGGATATTCTACAAATTCTTCATGGTATCAGAGCAGGTTGTATCAATTTTTTTTTTGTTCAATCTTCCGCACACCAAAAGGAATCGTTAATGGCGGACGAGCCGTTGCTCCAAGAAGAATTCGCTGAAAATGCGGATTTGAAGAACCAGATGGAGAGCGCGCAGTTTGGAAACAAGGCGTTCGGCGCAGTGACTGCGTGCGCCGCCGATCTGGAAGGCGAGGTGTCGAGGCTGCATCTCGATTTGGCGTCGGCGATGAGCGATTTGCAGGAATCGAACGCCGATTCGTCTGGATTGAAGAGAGAATTGGAGGGGATGGAAGAGCCGGAGAAGGAGGTATTCAAGTTTTGGAGGACTGTGAAGGATAATATGGAGCTGCCATTGTTGATTGATTTCTGCGAGGAGGACGAGAATATTCTCAAGGCGTACGCGAGATCGGGAACAAGTGGGCGACCATCGCGAGGCTGCTCAACGGACGCGTGGACAACGTGATTAAGAACCACTGAACTCGATGCTAAAGCGGAAGTTCTCCAGATGCCGCGACTGGCGGCGGCAGGGAGGAGCGGCTGTCGCAGGTTTTGAGGAGAGCGAACAGCGGCGACGCCTCAACGGCGATGATGAACGGCTTGAACAGACTTCACAAAGAAGAAGAACAGACTTCACAAAGAGTAATAACTGCTCCGCGGAGGAATGCAGAAGGTGGTGTGATAGATGGATTTGGCACTGAGCATATTAATGATGATGAGTGGCAGAATGGAATTAGTAGAGTTTTCATGACTCTTCATTCTTTTGAGGAGGGATCTGGTGTTGGAGTTTCCTTTGCTGGCTCTAAAGGTTTATCACAAGGGATATTGATGACGTTGGCTATTGTTGTACACAATATACCTGAAGGCTTTGCTGTTAGTATGGTCCTTGCATTAAGAGGATTTTCTCCACAGAATGCCATGATATGGAGTGTGATTACATCACTGCCACAGCCTCTTGTAGCGGTTCGTTCATTTATATGTGTTGATGCATTCAGCAAGTTCTTGCCCTTTGCTACTGGGTTTGCTGCCGGTTGTATGATTTGGATGGTTTTGGCTGAGGTCCTTCCAGATGGTTTCAAGGAATCTTCTCCGTCTCAAGTTGTATCTGCAGCATTTATGGAGGGACTCAGTGCTGTGTTTGAGCATTTCAGCCACAACTACAGTAAGGAGGAATTTGAGATGGAATTGAACTGTGATGATGAGAAAGAAGTTGTTGAGGTTGATGATGATGTCAGCCCCACATCTTTAGCTGCTTCAGCTGCAAATATGAAGAGACGGAAGTGAGTCCTGCATGACAGAATCCGGCTGATGAAGCCGAGAAGGCTGATTAGCTCCTATTGAAATTGTTAAGCAAAGGGTTGAAGAGAGAAGCTCTTCAAGATGAGTCGATATCAAGGAGATTGATTCGATTGAATGACGAGTAGTATGACGATGGTGTCTTACTCATTTTTATCGATTATATATCGGTTGATTTTCTTAGCCTTTACTAGGATCGATGGTGATCTTAGGGAAGATCGATGGTGATCTTAGGCTTTCTTACCTATGCCTATACTGGGATCGATGGTGATCTTAGGGAAGATCGATGGTGATCTTAGGCTTTGTGATAAATCCGACGTCATTTTCGACGTGTGCTTGGAGCAGGATTTGAAGACGAACACGGTGATGGTCTTTGGCGAGATTCGAGATCTCGTTTTCGATTCATTATGTCCAAGCTTGGGCTGGTGGATTTCCACCATCTCCAACTTGCGGGGGGGTGTAGAGAATATATGAATCATGGGTTGCTGGATACAAGATGCAGCCAGTAGTGGAAGGTGTATGCGCATGTGTGTGTCAACATTGCAAGCAGCACCCGTGAGATGCAGTGTAATGCTGCATGAGGTTACACAAGTTTGTTGGAGTTGTTACAAGTTGGTTGGAGTTGTTAGTGGTAGTTATCTTTCATTTCTTCTCGTATAAATAAGGAGTCTGCAATATGTACTGCTGATAGAATACTTTCAACACATATGAAATAATATACAAATTATTCACAGTGTAGTCCAAAGAGCTTTTCCCGTTTTATATTTCTGCATCTTTCTTTTCTTTACTTTTCCTTCTTCCTGTTTTCTTCCAAGTTATTTTACTTGGATATTCTACAAATTCTTGAGTTCTTAATTGTAAAATCAATTTTACTGGTTTAATTCCTAATGTTTGAGGGGATTAACAAGATAATATATTGCTAGATGAAGTTTGATTCGAGTAATCAATGGAACGATCGAGCTTACACTTTCAGCCTTATCCAATCCTTTAGTTGCTAAAAGTTCTTCCATTACAGATCTGAAGATTCTCCTGCCCCTAAGATGGAGTTTAGTTTCCTGAAGAAGAAGAAGAAAAAACACAAGTGTAATTATTAAAACTTTACAACTTAGATAATATATGATGTCACATCAATATGTTTAAATAAAAATAATCAGTCACTCAATACTTGAAGATGTACGACAGATCAACATCTCATGACATCTGCCATAAACGAGGCTCCGCCATAGTACAAGACATAAACTTTATTCCAATTATAGAGATCTAAAAATCAAACCAATGATATTAGTGAGAACAAAATATGTATGTATCAATATAAGAAAAGTGAAAATTAGCTATGCTTATTTACAATTACTAATATCGTTGCATTAATTAATATACTCTCTCCTCCCAATTACATAGACTATGTTTTCCTTTTTGGATTTCCCAAATATATTGGTTTATTTTATAAAAAGTAATGCCTTTTAAACTAATAACTAGTATACCCCTATTTAATAATTTGATTAACTCATGCATTAGTTAATCATCATAGAGTAAATATGGGCATATTAGGAAGTTTATTGTATAATTTTATTTTCAATGATTTTCTGAATCCTTGTAAAAAATTTAATCAACCTATATATTTGGGACGAAGAAATAATTAAATACCGGATTAATTTCTCCGCTTAGACTCAATATCGCTCCAAAAGAAGTAACACTCGCATTTTTGGTGCTTCCAAGACTATAAGTCGATCTGTAGAGGTGATCTCTAATATTCCTACCAAATAAATGATAGTAAAATAGCAAGTATATATATCGTATCCACAGGACCGCGACTGAGAACACAATAATAATCAACACGTAATCTTGATTATTATCCGTGCAACAAAAACAAGAGAGGATATTATAAAACTAGACTCGTAAAATAAATAAGGAATAAACCGATATGAAAGACCAATTCTGGGATGTACTTAACCTAACCGATTCACACAATTAACCTATTAACTGCTTACCAATTTAATCCACATTCGTATGAAGGATCACTAATGTAACTATAGTTTCACGGACAACCTATAGTAGTGGGTTAGCCTAAACTCTATCTCCGCTTGGTCTCAAGAGAAGTAAGCTAATTACCAAAAGCACACAAAGATATAACCTCCTACACCACCTATCTCCGCCGGGTCTCAAGGCAAAACTCAGATTATAAACTCCAGATATCGATTATGCAATTAATTCAGAGACATTAATCACACAACTAGCATGCATAGATATTGATCAGATACCAACACATGAGAATTAAAGCCAAGATTTATAAATCATGAAGGGACGACAAAACAGTATCAACAGATAAATTACACAAATCTAGTCAGACATACAAACCCCAGGATCAATACGGAATTTAGCTACTCATGATTAAATTACTCAAGCAATAAATAAATAAAGGAAGCATAAATTGAGATAGAAAGATAAAACCGTATGAATCCACGATGAACAGTGTGTAACGACTTGGATCCGGAATAAAATCTGAACTCTGAATGAAACTGAGCTACGAACTAGAATGAATAATACTGGAATGAAAAATAATCTCAAGCTAAAAGCTAAATTAAACGACTGGAATCGAAGAATAAAAACCAATAAAACATAAAAGAGTGTTCTGTATTGTCAAAGATGCGGCCCCCTCTGTCTCCCTCGCGTAATGCATATATTGAGCCCTAGGATTCACGCCTCGCGAGACGCGCTCCGTCCTACCTCGCGAGAAATGGTCGCGATATCTAGTCGCGATGCGCTCCCGTGTGACCTCGCGATCTTTCATCGTGAGTGTTTTTCGCGATAGCGGGTCGCGAGCTATTCCTTCAGCGCGTTTAATATTACCTCGCGATCTATCATCGCGACCGTTGGTCGCTATAGCGGGTCGCGAGGCAACTCCCCCTCTTCTTCGCGTGTCAGCCTCGCGGGTCTTCCTCGCAACTCCTTCTTCACGCCTCGCGAGGCGCGATAATTGTGCGCCAACCTCACGAACTTATTAGTTAATTCCTCTTTTATCGTGATCCACCTTTTTGACATCAAAACCTGTGCTAAAATGACATGAAATACCCAAGGCATAATATCTTTCAAGGTAAACATAAATATATCAAAAGATAGCTCAAAAGATCACTTATCAATTAGAAACAAGATAAATATAACCCATAAAAATAGGTAAAACTGAGGCTTATCAACTCCCCCAAACTTACCCTTTTGTTTGTCCTCAAACAAATTAAAACACGAGAGACGCATCAACAAGAGTACAGAGTCGAATGACAAAAGCAATAAGCCTCAGAGCCATGAGCAATTCAAATGAATCAAATTACAACGTCTTTCATTAAACTCAACACATCATAAACATCATAAGCACAAGCCTTCTCAAACTTGAATCCTCACGACATGGATATATATATAAGAAAACTCAAACACTCAAGTGCATCAAGGAGGATGTGAATGCTCTCAAAGTTCAAAATTACATGGAATCTACCATAAGCTTGCAAATCGTCTAATTCTCCATTGCTCAAATATGTACTCAAGAACTAAGATAAAAAAGGTCTTATAGAAGGTTATAATGTAGGCTCTTTGGTAAGGTAGGATATATTTAGGCCATGTAATACCCCGCCTTTTAAGCTTCGCTTTTACATGACACGCTTTTCGAGAAAATGTCAAAGGTTGACTTTTTGTTTCGTGATGCGACCGTCACGAAACCTCGCGGCGTTAGAAGAGTGTCTTATGATGAATTCATAGACACTAAGTATGCGTGTTTTCGACCACCCATGAAGGTTCGCACTTGGAAGTTATCAAAACCGGACTTTTCATCGGGTCTTTAAAAGATATCTTGTTTATAGTCATTGTGTCCGGTATTTTATTTCGTATCCATGGGTACCAAGTTTACTAAATTTGGAGTCCGCTTGCAAAAGTTGCGCCGCTTATGCTTTCAAAAGGGCCACTTATGCAGCAAATGCAAGATCGAATTTTCCTATAAATAGAGGCTAGGGCCTTCATTTTCAACGCTCATTTCCTTCGCCTCTCGTGTTTACGGAAGAGCCGAGCAGCTCCAAGTACGCGCCGTGGAAGCACTGAGGAGTGGGGATCGAGCCGGGAGGCTCACGGCGGCGCCATTATCATGCCGCCGAGCCACCACCGCCGATCAACCACCCCGCAGCCCGCTTTTCTTTTTGTCCTTTTCTTGTTTTGATTCCGCTTTTAGTAGATCGATAGCATAGAACTCGGGATTCTAAAGGACGAGGCGAGAAACGCCGGAGGTCGCCATTTCGCCAAACCGCCGCCGCCTAGCGCCGCCACCGCCGCCTTGGCCGCCGCTTGGTGGTCAACAGCCACCTGGCTATGGGTCCTTTAGGTTTTGAGTTCCGGCTATGCATTCTACTAAAGTACCGATTCGCTTTTACATTTTCGCTTTTACGCATGTCGGATGTTTTCCGCTGCTTCGAGTTTTCTTAAGGAAGACATGCCCGAAGTTATCTATTTTCAACGCCGCTTGTCATTCCATGTTCGCCGTTATGCATATTGCTTATGTTTCCATTTTCATGCATTGATTTTGGATGGTTTATCCTAGATCCGGCGATAGACATCGATTTTCAAGCTTCTTCACGCTAAGATTTGAGTCAACTCGCATGCATGCATATTTTGAAAGTACCCTATTATTGCTCTCGATGCCCGAATATATTTCCTTCGATCGAGTTGATTTGAAAACCCGAGAGTGCCAAATATGGGTTCGAAAAGTCGAAACCCTAATTTTGCTACGATCGCCGCTTGATCACGTTGTTGCTTTGCTTTGTGGGAAGTGACCCCAAAAGTTGTTCCGCCTTGTTACCGTGTACCTACCAAAGGCGATCGGTGAAGTCATCGGATCCGTAGATATCTCTCGATCGACGCTTTTCTGCTCAGTTGGGTTATATATGCTTATTTTGAGTTATTTACTCGATATTTCAAAATAAAACATGTACGCCAGTAAATGTTTTGTGAAATTATTATCGTTCTCGATCCAAGATATGGTTCTATCATGGTTGTGCACGGATCTCTATTCGTGGGTTGATCACCATCTCGAGTATTGATCATAAGGATAGACCCCAACACGTGGTTATGGTTCCGAATGGATAGACCCCTAAGTCCACACGGAAATGGTAATGAGGTGGTTATGGTTCGATGGGGATTTGACCCAAGTCCACACCGAGTTAGCCTACCGGATACGCTCCGGACGTGGGCGACCGGATATGTTCCGGCCGAATGAATGTCATGTGACGGGTCAAGGGATACGCCCGAGCCGTGGTTCATGGCTCTATGACGGGACCAATAAGAATAACGCATCGTATCGAAAAATGAAAATCTATTTTGCTTACTTAGAAGTGGATTTACGCTTTAAAACCTTCTAAGGTAAGTGCTCAACACGCCTCATGATTCTTTTGATTTATGATAAAACCCCACCGAAAGCGCTAGTACTCACCCCAACTCTTTTCAAAATCTTTTACGTATGGAGGAGGGCCGGACGGCGACGCCATGGGTGGAGCTGGGGTTCTTCATGCTATGCTTCCGCGATGTTATGTTATATACGCACTCGATAATTATGTATTCTTGTCCCTTATTTGCTTTCCGATTGGGAACAAGATTTGTTATGTTATTCTATCGTGAGTCTCGATACGAGCATGCTATATGGTCGACCGGTCTAGTTGATGTGATGTAATGCTATTTTGCCTTCTCGCATTACTTATAATAAACCAAGATCATGTTTTTCGAGCTTATGATATCGATATTATTCTGTTGGTGGATTGTTTGTGCACCCTTCCCCTTCAGGATATGTCCTAGTTATAGAAGAGATGCTGCCCGATTTCATGGTCACGCCTCCTTATCATGTATGTTATATGTATTCCCCTTCTTCCCCGCTTAACCCTCACAACTAATCACACCCCGCATCCGTGCCTTCCTGAATTGGGCGTGATGATTGGTATCGTGAGCAATGTTCTCGCATCTAGTTTTCATAATTATTTGATATCAAAGCGCTTCGCTTGCTTTATATCATGTGCGTTTGAAATTGAGTGTTTAGAACTTGTTCTTCTAAACTGCTCATCGTACAGCCTACCTCACCACCGTCACCCACCTCCTTTAAAAGGGATGAGGTATGTGTTTATTTGCCGATGCTTTATGTGGCTACGTGATGCTTGATGTGATCTTGGTTTCATGTGCTTTGGCATGCAAGAGTTTACGTGATGTAAACGTGATGTGGACGAGATGTGATGAATGGTGATGTGGATGTGGAAGTGATTGTTGATGGAACAAAAGGGCCCGTGGTCGTGATGTGAAAATCGCTTATATGATATGATGTGATTGATGTGATCACGTATGGTTGATGTAAGTCTATGTGTTTACATAGCAATATGTTGTTGATTGAAAATCTTGTTTATTTTGATAAACGAGTGCTTGTAAGTGAATCCTGTATTTGCTTACGTGATAATATCGATATTGATAATGATATGAATATGTGTTGAAATGAACATGTGTTTGAAACATGATTACCCGTACGACCGCGTAAAAAGGAAACGTGAATATTTGTTGTTGTTTTATGGTGAACTAACATGTAGGTTTATGGATATTCAAAGGCCCGCATAACGCTGGTCGAGATCTCACGTGATGGATGAGCATATCCAGAATTCGTGAATGTACCGAATATTCATGAGCCATTGGGAGTATTTCGGGAGATTTGTTGGGTTATGGAGAAAGGTTCGAGATAATGGGAAAGTGTCGTAATACGAGGCCTACTATCGGATGACCGAAGGCTACCGACAGTTGGCAACCGTGGGCTAGAAAGCAAGGACATGTGTTGTTCAGACGAGATCCTATCACGAGGCACCTTACCTGACTTTACCGAGTTCGCCGCCGAGTATGGAGACAAGGGATAGACCACCGAGGTATACCATCCGAGGAGGATGTGGTTGCAAGACACCGAGGACCGATCCGCATCGATGATGTTCCCAAGAGCCATCGGGAGAACACCCATCAATCGAGCGATCGCCAAGCATCAGATACACCGCCACTACACCTCCATCGACGATCCTTACCTTCCGGAGGACCCGAACGACTTTGAGGCGTGAACTTCCGTGACGAGAGATATTGTCCGTCCGACAAGAGGCAGCCAAGAAGCCCGTAATCGTAATCTTCATGCCACCAAACCGTGTCGCCGGGCATCCGCAGAAGGCGACTCGAGGAGGAAGGAGGACCCGGATGAGAACGAGGAGGATAGTGAGGATTCGGAGGACCCGGCGATCCGTGATAGCCGATGACCCGGCGAGGTCGGGCACATTGAGGAAGGGCAAGCGCCGAGACAGGACTCAGCACAACTTTCACCGATACTGTGCAATCGTAACGCCTGACGGGATCATACCCACGGTAGGCTTGCTTCCATGCAGATCGCTTTTGGGCACCAATTCAAGCCCCGATTGGAAGGAAATGGAAGATGAGGAGAGAGAATGGAACCGCTGGACGAAAGGGAATAGTGGATGGATATGGAGGATGTGGATCTAGGTAGTCGGTGTGTGCGATGACATGCAGAATCGCTAGAAGCATGGACAGAGCGGCATCTTTGACAAAGGACCGAGTCGATTGTTTTGCTCATATCCGACCTTTTGATCGACATACCTTGATCTTGTATTTTGACAATCCTTCATGGACACCGAATATTATCGATACTAACGCCGCTTTGATGACAGATGTTTATGTTTGATGCTTATATGTGATACGAGCTACGCCATGATGATATATGATCTATGTGATGTGTGATGATGATGTTATGTGAAATGCATAACGATGATATGTTGACAGATTGCATGATTATATGTGATCGTGCGTGATATGTGGTATATGTGATGATATGTGCTATGGGTGATGATATATGTTATGCGATGATACCCGGTTATCTATGCGAAAGCGCTTTAATGTTTCAAACGCCGGTACGTAATGCCGAGAACAAGGAACCGAGGAACAATAACGTGGAAGAAGCCCGTGAACCACCTTTGGTTCAGCCGCATGCGATCGAAAGTTTCAGAGGCGAATTTCCCACGTTCGACGGTCTCGGCGAACCGATCGACGCCGAGAACCGGATACGATCCACCGAAGGATCTTCGAATACATCGGTCGCGAAGAAGCGTAAAAGTCAATTGCTCGATCTTTCGCCTAACCGATCAGCCGATTTGTGGAACCGTGAGAAGGACCCCAACACCGTGACAAGGGCAAGGTATACGTGAGAAGATTTCAGGAAGAACTCATGGAAAGTACGTGCCGGGCGCTTACGTGTGAGAAGGCAAAACGAGTTCGAATCTTCGCTGAGGAGAAGGACGGTCACCGAGTACGATCGCTGCTCAATCGTCCCGTCACGTTATGCTATGTACCGGTCGGCACCGAGGTCGCCAGGCGATAGGTTCGAGAGGACTCACCGTAGATCGGAATTTCGCCGTCGCCGTGAGATCCGACGATGCGCAGCCCTCGAACCGGCATTAAACATTGAGTCAATGTTGCCCCAGAGAGAACGATGCCACCCGGACAGCCACCGACGGAGGAAGAGATAAGAGGAAATGGAAGATCGAGGAAAGGCAATCAAGTGTTCCAAGGAACCAGAGCGGTCCAAAGATTCCAAGGAATCAAGGCATTCAAGAGAGAAAGGCAACCTTGGGAAGGAATTTCCAACCCATGCGGCAAGCAAAGGCGGTGTGAAAACCTTGCGCCGTAAATGCCAAAGGAATCACTTCGCGAGTGCAGTGCAAGGTAGCACCAAGTGCTATCGCTGTAAGAAGTCCGACATTACGCCGAGATTGTCCGTTAGGAGGCTAAGCAGCAGTACCCGCCAAGAAGGCAAGATCCAACAGCAGAGGCGTAATCATGCTTCGCCGAGGACAAACAACGAGCAGAGGTCACCCTAGGCCAAGAAACCAAAGGCCACCGCAGCAAGCAAGGGTGTACGCTGAATCAACAGCAGCAGCTCAAGCTCCCAAAATCTTGCAGTGTAATCCATATGAGTGATATACCCGCCGCTTTGTTTGATACAGAGCCTCACATTCTTTCGCTTCGAAAATCGCGGTGAGAGGTTGGGTTTGGTACCCAGGAATCACAGAGTACTCGAAATTAGCATCCCATCGTAAAGTGCTAAAGGCAAAAGAGATTTGCCAAAACCGTGAGGTAGAAATCAGAGCGTAAGGTCCTTGTCAATTTGCATGTCATCGGAATGGAAGATTTCGATGTCATCTTTGGCATGGATTGGTTGAAAAGCACATGGCAACTATACGCTGTCTCGAGAGAGGTTGCTTTTCGAACCGGGGAGTGGAAGTTTGTTTCACGGCATAAGGATGGGTGTTTATGCGTTAATGATCTCAAAGACCAAGGCGCGAGGATGATCAGAGGGAAGTCACAAACTTTCTTGGTAAGTTTGACAGGCACGATGAACAGCAAACAAACAAAAGAGAGCCAGCTGGTGTGTGAATATCCTGACGTGTTTCCCGAGGACTTGCAAAGTTTACCGCCTAATAGACAAGTGGAATTCACTATTGATTTGGAACCAGGAGCAGCACCAGTATCAAAGGCACCATATAGAATGGCACCTAAAGAATTGCAAGAACTGAAAGCGCAGTTGCAGGAGCTGTTGGATCTAGGTTTTATCCGACCTAGCGTGCCACCGTGGGGAGCGCCAGTTTTGTTCGTCAAGAAGAAGGATGGGTCGATGAGAAGCCATCGTGAGTGCGCAGCGAGGAGACTAATTCTTGGAAAAGTTGCGTTTGAAAGCAAGGTTAGAAGATAGCAAGGGTTTCACGTGAAAGACAACGCGCTACCATTCCGAGGAAGGTTATGTGTGCCACTCAATAGGGAATTGAGAGATAAAATCATGAGTGAAGCTCATGAGGCACCATATACAGCTCATCCAGGAAGCACCAAAATGTACAGAGACCTTAAGAGGAACTTTTGGTGGGAAGGGATGAAAAGGACGTAGTAGCGCTTGTGGACGTTGTTCGCTTGTCGCCAAAGTGAAAGCTATAGGAAAACGATGTTAACCTCGCCCGAGGATCCATCTTGGGTGTTTAATTCACCATACATTGATTATAAACCTAGCATGCGCTATATAATTAAATCGCAACACGCTGGGTTTTCACGTGTTTACCTTTGATCCGAAGAGGTCGATGGAACGAGATGAACGGATCGAACGGATCGACTCGCTGCTTTGACCTTCCGGATCAGATCTCGTTGCACAATCTCCAACGCCGAGTGAGGACGATCTATGGAGAATGCTTCGGAAAATCACCCTTTTCTCTCAATTAATTTTCGAAAATTCCTCACTAAGCACTATAGTGATTCTCGAAAATTACCTCTCTATGAACGAAAATTCTTGCTTCCAATAATGAGCATTAGCCTAGACTTTATCTCATACCTTATATTTATAATGCACTACCTAATCCCATATGGAAACTACCATAATCCTATATGGAAATTACCATAATCCTATATGGAATATTACCATAATCTTAGGATTATTTCCATACTCTTAGATTATTTCCATACTTCAGATTATTTCCATACTCTCAAGATTATTACCATAATCTTATATGGAAAGGATCTATGCATATACCATAAATATAATCATATCCTTGTGGGATAAAGAGAATAAAATCTTGCCATAGAGAGATATAGGGACCGATTTTCTTGCTAAGTTATGGGCCTGACGGGCCACCCAGGGATCAAATGCAAGGAATAAAGATGGCCTCAAATAAATTAATTATCTTATGTTTAGCCCGTAACATAAATTAATTTATAAACATTCGATCATGCCACTAGAGAAAGAATGTCGACTTACCCTTTATTACCGGGTTGAGTCGGGCTTGCACTTAGACATTACGAATCCTCAGATTTAAGATATCGAACGTCCATTAATCATTTATAGCAATCGATCGCTTAAAACGACACAACTTCATTTCCTTAAGTAGTACCACTCAACCTTATTATTGTACTTGAGCTAACTCAACTCGCAGGGTTTAGTACAATAAACCTTTGAGCTCCTTAAGGGACGCCATCATCCTTAACGGATACGGTGACTGACATGATAACTAGCGTGACATACAAGATCGCCACCACCCAAGATGCGGAGAATCTGGTTAGAACATATAACCTCACTCATAACAAGTCAAAGTGATGGTCAAGAACTCATACTCACCTAATACTTTATCGAGGTTTAGATCATCGTAAGTCACCGAGATCTCGGTTCTTCACGACGGCCGAAAGAAGAACACATCTCACCGTGATCCTTCAATACGCCGTAGAGACGCATCAAAGATAGACAAGCAACTAAGTCAAGTCACTTCTTATCTATACCGCAGCCTAAACCGACAACTCGCCCTTAAGTCGCCTCACCGTGAAACTTTTATATCTCATTAAGCTCGACCAATCATACGTGCATCGTGATCTTCTACACACCGTATGATCTAACTTATATATGAGATAAGGGACACGATATATGCAATCAAGTATTCAAATCGATAGAGATTGTAATAGTGGTAATAGAAACATTGTATACAAGCTCAACCAAACCGCTTTCAAGATACAACCAACAATCTCCCACTTATACTAAAGCAAACTTTTAGTATACAATGTGTCTCTACTAGCTATTACACAACCATCACTTTGCTTCTCCCACTTATACAAAAGTTTCCTTTCTAAGTGGGTGCCATCTAGCGCAATTCAAGCCCTCTAACGTCCCCGACGAGACTTATTATGCAGCTTTAGTGAATGGATCCGCTAGGTTATCCATCGATCAATCTTTGCAATCAAGACGCCCCTCATCTAACGATTTCTCGATGACATGGTACTTTCTCTCTATGTGTTTGCTTGCCTTGTGGATCCGTGGTTCCTTCGAGTTTGCCATTGCACCGAAAGTTATCACAAGAAACCATGATACTCATGGGTAAACCAGTACCACATCTAGATCCATGAGGTAGTTCTCGAACCATACAGCCTCCTTAGCAGCCTCCGCTGGCTACATATTCGCTTCCATGGTAGAGTCCGCAATGCATCGCCGCTTTGCACTCCGCCAGATACGCCCACCTCTCAAGGTAAACACATAGCCCGAGGTAGACTTTTTCTCATCACGGTCACCTTGAAAATCCGAGTCCAATAACCCAAAGGTATTAGACTATCTCGCATGGTAAACCAGCCTATAATCTCGAGTCCTTTTCGTGTACTTGAGTATATGCTCATCGCAGCCCAATGTGCTTGTCCAGGTTAGATCGATATCTAGCTACTATGCCTATCGCACGCGTATATCCGCCTGCATAGCATTGCGACATGAGACTTCCTACGGCGAAACGTAGGGAACTTGTCTCATTTCCTCGATCTCCTTTGCAATCATAGGTGATCGCCTTTAGATAAAGCGAACGCCATGTCCGAAAGGTAGCAATCCTTTCTCGGCGGTCCGCATACTAAAACGAGTAATCACAAGATCAATGTAAGACGCCCGAGATAAGCTCAACATTTTCCTCTTGCGATCTCTTGTAAACCTTGATCCCAAGAATGTACGCCCATCTCCTAAGTCTTTCATTTGAAATCGATCGGATAAACAACTCTTTACGCCCCGATAACAACTTCACATTGTTGCCAACAGAAGAATGTCATCTACGTAAAGTGCAAGAAATACCACATTACCGCTGACATCTAACCGATACACACAACTCTCGCTAGGCAACTAGGTAAATCAACTTACCACCTTGTCAAAGGTAAATCCATAGACTTTACCACCTCGCCCAAACGTAAGTTTCATGATCTTGCATCATTGTCTTGTATCGCCCTCAACTGAGTGTACCCTTTCGCCATTTGCACGCCCATGGGTCGATTATTGCCCTCGCTCGCTTTCATATACATCCATAGCCGCATTTCGGCGACTAAACCGACGATTCACCCACGAACATAAATCGCCGGGTTGACGAACAACCTCCCACTACGACGAGGTGCTATAGACATAATGACAACGGTGGGGTGCAGAACTTGTGGTTCTCATCTTGCACAACTTGCCGTGTAGGTACCACTTGACGGTCGGTATCTCCAAATGAACTCCGACCCACTTCAATTTCTCAAGTATCCGTGTCGATCCTCCCACTGACTCGACATCTCGCACTTTTCGCCTAATCGGTGGTGGAATACGATCATCTTCTAATTCTTGAAGAATGATTTCAACTTTGGACTTATGATTTTCATAGAATCCTCTTCTAAGAATCGGGCATTAGTGCTAATAATGACCTTCCGATCCTTAGACTATAGAATAAACCACCTTCGCTCCTCTAGATAGCCAATAAACATCCTTGCGTCGGATCTAGCCTCCAACTTGTCGCCTTTCTTGTTCAAAGACGTGTGCGGATCGCCCCATATCCTTATGTGGCTTAAATTGGGCTTCATACCAAACCACAACTCGAAGGGTCTTTTCGACCGACTTGGACGGTACTAGATTTAGCAAGTATGCACCGCCTCTAAGGCATATCCCCGTAACTAAATAGGCAATGTAGCATAACTCATCATAGATCTAACCATTTCCAAAAGAGTCCTATTTCTTCGCCTCGACACACCATTTTGTCAGGTGGTGCCCGTGAAGTGCGCTGATGTAATCCCACACTTCACTAGATAGTCCATAAACTCGTTATCGAGGTATTCGCCACCGCGATCGAACGCAGCGACTTGATACTTTTACCTAGCTTCGCCTCCACTTCCGCCTTAAACTCTTTGAATTTCTCAAAGCATTCTGACTTGCGCGCAAGTTGTATACGATCCGCACCTTGAGTAATCGCCAATGAAAGTGACAAAATACTGCACCCTCCACGAGATTGTGTGGACATCGGTCCACACAGTCGAATGGACTAACTCCAACATTTCGGGCTCTATAACCCTTCGCTTAAGGTCCGGTCGACATCTTACCTTCTATACAGATTCGCAGACCGAACGGAGTAACCGTGAGATCACCCAACGCCCATTCTTAGCCGCCTTTGATCCTATTTAGATTGATGTGACCTAATCTAAGATGCCGAGAAAAGTAGAGTCATCTTGCTAAGAAAACTTTCTTTTAGGGTTTGATGAAGATGCAACATAGTTATAGGTATTATGTTTTGCGTAAATAGTATAAAGCTTAATTATATAAAGTGCCAACACGATAACTTCGTCATTTCTTATGATAGAATCACCACTATCAAAAATAATGTAATATCCATGAGTAAATAATTTTGAAACAGAACTAGGTTCCACCAAAATCCGCACATATAAAACGCCTTTAAAACTAAAACTGTTGTCCCAAAACATAAAGAAACATCTCCAACCGCAAGAGCCTCGACTTTAGCCGCTGCTCCATGGAGATCGTTATCTCGCCATTAGCTAGCTCCTTGTCCGCAGAACCCTCGAAGGTGTAACAAACATGATCAACAGACCAGTATCTACTACCCAAGAATGGGTAGAACAAGTCGCTAAACATGTTTCACATTAAAGCAAATGGCGACTCGAGCCTTGAGCTTTGGGCACTTAGCCTTCCAATGCCCGCCTCACCGCACTCAAGCACTTGCCTTCTCCTTCGCTTTTTCAAACCGGTAGAGCCCTCAGACATTACTCCCACTCTTTCTTCACCTTAGCATCCTTGAATTCCACTTTCCTTTTCATCTTCGATAAAGCGGTGGGGCCCTTTGAGGTGCGAGCTAAAGATCAGGCACCTTGCCCATTTTATGCTCTTCCGCTACTAGATCCTCTTGCAATGAATCTAGAGTATAACTCTTATCATAAAGGATCGTTTCTATAACGAAAGTCATCAAAAGATTGGGCAAGTGTTGAGGATCATATCGATTCTCGACTACGCCATCAATATATCCTCCAACCAACTCGAGCCTCCAAGAGATTGATCATCCGCTATATGGTTATGCACCGAATCACTTTCCTTCATCTTACTCGACATAATAGATTTTGTCAAATTACGACAAGCGATCGTCCGTCTCGACTTCATACGATTTCATAAGATTTAGCCATATCGTGGTCGCATCTTCCATCTCTCGATGTCGGAGTCGCAGGACTCGCACATGGTGACCAAAAGAAGGCACTTTGCCATTCTTGCTTGATTTGTCCCATTTCTCATGCTCCTCGCGCCCCCGATCGCAGATAAATCGCCTAGAGGCTCGGGACGGGGAGTAGTGAGTACAAATAAATTATCTTCGCAAGAAGAACATTCTCAATGTTTCGCTTCCACTCGATAAAATTTGGACCGGATAACGGATTTTGTGCGAGCATATTGATAATCGGCGAAGAGACATATCTCAAACGATAATGTAAACACATAAGCATACGATCGCATATAATTGTAATAATAATATTGTAACCTTTGATAAAACAATATTAATTGAAACCTCCAATCGCCCAAGGAATTCCACATGCAAGCCACGCTGTGGACGCTACACACGAACCCCCGACTGCACTAAAATTTACCTTTTAGTCGCTTAATTTCAATCCATGTCAACTTATCCTTATGACAAATGAAATTAATGATTGACCTTACTAGACCACATCACTATCGCAAGAAGGGACTTCATGGAAGTTGTACTTGAGGTGATGTCTAAGCAATGACCACAATTTTAACAAAGAAGATGAATTTTAGAATTGGTATACTCACCTGACCATACCTCTTCCAATTCAAATTCTTTTGTTATCTCATTTTATATCTATCTCTAGAGAACTTATGAAAATCGCACATGCAAGCCACGCTGTGGACGCTTACACATGAAACTCCCACTTCTCAATAGATTTAAAATGTTTTATTTAGAAATCTCATCTAACAAACTTATGATAAACAAGGCAAGCAAGCCACGCGGTGGATCGCCACTCACAAAGGCATCTCACTTTGTTTAGAGATCAAAAGTGGAGGTCTCGACATTTTAATTTGAAAAATTAATATGTCGGGTTGCTTGCTTAGTCTTTTTATTTAAAAGGTTTGTCCATGCAGATCACGTAATCCTAGCATGCTTTTCTATAGAACTCAACATGTAAAACATGCTCGCAGTAATTCTAAAATATGCTTGATAAACGCGATAAACCTAGCATGCTTACTATGCGCATCCAATTACGTAAAACACTTAAAGGTTTGTCAACGTAATATAAACATACATAGCATGCTATCGCATAATTTTAAACATCCACGACATGCATATGAACGATAAAATAAAATAAAACGCTCATCGCGCCCAATCGTGAAACCTCGCACATTTAAATCTAATCTATTACATAGATTTACAAAGTACGAAATAAACTTCAAAACGGGCCTCGCGTGCACGGGCACGGACCGATTCAACAATGGGCCTCGCGTGCGGGCACGGACCGAAAACTGAAAACGGGTCCGGGCCGGTCGGCCCAAAAGTCTTGGGCCACACGCTAGGGCAACGCCCGCCGCCGCCCACCACAGCGCCGCCGCCGCCCGCGGCGCGCGTGCTCCGCTGGTCGCTGGGCGATCGCGACCCGCCGAAAGCATGCGCGCTGCCTTTCCCCGAGCGCCCGAACGCCCGCCGAGACGCCGCCGCCGGCGGCCGAAACCGCGATCGCGAAGTCCGCCGCTGGCGCCGGGTAGCTCGCGCGACGAACGCGCCCGCCGCCCGCTAGCTCGCCGCCGCTTGCTTCGCTGTCGTATTCGCGATCGCCGATCGCCGCGTGGCGCCAGGATCTCGCGCGAACGCACGCCCGCCGCCGCGCCTCGCGATCACCGCGACCGCGAGGCTCGCCGTGAGATACCGCCCGATGACCGCCGAGCTACCTGCTTTTTTTCGCTGCTTCTTCTTCGTTCTTTCGCTCGTTTTCTTTACGTATAAGATTTACATGATAAAATCTAATCTAACCACGGATTTTCTCGTGGTGTAAAACAAAACCAACAAAACAATAAACGAGCCACGATGAACGACATGATCCACAATTAAATAAACGCACGTAATAATCAAACGTGAATTAACCCAACAGAGCCAAGATTCGATCCCGTGCTCGATACCAATTATAGGAAAACGATGTTAACCTCGCCCGAGGATCCATCTTGGGTGTTTAATTCACCATACATTGATTATAAACCTAGCATGCGTCTATATAATTAAATCGCAACACGCTGGGGTTTTCACGTGTTTACCTTTGGATCCGAAGAGGTCGATGGAACGAGATGAACGGATCGAACGGATCGGACTCGTGCTTTGACCTTCCGGATCAGTATCCCGGTTGCCCAATCTCCAACGCCGAGTGAGGACGATCTATGGAGAATGCTTCGAAAATCACCTTTTCTCTCAATTAATTTTCAAAATTCTCACTAAGAACTATAGTGATTCTCGAAAATCGCTCTCTATGAACGAAAATTTTGCTTCCAATAATGAGCATTAGCTCAGACTTTATCTCATACCTTATATTTATAATGCACTACCTTAATCCCATATGGAAACTATCATAATCCTATATGGAAATTACCATAATCCTATATGGAATATTACCATAATCTTAGGATTATTTCCATACTCTTAGGATTATTTCCATACTCTTAGGATTATTTCCATACTCTCAAGATTATTACCATAATCTTATATGGAAAGGATCTATGCATATACCATAAATATAATTATATCCTTGTGGATAAAGAGAATAAAATCTTGCCATAGAGAGATATAGGGACCGATTTTCTTGCTAAGCTATGGGCCTGGATGGGCCAGCCCAGGGATCAAATGCAAGGAATAAAGATGGGCCTCAAATAAATTAATTATCTTATGTTCAGCCCAGAACATAAATTAATTTATAAACATTCGATCATGCCACTAGAGAAAGAATGTCGACTTACCCTTTATTACCAAGTTGAGTCGGGCTTGCACTTAGACATTACGAATCCTCGTATTTAAGATATCGAACGTCCATTAATCATTTATAGCAATGATCGCTTAAAACGACAATAACTTCATTTCCTTAAGTAGTACCACTCAACCTTATTATTGTACTTGAGCTAACTCAACCTCGCAGGTTTAGTACAATAAACCTTTGAGCTCCTTAAGGGACGCCATCATCCTTAACGGATACGGTGACTCGACATGTATAACTAGCGTGACATACAAGATCGCCACCACCCAAGACGCGAGAATCTGGTTAGAACATATAACCCTCACTCATAACAAGTCAAAGTGATGGTCAAGAACTCATACTCACCTAATACCTTATCGAGGTTTAGATCATCGTAAGTCACCGAGATCTTGGTTCTTCACGACGGTCGAAAGAAGAACACATCTCATCGTGATCCTTCAATACGCCGTAGACGCATCAAAGATAGACAAGCAACTAAGTCAAGTCACTTCTTATCTATACCGCAGCTAAACCGACAACTCGCCCTTAAGTCGTCTCACCGTGAAACTTTTTATATCTCATTAAGCTCGACCAATCATACGACTTCTTACGTGATCTTCACACACCGTATGATCTAACTTATATATGAGATAAGGGACACGATATATGCAATCAAGTATTCAAATCGATAGGAGATTGTAATCGTGGTAACAGAAACATTGTATACAAGCTCAACCAAACTTCTTTCAAGATACAAATCCAACAAAAGTCGTACACCAACGTCCGTCAGATTGTTGCAACCGCTACCAATCCCGTAATGGAAATGGGATCATATCGGTATGGATTTTGTGGTGAGTTTTCCAAGGTCGCAAGAGGAAACACCGCTATATGGGTTGTCGTCGATAGATCGATGAAGTCACCATTTCTTGCACCGATTCGGATGACTTACGGGTTAGATAAGCTTGCTCGCCTTTACGCCGAGAAATCGACGGTTACATTAGCGATGTACCGTATCGATTCATGCCGATCGTGACCCGAGGTTCACGCCAAGGTTTTAGAGGAGTCTCGCAGAAGCCATGGGGACCAAGTCAATCTTAGTACAACATTCCATCCTCAAACGGACGGTCACCGAGAACGATTCAGTTTTGGAAGACATCTGCGGCGATCGTGGCCGACAGAGGAGGAAATTGGGAAGAGATACTACCTTTGGTAGAGTTTGCCTATAACAACAGCTTATCGTGCCACCATAGGAATGGCTCCCTATGAAGCGTTATGCGTAAGAAGTGTCGATCGCCACTTTATCGGGACGGCGGGGCGAGAGGAAGATGTTAGGACCGAGATGGTTCAGCAGACGGTCGAGGTTATCGATCGATCAAGCGAAGGATCAAGAAGCGCAGATGTGCGTAAGTCCCATGCGGACAAGTCGTCGACGGATCTTCGCCCATGATCGGAGATCGCGTTTTCCTTAAGGTTTCCCGACGAGAGAG
Source organism: Salvia rosmarinus (assembly GCA_036937905.1). Taxonomy (NCBI): domain Eukaryota; kingdom Viridiplantae; phylum Streptophyta; class Magnoliopsida; order Lamiales; family Lamiaceae; genus Salvia; species Salvia rosmarinus. The sequence goes on from CM072822.1 coordinate 383,515, forward strand.
TCGCTCGCTTTGGGAAACGAGGTAAGTTACGACCAAGGTTCGCTGGACCTTCAAGTTCTTGAGAGGATAGGCCCCGCTGCCTATAGGTTAGCTTTGCCACCCAAAGATCGGAGATGTTCACGACGTGTTTCACGCTTCTCACCGAGAAAGTACGTGTTCGACCCAAAACACGTGATCAAGCATGACCAAGTGGTTCTTGCTCGTGATCCGAGTTACGAGGAAAGCGCCAAGGCTATCTTGGAACGAGAAGTCAAGGAGTTGAGGAACAAGCGATTCCGTTGGTGAAGGTGTTGTGGAATCACCACTTAGATGGCGAAGCTACGTGGAGTTGGAAGACAAGTTCGTGGCTCAAGACTCGAGTTGTTTTCTCCACGTGTTTGAAATTTCGGGACTAAATTTTTCTAAGGAGGAGGATGTAATACCGCCTTTTAAGCTTCGCTTTGCATGGTGCGTTTTTCAGAAAAGGTCAAAGATTGACTTTTGTTTCGGTGATGCGACCGTCACGAAACCTCAGGCGTTGTGAAGAGTGTCTTATGACGAATTCATAGACACTAAGTATGCGTGTTTTCGACCACCCATGAAGGTTCGCACTCGGAAGTTATCGAAAACCGAACTTTTCATTGGTCTTTAAAAGCATATCTTGTTTCTAGTCATTGTGTCCGTATTTTATTTCGTGTCCACGGGTACCAAGTTTGCTAAATTTGGAGTCCGTTTGCAAAAGTTATGCCGCTTTGCGTTTTCAAAAGGATCATTACATGAAGAATGCAAATTTCGAATTTTCCTATAAATAGGAGGCTAGGCCTTCATTTTCAACGCTCATTTCCTTCGCCTCTCTGTGTTTACGGAAGAGCCGAGCAGCCTGTGCACGCCATTGCGCGCCGGAGGAGTGGGGATCGAGCCGGGCCAAAATTTGATCGCCCTTTTTCACACGTAAAAGGCGTAAGTATATAGGTAAGTTGAGTATCGTATCCACAGGGATTGTATCACGAAAACATAGAAGCTATCTCAACGATAATTCATCATTATTCAAGCACAAAAATTGGGTGAGAGGTTTAAGGGCTTCAGAATTTAATCCAAAGCAAGGTAACCATGCAGAAATATAAAATAAAGCAATAAAAACACGGATGATAAAACAGATAAGAAAGACTAACCCTAGGGATGCAATAATCCTACCCACAATGTATGTTCATCCTGTTTCCTATTAACCATTTTAATCCGCATAAGATGAAAGATCACATATGTAGCCAACAACTTCGCCATTTATAATTGTGACAGCTTGATTACTAATTTTCCCTATTATCATACGCCTCTAGAGGAAAATAAGCAACCCAAAAGATCACAAAGAATATGCTTCCTACGAATGTTCCTATCTCGCCACGACTCGCGTTTATCCGTATCATACATTCAAGATCGATTGACAATTAAAACAGCTTACGTAATTAATCGGCAACTATGATATGCATCAAAATTGATCGAAATCAACACATATAAATAAGCACCAAGAATCATGAATCAATGCCCGGAAGGTAAATAACAACGAAGAGGAATCACAACATATAGGATAGAATCATGCAAACCCTAGATTAGAACATAAATTAGCTAGACATAATTAACGACATAAAGTACGAAATAATCATAAAACGAAATTAAATTGATAAAACCCGTAGGGTGGCGCTCAAGAACAATCGTTGGTTCAAATCCCAACGCCAACGGAAAACTGAAAACGGTGGAATTCTTCGACGAAAACGTTCGAATCGATAACAATGCGTAGAACAATTGCGTAATGATGGAAAACTAATACTAGAATTAATCTAAATCAAAGCTAGAACGAAAATAAATGAAAACTATGAAAACCGAGGAAAACGTGCAAAATAGGTCCTGGGTTCGTTGGGGGGCGCGGGTGAAGCCTACTTATAGATTAGGGCTGAAAACCCTAATTTTTGGGGTCTCCCACCTCGCCTTGCGGCGGGCTCATGCGTCATGAGCTCGGTCGCGAGGTTCGGGCGTTTTGGCGATTTCTCATGGTCGCGCCTCGCGGCCGCGAGCTCGGTCGGCCGCTCTCTCGCGACTTCACCGTTTTCGCTCCGTTCTCGCGTCCAACTCCGAATTGCGGTCCGCTTTGCGCCTATGGACTCCTATCGAGATGCTCTTTAACATTATAAACTTTTCACATCCATACTTGTCATATCCATTTCATCATCTTTGGTTACATCTTTGCCTTATGCATCGATTATCACCGAAAACCTACAAAACACCAAAGAGAAACCCCAAGAGCGTGATCTTCTAGAAATAGATAAAACATTAAGAATCGATACATAAACGCACATTAAATGATCTAAACTCATCTTTAAATATCAACAATAAACGTGTAAATGCTGCTTATCGAGGCTCAACATGGCGCCATTCAGACCGCCGCCGAGCCACCACCGATCAACCACCCCCGCAGCCCGCTTTTTTTTTTGTCCTTTTCTTGTTTTTATTCCGCCTTTAGTAGATCGATAGCATAGAACTTGGGATTCTAAAGGACGAGGCGAGAAAACGGCCGGAGGCCGCCATTTCGCCAAACCGCCGCCGCCTAAGCCGCCGCAATACCCTCTTGGCGCTTGCGGTCAACGGCCACCTTTTGCCACGGGTCCTTTAGGTTTTGAGTTCCGGCTATGCATTCTACTAAAGTACCGATTCCGCTTTTACTTTTTTTCGCGTTTCGCATGTCGGATGTTTTCCGTTGCTTTCAGTTTTCTTAAGGAAGACATGCCCGGTTATCCATTTTCAACGCCGTTTGTCATTCCATGTTCGTCGTTATGCATATTGCTTATGTTTCCATTTTCATGCATTGATTTTGGATGGTTTATCCTAGATCCGAGGATAGGCATCGATTTTCAAGCTTCTTTCTCGCTAAGATTTGAGTCAACTTGCATGCATGCATATTTTGAAAGTACCCTATTATTGGTCTTGATGCCCGAATATAATTCCTTCTCGCATCGAGTTGATTTGAAAACCCGAGAGTGCCAAATATGGGTTCGTAAAGTTGAAACCCTAATTTTGCTACGATCGTCGTTTGATCACGTTGTTGCTTTGCTTTGTGGAAGTGACCCCAAAAGTTGTTCCGCCTTGTTACTGTGCACCTACCAAAGGCGATCGGTGAAGTCATCGGATCCGTAGATATCTCTCGGTTGACGTTGGTCTGCTCGAGTTGGGTTCTATATGCTTATTTTGAGTTATTTACTCGATATTTCAAAATAAAACATGTACGCCGTAAATGTTTTGTGAAATTATTATCGTTCTCCGATCCAAGATATGGTTCTATCATGGTTGTGCACGGATCTCTATTCGTGGGTTGATCACCATCTCGAGTATTGATCATAAGGGATAGACCCCAACACGTGGTTATGGTTCGAAGGGATAGACCCCTAAGTCCACACGGAAATGGTAATGAGGTGGTTATGGTTCGACGGGATTTGACCCCCAAGTCCACACCGAGTTAGCCGATCGATACGCTAGGCGTGGGCGACCGGTTATGTTTCGGTCAATGAATGTCATGTGACGGGTCAAGGGATACGCCCGAGCCGTGGTTCATGGTTCTATGACGGGAGTAATAAGAATAACGGATCGTATCGAAAAATGAAAATCTATTTTGCTTACTTAGAAGTGGATTTACGCTTTAAAACCTTCTAAGGTAAGTGCTCAACACGGCCTCATGATTCTTTTGATTTATGATAAAACCCACCGAGTGCGCTAGTACTCACCCCAACTCTTTTCAAAATCTTTTCACGTATTTTATGGAGGTCGGACGGGACGCCGAGGGGTGGAGTCATGGTTCTTCATGATATGCTTCCGCGATGTTATGTTATATACGCACTCGATAATTATGTATTCTTGTCCCTTATTTGCTTTCGATTGGGAACAAGATTTGTTATGTTATTCTCACGTGAGTCTCGATACGAGCATGCTATATGGTCGATCGGTCTAGTTGACAGGATGTAATGCTATTTTGCCTTCTTGCATTACTTATAATAAACCAAGATCATGTTTTCCGAGGTTATGATATCGATATTATTCTCATTGGTGGATTGTTTGTGCACCCTCCCTTCGTGATATGTCCTAGTTATAGAAGAGACGCCCCGATTTCATGGTCACGCCTCCTTATCATGTATGTTATATGTATTCCCCTTCTTCCCCGCTTAACCCCACCCCTAATCACACCCCAAGATCCGTGCTTCCCTGAATTGGGGCGTGACAGGCCAAGTGACTCATAATCCCATAATAAAAACACCATAAGTATCATAAGACACAATTCCCAAACTTTCTCAATTCATTTCAAATCTCCATACCAAAAAGTCATTTTCTTCTAAGAATTCCACAATTTTCATAAAAGTGATATATTCATTTCAAGCTCTAGTTACTTACCCATTTATGTTCTTTTCACATACTTGTGTCATTTTTTTTATTTTTTTGAACTTATATGGATAAACAACTATTTTAATAATTACTTTCATCATTTATTTCCTTTCTTTCTTTTTCTCAACCCTCAATTTCAAGCAACCAAAATCACACTAACAGATAACCCAACCCATGGCTATATGAAAAAAATTAGGTAGGCTCAAACGGCTCATCAAAGGTTAATAAAATACATGTTAGTGTTTGATAGTGTATAAAGCTAAGAAAAGAATGCTTAATATCATCTCATAATTTTAAGCACATCAATGCAACCTCGAAAAGAACCGAGCAAGTTCTAGAGAACACACGTTATTTCAAACTATTCACACGTAAAGAAACAAGACCGAAAAGATATGACACAAAAGCTCAAGTCTCACAGGTTTCATAAGTGTGATCAAGTTCTCATATTGTTTATAGTCTCCTATTACAACTCAAACTTCTGCGACTATTTTAATTATTCCAGTAACTGACCTGAGTGAAAATTTAATGGAGATAATAAATACAAAATAATTTTTATTTTATTCCATGATCATGCTACTCTGTTCGAAAGGACAAGATAGGAAGTTTAGGGTGTTTATCCTCCACCGCCAACTCTGTTTGTCGGCCGTGGAAAATAATATCGAGATAAATTGGAAATATTTTATCTTTATTGGAGCCATTATCTATTTTCTAGGACCTAATTGTTTTTTCTTTCGACTAATTCATACTGTATGTATAATTTATTCTTATTGGTCAAAACAGACACCAAACCAAAAATCAATTACAAGTGAGTACTATAAAATATCATTTATGGTGATACTAAATTATGCTCATATTCCAACAAGTTTAGATTGAACACATACTATGTCTGAATATATGGTAGGCATAGACTAGGTAATTAAAACTTATGCAACCATTATCCCTTTTTTTTCACCCCAAACTGCTGCCCAATACAAAAAAAAAAACCCAATTAAAACCCTAGTCTACATCCCCATTGGGTTTAGGGGGGTGGGTCGACGGTATACCAATTTTTTTGCCGCATCAGATATCAAGATCGAAAATTACGGTATGCAAAAATTCATACCGATATCAGATCGAACTGCTCGGCATACCGAAAGTCAGTATACCAAAATTATGGTATGATATAATTTTATACCGTTATCAGATCGACTTTTACGGTTAGATACCATACCGACTTCTAGATATACCGAAATTACCAATTCATACCGAAAATACCAAGTCATACCGCATCGACTTCGCTATACCGAAAATCTCAAATTCATACCGAATTTTTGGTATATACCGACATACCAGATGTATCGATAAACGGTATATACCAAAATTTTGATATATACCGCGATACGGTATATACCGGTATACCGCGGTATCCAAAAATTGATACTGCTATCGCATCGAAAATTAAAGGTACGGTATCATACCGCATCGAAATTACGGTATACCAAAATTCGGTATTTTCGGTATTTTTCGGCACGATAAGTTCTGATACCGCTTTTTCGGTAATTTTCCCCACCCCTAATCACGCCTCCGTCCCCTCATTCTCACATACACACGTGAGGCGCCCCTCCTCCCTCCCGCACCACCGCCATCGCTGCCTCCGACGGCACGTCGCCGTGGTCAGCACACCCTAGCGTACCATGGCTTCTACTCCACGTTTTCTCTCTCTATTTCTCTGTTCTCTTTCTCTCTTCGCACACATACACAACCTCTCTCTCTCTCTCCCTTCTAGATCGTCGCCGCTGCTCTCTCGTCTCCGGCGGTACACTGCCGTCGGAGATCGACGTCACATCGGCATCCCATTCATCCTTTCCATTTCACCCTCTATAGTGAACAACCTCTGTCTCTTTCTTGTTCGCGGCGCTAGTCATCGCCTCCTTAGGCGAGCACCGCCGACATCCACGCCGCCTTGCCATCGCCTGCATCCATCGCCATCGCACCTCCACCGACGGCAAAGACCGCCCACACCCAAAGAACGCCGCCGCTTCTCCGTCGTCACACCACCCTTGGCGCCATCTCTCATGCGACGACACACGTAGGGATGATTATCTCTGTTCACCCATTTTATTAACTATATATATCTATGTATATTCAAACTCTCTTAATCTCTCATTCTCTCTCGCAGAGTTGCTGCAGTGGAGGATCGGTGAGGGCCGCTGCCTCCACACCTTTGTTTCCATCGATCCCCAGACAACGGCCGAGCCGTAAATGGTTCGGTACGACAAGATGGCTATCTAGGTTCTCGGAACAGAGTTTTCTCTATTTGTTTATTGTGATTCACCTATGTTCTGATTTTGGAACGTAGGCTGTTCTTGTTGATTATGAATTTTCATGTTTGTCCGGCTTGTCTAAGGATTGTGCAATTGTATCTCCTATTTCTGTACATAGACAATGGAGAGTGTTGTCTGTTTTATGATTATGGCGGTTCATTGAGGTTGTGCGACTCTAAACTTCAGCCTCTATGTTCTGAACTATAAAAATCTCTTGAATTCTTGTGCATTTATTGGATATAAGTAAAGATAATTGAATATAGAACTTGAATATGGGTTGTGAATTACCTTATGGACGATTGCTTGATATTTCTATTTGATGGTGGTAATGAATGCTTCAATGCTTGAGAAATATCTACTTTTCTTGTTGATTTTGAAACTGCCGAATGGTATATGGAATGTAATGTTTGGTTTTTTGATTGATGTGTATTAATAATTAGGCAATAGGATAGGATGTGAATTGATTTTCTCTTTGATGTTAAGTGTTAAAAGTTGGCTGAAAAGTGGGCAAAGTTGATGGGATGTGTTGTTTCTTGTTGATTTTGAAACTGCGAATGGTGCATGGAATGTAATGTTTGGTTTTTAATTGATGTGTATTAACTTTAAAGTACAATCTAGTAATTAGTCAATAGGGTAGGATGTGAATAGATTCTCTTTGATGTTAAGTGTTAAAAGTTGGCTGAAAAGTGGGCAAAGTTGATGGGATGTGTTGTTTCTTGTTGATTTTGAAACTACCGAATGGTATATGGAATGTAATGTTTGGTTTTTAATTAATGTGTATTAACTTTAAAGTACAATCTAGTAATTAGGCAATAGGGTAGGATGTGAGATTGATTTTCTCTTTGATGTTAAGTGTTAAAAGTTGGCTGAAAAGTGGGCAAAGTTGATGGGATGTGTTGAAGTACGATGTGATAATCTATCGCGATATAATTCATCCGATTCGTTAATGTTTCTGTAGTAATTCTCGACTATCAAACACTCATGATGAAACAAGTATTCGAAAAAAAAAAGATTTTATTGGCTCAACTATGAGTTACTAACTGAATGCAAAGCCTTTATAGGTTTAATTAATCGATATCAGTATTTAGAGAAGTGGGGTATTACATTACATTTTCAGCCTTCTCCAATCCTTTAGTTGCTAAAAGTTCTTCCATTACAGATCTGAAGATTCTCCTGCCCCTAAGATGGAGTTTAGTTTCCTGATCAAGAAGAAGAAAAAAAAACACAACTGTAATTATTAAAACTTTACAACTTAGATAATATATGATGTCACATCAATATGTTTAAATAAAAATAATCAATCACTCAATACTTGAAGCCGTAAGTACAGGATCAACATCTGCGACATCTGCCATAAACGAGACTCCATCACAGTGCAAGACATAAACTTTATTCCAATCATAGAGATCTAAAAATTAAACCAACAGATATTAGTGAGAACAAAATATGTACGTATCAATATAAGAAAAGTGAAAAATTAGCTATGGCTATTTACAATTACTAATACCGTTGCATTAATTAATATACTCTCTCCCTCCCAATTACATAGACTATGTTTTCCTTTTTTGGATTTCCCAAATATATTGGTTTATTTTCATAAAAAGTAATGCCTTTTAAACTAATAACTAGTATACCCCTATTTAATAATTTGATTAACTCATGCATTAATTAATCATCATAGAGTAAATATGGGCATATTAGGAAGTTTATTGTATAATTTTATTTTCAATGATTTTCCGAATCCTTGTAAAAAAATTAATCAACCTATAAATTTGGGATGTAGGAAATAATTAAATACCGGATTAATTTCTCCGCTTAGACTCAATATCGTTCCAAAAAGTAACACTCACATTTTGGTGCTTCCAAGACTAGAAGTCGATCTATAGAGGCACGAAGATGTAGACTCACACCATCCTCCGCCCTATTATAAAATTTAAGCCTTAGTTTGTGAAATAGGAAAGGAAATTAAAAGCACACAATTAATGAAAACCTAGTAATTACTGAAGTTGAATAATCCAATTGTTGAGCCCATCTCGCATCCGCTGAGAAATAGTAAGTTCCTGGCTACCATCCAAGCACACTATATAATATGATAATTTGTCAACAAACATTAACTACGAAATCTATAGAAGCTAAAAAAACCATTTATTTAAAAAAGTAATTGAAAATAATAGGACATGCTCCTTTTTCCGCGGCATTCTCAATAAATGTTACATTGGCTAGAGTATATCGAGGCGCCATACAGTTTGCTTCATATTTTACAATGAAGAGTACACAAATGCCACATAGAAACATCCACAGCGAGATTGATCCATTCTACACATGAAAGAAAAAAAGTTGCATAATTATTAATTAATTAGATTTATGAAATTAACAAACAAAGTAAAGATGCTTAGGTTGAAATTACATGATAAATTATTTGAAGAAATGCAACCAATTCTTCATATTAAATACAAAATATTTTTTCACAATGAAGAGTCTACAAAAGGCCACATACAACCATTCACGGTAATATTGATCCATTCTTCACGTAAAGAAAAATAAGAAAGAAAAGTGCATCCTAACTAATGTGACTTTAAAATTATAAAACCAAGTAAGCTATTATGATGCATTTTTTGAAGAAAAGTAAAAAGAATCCTCGCTATTGTTCCTAATGAAAAGTGAGACTAAATAGTAAACTATGATGCTCTGAGTGAATAATTTCGACAAAGATACCATGCGGGGATGCTTAGGTTGAAATTACTCAAAAATTATTTCATTATTTGAAAGAAATGAAGAAAAATACCTCGTTCGTAGATTCAAGTTCGAAAGATAACTAGAAATTTGAGGATTTAATTTTGGATTGAGATGAGGAAAATCATTCACTACAACAAAAAAGAGTTATTACTACACAGCTTTAACGGCACTATTATTATATGCCGGCATATAATCTCTATTGCGGCACAAATGTTTTTAATATTATCTATTACAAGTTATTTTGAATACTATAACAACATTAAAAGGAACATGCCGTTATATGACATCAATTACGGCACAATAAAACGCCCCCATCCGAAACATGGAACAAACGAACTCTCTTTGATTGGCGGTAACTTTCCCACTAAAATCAAATGAACTTTTTTTACTTAAAATGCAAAAGAAACTTTTTTGAAACCAAAATATAAAAAAAAATTAAGAAAATATAAATATAAAAATATTAAGTTGTCACGTTCCCACCCCTCCCCACTTGCAAAACATATATGCCGAAAGAACAAAAAGAACAAGAAGGGGATCTCGCCCCATCCCTCCCCACCTAAAACCCCATCTGCAAAAAGAACAAGAAAGAGATTAATAACTCACTCCAATTTCTTCCCCTTCTCTATTTTTTCTCCAATTTGATTTCGATTGAGTTGGTGAAGAGAAAAATCAAAGACAGCCTCTAAAAAGCAGTCATTCACTTCGACGCGATGAGTTGATGTTGGGTCAGCCAGCCTTGTCCATCGGAATTCTGCGGCATCCCCTACACTACGACCAGGCAATCGCTGTGGTTCAGCGACTCGGACAAGGCGAAATACTGTATCGTCAATTTTCACTTCGATGTCTCTCATCTCCGTGTCCACTGCACAGATCCTTAGGTTTAGTACCATTTTCTTTGTATTTATCTTCAGGTGATTGACCTTAATCGAGATAATATATGTTTTGGAGCATTTATCTAAAAAAATATGAATAGAAATTGAGGGTCAAATTAGAGTTTAAAATTCACTATTTATAATTTGGATAAATTTGTTACATATTCGATTTTTATTACCTTGTTGGATTGAATTAGGATTCGAGCTTTAGGTGTCCTGGATTGCATATGTATCAAGATATGTATGAGGTTATCTAGTGCGGTTTATTTTTTTTATTTGAAGGGAGTTTTTGTATTTAGTAATATCATTGGCTTTTGTTCGTCTACCTGTGCTTCCTTTAATACTTGAAGTTGCTATACTCTGGTATGGATATTTGGTTTTTGATGATAGAACTTGGACTACATGGCATTTGATGGTAGAACTTCGGGCTATATTGATGAGGATCTCCAAACTCGGCAGCTTGTCGTATATGGGTGAGAGACTATGCAGCAGTTATTTGCTTCTAATGTTATCGTGTATGGAATGCAGGGACTATTGCAGCCCAAGTGATTGGACATATTTTGACACTGAGTTGAAGAGACGGTGGGAAAGAAGTTTTTTATTTATGGTGTGTTGTTTTTGCATTGTCAAAATATGATGCTCACTGTGCTTAGATAAGATCCAATTTGACCTTTTTCTGTAACAGAAACAAATTAATGGAATTCTTTTAAACTAGTTCCTTTCAATTTATGTGCACTGCAGCAGGCAATACTGGAAACATTCTTATATCCTTGTAAAATGTGTTTCTTTAATAATAATAATTACGTTGTGCAAGCATTTGAAACTTGCTTATTACGTGCAGCTAGTTCATGTAATATGTACCACTAAGACTTTCACGGGGATTGATGGTGATGGAACACGACTTGTCAAAAAAGTAAGTTTTGAGAATGAGTCTTTGGTATGTCTTATTATTGCTTGTGTCTTTTTGTGATCATGTATGAATGCTTAATTAGAGCCACTTCGTATGCTTATACGAGAGGCTTTCTATGCTTCTGTATAGCATGTTCTCAGTCTCTATTCACGAATTCATTTAAGGTGAACTTGCAAATAATTTTGGTACTAGATGCTAACTCTCCTAGTAAACAGGTCATTCAGGTTGTGAAAAAGGACAGGGATTCACTTGGTGGACTATTCGCTATAAAATCTCTGTTCTGTACACTCCTGATGGCTCTTACCAGTCCGATGATGTAGCTAGCTCTCCTGCTACAAAATTTCAATCCCCGGGTTCTTCAAATAAAGGTTTGATTGTTGGGCAAGAGGCGATTAACTTTATTACCTGACCACACCTCATCTTGGAGTGAGAAGAAATAGGTAGGTATATTCATTAGCATACAACTTAGTTGAGTGTCGTAGATTATAATGGATTTGATCCCAAACTCTCAACTTTCCTTACCTGTGCTAGCTTCCATTCCTTCTTAATGTAGCTTTCTTAGAGAAACTTGCCGCTCCTATTGCCCACTTTTACGGGCTGAACTGAGAGTCTTCTCTTCCTCACAGATGGAAAACCCCTTTCTTTTACTAAGAATGGCATCAAATTGTGAAGAAGGAAAATTTATGTGAGTTCTAGCAGTACTAATATGTGCTTTGAGTAGTACGTTTGCTTTATTTGAATTTTAATGGTTGACTCTTTCTACAGATCAACACTCGGTGCTTTCAGATGTCGGGTCCTTTATGCTAATGTCTCTTTCAGATGTCAGGTCCTTTATGCTAATGTCTCTTATGACCGTATCCTGATGCACCCAGAAAGAGTATTTCAGAATCTGTATTTTTCTCTATTCAATTGATTATTCTTAAACACATATATTGTTGGTTGGCGCACATCATCCATACGAAGAGAAAATGAGCTTTTCAAGGTATGTGAAATATCTTCTTGTTGAAATAGTTGCTTATAAAGAAAATAATGATAATAGTTTGCAATTTTGTGTATTTGCTTATAATTAAATGAATTTATTGGAATGTATATCTGGATTCACTATATTGATCTTATGCAAAATAATTACTAGCCTGATCATTCCCAACTAGATTTTCCACAATAAATTATTAGATATGTTTCTTCTTGAACTCTTGTTGTTAAAAAATAAAATAAGATTATGGGAGTGTAATTTTAGACTTAGATGCTTGCATAATTCTTATGTTCAATATAGAATCATAATGAAGATTAGAGTATGTATTGAGAGATTGGTGGATCACTATATCATGTAAGTTATTTGAATGATGTGAATCAGAATTTACAAATGATATGGATAAGAGTAAATTAAAACAAGGATAGGAATCTATGTATTGAGTTTGCACAATATGTTCTATGAAATATAGGTAGTCAGGATGCAATCGAATCTACGTGCTCTCTTTCTAAGAGATAGAAGATTTTCATTTTTCATTAACTGCTAGTAGATGTTCTCTGCCTCTCATGCTATCTGAGGATTCTATCAAGAACTTATATTAAAAGTAAAAAAAATATTCATGCTATCACTCTTGCGGGGATTTTGAACTTTGACAGCCTCCTAGGCGATCTGAGGCTCCCCATTTCGCACCAGAAGCAGCAAAAGCAAAGAAAGCTGCTAAAAATGAACGCAGCATACAAACAATAGACAATTGTGAGATCATGGAAGGTACATACATACTAAATGGAAACTGAAGCAGCTATGTGGATTTGCTTAGATCTTTGCCCTAAAAGAGTTTTGGAGAAGTCATCAGAGAATGTAGCTACTCACAGCTTTGGAATATAGAAGACAGACACTTTGGGAGAATAGATTTTGGAGGATACAAGAATAGCACGAGAAATAGTTCATTTTAGTTTTAGATATCTTATCATATAGCTGCTTAGATTAATGCTACTCCGAAAGTTGATTAGATTCTATTGATTTTTAATTCTTTTATCTTGAGCACTTTTTTATTTATATGATGTTGTAATTAATTTTTTTTTCATATGTGAATAAATAATATTATTTTGTTTCAATATGTCTTTTTGTATTTGTTCTCTTTGTTTTTACCAAAGTTGAAACTGGAACTAAAATTTATAGAGCTTAATATGTGAATTGTAAAATATTCAGAAGTAATTTAAATGCATTAAAAGTGTTATTAATAAATATAAAATCATGTTTATAAGGGAAAAAAATAAAATAAAAAACTCACAAATTATAATACGCAGACATTTAAAGATGTCACTTTAAGTCAATTTTCGAATTTCAAGAAATATCTAAAACGACACTTCTTAGTGGCTTTATATCCTAAAAGGGCTGTTGCTACACAAGCATAGACGACACTAAAAATCCGTGTGGGGATAGATCAAATGTTGTTACAGGTGGTTATTAATGACAATTTTTAGTGCCCTTAAAAGCAAATTTTGTTGTAGTGATTCTTGCGCTCTATTTTTATAAATGAAAATAAGGTAGGTATGCGTCAACTTCTCATAATCTTAAGGGAAGATAGTATTAAATTTGTAAACCCAACTTATTCTTTTTCTTCTCCTTATTCAGGTTTGGATCGGCGCATATCTAATTTAAAGTAGTGTTTATAGTCTCCTATTCCAACTCAAACTTCTACAACTATTTTAATTATTCCATGAAGTGACCTCAAGTGAGAATCTTATGGAGATAAATAGATAAGTCAATTTAATTAATATCTAACAAATACAAAATAAATTTTATTTTATTTTATTTTATTCGTGATCATTTTCGGATGATCGAAAAATACGTGAATTGGGATGCATGCTACGAAGGCCGTGATAGGAACTTTGAGGTGTTTACCTCCACCGCCAACTGTGTTTCTCGGCAATGAAAACAATATCGAGAAAATTGGAAATATTTTATCTTTATTGGAGTCATTGTCATTTACTAGGACCCAACTATTTTTCTTTCGATTAATTCATCTTGTATGAATAATTTAATGTTATTAGTCAAAACATACAGCAAACCAAAAATTAATTAAAAGGGAGTACTATAAAATATCAACGATGATATTAATTATGCTCAGATTCCAACAACTTTCAATAGAACACATACTATGAATAAATGGTAGGCATCGTCAATTTTGTTACCAAGCTTGCCTACTAAATGAAGGGACGAGGAAGGAGCATGGGCAATTGGGCATGTTTCATTCTCTCAATTATTGAGTTGTGGCGTTGGGATCACCATTAATGAGTTGTGGCGTTGAGATCGCCAAATTAATGAGTAGCTAAAAAGGTAGTTCTGCGGCATTGAAGGCGATGATGCCACGTATTAATACACCATTTCTTCTAGCTTGTGAGAGGATATCTTTAATGATCAGAAAAAAGAAGAAGAAAAGGATTAAGTTAATCTTGAACTAAGTGTATTTTTGCTCGTGGTGGATTGTCATTCAGAGAATTATGTTGAAATATATCGTGAGAGAAGTGGTTAGGAAGATATCTGAGATGATGCATTTGATATGATATTGTAATAATGTTTGCATGTGATGCGATTTATCCTCTGTTCGAAAGGCCGAGATAGGAACTTGAGGTGTTTATCCTCCACCGCAACTGTGTTTCTCGGCAATGAAAACAATATCTAGAAAATGGGAAATATTTTGTCTTTATTGGAGTAAATATATATCTATTTATTAGGACCTAATTGTTTTTCTTTCAATTAATTCATGTTGTATGAATAACTTATTGTTATTGGTCAAAACATACGCCAAACCAAAATTAATTAAAAGGAGTACTATAAAATATCAATGATGATATTAAATTATGCTCGATTCCAACAACTTTATATTGAACACATACTATGTCTCGAATATATGGTACGATCGTCAATTTTGTTACCAAGCTTGCCGTAATAAATGAATGGCCGAGGAAGGAGCTTGGGCAATCAGGCATGTTTCCTTCTCTCAATTGTTTTGTAATTATTCGATCGGCTTCCTAATTTTATCTAATCTTTGTTCCATTTTTGGCTTGTTGGTTAACCCAACACGATATTGTAGATGGTAACAAGTTTATTTTAATGGGTATGCGCCAATTTGTTACTAAACCCAGCATGCATGGGCATGTTTATGTCACCCCAATTTTATCTCCGTCAATTTCCCGAACATTTCATTCGACTATCTTCCATTTTGTTTTCAACATATAACATGTTGTATGCCATTGTTTGCAATTTGTAACATATATCGGTCATTTTTTCGATAGATGTCTCATCAATATATATGTTATATAAATCATCCACTCGTCTAATATCAATAAAAATGAAACACGTAAACAAGTAGACACAAGGCTTAATCCAACAATATTATTCAAGGAATTTATAACTACTTTTCTTCTTGTGTCTTAGAAGCAAACATAAATGGATACTTATGATATAGGATCACTGGAAGAGAAGATAGTTGTAATTATGTAGATTTAGAGATGTGGACCTGACCCGCCATCCATGTAGCATTTTAACCAAACTGCATCGGTCATATCACTTGGATTGTCGCAAAGGTGCAGAGCCTCGGCTTCGAAGCGATCGTGTCGTAGAAGCAATCGCTACCAACTCTGGACATAAGGTTGTAACAACACACACGGATAAGATGAGTGTATCTTCGGCGTTTGGCACAACGCCTTATTAATCTCATTCCTGCAATCTTGGGTCATATACTTATCACATCCGGTGCAGCTACACCAACTTGGCATTCGCTCAACACTGCTCCACCAATTACCAACAAAATCACCATTTCAAATATGCTATTGCACTTGGAATTACTCATCTTTAACAATAAATTAATCCTTCGATCACCTTCTTAATTTGTATTTGCTGCCTAATAATGTTTCGGGTTATCACTTCTTATAGTCACCATTAGATGTAGTTGTTACAACTCATTGTCAAGATTTTAAACGTAATCGATAGTTATAGTTGCCGTTTTATTTAAACACCAATATTTAAGGTTATGTACTTAGTTAAGTAATTACAAAACTGAATATATATATATTTTGCTTTATATGTACTTTGTTTATCTTTTAATTTGTGGCAATCAATCGATCACTCTTGGAATAAATAAAAGTATTATTTGTCATTTTATTGTTCACACAAATTCCAATATCTATAATTTGGGCTCGTTTGATTTGGATTCCTTTGATTCAAGAGGGGTTTGTATATGAGTTGATCAGTTCTAATCTGATGATGCACATTGCAGCTCCATTCTTTTATTCTTCTTCTGTATATTGTACTAATTAATAATTTTAATGTTTCGATATTCTTTAATTTAAATTCAAAGAGTATGAAAAATAAAAAATTATATCCCTTGTTTTAAAACAAACCAAAAGTAATTCAAAAGTAGAAATATAATTTTATTTTATTTGACATATCATGGTCAAAAATAAGAAATACATAGCTAATAATATTTTAATAATAACGGTAAAAGATGCATGGAAGTAGGGTTAGTATCAATTTTTGATTATTTTATTTTTGAAATGGGGCTAGTATAAATTTAATTAAGTGAAAGTCATTGATTAATTTACATTTGTAAATCTGTACAATGCGATACTATAAGAATTAGCTCAAAATAATACAATGATATGAAAAGATGAAGACGGAGAGAATGGAAACTTATTCTAACGATAGTAAACAGTATGTTAATTATTTTAAATTTCTGCATATTAATTTTATATTTGCAGTAGAGATGAAGATGATATAATTTTAATATTTATGTTTCTTTAAAATAAAGATGCGTGAATAGTAACAAAAATTACAATCAAATTTGGTAGTTCATAGATTGATCAATCTATTTGATATT
Source organism: Salvia rosmarinus (assembly GCA_036937905.1). Taxonomy (NCBI): domain Eukaryota; kingdom Viridiplantae; phylum Streptophyta; class Magnoliopsida; order Lamiales; family Lamiaceae; genus Salvia; species Salvia rosmarinus. The sequence goes on from CM072822.1 coordinate 400,586, forward strand.
GTCCTGATTCCCTTGTCCATGTGACATTGTCACATCAACAGTGAACACGTTAATTCGTGTCCACAATGGAAATGGAATTGGTGTACGTGTGGACGTGTCAGCGTCGATGAAGGAGAGAGGATATTGGAGTGGCTATTAATGGTTGAATATTCCAAATTATTTTTTCACTCTTTTCGTTTTTAATTATAATATTTCTTTTACAAAGTATATTCTGTTTGTAATTTTTTTATGATATGTTCTTTTTTTAATGATATAAATATCAATTACTAAACCCCCATTAATTTTATGAAGAGCCTCTAAATTCTTGACTCTTAGACTCTCAATTAAATTCTTGATTCTGGTCTGTAACACAAACATTTAACACTAAAATAACAGATATATACGTAGAAACAAAATAGTAGAATACCATCCGAAACACAATTAACGTCGTTACAGTACTTAATCAGAATCAGGGGACAATTAGCACTTAACAGCATAATTAATTAACGATATTGTTTCACGATTTGTTAGCATCCTCCTTAATGTTACTTAACTCCAGCAAAACCACCGCCACTATCCTTGCAAGTTGCAATCAGCCGGTGCCATGTTTATTCCAAACCTGCACTTTGCAAGAATTAAAGAATAATCAAACATCGAGACGTAGAACAATATAGTTCAGAATTATTGATCAAGAACATAAAGAAAGGATAATTAAAACTAAATATATAGCATGCATAATGATCCATCATTAACCGCGCAATGTTGTGGCCTTAGGGTTAATTGGATCTGGATGCTGCTTGTCACGAATTGAACACTGCTCCTATCAAAATACCAATCGCCGAAGGCTGCTGAATCGTCTGCAGATTGCAAACTCATTATAAATAAATACTATATATTTATATAATTAAGATATGATAAGAGGAGAGAAAATAAATCTTTCCTTATTTTGCACGGTGAGTCCTTCTTGCCAAGTGACCGATTTTGCAACAAAACCATGAATGAAACATGAATTGATAAATAATCCTCTTGACGGATTATCAACAACTCCATCCCATGTTTTGAGGAATGCAATTTGAAAATCTGAAATCAATTTAAATAAGTATAATTACATGAGTTATATATCAACATTAATAATAATAAATTTTGAGTACCCTTGATTATTTGTAATTGGCTGAGCGTGCAGTTCTGAAGATCCTCAAACTTAATTGTGCAGTTCTTCCAGCCTTGCTCATCAGAAGAATTGGGTTGCAAATTGTTTTGTATCTGAAAAACTATACAACTTAACATGCATGCTGCAACTGCTGAATATATATCTTATTATCATAGTCATAATTTAAGTTAGACTTCACGCTGCTGAATCAATGCCTGTCTGTACTTAATCATAATTTATTAGCCATTGATAACAGTAGAAGGAAGAATGTAACTACAGTTTCTTTTTCTATGCCTATATATATATACCCTGTAATTAATTTATACACAAAATATCCCACCTGGTATTGATCGAAATCAGAGTTTAACAGAAACAGTGGGGTCTGGACATCTCCAACCACATATTCAGCAAATAGGCACTGGGTAAATTTTTTTCAAACTCCATTAAGTATTTCAAATAAAAAAATTTAATTGCAAGTAAAAAATTACATAATCAGGTGATTTTGCTTACCAAATTTGGTGGCAGTTTTGACGTGCATGCCTCGGGTAAAAATTTGGCCAAATCCTAAAAAAAGTTAGAGATGTCCATTTCAATACAAATTTATGCGTTGAACTATTAGATAAAAATTATGCAGTATAGTTCTTACATGAAATGCTGTTACATTGCCATAAAAGCTCTCTGCAATGGATGCCGGAACATCTTTCCTGTAATTATTAAACACACGAAAAATATACATGTTTGTCAAAAAAAGAAAAAAAAACTACAATCATTTCAAGTTTAAATAAGTGGATTGAGTCTTACGCTCGGATGAAGAAGCCTGAATCTGAAAAGCATTTGACTCGAGTAGCAATAGGGAGGTAAGAACGAAAGCTGTCACAATTTAAAATTGTGGCCAACCTGCCGGCAGAACTTCCATAAAGTAAAACCTGTCAAATATCATGCGTGAACAATTAATAGTAAAATTTTGGTTCTTAATTGTAAAATCAATTTTACTGGTTTAATTCCTAATGTTTGAGGGGATTAACAAGATAAGATATTGCTAGATGAAGTTTGATTCGAGTAATCAATGGAAAGATCGAGCTTACATTTTCAGCCTTATCCATGTTAAAGGTTAATTTGTAACAACTAGTCTCTTGAGTTCATAGTGTCTCTTGAGTTCATAGAGTCTCTTGAGTTCATAGAGTCTTTTTGAGTATCTAGCTATTATGAGTCATTATGTGTCTACATCTTTTGTATTCCTCATGATCTTCTATAAATACCTCTCTTGGTATGTAGATGATCAACACATCAAGAGCTATCAATAATAAACTAAAGGAAAGAGCAGTAGCTTTGTCATCTATCTCCTAAATCTCTTTTTCTCATAAAACTATCTCCAACAAATTTGGTATCAGAGCAGGTTCATCGTCAATATGACGACAACCCCAAACTCCATTTTTTCATATACATCTAGCCAAATTCCAATTTTCGATGGTGAACACTATGATTATTGGAGTTCTCAGATGGAGACCATCTTCATCTCGCAGGATCTTTGGGACATAGTCGAAGAAGGCTACGAAGTTTCTGACGATCAAGAAAACGAAAAGGAAAACAAAGAAAATGTGAAGAAGAACGCCATGGCGCTGCGAATCATTCAACAAGGTGTCAGCAAAACCATCTATCCTCGCATTTTCGGCACCAAAAAGGCGAAAGATGCGTGGGAAACTCTGCAAATTGAGTTTCAAGGATGTGAAAAAGCAATCTCCGTTAGGCTACAATCCTTATGGAGTCAATTTAACAACCTATCAATGAAAGAAGGCGAGCTCGTGAAGGACTTCTTTTCCAAAATTGCTGAAATTATTAACCAAATTAAGAGCTGCGGAGGTGAAGTTCCAGAAACGAAAGTTGTCGAGAAAATTTTGGGGAGTCTTCCTCAAAAATTTGAACATATTGTAGTTGTCATCATCGAGACTAAAGATCTCATTAAGCTCACCCAATATGAACTTATGGGATCTTTAGAAGCACACGAGCACAGAGTGAACAAATACAATCAACCCCTGGAGCAAGCTTTTCAAGCCAGAGCAAATATCTCGAAAAAGTTCCATCACCAAGGAGGAGGAAACTCATCTCGTGGAAACTTCTCAAATAGAGGCCGAGGGAGAAATTCTCCACGAGGAGGCAGAGGACGAGTGAGGACAGATTATTCTCCACACCAGAAATCTGGTAACTCTGACCTTGAATGCTTTATCTGTGGTAAAAATGGTCATGATTCTAAAGATTGTTGGTGGAAGTGCACTAGATGCAGGATTTCTAATCATTCTGAGAGGGATTGTTGGTTTAAAAAGAAGGAAGAAAATGGTGAAAAGAAGAAAGGAGTTAATTTTACGGCAGAGGAGGAGGAAAATAACAAATTATTTCTTTCTGTTATGAATAATGGCAAAACTGATCAGACATGGTTTTTGGATAGTGGCTGCAGCAACCACTTAACAGGAAACCAGAAGGAATTTCATAAACTCGAAAGCTACACTTCTCATGTTGAGCTTGGTGATGGGAAACATGTGAAAATTGAAGGAAAGGGACTGTTGCAGTGCACACCAACAGAGGTAACAAATTCATTCATGATGTCCATTACTCTCCTAATATCTCTCAAAATCTTTTGAGTGTTGGACAAATGATGAAAAATGGTTGCAAGATGATTTTTGATGACGAAAAATGTGAGATTGTTGACAAGAAATCTGGAGATAATGTTGGTACTATCAAGATGACATCAAACAACTTATTTCCACTCAATATGAAGTCTCATGTTGCTTGGAAGAGTGCGACTACAGATGACACTCGTCTTTGGCATTTGAGGTTTGGGTATTTGAACCTCAAAGGCTTGCAGCTGTTGAAGCAAAAGGAAATGGTCGTTTGACTGCCACAAATTAAGCTCAATGAAGAAGTATGCAAGGATGTGTTTATGGAAAGATGCATCGCCTTCCTTTCCAAAACATCCTGGAGAGCCAATGCACCACTTGATTAGTTCATGCCGACATATGTCGTCCAACAAGAACACCTTCTTTGGGCAACAAAGGTATTTTCTACTTTTGTTGATGATTACACAAGGATGACGTGGGTTTATATAATTGAACAGAAGTCAGAAGCTTTTGCAAAATTCATGCACTTCAAAGCCCTTGTCGAGAAGCAAAGTGGCTACAAGCTGAAATGCCTCCGGACTGATCGAGGTGGAGAGTTCATCTACAAACCCTTCATGAACTACTGCAAAGAAGAGGGGATTAAGAGGCAGCTCACAGTTCGGCATACACCACAACAAAACGGTGTAGCCGAAAGAAAAAATCGAACGATTGAAGAAATGGTGCGAAGCATGTTGAAAGGCAAAGGACTTCCGAATGATTTTTGGGCTGAAGCTGTTTGTACTTCTGTCCACGTCCTCAATCGATCCCCTACGAAGGCGGTACGCAACAAAACACCATTTGAAGCATGGCATGGAAGAAAACCTGTTGTAAGTCAACTCAAAGTATTTTGTTGCATTGCATATGCTCTAATTCCGTCTCAAAACAGGGAGAAGTTTGATGGAAAAGGTGAAAAACTCATCTTCATTGGCTATAGTGATGAGTCGAAAGGTTATCGTCTCTTCAATCCAATTTCTAACAAAATGGTGCTTTCAAGAGATGTGATTTTTGATGAAAGTGCAGCCTGGAAATGGAAGTTGCAGTAGCTGTTCCTATGTAAGTTACTCAAATGGAGGAATATCCATCGAGTAATAATACTCAAGAAGACGATCCAGATTCAGACTCGGAAGATCGTCCCAAAAAGTATCGATCTCTTGAAGATATCTATGCTTCGTCAAATTTTGTTGCTCTCTTTGCAGGCGAACCTCAAGACTTTGAGGAAGCTGTAAATGAGGATGTATGGAGAAAGGCAATGGATGACGAAATGAGAAGCATAGAAAAGAATGCGACGTGGAAGCTTGTGGAACTTCCGGAAGGGAAAGATGCCATCAGCTTGAAATGGATCTTTAAGATCAAGCATGACGAAGATGGAAGTGTGCAAAAACACAAGGCGCGATTAGTTGCCAAGGGTTATTCACAACAACCCGGAATCGACTATACTGAAACTTTTGCACCGGTCGCTAGGATGGAAACAATCAGAACTGTTCTTGCCATTGCAGCCCAAATGGAGCTTGAAGTCTTTCAGCTTGACTTCAAATCTGCCTTTCTTAATGGAGAGTTGGAAGATGAGGTTTATGTTCAACAACCTCAAGGATACGAAATAGAAGGCCAAGAACGAAAAGTCTACAAATTGCAGAAGGCATTGTATGGCTTGAAGCAAGCCCCGCGAGCATGGAACAACAAGATTGATGCATATTTCTTGAAAAATGGCTTTGTGAAAACTCCATCAGAATCATCACTCTACGTAAAGAAAACCGAAACTGATTTTATGATGGCTTGTCTTTACGTTGATGATTTGATTTATGCAGGAACAAATGAAACAATGGTGAGATCGTTCAAGGAAACGATGATGAAAGAATACGAGATGACTGATCTCGGCTTGATGAAGTATTTTCTTGGAATCCAGGTCAAGCAAAAGAAAGGAGAGATTTTTGTCTCGCAAGAGAAATATGTGTCGGATTTATTGAAAAAGTTTCGAATGAAGGATTGCAAGTTAGCAGACACTCCAATTGCCTTGAATGAAAAGTTGAGGTAAGAAGATGGAGCAGAGAACGCAGATCCTAGTCTTTATAGAAGTCTTGTTGGTTCCTTGATTTATTTAACCAACACAAGGCCTGACATTCTCTACTCGGTGAGTCTAATTTCGAGATTCATGGGAAATCCAAGCAAGATTCATTTTTCTGCTGCAAAACGAGTTCTTCGTTACCTTCAAGGCACTAAGAACTTCGGCATCAAATATGAGAAAGAAGAAAGCAACAGATTGGTTGGCTTTACAGATAGTGACTGGGCGGGAAGTCAAGATGATAGGAAAAGCACGTCGGCCTACATTTTCTGTCTTGGTTCGAAACCAGTTTCATGGAGTTCAAAGAAGCAGAGTTCGGTTTCATTATCGTCTGCAGAGGCTGAGTACATCTCGGCGAATGAAGCTGCACGAGAAGCGATTTGGTTGAGGAGAATTTTGAAGATTCTTCAACAAGATATCTCCGAACCAACTCCAATTTTCTGTGATAATCAATCGGCGATATCGATGACGAAGAATCCTGTTTTTCATGCAAGATCGAAACACATTGAGTTGCGGCACCATTACATTCGAGACATTATTGGTAAAGGAAAAATTTCCTTAGAGTATATCAAGACGGCGGATCAGCCAACTGATATTCTTACCAAAGCCGTGGGCGTTGAGAAGCTTCTTCAGTTCAAGGATGTTATGAAGATTACAAATTAAGAGGGAGTGTTAAAGGTTAATTTGTAACAACTAGTCTCTTGAGTTCATAGTGTCTCTTGAGTTAGAGTGTCTCTTGAGTTCATAGTGTCTCTTGAGTTAGAGTGTCTCTTGAGTTCATAGAGTCTCTTGAGTTCATAGAGTCTTTTTGAGTATCTAGCTATTATGAGTCATTATGTGTCTACATCTTTTGTATTCCTCATGATCTTCTATAAATACCTCTCTTGGTATGTAGATGATCAACACATCAAGAACTATCAATAATAAACTAAAGGCAAGAGCAGTAGCTTTGTCATCTATCTCCTAAATCTCTTTTTCTCATAAAACTATATCCAACAATCCAATCCTTTAGTTGCTAAAAGTTCTTCCATTACAGATCTGAAGATTCTCCTTCCCCTAAGATGGAGTTTAGTTTCCTGATCAAGAAGAAGAAGAAAAAAAAAAACACAAGCGTAATTATTAAAACTTTACAACTTAGATAATATATGATGTCACATCAATATGTTTAAATAAAAATAATCAGTCACTCAATACTTGAAGATGTACTTACAGGATCAACATCTGCGACATCTGCCATAAACGAGGCTCCGTCACAGTACAAGACATAAACTTTATTCCAATTATAGAGATCTAAAAATTAAACCAACAGATATTAGTGAGAACAAAAAATGTATGTATCAATATAAGAAAAGTGAAAAATTAGTTATGGCTATTTACAATTACTAATATAGTTGCATTAATTAATATACTCTCTCCCTCCCAATTACATAGACTCTGTTTTCCTTTTTTGGATTTCCCAAATATATTGGTTAATTTTCATAAAAAGTAATGCCTTTCAAAACTAATAACTAGTATACCCCTATTTAATAATTTGATTAACTCATGCATTAATTAATCATCATAGAGTAAATATGGGCATATTAGGAAGTTTATTGTATAATTTTATTTTCAATGATTTTCTGAATCCTTGTAAAAAATTTAATCAACCTATATAATTGAGACGTAGGAAATAATTAAATACCTGGATTAATTTCTCTGCTTAGACTCAATATCGTTCCAAAAAAATCAACACTCGCATTTTTGGTGCTTCCAAGATCAATAGTCGATCTATAGAGGCACGAAGATGTAGACTCACACCATCCTCCGCCCTATTATAAAATTTAAGCCTTAGTTTGTGAAAAAGAAAAGGAAATTAAAAGCACACAATTAATGAAAACCTAGTAATTACTTGAAGTTGAATAATCCAATTGTTGAGCCCATCTCCAGATCCGCTTGAGAAATAGTAAGCCCCGGGGCTACCATCCAAGCAAACTATATAAAATGATAATTTGTCAACAAACATTAACTACGAAAAATATAGAAGCTAAAAAAACCATTTATTTATAAAAAGTAATTGAAAATAATAGGACCTGCTCCTTTTCCACGGCATTCTCAATAAATGTTATATTGGCTAGAGTATCAGTAGGCGCCAGACAATTTACTTCATATTTTACAATGAAGAGCACACAAAATGCCACATAGAAACATCCACGGCGAGATTGATCCATTCTACACAAAAAGTTGTATAATTGTTAATTTATTAGATTTATGAAATTAAACAAAGTAAAGATGCTTAGGTTGAAATTACATGAAAAATTATTTGAAGAAATGCAACCAATTCCTCACAATAAATACAAAATATTTTTTCACAATGAAGAGTATACACATACAACCATTCACGGTAATATTGATCCATTCTTCACATAAAGAAAAATAAGAAAGAAAAGTGCATCCTAACTAATGTGACTTTAAAATTATAACACGAAGTAAGCTATTATGATGCATTTTTTTTTTTGAAGAAAAGTTAAAAAAATCCCTCCCTGCTATTGTTCCCAATGAAAAGTGAGACTAAATAGTAAACTACAGATGCTCGGAGTGAAGAATTTCAGACAGTGATACATGCAGGGATGCTTAGGTTGAAATTACTCAAAAAATTATTTCATTATTTGAAAGAAATGAAGAAAAAATACCTCAGTTCCAGAGATTCAAGCTGAAAGATAAATAGAGAAATTTGAGGGATTTAATTTTCGAGTGAGATGAGGAAAATCAATCTTGCGCTCTATTTTTATAAATGAAAATAAGGTAGGTATGCGTCAACTTTCTCATAATCTTAAGGGAAGATTGTATTAAATTTGTGAACCCAACTTATTATTTTTCTTCACCTTATTCAGGTTTGGATCGGCGCATATCTAATTCAAAGTAGTGTTTATAGTCTCCTATTCCAACTCAAACTTCTGCAACTATTTTAATTATTCTGGTAAGTGACCTCAGTGAAAATCTTATGGAGATAAATAGATAAGTCAATTTAATTAATATCTAACAAATACAAAATAAATTTTATTTTATTTTATTTTATTTCGTGATCATTTTCGACGTCGAAAAATACAGAATTGGGATGCATGCTACGAAAGGCCGGGATAGGAACTTTGATGTGTTTATCCTCCATCGCCAACTGAGTTTCTCGGCAGCGGAAAACAATATCGAGAAAATTGGAAATATTTTGTCTTTATTGGAGTCATTGTCGATTTACTAGGACCCAATTATTTTATTCTTTCGATTAATTAATCTTGTATGAATAATTTATTGTTATTGGTCAAAACATACACCAAACCAAAAATTAATTAAAAGGAGTACTATAAAATATCAACGATGATATTAATTATGCTCGATTCCAACAACTTTCAATTGAACACATACTATGAATATATGGTAGGCATCGTCAATTTTGTTACCAAGCTTGCCCTAATAAATGAAGGGACGAGGAAGGAGCATGGGCAATTGGGCATGTTTCATTCTCTCAATTATTGTTCTGTAATTACTCAATTGGTTGCATATAATTTATCTAATCTTTGAATAAAAGTGAATTAAAAATATCGATAATGATACGGCACCTGGGCATTGACTGGTCAAGAAATCCAAAACTCTTGGTAGTCTAGTTTCTAATATCTTCCTGAAGCTATAATAAATCTGGAAGCTGACTGTCAAGTGTAAGCTTTCCTTTTTCGAGTTGCTTAATAAAAAACATATAGGCCCCTATATTTGGGATTGCATTTGCATCACCCTGTTTTCATGCTACGATTTTGACTATTTCACTATTTATTCGAATTTAATTCCCCTTTTTATCTGTTCGATAGGATCACGTCATAAGTTTGTTGTTCTGACAAATATATGTTATATTATCTCAATACATATATTTATATATATAATATTACATGTGTGACTATTTTTCTTCGTTTCCTTTGTCATTTCCTTATTTCACTGATAACTGAGTGATATCCCTTTGTCCCGACCTGACTGATCGATGGGATATTACAGTTTGTATCTGGCATTTTGTATGCTCTTCAATGTAAAATCTGAAGTAAACTATCTGGTGCCTAGATACTATAGCCAATGTAACATTTATTGAGAATACCATGGAAAAAGGAGCATGTCCTATTATTTTCAATTACTTTTTATAAATAAATGGTTTTTATCTCCTATACTTTTTCGTTTTTTCGTAGTTAATGTCTGTTGACAAATTATTATTTTATATAGTGTGCTTGGATGGTAGCCTCGGGGCTTACTATTTCTCAAGCGGATCTGAAAATGGGTTCAACAATTGGATTATTCAACTTCAAATAATCACTAGTTTTTCATTAATTGTGTGCTTTTAATTTCCTTTCCTTTTTCACAAGCTAAGGCTTAAATTTTATAATAGGGCGGAGGATGGTGTGAGTCTACATCTTCATGCCTCTATAGATCGACTACTGGTCTTGGAAGCACAAAAAATACGAGTGTTGCTTCGTTTTGAATCATACAGTCTATTCATCATCTGTGGTTTGCAGGTTATTGCAAAGGAACGTGGGGTTTACCTAGTGTGGACCGTAAGTAGCGACTGCGAGTTTTCTATGATATAAAAATAAAATAAAATTAGATTGAGTTATGATCAGATATTGACCAAAGTCGGTCAACTGCGGCTGAGCATATATTTATTTTGAATTTTATCACAAACCCGTGAAATGGACATTGATTATTATATTAAAATTCTCTCATCTCTCCCTAATTAATCTTAACATTCAATCCACTGATCCTAAAAGAAAATAACTTTAGCTATATTTAATTCATTAATGCTATGTTCTTTTATGTATGCTAAAATAAATTGTAGATATTGGAATTTGTGTGAACACTAAATGGCAAAGTAATAAATTTATGAATGAACCCATAACTACCCTATTTTCATTTATAAAAACAATAGGATAGTTATGAGTCCATTCATAAAATTATTACTTTCCCTTTTAGTGTTCACACAAATTTCAATATCTATAATTTATTTTAGCATACGAAAAAGAACATAGCATTAGTGAGTTATATATAGCTAAAGTTATTTTCTTTTAGATCAGTAGATTGAATGTTAAGATTAACTAGGGAGAGATGGGAGAATTTTCATATAATAATCAATGTGCATTTCATGGGGTTTGTGATAAAATTAAAAATTAATATATGTTCAGTCGCAGTTGACTAACTTTGGTCAATATCTGATTATAACTCAATCTAATTTTATTTATTTTTTATATCATGTGAAACTCTCAGTCGCTACTTACGGTGCGCATTGGATAAAACTCATGTTCATGTTCAATAGCTTATAAATCACATAGATAGAATAAATTGCACTTGAAAAATCAGGTGTGTCAGGCCCAGAACCCAAAAGAACTCCATCTAGTTTTCTCATAATCTTAAGTGAAGATAGTATTAAATTTGTAAACCCAACTTATTCTTTTTCTTCTCCTTATTCTGGTTTGGATTGGCGCATATCTAATCCAAAATATTGTTTATAATCTCCTATTACAACTCAAACTTCTGCGACTATTTTAATTATTCCAGTAAGTGACCTCAATGAAAATTTAATGGAGATAATAAATACAAAATAATTTTTATTTCATTTTATTTTATTTTATTTTATTTTATTTTATTTTACTTTATTTTATTTTATTCCATGATCATGCTACTCTGTTCGAAAGGACAAGATAGGAAGTTTGGGGTGTTTATCCTCCACCGCCAACTATGTTTGTCGGCCGTGGAAACAATATCGAGATAAATTGAAAATATTTTGTCTTTATTGGAGTCATTATCTATTTTCTAGGACCTAATTGTTTTTTCTTTCAATTAATTCATGTTGTATGTATAATTTATTCTTATTGGTCAAAGCAGACACCAAACCAAAAATCAATTACAAGTGAGTACTATAAAATATCATTTATGGTGATACTAAATTATGCTCATATTCCAACAAGTTTAGATTGAACACATACTATGTCTGAATATATGGTAGGCATGCGTCAATTTTGTTACCAAGTGTTCGAGCTAAAAACACACTCAAATTCACTCGCAATCGTACGAGGTAATCGTAGCGTGGTAAGTTAACACGAGTCGTCTCTCAAGGAAAACTTAACAGGGCGATTGTTCATGTCATACACAGAAAGCGATTAAAACCTAAACATTCTAAAATCAACGAGGGTTTGGAACATGCAGGAATTGAAATGCGAGAAAATAAATAACATCCTAAGCTAGGGGTTGTCAATCCCGAGCTAAACTAATAAAGCGATAAATCTAAACCAGGGGTTGTCAATCCCTAGTTGAACTATGAAAGCGATAAATCAAAGCGATAAACAAAAGCATATGCAATCATATTATTCATAGGGTTTGTCAATCCCTAATCTAAATCTAATTGCACAATAACTATAACTATCGATCATCCAACAAGAACTTGAAATAAACAAAAGCAAGAAATCATAAAGCGAATTAAAACCAACGGAACATGGAAATCCAATCCACTGTCACTATGAATTGAATCCAATAAAACAGAGAAATCCGAAAGCATAAACAATGAACTATGAAGTTGATTCCACAAGAACTGATAAATCCCAAGAATATAACTTGATTACAAGAAATCATTCAATAAACTGAAAGCAAGAATTAAACTAAGATTTATCTGTTTGCGTCGATTTGTTGAAGAAATCCGGAAGAATCCATGGTGAACAGTGGCTCAGCGCCGCGGCGTGAAGAGAAAAATTGAGAACTGAAGAATCCCCGACAACGGCGCCAAAATTTGTTCCAACTTATTATCACCTAAGTTGCTCGCAATAGAATGAGATCATTCTAGATTATTAAGCTAACCCAAGTCGTATTCACAAGGAAGGCTAAACAGGGCTTTATCGACGTCACACACAATCAACAGAAATAAACTAAACACTCTAATCAAGGGTTGGGGCTGACGTCACTCTTAACTACCGATTAACTAGACAGGTAAAACGAAAACAAGAATTAAACTGAAAGCGAACAATACCTAAGACGCAAGCATGAATATAATACGCTTAAACCCTAACCTAATACGAAAGATTAAAACTGGAAAACATGGATCATGAGATTATAAATTCTAATGGATTCCAAAGCATAGAAATTACGGGAACAAGTAATAATAAATTGATAAATTGAAGAACAACGAGAACTCACAGATCGATAAATAAAAACGATAAACTGCAATAGATAGTCTTACAGAGTAGAATCAATGTCGACAATCCAAAACATGAAAAGCGTTCACCATCAAAATAAATGGAACAAAGCAAAAGGAAAACATGAAAATCAGTTTTTGCTTCCAATATTCTCGTCTAAACCTAGCTGCTGATGGAGAAGAAAAAATGGAAAAAGGTTGCTGTCCCCCGCGGCTGAACGAAACCCTTAAATAAATAAACGAGAATCCGCCAAGGTAGCGGTCGCTAGGAGTCAGCGACCGCTGACCATACGCGCTGGAAAGCGTCGACCAAAACAGGTCAGCGAGCGCTAGGTCTCAGCGAGCGCTGCCCTATCGCCTGGAACTTCTCCGCACAAACAAGGGGGACAGCGACCGCTAGGGCTCAGCGGTCGCTGCCCTTTGCGCGCTGGAACAACTCTGAAAATCAGGGGCCAGCGACCGCTGGATCCCAGCGGTCGCTGGACTTGCGCGCTGGAACACCTCACTCAAAGTTCTTCCAAAAAGGGCTTAGCTTTCGCACACTTATACTCGTTTCTTGATTCTCAACCTGAAATCATCAACATAGAAAACCGAGAGAGAAAACAAGAAACAACGGGTGATAATAATCAAGACAACAAAGAGGACATATAAAAGATGCATAAAAGCGAACAATATCAACCTAAACACCAAGCTTGCCCTAATAAATGAATGGCCGAGGAAGGAGCTTGGGCAATCAGGCATGTTTCCTTCTCTCAATTGTTTTGTAATTATTCGATCGGCTTCCTAATTTTATCTAATCTTTGTTCCATTTTTGGCTTGTTGGTTAACCCAACACGATATCGTAGTGAATGAAAGTGAATTAAAAATATCGATAGATGGTAACAAGTTTATTTTAATGGGTATGCACCAATTTGTTACTAAACCCAGCATGCATGGGCATGTTTATGTCACCCCAATTTGTTCTCTGTCAATTTCCCGAACATTTCATTCGACTATCTTCCATTTTGTTTTCAACGTATAACATGTTGTATGCCATTGTTTGCTATTTGTAACATATATCAGTCATTTTTTCGACAGATGTCTCATCAGTATATATGTTATATAAATCGTCCACTCGTCTAATATCAATAAAATGAAAAACGTAAACAAGTAGACACAAGGTGTAATCCAACAATATTATTCAAGGAATTTATAACTACTTTGCTTCTTGTATCTTAGAAGCAAACACAAATGGATACTTATGATATAGGATCACTGGAAGAGAAGATAGTTGTAATTATGTAGATTTAGAGATGTGGTGCTGACCCGCCATCCATGTAGCATTTTAACCAAACTATATCGGTCATACCACTTGGATGGTCGCAAAGGTGCAGAGCCTCGGCGTCGGAAGCGACTTTGTCATAGAAGCAATCGATACCAACTCTGGACATAAGGTTGTAACAACACACACCGGATAAGATGAGTTTATCTTCTGGCGTTTGGCACAGCGCCTTATTAATCTCATTCCTGCAATCTTGGGTCATATACTTATCACATCCTGGTCCAGCTACACCAACTTGGGATTCGCTCAACACTGCTCCACCAATTACCAACAAAATCACCATTTCAAATATGCTATTGCACTTGGAATTACTCATCTTTAACAATAAATTAATCCTTCGATCACCTTCTTAATTTGTATTTGCTACCTAATAATGTTTCGGTTATCACTTCTTATAGTCACCATTAGATGTAGTTGTTACAACTCATTGTCAAGATTTTAAACGAATCGATAGTCATAGTTGCCGTTTATTTAAACACCAATATTTAAGGTTATGTACTTAGTTAAGTAATTACAAAACTGAATATATATATTTTGCTTTATATGTACTTTGTTTATCTTTTAATTTGTGGCAAATCACTCTTGGAATAAATAAAAGTATTATTTGTCATTTTATTGTTCACACAAATTCCAATATCTATAATTTGGGCTCGTTTGATTTGGATTCCTTTGATTTAAGAGGGTTTGTATATGAGTTGATCGTTCTAATCGATGATGCACATTGCAGCACCATTCTTTTATTCTTCTTCTCAGATATTGTACTAATTAATAATTTTAATGTTTCGATACTCTGTAATTTCAATTCCAAGAGTATGAAAAATCAAAAATTATATCCCTTGTTTTAAAACAAACCAAAAG
Organism: Salvia rosmarinus; assembly: GCA_036937905.1. NCBI lineage: Eukaryota > Viridiplantae > Streptophyta > Magnoliopsida > Lamiales > Lamiaceae > Salvia > Salvia rosmarinus. The sequence continues at coordinate 415,790 of CM072822.1, forward strand.
TAATTCAAAAGTAGAAATATAATTTTATTTTATTTGACATATCATGGTCAAAAATATGAAATACGTAACTAATAATATTTTAATAATAATGGTAAAAGATGCATGGAAGTAGGGTTAGGTATCGATTTTTTAATTATTTTTATTTTGAAATGGGGCGAGTATAGATTTAAATGAAAGGCATTGATTAATTTACTTTTGTAAATCTGTACAATGCGATACTATAAGAGTTAGCTCAAAATAAAAGAAAAGATAGGAAGAGATGAAGACGGAGAGAACGGAAACTTATTCTAACGATAGTAAACAAAATGTTAATTATTTGAAATTTCTGCATATTAATTTTACATTTGCAGCAGAGATGAAGATGATATAATTTTAATATTTATGTTTCTATAAAATAAAGATGCATGAATAGTAACATAAATTACAATCGAATTTGGTAGTTCATAGATTGATTCCCTTGTCCATGTGACATTGTCACATCAACAATGAATACGTTAATTCGTGTCCACAATGGATAATGGAATTGGCGTACGTATGGACGTGTTAGCGTCGATGGAGGAGAGAGGATATTGGAGTGGCTATTAATGGTTGAATATTCCAAATTGTTTCTTCACTCTTTTCGTTTTTAATTATAGTATTTCTTTTACAAAGTATATTCTGTTTGTAATTTTTTTATGATATGTTCTTTTTTTAATGATATAAATATCAAGTACTAAACCCCCCTTAATTTTATGAAGAGCCTCTAAATTCTTGACTCTTAGACTCTCAATTAAATTCTTGATTCTGGTCCGTAACACAAACAGTTAACACTAAAATAACAGATATATACGTAGAAACAAAATACTAGAATACTATCCGAAACACAATTAACGTCGTTACAGTACTTAATCGGAATCGGGGGACAATTAGCACTTAACAGCATAATTAATGATATTGTTTCACGATTTGTTAGCATCCTCCTTGATGTTACTTAATTCCAGCAAAACCACCGCCACTATCCTTGCAATCAGTCGGTGCCATGTTTATTCCAAACCTGCACTTTGCAAGAATTAAAGAATAATCAAACATCGAGACGTAGAACAATATAGTTCAGAATTATTGATCAAGAACATAAAGAAAGGATACTTTAAAATAGCATGCATAATGATCCCACGTATGATCATTAACCACGTATGATCTACGAATTGAACACTGCTCCTATCAAAATACCAATCGCCGAAGGCCTGCTGAATCGTCTGCAGATTGCAAACTCATTATAAATAAATACTATATATTTATATTTATATAATTAAGATATGATAAGAGGAGAGAAAATAAATCTTTCCTTATTTTGCACGGTGAGTCCTCCTTGCCAAGTGACCGATTTTGCAACAAAACCATGAAAGAAATATGAATTGATAAATAATCCTCTTGACGGATTATCAACAACTCCATCCCATGTTTTGAGGAATGCAATTTGAAAATCTGAAATCAATTTAAATAAATATAATTACATGAGTTATATATCAACATCAATAATAAATAAATTTTGAGTACCCTTGATTATTTGTAATTGGCTGAGCGTGCAGTTCTGAAGAGCCTCAAAATTAGCTGTGCGGTTCTTCCAGCCGTGCTCATCAGGAGAATTGGGTTGCAAATTGTTTTGTATCTGAAAAACTATACAACTTAACATGCATGCTGCAGCTGCTGAATATATATCTTATTATCATAGTCATAATTTAAGTTAGACTTCACGCTGCTGAATCAATGTCTGTCTGTACTTAATCATAATTTATTAGCCATTGATAACAGTGGAAGGAAGAATGTGACTACAGTTTCTTTTTCTATGCCTATATATATATATACCCTGTAATTAATTTATACACAAATATCCCACCTGGTATTGATCGAAATCGGAGTTTAACAGAAACAGTGGGGTCTGGACATCTCCAACCACATATTCAGCAAATAGGCACTGGGTAAATTTTTCAAACTCCATTAAGTATTTCAAATAAAAAATTAATTGCAAGTAAAAATTACATAATCAGGTGATTTTGCTTACCAAATTTGGTGGCAGTTTTGACGTGCATGCCTCGGGTAAAAATTTGGCCAAATCCTAAAAAAGTTAGAGATGTCCATTTCAATACAAATTTATGCGTGGTCAACAATATTATATATATACCTAATGTCATGAGTAACTATTAGATAAAAATTATTTACATATTCTTTAGAAGGCTTCCTATATACATATACGTGTGTGCTTTGTTAGCAGTATAGTTCTTACATGAAATGCAGTTACATTGCCATAAAAGCTCTCTGCAATGGATGCCGGAACATCTTTCTTGTAATTATTAAACACACGAAAAATATACACGTTTGTCAAAAAAAGAAAAAAAAAATACAATCATTTCAACTTTAAATAAGTGGATTGAGTCTTACGCTCGGATGAAGAAGCCTGAATCTGAAAAGCATTTGACTCGAGTAGCAATAGGGAGGTAAGAACGAAAGCTGTCACAATTTAAAATTGTGGCCAACCCGCCGGCAGAACTTCCATAAAGTAAAGCCTGTCAAATATCATGCATGAACAATTAATAGTAAAATTTTGGTTCTTAATTGTAAAATCAATTTTACTGGTTTAATTCCTAATGTTTGAGGGGATTAACAGGATAAGATATTGCTAGATGAAGTTTTATTCGAGTAATCAATGGAACGATCGAGCTTACATTTTCAGCCTTATCCAATCCTTTAGTTGCTAAAAGTTCTTCCATTACAGATCTGAAGATTCTCCTGCCCCTAAGATGGAGTTTAGTTTCCTGATCAAGAAGAAGAAAAAAAAACAAGTGTAATTATTAAAACTTTACAACTTAGATAATATATGATGTCACATCAATATGTTTAAATAAAAATAATCAGTCACTCAATACTTGAAGATGTACGTACAGGATCAACATCTGCGACATCTGCCATAAACGAGGCTCCGTCACAGTACAAGACATAAATTTTATTCCAATTATAGAGATCTAAAAATTAAACCAACAGATATCAGTGAGAACAAATATGTACGTATCAATATAAGAAAAGTGAAAAATTAGCTATGGCTATTTACAATTACTAATATAGTTGCATTTATTAATATACTCCCTCCCTCCAAATTACATAGACTCGTTTTCCTTTTTTGGATTTCCCAAATATATTGGTTTATTTTCATAATAAGTAATGCCTTTTAAACTAATAACTAGTATACCCCTATTTAATAATTTGATTAACTCATGCATTAATTAATCATCATAGAGTAAATATGGGCATATTAGGAAGTTTATTGTATAATTTTATTTTCAATGATTTTCCGAATCCTTGTAAAAAATTTAATCAACCTATATATTTGGGACGTAGGAAATAATTAAATACCTGGATTAATTTCTCTGCTTAGACTCAATATCGTTCCAAAAAAAGTAACACTCGCATTTTTGGTGCTTCCAAGACTAGAAATCGATCTTAGAGGCACGAAGATGTAGACTCACACCATCCTCCGCCCTATTATAAAATTTAAGCCTTAGTTTGTGAAATAGGAAAGGAAATTAAAAGCACACAATTAATGAAAACCTAGTAATTACTTGAAGTTGAATAATCCAATTGTTGAGCCCATCTCCAGATCCGCTTGAGAAATAGTAAGCCCCGGGGCTACCATCCAAGCACACTATATGATATGATAATTTGTCAACAAACATTAACTACGAAAACTATAGAAGCTAAAAAAACCATTTATTTAAAAAAGTAATTGAAAATAATAGGACATGCTCCTTTTTCCGCGGCATTCTCAATAAATGTTACATTGGCTAGAGTATCAGTAGGCGCCAGACAATTTGCTTCATATTTTACAATGAAGAGCACACAAAATGCCACATAGAAACATCCACGGTGAGATTGATCCATTCTACACATGAAGGAAAAAAAGTTGCATAATTATTAATTAATTAGATTTATGAAATTAACAAACAAAGTAAAGATGCTTAGGTTGAAATTACATGATAAATTATTTGAAGAAATGCAACCAATTCTTCATATTAAATACAAAATATTTTTTCACAATGAAGAGTCTACAAAAGGCCACATACAACCATTCACGGTATTATTGATCCATTCTTCACGTAAAGAAAAATAAGAAAGAAAAGTGCATCCTAACTAATGTGACTTTAAAAATTATAAAACGAAGTAAGCTATTATGATGCATTTTTTTTTTTTTGAAGAAAAGTAAAAAAGAATCCCTGCTATTGTTCGTAATGAAAAGTGAGACTAAATAGTAAACTACAGATGCTCGGAGTGAATAATTTCTGACAGTGATACCATGCAGGAAGCTTAGGTTGAAATTACTCAAAAAATTATTTCATTATTTGAAAGAAATGAAGAAAAATACCTCGCCCAGAGATTCAAGTGAAAGATAACTAGAGAAATTTGAGGATTTAATTTTGGATTGAGATGAGGAAAATCATTCTTGCGCTCTATTTTTATAAATGAAAATAAGGTAGGTATGCGTCAACTTCTCATAATCTTAAGGGAAGATAGTATTAAATTTGTAAACCCAACTTATTCTTTTTCTTCTCCTTATTCAGGTTTGGATCGGCGCATATCTAATTTAAAGTAGTGTTTATAGTCTCCTATTCCAACTCAAACTTCTACAACTATTTTAATTATTCCAGTAAGTGACCTCAGTGAAAATCTTATGGAGATAAATAGATAAGTCAATTTAATTAATATCTAACAAATACAAAATAAATTTTATTTTATTTTATTTTATTTTATTATGTGATCATTTTCGACGTCGAAAAATACAGAATTGGGATGCATGCTACGAAAGGCCAGGATAGGAACTTTGAGGTGTTTACCCTCCACCGCCAACTGTGTTTCTCGGCAGCGGAAAACAATATCGAGAAAAATTGGAAATACTTTATCTTTATTGGAGTCATTGTCTATTTACTAGGACCCAATTATTTTTTCTTTCGATTAATTCATCTTGTATGAATAATTTAATGTTATTGGTCAAAACATACACCAAACAAAAAATTAATTAAAAGGGAGTACTATAAAATATCAACGATGATATTAATTATGCTCAGATTCCAACAACTTTGTTACCAAGCTTGAATAAATGGTAGGCATGCGTCAATTTTGTTACCAAGCTTGCCCTACTAAATGAAGGGACGAGGAAGGAGCATGGGCAATTGGGCATGTTTCATTCTCTCAATTATTGAGTTGTGAGCGTTGGGATCACCATTAATGAGTTGTGAGCGTTGGGATCACCAAATTAATGAGTAGCTAAAAAGGTAGTTCTGCGGCATTAAAGGCGATGATGCCACGTATTAATACACCATTTCTTCTAGCTTGTGAGAGGGATATCTTTAATGATCAGAAAAAGAAGAAGAAAAGGATTAAGTTAATCTTGAACTAAGTTTATTTTTGCTCGTTGTGGATTGTCATTCAGAGAATTATGCTGAAATATATCGCAGAGAAGTGGTTGGGAAGATATATAGAGATGATGCATTTGATATGATATTGTAATAATGTTTGCATGTGATGCGATTTATCCTCTGTTCGAAGGCCGAGATAGGAACTTGAGGTGTTTATCCTCCACCGCAACTGTGTTTCTCGGCAATGGAAAACAATATCTAGAAAATGGGAAATATTTTGTCTTTATTGGAGTAAATATATATCTTTTATTAGGACCTAATTGTTTTTTCTTTCAATTAATTCATGTTGTATGAATAACTTATTGTTATTGGTCAAAACATACACCAAACCAAAAATTAATTAAAAGGGAGTACTATAAATATCAATGATGATATTAAATTATGCTCAGATTCAAACAAATTTATATTGAACACATACTATGTCTGAATATATGGTAGGCATGCGTCAATTTTGTTACCAAGCTTGCCGTAATAAATGAATGGTCGAGGAAGGAGCTTGGGCAATCGGGCATGTTTCCTTCTCTCAATTGTTTTGTAATTATTCGATCGGCTTCCTAATTTTATCTAATCTTTGTTCCATTTTTGGCTTGTTGGTTAACCCAACACGATATTGTAGATGGTAACAAGTTTATTTTAATGGGTATGCGCCAATTTGTTACTAAACCCAGCATGCATGGGCATGTTTATGTCACCCCAATTTGTTCTCCGTCAATTTTCCGAACATTTCATTCGACTATCTTCCATTTTGTTTTCAACATATAACATGTTGTATGCCATTGTTTGCAATTTGTAACATATATCGGTCATTTTTTCGATAGATGTCTCATCAATATATATGTTATATAAATCGTCCGCTCGTCTAATATCAATAAAAATGAAACACGTAAACAAGTAGACACAAGGCGTAATCCAACAATATTATTCAAGGAATTTATAACTACTTTGCTTCTTGTATCTTAGAAGCAAACATAAATGGATACTTATGATATAGGATCACCGGAAGAGAAGATAGTTGTAATTATGTAGATTTAGAGATGTGGACCTGACCCGCCATCCATGTAGCATTTTAACCAAACTGCATCGGTCATATCACTTGGATTGTCGCAAAGGTGCAGAGCCTCGGCTTCGGAAGCGACTGTGTCGTAGAAGCAATCGCTACCAACTCTGGACATAAGGTTGTAACAACACACACCGGATAAGATGAGTGTATCTTCTGGCGTTTGGCACAACGCCTTATTAATCTCATTCCTGCAATCTTGGGTCATATACTTATCACATCCTGGTCCAGCTACACCAACTTGGCATTCGCTCAACACTGCTCCACCAATTACCAACAAAATCACCATTTCAAATATGCTATTGCACTTGGAATTACTCATCTTTAACAATAAATTAATCCTTCGATCACCTTCTTAATTTGTATTTGCTGCCTAATAATGTTTCGGGTTATCACTTCTTATAGTCACCATTAGATGTAGTTGTTACAACTCATTGTCAAGATTTTAAACGTAATCGATAGTTATAGTTGCCGTTTTATTTAAACACCAATATTTAAGGTTATGTACTTAGTTAAGTAATTACAAAACTGAATATATATATTTTGCTTTATATGTACTTTGTTTATCTTTTAATTTGTGGCAATCAATCTGATTGATCACTCTTGGAATAAATAAAAGTATAACTTTGTCATTTTATTGTTCACACAAATTCCAACATCTATAATTTGGGTTCGTTTGATTTGGATTCCTTGTTTCAAGAGGGGTTTGTATATGAGTTGATCAGTTCTAATCTGATGATGCACAGGCAGCTCCATTCTTTTATTCTTCTTCTGTATATTGTACTAATTAATAATTTTAATGTTTCGATATTCTTTAATTTAAATTCAAAGAGTATGAAAAATAAAAAATTATATCCCTTGTTTTAAAACAAACCAAAAGTAATTCAAAAGTAGAAGTATAATTTTATTTTATTTGAATGATATGGTCAAAAATATGAAATACGTAGCTAATAATATTTTAATAATAACGGTAAAAGATGCATGGAAGTAGGGTTAGGTATCAATTTTTTGATTATTTTTATTTTTGAAATGGGGCGAGTATAAATTTAATTAAGTGAAAGTCATTGATTAATTTACTTTTGTAAATCTGTACAATGCGATACTATAAGAATTAGTTCAAAATAATACAACAGATATGAAAAGATGAAGACGGAGAGAATGGAAACTTATTCTAACGATAGTAAATGAATGTTAATTATTTGAAATTTCTGCATATTAATTTTACATTTGCAGCGAGATGAAGATGATATAATTTTAATATTTATGTTTCTTTAAAATAAAGATGCATGAATAGTAACAAAAATTACAATCAAATTTGGTAGTTCATAGATTGATCAATCTATGTGATATTGTCATGATTCCCTTGTCCATGTGACATTGTCACATCAACAGTGAACACGTTAATTCGTGTCCACAATGGAAATGGAATTGGTGTACATGTGGACGTGTCAGCGTCGATGTCGATGAAGGAGAGAGGATATTGAAGTGGCTATTAATGGTTGAATATTCCAAATTGTTTTCACTCTTTTCGTTTTTAATTATAATATTTCTTTTACAAAGTATATTCTGTTTGTAATTTTTTTATGATATGTTCTTTTTTTAATGATATAAATATAAATTACTAAACCCCCATTAATTTTATGAAGAGCCTCTAAATTCTTGACTCTTAGATTCTCAATTAAATTCTTGATTCTGGTCTGTAACACAAACAGTTAACACTAAAATAACAGATATATACGTAGAAACAAAATACTAGAATACCATCCAAACACAATTAACATCGTTACAGTACTTAATCGGAATCAGGGACAATTAGCACTTAACAGCATAATTAATTAACGATATTGTTTCACGATTTGTTAGCATCCTCCTTAATGTTACTTAACTCCGGCAAAACCACCGCCACTATCCTTGCAAGTTGCAATCAGCCGGTGCCATGTTTATTCCAAACCTGCACTTTGCAAGAATTAAAGAATAATCAAACATCGAGACGTAGAACAATATAGTTCAGAATTATTGATCAAGAACATAAAGAAAGGATAATTAAAACTAAATATATAGCATGCATAATGATCCATCATTAACCGCGCAATGTTGTGGCCTTAGGGTTAATTGGATCTGGATGCTGCTTGTCTACGAATTGAACACTGCTCCTATCAAAATACCAATCGCCGAAGGCCTGCTGAATCGTCTGCAGATTGCAAACTCATTATAAATAAATACTATATATTTATATAATTAAGATATGATAAGAGGAGAGAAAATAAATCTTTCCTTATTTTGCACGGTGAGTCCTCCTTGCCAACCGACCGATTTTGCAACAAAACCATGAATGAAATATGAATTGATAAATAATCCTCTTGACGGATTATCAACAACTCCATCCCATGTTTTGAGGAATGCAATTTGAAAATCTGAAATCAATTTAAATAAGTATAATTACATGAGTTATATATCAACATTAATAATAATATATTTTGAGTACCCTTGATTATTTGTAATTGGCTGAGCGTGCACTTCTGAAGATCCTCAAACTTAACTGTGCAGTTCTTCCAGCCTTGCTCATCAGGAGAATTGGGTTGCAAATTGTTTTGTATCTGAAAAACTATACAACTTAACATGCATGCTGCAGCTGCTGAATATATATCTTATTAACTATTATCATAGTCATAATTTAAGTTTGACTTCACGCAGCTGAATCAATGCCTGTCTGTACTTAATCATAATTTATTAGCCATTGATAACAGTAGAAGGAAGAATGTGACTACAGTTTCTTTTTCTATGCCTATATAAATATATACCCTGTAATTAATTTATACGCAAAATATCCCACCTGGTATTGATCGAAATCGGAGTTTAACACAAACAGTGGGGTCTGGACATCTCCAACCACATATTCAGCAAATAGGCACTGGGTAAATTTTTTTCAAACTCCATTAAGTATTCAAATAAAAAAATTTAATTGCAAGTAAAAAATTACATAATCAGGTGATTTTGCTTACCAAATTTGGTGGCAGTTTTGACGTGCATGCCTCGGGTAAAAATTTGGCCAAATCCTAAAAAAAAAAGTTAGAGATGTCCATTTCAATACAAATTTATGCGTTGTCAACAATAATATATACCTAATGTTAGCTATATAGATATACGTGTGTGCTTTGTTAGCAGTATAGTTCTTACATGAAATGCAGTTACATTGCCATAAAAGCTCTCTGCAATGGATGCCGGAACATCTTTCCTGTAATTATTAAACACACGAAAAATATACATGTTTGTCAAAAAAAGAAAAAAAAAAACTACAATCATTTCAACTTTAAATAAGTGGATTGAGTCTTACGCTCGGATGAAGAAGCCTGAATCTGAAAAGCATTTGACTCAGTAGCAATAGGGAGGTAAGAACAAAGCTGTCACAATTTAAAATTGTGGCCAACCCATGCAGAACTTCCATAAAGTAAAGCCTGTCAAATATCATGCATGAACAATTAATAGTAAAATTTTGGTTCTTAATTGTAAAATCAATTTTACTGGTTTAATTCCTAATGTTTGAGGATTAACAGGATAAGATATTGCTAGATGAAGTTTGATTCGAGTAATCAATGGAACGATCGAGCTTACATTTTCAGCCTTATCCAATCCTTTAGTTGCTAAAAGTTCTTCCATTACAGATCTGAAGATTCTCCTGCCCCTAAGATGGAGTTTAGTTTCCTGAAGAAGAAGAAAAAAAAAACACAAGTGTAATTATTAAAACTTTACAACTTAGATAATATATGATGTCACATCAATATGTTTAAATAAAAATAATCAGTCACTCAATACTTGAAGATGTACTTACAGGATCAACATCTGCGACATCTGCCATAAACGAGGCTCCGTCACAGTACAAGACATAAACTTTATTCCAATTATAGAGATCTAAAAATTAAACCAACAGATATCAGTGAGAACAAATATGTACGTATCAATATAAGAAAAGTGAAAAATTAGCTATGCTTATTTACAATTACTAATATCGTTGCATTAATTAATATACTCTCTCCCTCCCAATTACATAGACTATGTTTTCCTTTTTTGGATTTCCCAAATATATTGGTTTATTTTATAAAAAGTAATTGCCTTTTAAACTAATAACTAGTATACACCCCTATTTAATAATTTGATTAACTCATGCATTAATTAATCATAATAGAGTAAATATGGGCATATTAGGAAGTTTATTGTATAATTTTATTTTCAATGATTTTCTGAATCCTTGTAAAAAATTTAATCAACCTATATAATTGAGACGTAGGAAATAATTAAATACCTGGATTAATTTCTCTGCTTAGACTCAATATCGTTCCAAAAGAAGTAACACTCGCATTTTTGGTGCTTCCAAGATTCATAGTCGATCTATAGAGGCACGAAGATGTAGACTCACACCATCCTCCGCCCTATTATAAAATTTAAGCCTCAGTTTGTGAAAAAGAAAAGGAAATTAAAAGCACACAATTAATGAAAACCTAGTAATTACTTGAAGTTGAATAATCCAATTGTTGAGCCCATCTCCAGATCCGCTTGAGAAATAGTAAGCTCCGGGGCTACCATCCAAGCACACTATATAATATGATAATTTGTCAACATACATTAACTACGAAAACTATAGAAGCTAAAAAAACCATTTATTTATAAAAAGTAATTGAAATTAATAGGACCTGCTCCTTTTTCCACGGCATTCTCTATAAATGTTACATTGGCTATAGTATCAGTAGGCCCTTGACAGTTTACTTCATATTTTATAATGAAGAGCAACCAAAATACCACATAGAAACATCCACTGCGAGATTGATCCATTCTACACATGAAGGAAAAAAAATGTTGCATAATTGTTAATTAAAACCAATATTCATGTGCAATAGCCTACAAATCACACAGAAAGAATAAACTGTATTTGGAAAATCAGATGTGTCAGGCTCAGACCCTAAAAGAACTCAATCTAGTTTTCTCATAATCTTAAGGGAAGATAGTATTAAATTTGTAAACCCAACTTATTCTTTTTCTTCTCCTTATTCAGGTTTGGATTGGCGCATATCTAATCCAAAATATTGTTTATAGTCTCCTATTACAACTCAAACTTCTGCGACTATTTTAATTATTCCAGTAACTGACCTGAGTGAAAATTTAATGGAGATAATAAATACAAAATAATTTTTATTTTATTTTATTCCATGATCATGCTACTCTGTTCGAAAGGACAAGATACATATATAATTGTCAAGCCATTCCAACAATAATGCAAGGGATTTTAACGTAAAAGGCCCAAGCTTACTAAATCCTTTTGTGAATCTTAAAGTTCGACTGATCAGTCTGAGTTCTTTTGTAACCACCATATCTGTAACAATTGTTGTGTCTCGGGAAGGAGGCCTCCTTCCACGATCACCGGACCGGTCACCCCTTTAGAATGACTCTCGGTCACTTGTGTATACAAATACTGCCTATGGGTCCCTAGCACAGGACTCGAATTCGATTCTCGGGTTTAATTAAAGGTTAACCCAATAGCTTAATTTATGAGTCTAAACTAACTCCTCTTAAGCTAAATTTTATTACTCAATAGAAAATGGAAATCCAATTTAATTAAATGAAAGCCCAAGGGATTAGTAATAGCAACCCATACTTATTAATATAAGTTACTGGGTCCAGATTTAAAATGATCCTAGCCCATCATCCCTTTCTTTTATTTACCCTTCTCGGCCCAGTCATAGAAATAGGCCCATCCATTTTTCCTTCATTTTTCTCGGCCCAGTCCCAAATAAAGAAGCCCAGCTCCTTTTTTTTTCTTATTACTCTCGGCCCAGATGAAATTGGCCAATATAATTAAAGTAAAACCCTAGCCACATTCACTCCCTCTCATACTCCCTCTCATTCTCGTCTCTCTCTCTCTCTCTCTCTCTAAGAGGCGCCGCCTCATCTCCCCCCCTTCTCCCTCCGACGTCGCCGCTTCTTTCCCGGCGACGCGTCACCGGCGCCGTCGTCTTCTCGGCGCTCTCACTCTCACCGTCACTTTCGGCTCTGTTTTGCTCAATCGAAGCCCGAGCCGTAGGTGGCTCGATTCAAGGAAGAGGGGTTGCCCGAGCCCTAGGTGGCTCGGTTCAAGGTAAAGAGGGTTGCCTGAGCCCTAGGTGGCTCGGTTCAAGGTAAAGAGGCTATCCTTATTAGTATGGAATTTATATAAGGCTTCTGTATATTTTAAGTTCCAAATGTTAAGAGTTTCTATATTTGCTAAGAGTTGTTTTTGTAAGCACTCGAATTTTTACATGTATGGAATTTATGGCAGCAACTATTCTTAAGTAATAGGTTATGGTTTTGTTTTCTAGGCTTTCACAGAATTATTGAACTGAGTTTAAAACTGGATGAACTAAGAGTTTGAAGGTATAAAATGGATCAATAAAACCATTCACGGTAATATTGATGCATTTTTTGTGGTTTTATGATGTATCTCGTATAAACAACGTGAAAAGTGAGACTAAATAGTAAACTACATATGCCTGGAGTGAAGAATATGCTTAGGTTGAAATTACTCAAAAAAATATTTCATTATTTGAAACAAATGAAGAAAAAATACCTCAGTTCCAGAGATTCAAGCTGAAAGATAAGTAGAGAAATTTGAGGGATTTAATTTTGGAATGAGATGAGGAAAATCATTCTTGCGCTCTATTTTTATAAATGAAAATAAGGTAGGTATGCGCCAAACTTTCGCATAATCTTAAGGTAAGATAGCATTAAATTTGTAAACCTAACTTATTCTTTTTCTTCTCCTTATTCAGGAATTCAAAGTAGTGTTTATAGTCTCCTATTCCAACTCAAACTTCTGCAACTATTTTAATTATTCCAGTAAGTGACCTCAGTGAAAATCTTATGGAAATAAATAGATAAGTCAATTTAATTTAATGTAGAGGAGGATATGCCACACAAAATTTGTAAGCCCCGATGATGCTTAGGCCATGTTAACATGATTCTTTTTTGTTCGAGAAACATGTTAATATGGCCTAAATATCATAAGTGCTCGTGATACGTGATACGTACTCACAAATGGTGTACAACATAGATGTTTAATGATGTTCTTGTCACACTTAGTTTTCACTTGTTATTAATACTTTTTTTATATATTAATATTTTCACTTGTTTATATTAATATTATTTTAGCAGCTACGAAAGAGATTTTCAAATCAGATACTCTTCCTGAGCTAAAACCCGGTGTTGGACTTTTAACAGCATACTTGGTTTAAGTAATAATTAAGATTCCAACTAATGGTAAATCCTATATGTACTCTTCCGTCTTACAATATAGTTCTATTTAAACATACAAAAATAAACCAAAAATAATTAAATTCATACAACATCTCAGAAAAGACAAAAATTTGAAAAACTAAAGATTTTGTAATAAGAAAACTGAACTAAGATTAAATTAGAGGAAATATACATAACAAGCTAATTTAAAATTAAAACATAATAACTCAAAAATGTTTACAAGAATAAATAATTGTGATGCCTTTTTTTTAAAGAGAGAGAATAAGTAATACTGATAATAAAGCAGGAAGTGAGGAGTAAAGTACAAGGTTGCGTGAGAGTCGCATATTATTTACCCTGATTGACGTAAAATAAAACAAGGCATGCTCTGTGCTTCTGCTGCATTTACCGAACCCACCTTAATTTGTCAAAGTTACCTGACACCCCAACCCACCCACCCTTCCACCCCCTCCCCCACCCCGACCCTCTTTCATTGATATTTCAACATCAAACCCCAAATTGCCCATTCCACCTTTACTCCAATACAATATTTACTTTGTTACCTTTTTTCCCAACTTTCGAATATTTTGAGATGTAAAGTTGGAAATTCCAAACTTCATATTGATGGACTGGGTAATATTTTGATTTAAACAGTAATTTCATTTATTAGGTATCATTATTGATTATTTATTCACGGTGTTATGACTGACCAGAACTCAGAAAGTGCAATTGATATTTGAATTATGTTAATATAATTCAAAAAGAGTAAAACTTATTACGTCACTTGCAGTCACTTTTCAATATAATTCAAAGAGTAAAACTTATTAATGATGTTCTTGTCACAAGTGCTCATGAATCTTTTTTATTTGTAATGTAGTTTTTTCATATTTAATTGTACTCGGTGCAATTCATATAGTAATGTCACACTTAAATATATGGACATACACGTCAATGGATAAATGGTTATTAGAGGTAGTAATACCAAAATTAAGAGGCGTAAAAAAAAACTTCTCTGCTGATATATTTCAGCATAATTCTTTGCTGATATATTTCAGCATAATTCTATGAATGGCAATCCACAACGAGCAAAAAAAAAAACTTAATCCTTTTTCTTCTTTTATCTTATCATCAAAGATATCATTGCTCACAAGCAAGAAGAAATGGTGTATTAAAACGTTGCATCATTAATGCCCTAATAAATGAAGGGACGAGGAAGGAACATGGGCAATTGGGCATGTTTCATTTTCTCAATTATTGTTATGTAATTACTCAATTGGTTGCATATAATTTATCTAATCCTTTGATCACCTTCTTAATTGTATTTGCTGCCTAATAATGTTTCGGTTATCACTGTATAGTCACCATTAGATGTAGTTGTTACAACTCATTGTCAAGATGTAGTTTTCACTAATAGATTACCAGCCAATAAGCTGAAGTCAGCCGAATCCTAATTAATTTCAGCCCCCTTCAGGCATTTAATCCTATTGCATAAACCTACAATCAATTATAGAAACCT
This sequence comes from Salvia rosmarinus, assembly GCA_036937905.1. Classification (NCBI taxonomy): domain Eukaryota; kingdom Viridiplantae; phylum Streptophyta; class Magnoliopsida; order Lamiales; family Lamiaceae; genus Salvia; species Salvia rosmarinus. The sequence continues at coordinate 431,067 of CM072822.1, forward strand.
GTATTTTCCCCCCTTCAACTGTACTATTTCAATTGACAAACTAAGTAATGAATTGTGCACATAAATGGATTAAATGTCTATATCTACAAATTAGGTATCTAAACTATTGTCCCATTCGTATTACTATTTAGCAGTATTTTATTATGTCATTTAAGTAGGATCTTCAAAAATAATAGTCTCATATTTTTTTTTGTCAATTTAATACAGAAATTTAAAGTATTCACACAAAATTCGTAAGCCCCGATGATGCTTAGGCCATGTTAACATGATTCTTTTTGTTCGAGAAACATGTTAATATGGCCTAAATATCATAAGTGCTCGTGATACGCGATACGTACTCACAAATGGTGTACAACATATATGTTTAATGATGTTCTTGTGTCCTATATGTTGTTTGTAATGTAGTTTTTTCATATTTAATTGTACTCAGTGCAATTCATATAGTAATGTCACACTTAAATATATGGACATACACGCCAATGGATAAATGGTTATTAGAGGTAGGAATACCAAAATTAAGAGGCGTAAAAGATGTGAGTTTCTTTGAATTTTGCACCATCTCTTGCATCACATACCAAAAAGTTCATCAACCCATAACTTTACCAAAAAGTTCATCGATCAACCCATAACTTTTTAGTATAATTTCATGCACAACAAGGTTTAATTTCATGGAAAATTGGGTCTCTCTCATGCAATGTCTACGGCCTATCAAGATCACAAAGGAAGAAAATTTATTACTTGTATTATTTATTAATAAATGTCCTATATTATTAGCAAGAAAATATTACCTTTTAAAATCTTTTGTCGTGTTCATATCAATATATATGTATATATATATATATAACATTTAGTATTTAAATTTGAAATTCTGGCCATGTTAAAATTATGAATGACTAGCAGATCGAACCCTCGGAAGAAAAGAGAAAAATCTTCAAATAGAATTATTGTGTTTAAGATATTTAAAATATAGAAATAAAGAAAAACATTTTAGAATTACGATAGCACTCTCTCTCACACACACAATTTAACATTTTGTTTTGTGCACATTCCTCCTTTCCTATATAGGTTCTTTTCAGATGGGATACAACAAATACGACGCCGCTTAGACATATACTAGCTTCCAAATTTTATGAAGGAAAGTTAGTTTAACCCACATCGAAAAGGAACGAAGAGGGCAACACGTATTTATAAAGAAAGAGCAACCATAACTGGTACGACCTTATTTGAATATGATCTGTTTTATAGGCCCGTACCTCTATATCCTTGATTTCTAAGGAGACCAGAACCCAACTCGGTGGATGAGCCATGGTTGCCCAGCCAGAGCGTGATTAACAGCGTCATCGCCGGGTTTTCGGGCCATGATGCAGTAGAGGATCGTTCGGTTGATTTCGATTCAGTCGGGATGGTCGGGCAAGCTATCGACATACTTCCATTATCCCTTTTTGCTGTAATTTTAATTTTACTATCCACCTGCAGAGCTGTTCGGACACACGAGAATGCTGTCGTGCCCCAGCATTAAAAGAATGACCCTTTGACTGACAGCCCAGTTGATTCGCATTGCAAGCCCTTAATTTATTGATGTTTCTGTTAGCCTATTAATATAATTGAAGTAATCATTCATAGAGGTCTATGATGTTTTACTTATCGCAATTGATTGAAGAACTCTTCTTCATGCTGCTATGTGCTATCAACTATATATGTGGATCAAATTATTCAAGTCTAGTTTGTTGCTTAAATTGAACATGTATATAATGTGGTGTTATTGGTATGAACTCTATGATGGTGTAAGATGGAATTCGCTAATTATAAACTTTTTGATGTTTCAATGAATTTGCTGCTCTATTTTTATAAATGAAAATAAGGTAGGTATGGCATATCTTATAAATGAAGGAGCATGGGCGCATGAAAATAAGGTAGGAAGGAGCATGGGTGCATATCTTATAAATGAAAAGGTAGGTATGCGTCAACTTTCTCATAATCTTAAGGGAATATAGTATTAAATTTGTAAACCCAACTTATTCTTTTTCTTCTCCTTATTCAGGTTTGGATCGGCGCGTGTCTGATTCAAAGTAGTGTTTATAGTCTCCTATTCCAACTCAAAGTTCTGCAACTATTTTAATTATTCCAGTAATTGACATCAGTGAAAATTTTATGGAGATAAATAGATAAGTCAATTTAATTAATATCTAAAAATACAAAATAAATTTATTTTATTTTATTTTATTTCGTGATCATTTTCGACGTTGAAAAATACAGAATTGGGATGCATGTTACGAAAGGCCGGGATAGGAACTTTGATTTGTTTATCCTCCATCGCCAACTGTGTTTCTCGGCAACGGAAAACAATATCGAGAAAAATTGGAAATATTTTGGCTTTATTGGAGTCATTGTCTATTTACTAGGACCCAATTATTTTTTCATTCGATTAATTCATCTTGTATGAATAATTTATTGTTGTTGGTCAAAACATACACCAAACTGAAAATTAATTAAAAGGGAGTACTATAACGATGATATAAAATTAATGTTTTCGATATTCTTTAATTTCAATTCCAAGAGTATGAAAAATCAAAAATTATATCCCTTGTTTTAAAACAAACCAAAAGTAATTCAAAAGTAGAAATATAATTTTATTATATTTGAAATATCATCGTCAAAAATATGAATTTTGTTAATTTATCCGTCTATTAAGATAATGGAAAGAACAATTTATTTCATAGGATTTTGCCTGTCGGCCCACTCCTATGTTTGGAAACCGTTTTACAGATTGAATAAATTTTAAATTCAAATTGTTTTATTTTCGACTTATTCTATACAAAATCAAATCAAATGTACATCATTTTCTTTTGAAATCATATTTTAGATATAAATTTGAGAAGCTTAAATTGTAGTTCAAACTAAAAGAAAGTGAGATGGTCTCATATACTTCCGTCCATGCATACTGACTTTGATACTTTTTTCAAAGAAATGATATTTGACATTTTTTCAATATAAATAATATATACCTTCCGTCCACCAAATTCGTTCATTGATTTTGGTGGCAAGAGTTTTAATAAATTGTAATGAGTGTAAAGTTTTTTTTTGAAAGGAAAAACTCTTATTAACACGAACATGGGGAATGTAGAAGACCCTCCACAAAGGACGGAAGTTCTTCTCAGACATGCAGTGTATCAAACTCCAAAGCTTTCTACCTAGCCTATGAGCAATCAAATTAACATTCCTACTGATACTCCTGACCAAAGCCTCCTCAATACTGAGCATAAGAGCACGGCAACTGGCAGCAAGACAGCCAAGCTCAGAAATGTTCTCGCTTGTAGAATTAATAGCTTTACAAGCTATCTGGCTGTCACTTTCGATGCAGCATTTGTTGATGTTAAGATTTTTGATCCAAGATAGTGCTTCATGGATACCAATAATCTCATCTTCCTCCACTTTCACAAGCCCTTCTTCCATAAAGTCTTTCTTTAATGACGGACCCTTTGTGATCGCGGCGCGATGCCCATCTTGAATGAATTGGATTCTTTAAAGAAAGCATCAACGTTACACTTGGTCCAACCCGTAATGAGTGTAAAGTTAGTGAGTGTAAAAAGGTGGGTTATGGAGATAATAAATAAATATATTAATGGATAATGGGTGTAAAAATATGGGCCATGAATGATTTTTTTTGTAAATAAATGGATATGTTTAGGGTAAAAATGTGAAGTTGATGTTTCTAAAAAAGGAAAGTGAATATTTTTTGTGGACGGGCTAAAATGGAATTAAATGAACGTATTTGGTTGATGGAGAGAATATAAGTTAAGCAAATGATATTTTTTTTTAATGTAACTGATATATTTCTTTATAAGAACTGATATTTTTGTCTGTTCGCATGTACAAGAGTTTTGTAAGAAAATCTTTTTTTTTTTTTGGTTCAGAATTTTAAAATATTTTTATTTGATTTTTAAAATATATATCTTCCGGTAGTACCTGCACAATCAAAACCAGACAGAGTCCAGACTAAATATAAAATTAAATCGTCTTCATCTCTGTGAGTCGGCATCAAAAACAACGTACATACCACCCAAATCCCTGAAATGTTTACAACAAGAAGAAAGAAAATCCCAAAGATGGACCAAAACTTTTGACTCCCCCTCAAATGTAGACATTGTAGTAATTCAAACAATATATTTTCCAACATTAGTTTTACAAGAATATCTCCACCCTGCCTCTACGAGTGCATTTCCTTTTAGTATAGACTGTATATTAATAACATTTTAAAAGTTAATAGTTAATTAATATATATAGGATGCACTCGGTGTGAACAGAATATGTTAAACTCTAATTACCTGCTGAAATTCAATTAAGTAATACCTGCTAGGTCAAATCAAATTTGAACCTATCCCATAAACATATCTGTTCATTCCGAGCCCATACTAATCCCAATATTAATTCTTTTCACTAATAAATTACCAGCAAATAAGCTGAAGTCAGCCGAATCCTAATTAATTTCAGCCCCCTTCAGGTATTTAATCCAATTGCATAAACCTACAATCAATTATAGAAACCTGTATTTTTTCCCCCTTCAGCTGTACTATTTCAATTGACAAACTAAGTAATGATGAATTGTGCACATAAATGGATTAAATGTCTATATCTACAAATTAGGTATCTAAACTATTGTCCCAATTCGTATTACTACTTAGCAGTATTTTATTATGTCATTTAAGTAGGATCTTCAAAAAGAATGGTCTCATATTTTTTTTTGGGTCAATTTAATACAGAAATTTAAAGGTCGCGTCACGGTGAATTCGAATCCGAGACCTTTAGCCTCGGGCATTAACCACTAGGTCAACACACGCACACTAGAATAGTCTCATTTTATGCAAAAATGATGTTATTCAACCAAGAAATAGAATTTGGAGAAATCCGATGATGCTATTTAATGTAGAGGAGGATATGCCACACAAAATTTGTAAGCCCCGATGATGCTTAGGCCATGTTAACATGATTCTTTTTTGTTCGAGAAATATGTTAATATGACCTAAATATCATAAGTGCTCGTGATACGCGATACGTACTCACAAATGGTGTACAACATAGATGTTTAATGATGTTCTTGTCACACTTAGTTTTCACTTGTTATTAATACTTTTTTTATATATTAATATTTTCACTTGTTTATACTAATATTATTTTAGCAGCTACGAAAGAGATTTTCAAATCAGATACTCTTCCTGAGCTAAACCCGGTGTTGGACTTTTAACAGCATACTTAGTTTAAGTAATAATTAAGATTCCAACTAATGGTAAATCCTATATGTACTCTTCCGTCTTACAATATAGTTCTATTTAAACATACAAAAATAAACCAAAAATAATTAAATTCATACAACATCTCAGAAAAGACAAATTTGAAAAACTAAAGATTTTGTAATAAGAAAACTGAACTAAGATTAAATTAGAGGAAATATACATAACAAGCTAATTTAAAATTAAAACATAATAACTCAAAAATGTTTACAAGAATAAATAATAGTGATGCCTTTTTTTTTAAAGAGAGAGAATAAGTAATACTGATAATAAAGCAGGAAGTGAGGTGTAAAGTACAAGGTTGCGTGAGAGTCGCATATTATTTTTACCCTGATTGACGTAAAATAAAACAAGGCATGCTCTGTGCTTCTGCTGCATTTACCGAACCCACCTTAATTTGTCAAAGTTACCTGACACCCCCAACCCACCCACCCATCCACCCCTCTCCCCCCCACCCCGACCCTCTTTCATTGATATTTCAACATCAAACCCCAAATTGCCCATTCCACCTTTACTCCAATACAATATTTACTTTGTTACCTTTTTTCCCAACTTTCGAATATTTTGAGATGTAAAGTTGGAAATTCCAAACATCATATTGATGGACTGGGTAATATTTTGATTTAAACAGTAATTTCATTTATTAGGTATCATTATTGATTATTTATTCACGGTGTTATGAGTCTTATGACTGACTAGAACACAGAAAGTGCAATTGATATTTGAATTATGTTAATATAATTCAAAAAGAGTAAAACTTATTACGTCACTTGCAGTCACTTTTCAATATAATTCAAAAAGAGTAAAACTTATTAATGATGTTCTTGTCACAAGTGCTCATGAATCTTTTTCATTTGTAATGTAGTTTTTTCATATTTAATTGTACTCGGTGCAATTCATATAGTAATGTCACACTTAAATATATGGACATACACGTCAATGGATAAATGGTTATTAGAGGTAGGAATACCAAAATTAAGAGGCGTAAAAGATGTGAGTTTCTTTGATACTTAACTGATCTACCCAAATTAATTCGGGAGTAGATTAAATGTTCATCATCTTCTTTAAAAATAAGCCACTTAAATCTGAAGATAAAATAAAATTAAGGTGGTTTCCTGAACGTCTGCACATATGGATATTAACATTTTTCTTTAATATAAATAACACTTTCGAATTACAACGGAAAAAAATTGATATTTTTCTTTAATGTAAATGACATTTTCCCCACAAGAGTTTTTGTGTATTAAATTTACTAAAACTCTTCTTTACTTTGAAATTTTGTTAGATAATAAATACACTTATCACATATTAATCAAAGTATAAGAACACAAGTTAAATAACAATTTACTTTTTTTTTTAATCTTCAAATTTATAAATGACTACCACTTAAGTAAAATAATACCGTTTTCAAGGTTGACATATATATGTTAACAAATCTCATTAAACGAACACAAACAAGCTTTTTTTGGTCAATTAAATACATAAATTTAAAGATCGCGTCACGATGGACTCGAATCCAAGATCTTTGACATTGGACATTAACCAATCTATCACTAGGCCAACACACAATCTAAACAACAAACTTACCCATACCCCTAAATCACACCGCTATGCATGGGGCATACAGCCTGCTATTCCTATTAATATTACAACATTGTTCTTTGGCAACTCTTTGAATTTTGCACCATCTCTTGCATCACATACAAAAAAAAGTTCATCAACCCATAACTTTCCCAAATTAATACATTGCATCGTGTCACCTTCATGGAGCTTAGTATCTGTTTGACAGAAAATAAAACGCATCACATTGAAACATTATTACAATATCATATCAAATGCATCCTCTCTACATATCTTCCCAACCACTTCTCTGCTGATATATTTCAGCATAATTCTATGAATGGCAATCCACAACGAGCAAAAAAAAAAAATTAATCCTTTTTCTTCTTCTATTATCTGATCATCAAAGATATCATTGCTCACAAGCAAGAAGAAATGGTGTATTAAAACGTTGCATCATTAATGCCCTAATAAATGAAGGGACGAGGAAGGAACATGGGCAATTGGGCATGTTTCATTTTCTCAATTATTGTTATGTAATTACTCAATTGGCTGCATATAATTTATCTAATCCTTTGATCACCTTCTTAATTGTATTTGCTGCCTAATAATGTTTCGGGTTATCACTTCGTATAGTCACCATTAGATGTAGTTGTTACAACTCATTGTCAAGATGTAGTTTTCACTAATAAATTACCAGCCAATAAGCTGAAGTCAGCCGAATCCTAATTAATTTCAGCCCCCTTCAGGCATTTAATCCTATTGCATAAACCTACAATCAATTATAGAAACCTGTATTTTTCCCCCTTCAACTGTACTATTTCAATTGACAAACTAAGTAATGAATTGTGCACATAAATGGATTAAACGTCTATATCTACAAATTAGGTATCTAAACTATTGTCCCCATTCGTATTACTATTTAGCAGTATTTTATTATGTCATTTAAGTAGGATCTTCAAAAAGAATAGTCTTATATTTTTTTTTGTTAATTTAATACAGAAATTTAAAGTATTCACGCAAAATTCGTAAGCCCCGATGATGCTTAGGCCATGTTAACATGATTCTTTTTTGTTCGAGAAACATGTTAATATGGCCTAAATATCATAAGTGCTCGTGATACGCGATACGTACTCACAAATGGTGTACAACATATATGTTTAATGATGTTCTTGTGTCCTATATGTTGTTTGTAATGTAGTTTTTTCATATTTAATTGTACTCAGTGCAATTCATATAGTAATGTCACACTTAAATATATGGACATACACGTCAATGGATAAATGGTTATTAGAGGTAGGAATACCAAAATTAAGAGGCGTAAAAGATGTGAGTTTCTTTGAAATTTGCACCATCTCTTGCATCACATACCAAAAAAGTTCATCAACCCATAACTTTACCAAAAAAGTTCATCGATCAACCCATAACTTTTGTAGTATAATTTCATGCACAACAAGGTTTAATTTCATGGAAAATTGGGTCTCTCTTCATGCAATGTCTACGGCCTATCAAGATCACAAAGGAAGAAAATTTATTACTTGTATTATTTATTAATAAATGTCCTATATTATTAGCAAGAAAATATTACCTTTTTAAAATCTTTTTGTCGTGTTCATATCAATATATATGTGTATGTATACATATATAACATTTAGTATTTAAATTTGAAATTCTGGCCATGTTAAAATTATGAATGACTAGCAGATCGAACCCTCGGAAGAAAAGAGAGAAAAATCTTCAAATAGAATTATTGTGTTTAAGATATTTAAAATATAGAAATAAAGAAAAAACATTTTAGAATTACGATAGCACTCTCTCTCACACACACACAATTTAACATTTTGTTTTGTGCACATTCCTCCTTTCCTATATAGGTTCTTTTCAGATGGGATACAACAAATACGACGTCGCTTAGACATATACTAGCTTCCAAATTTTATGAAGGAAAGTTAGTTTAACCCACATCGAAAAGGAACGAAGAGGGCAACACGTATTTATAAAGAAAGAGCAGCCATAACTGGTACGACCTTATTTGAATATGATCTGTTTTATAGGCCCGTACCTCTATATCCTTGATTTCTAAGGAGACCAGAACCCAACTCTGGTGGATGAGCCATGGTTGCCCAGCCAGAGCGTGATTAACAGCGTCATTGTCGGGTTTTCGGGCCATGATGCAGTAGAGGATCGTTCTCGGTTGGATTTCGATTCAGTCGGGATGGTCGGGCAAGCTATCTGACATACTTCCATTATCCCTTTTTGCTGTAATTTTAATTTTACTATCCACCTGCAGAGCTGTTCGGACACACGAGAATGCTGTCGTGCCCCAGCATTAAAAGAATGACCCTTTGACTGACAGCCCAGTTGATTCGCATTGCAAGCCCTTAATTTATTGATGTTTCTGTTAGCCTATTAATATAATTGAAGTAATCATTCATAGAGGTCTATGATGTTTTACTTATCGCAATTGATTGAAGAACTCTTCTTCATGCTGCTATGTGCTATCAACTATATATGTGGATCAAATTATTCAAGTCTAGTTTGTTGCTTAAATTGAACATGTATATAATGTGGTGTTAGTGGTATGAACTCTATGATGGTGTAAGATGGAATTCTGCTAATTATAAACTTTTTTGATGTTTCAATGAATTTGCTGCTCTATTTTTATAAATGAAAATAAGGTAGGTATGGGCGCATATCTTATAAATGAAGGAGCATGGGCGCATGAAAATAAGGTAGGAAGGAGCATGGGCGCATATCTTATAAATGAAAAGGTAGGTATGCGTCAACTTTCTCATAATCTTAAGGGAAGATAGTATAAATTTGTAAACCCAACTTATTCTTTTTCTTCTCATTATTCAGGTTTGGATCGGCGCGTGTCTGATTCAAAGTAGTGTTTATAGTCTCCTATTCCAACTCAAAGTTCTGCAACTATTTTAATTATTCCAGTAATTGACATCAGTGAAAATTTTATGGAGATAAATAAATAAGTCAATTTAATTAATATCTAAAAATACAAATTAATTTATTTTATTTTATTTTATTCCGTGATCATTTTCGACGTTGAAAAATACAGAATTGGGATGCATGTTACGAAAGGCCGGGATAGGAACTTTGATTTGTTTATCCTCCACCGCCAACTGTGTTTCTCGGCAGCGGAAAACAATATCGAGAAAAATTGGAAATATTTTGGCTTTATTGGAGTCATTGTCTATTTACTAGGACCCAATTATTTTTTCATTCGATTAATTCATCTTGTATGAATAATTTATTGTTGTTGGTCAAAACATACACCAAACCGAAAATTAATTAAAAGGGAGTACTATAACGATGATATAAAATTAATGTTTTCGATATTCTTTAATTTCAATTCCAAGAGTATGAAAAATCAAAAATTATATCCCTTGTTTTAAAACAAACCAAAAGTAATTCAAAAGTAGAAATATAATTTTATTATATTTGAAATATCATCGTCAAAAATATGAATTTTGTCAATTTATCCGTCTATTAAGATAATGGAAAGAACAATTTATTTCATAGGATTTTGCCGGTCGGCCCACTCCTATGTTTGGAAACCGTTTTACAGATTGAATAAATTTCAAATTCAAATTGTTTTTACTTTCGACTTATTCTATACAAAATCAAATCAAATGTACATCATTTTCTCTTTGAAATCATATTTTTAGATATAAATTTGAGAAGCTTAAATTGTAGTTCAAACTAAAAGAAAGTGAGATGGTCTCATATACATCCGTCCATACATACGGACTTTGATACTTTTTTCAGTGTAAATGATATTTGACATTTTTTTCAATATAAATAATATATACCCCTTCCGTCCACCAAATTCGTTCATTGATTTTGGTGGCAAGAGTTTTAATAAATTGTAATGAGTGTAAAGTTTTTTTTTGAAAGGAAAAACTCTTATTAACACGAACATGGGGAATGAACAAGACCCTCCACAAAGGACGGGGGTTCTTCTCAGACATACGGTGTATCAAACTCCAAAGCTTTCTAGCTAGCCTATGAGCAATCAAATTAACATTCCTACTGATACTCCTGACCAAAGCCTCCTCAATACTGAGCATAAGAGCACGGCAATCGGCAAAGAAGACAAAGTTTGAATGTTCTCGCTTGTAGAATTAATAGCTTTACAAGCTATCTGGCTGTCACTTTCGATGCAGCATTTGTTGATGTTAAGATTTTTGATCCAAGATAGTGCTTCATGGATACCAATAATCTCATCTTCCTCCACTTTCACAAGCCCCTTCTTCCATAAAGTCTTTGCTGCAATGAAGGACCCTTTGTGATCGCGGGCGCGATGCCCATCTTGAATGAATTGGATTCTTTAAAGAAAGCAGCATCAACGTTACACTTGGTCCAACCCGTAATGAGTGTAAAGTTAGTGAGTGTAAAAATGTAGGTTATGGAGATAATAAATGAATATATTAATGGATAATGGGTGTAAAAATATGGGCCCCACCGCGCGTGACACGCACGCACGCGTTGGTTGGCGCGTGCGCTGCAAAATATACTTGAAAAATTATTTGAATAAATGCAACCAATTCTTCACAATAAATACAATGCTGAAAAATATATATATAAAAATTCGGACAAAGTTATAAAAAATTATAAAAAAACTATAGAACCGTGCGGGTCTAAGGACAATGCTGAAAAATTATGATACTTAATTTTGATAATATATATAAAATTATGTACTTTTAAAAAAGAATATAAATTACTTAAATTTACTCGATTACCCAAGATGACTCTTGTTGGTCATGTCAATCACTTGAAATTGATTGAGAATTGGTTTAGCCCAAATTAGGGTACCCACATATGGATATTAACATTTTTGTTTAATATAAATAACACTTTCGAATTACAACGGAAAAAAATTGATATTTTTCTTTAATGTAAATGACATTTTCCCCACAAGAGTTTTTGTGTATTAAATTTACTAAAACTCTTCTTTACTTTGAAATTTTGTTAGATAATAAATACACTTATCACATATTAATCAAAGAATAAGAACACAAGTTAAATAACAATTTACTTTTTTAATCTTCAAATTTATAAATGACTACCACTTAAGTAAAATAATACCGCTTTTCAAGGTTGACATATATATGTTAACAAATCTCATTAAACGAACACAAACAAGCTTTTTGGTCAATTAAATACATAAATTTAAAGATCGCGTCACGATGGACTCGAATCCAAGATCTTTGACATTGGGCATTAACCAATCTATCACTAGGCCAACACACAATCTAAACAACAAACTCACCCATACCCCTAAATCACACCGCTATGCATGGGGCATACAGCCTGCTATTCTTATTAATATTACAACATTGTTCTTTGGAAACTCTTTGAATTTTGCACCATCTCTTGCATCACATACCAAAAAAGTTCATCAACCCATAACTTTTCCAAATTAATACATTGCATCATGTCACCTTCATGGAGCTTAGTATCTGTTTGAATTATGTTAACATAATTCAAATATCAATCCATAACATAATTAATATAACTTTACCAAAAAAGTTCATCAACCCATAACTTTCCCAAAATTAAATCGCATCACATGGAAACATTATTACAATATCATATCAAATGCATCCTCTCTCTCTATATATATATATATATTCCCAACCACTTCTCTCCTGATATATTTCAGCATAATTCTATGAATGGCAATCCAAAACGAGTGGACAATCCACAACGAGTAAACAAGTAGAGGCACATTTGACAAAAATTTACTAAAAAAAACGCTCCACCCTTATTAATTTTTGGCAGAATAAATCGCCCATTCCATTTTTCATTTATTCACTCTTATCTCCCCCCTCTCTTCCAATTGCAGGCACACTCTTATCTCCCCCTCTCTCTTCCCATTGCAGGCACGCATTTGTTAAGAAAAAGTCCAAATTTGAAATACCTAAAATCCTCGCTTTCTCCTTTCAATTTCTGGAAAGGACTTCGTTAATCCACGACCAACACCCACGTCGGCGTTCATCCAGTAGTAGCGCCATTGCTCGTTCCAGCAACACCGCCGTCCTCCTGTAGCAGTCGCCATGCCGTCGATCACCCAAGATGACTCTTGTTGGTCATGTCAATCACTTGAAATTGATTGAGAATTGGTTTAGCCCAAATTAGGTACCCACAATGGTGGATTTGTAACTAAAACTAATTTTAGTTTATCATTGTGGATCAATAAATCGCTTTTTAAAAACAAGAAACCGGTTCAAATTCAAAACCAGTTTATTGTGGGTCCCACCGCGCGTGACATGCCGTGCGTGACACGCACGCACGCGTTGGTTGGCGCGTGCGCTGCAAAATATACTTGAAAAATTACTTGAAAAATTATTTGAATAAATGCAATCAATTCTTCACAATAAATACAATGCTGAAAAATATATATATAGAAATTTGGACAAAGTTATAAAATTATAAAAAAACTATAGAACCGTGCGGGTCTAAGGACAATGCTGAAAAATTATGATACTTAATTTTGATAATATATAGTAATGTTTTCTAGGCTTTTACAGAATTATTGAACTGAGTTTAAAACTGGATGAACTAAGAGTTTGAAGGTATAAAAGATTGGTACCTTTTGATTGTTGGCCCTTGAATTGCTGGTGTAATGATATAAATGCTGAATCAAGTGCATTCAAATTTATTACAAGGCTTGAGTGAGTGAGATGAATTACCTTAACTCTTAGAATTCTCCACTTTTGCACTGGCCGAGAGAATGAGAAATGAGGAAGAATGAGGTTTGTTGGTTATCATATAATTCTTGTAAGATATATTGTACCAACTAGTAATTTAGGCAGTAGGGTATTGGTCAAAACATACACCAAACCAAAAATTAATTAAAAGGGAGTACTATAAAATATCAATGATGATATTAATTATGTTCAGATTTCAACAACTTACTTGCCTAATAAATGAAAGGACGAGGAAAGAGCATGGGCAATTGGGCATGTTTCATTCTCTCAATTATTGTTCGTAATTACTCCATATAATTTATCTAATCTTTGAATACAAGAGAATTAAAATATCGATAATGATACATATATAAAAAAAGTGATACCTAACCTAGTTTATATATTTCTCATGCATATTTACCGTTATTATTAATATTATTAGCAACGATTTCATATCATGATATTTCAAATAAAATAAAATAAAATTTCTATTTTGATGGTTTTGTTTGTTTTAAAACAAGGGATATTGTTTTGAATTTTCATATTCTTGGAATTGAAATTAAAATATTGAAACATAGATTGATTCCTTGTACAAATTTGGACATGTTGTAATATATTTAAAATAAGGGTATGCTCCAACTTGGTACTAAACCTAGCATGGACATGTTTATGTTATCCAAGCATGGGCATGCGTCAATTTTCCAATCATTTCATTTGACTATCTTCCATTTCTTGTGTCAACATGACATCTTGTATGTTGTATGTTGAAGAAAAAGAAGTATTGCAATCAATTTAACAATCCTTTTGTTTCTCTCATGGATAGGAACTTTGATGTGTTTATTCTCCACCGCCAACTGTGTTTCTCGGCAGCGGAAAACAATATCGAGAAAAATTGGAAATATTTTATCTTTATTGGAGTCATTGTCTATTTACTATGGCCCAATTATTTTTTCTTTCGATTAATTCATCTTGTATGAATAATTTATTGTTATTGGTCAAAACATACACCAAACCAAAAATTAATTAAAAGGGAGTAATATAAAATATCAACGATGATATTAATTATGTTCAGATTCCAACAAGTTTAGATTGAACAAATACTATGTCTAATATATGGTAGGCATGGACTAGGTAATTAAAAACTTATGTAGCCCGTTATACCTTTTTTTTACCAGCCCAAAACTGTTGGCCCAATACAAAAAAAAACCCAATTAAAACCCTAGTCTACATCCCCATTCACGCCTCCGCCCCTTCATTCTCACATACACAGGAGGCGCCGCCTCCTCCCCTCCCCGGACCACTGCGCCATCGCCGTCACCCTAGCAGCCACGGCTTCTACCCTCGTTCTCTCTTTCTCTTTCTCTGTTCTCTTTCTCTCTTCGCACACATACACAACCTCTCCCTCTCTCTCTCCCTTCTAGATCGTCGTCGCTGCCCTCTCGTCTCCGGCGGTACACTGCCGTCGGAGATCGACGTCACATTGGCATCCCGTTCATCCTTTCCATTTCACCCTCTACAGCGAACAACCTCTGTCTCTTTCTTGTTCGCGGCGCTAGTCATCGCCTCTCCTTAGGTGGAGCACCGTCGACATCCACGCTTCCTTGCCATCGCTTCCAGATCCATCGTCATCGCACCTACACCGACGAAGCAGCACCGCTCCACAACCAGCAACGTCGTCGCTTCTCCGCCGTCGTGCCACCTTTGGTGTCATCTCCTCATGCGACGACACACAGAGGGATGATTCTCTCTGTTCACCCATTTTATTAACTATATATATATATATATATATGTATATTTAAACTCTCTTAATCTCTCATTCTCTCTCGCAGAGTTGCTGCTGTGGAGGATCGGTGAGGGCCGCTGCCTCCACACCGTTGCTGCCGTCGATCCCCAGACAACGGCCGAGCCGTAAATGGTTCGGTACGACGAGATGGCTATCTAGGTTCTCGGAACAGAGTTTTCTCTATTTCTTTATTGTGATTCACCTATGTTCTGATTTTGGAACGTAGGCTGTTCTTGTTGATTATGAATTTTGATGTTTGTCCGGCTTGTCTAAGGATTGCAATTGTATCTCCTATTTCTGTACATAGACAACGGAGAGTGCTGTCTGTTTTATGATTATGGCGGTTCATTGAGGTTGTGCGACTCTAAACTTCAGCCTCTATGTTCTGAACTATAAAAATCTCTTGAATTTATTGGATATAAGTAAAGATAATTGAATACAGAACTTGAATATGGGTTGTGAATTAACTTATGGACGATTGCTTGATATTTCTATTTGATGGTGGTAATGAATGCTTCAATGCTTGAGAAATATCTACTTTTCTTGTTGATTTTGAAACCGCCAAATGTTTGGTTTTAAAGTACAATCTAGTAATTAGGCAATAGGGTAGGATGTGAGATTAATTTTCTTTGATGTTAGGTGTTAAAGTTGGTGAAAAGTGGGCAAAGTTGATGGGATGTGTTGAAGTACGAAGGGTAATGTAATGTTTGGTTTTAATTGATGTGTATTAACTTTAAAGTACAATCTAGTAATTAGGTAATAGGATAGGATGTGAGATTGATTTTCTCTTTGATGTTAAGTGTTAAAAGTTGGCTGAAAAGTGGGCAAAGTTGATGGGATGTGTTGAAGTACGATGTGTTAATGTAATGTTTGGTTTTTAATTTATGTGTATTAACTTTAAAGTACAATCTAATAAATGGGTAATAGGGTAGGATGTTAGATAATTTTGGCTAATTTTAGATATTAGAATTGTGTGAACACTAAAATGGTAAATTCATAATTTTATGAATCGACCCATAACCACCCTTTTATTTTGGCTAATTTTAGATATTAGAAGAATCGGAGCTACTTCACTCGCACCAACAGGGTACGTCCCTAATTTGTGTGATAATTTTGGCTAATTTTAGATATTAGAATTGTGTGAACACTAAAATGGTAAATTCATAATTTTATGAATCGACCCATAACCACCCTTTTATTTATTTATGTAAAAAAATATTCTGTATTTATTGTGAAGAATTGGTAGCATTTCTTCAAATAATTTTTCAAGCAATTTCAACCTAAGCATTTTTACTTTGTTTGTTAATTTCATAGATTTAATTAATTAACAATTATGCAAAAAAAAAAATTCCTTCATTTACTTTGTTTGTTAATCTCAAGCCGATCTGAAGTTGAATAATCCAATTATTGAGCCTATCTCCAGATCCGCTTGAAAAAATAGTAAGCCCCGGGGCTACCATCCAAGCACACTATATAAAATGATAATTTGTCAACAAACATTTACTACGCAAAATATAGAAGCTAAAAAAATCATTTATTTATAAAAAGTAATTGAAAATAATAGGACCTACTCTTTTTTCCACGACATTCTCAATAAATGTTAAATTGGCTAGAGTATTAGTAGACACCAGATAGTTTACTTCAGATTTTACAATGAAGAGCACACAAAATGTCACATACAAACATCCACGGTGAGATTGATCCATTCTACACATGAAGGAAAAACTTTGCATAATTGTTAATTAATTAAATTTATGAAATTAACAAACAAAGTAAAGATGCTTAGGTTGAAATTACTTGAAAAATTATTTGAATAAATGCAACCAATTCTTCACAATAAATACAATCTTGAAAAATATATATATAGAAATTTGGACAAAGTTATAAAATTATAAAAACTATAGAACCGCATGGGTCTAAGGACAATGGTGAAAAATTATGATACTTAATTTTGATAATATATATAAAATTAGGTACTTTTAAAAAAGAATATAAATTACTAAAATTTACTCGATTACCCAAGATGACTCTTGTTGGTCATGTCAATCACTTGAAATTGATTGAGAATTGGTTTAGCCCAAATTAGGGTACCCACAATGGTGGATTTGTAACTAAAAACTAATTTTTAGTTTATCATTGTGGATCGATAAATCAGTTTTTATTTAAAAAAAACAAGAAACCAGTTTATTGTGGGTCCCACCGCGCGTGACACGCACGCACGCGTTGGTTGGCGCGTCTGTTACTGCTGCATGATGATGATGACGCAATATTTGACTCCTTTTTTTTTTTTCTCCTTTAGGGTACCCACAATGGTGGGTTTTTAACTAAAAACTAGTTTTTAGTTTATCATTGTGGATATCAACAATTATTGTCCATGAAAACTACGAAACCAAGTGGCGTTCACAAATCATATAAAGAGGTAAATAGATAACAATCTATTGTTTATAAGGTTAATGAGCATAGTATGAGTTCACGTTGGATAGCCTATGTAATATATATACCCAACATTCTTTTTGAGACAAGAAATGATACAGAGCTTAGTTAATTAATGAGATTTACAAGAAAATTAAGAGACGGGAAAAGTAATTGGAACAAGTGTGAGTAAATGAGAGTAACACAAACAGATCATACCTTGATCGAAATTAGTGTAATTTTTGAGTAATTGCAACAAAGGAAACTGAAAGGGAAATGAGAAAGAGGCGTTCCTGTGTGTGTGTGTGTGTGAAATATTAATATTAGGCTCTCAGTTGTTGCTAATCCGAATAATTAGGAGGCCTATGTATACATTCATGAAGGTGTGGTTTGTGCGTGTGGGTGGAAACATGTAATATTCCGAAGAAACGAACGCCTTCTTACGCTATTTAAACCCGTGAATTAGGGTTTTGCCGTTTATTATTTTGGAAAGACATCGAATATTGATTCGATTCAGTAACGAAGTAACGAATTCCTTTTTATATTCACTAAGAATCGTGAATTAAGGAATAGAATATTATGAAGTAGTTCGGCAGTATAATTTTAACGTCGATTACGTATCGAACGTCAGAATTTTATGAAATTTTCTAAGCAGCGAAGCTTGGAATTAAATTCCTATATTAATGAAATATTATTTATAAAGTAAGTACGAACTTACTACGACCATTTTAAGATGAGTCGATTATTAACGTTTTGAAACGTTTTGAAAAATGGGTTTAATGATCAGGAAATTAAAATAATTAATTTCCTATGATTATTTTATATAATTAGATTATTATTAAGCATTAAAATCAATACTAAAGCATGAAGAACTCGATAGTGATCATTTGTTAAAATTCGAAACCCTAATTTGAAAACTAGGGTTTTCTCACATGAAATGATACCATTAAATTATCCTATGCTATAATCTATTATCTAAACCATATGTTATGACATATATACATATATATGGCATGAAAATGACTTATGTACCCTTTGTGAAATAAAAATGACGTGACTTACGTGTGATGGGCATATTCACGCCATTTTTGGTTCATGCTTTGCTATGCCTTGTTTTTAATTAATTAAATGATGTGTGCTTATCTTAGGATTATATTTTTGATTAATACATAGTACTAAGGTACAAAGAAAATAAAATCCACCCTTGGACCCCCATATAGCCGACGGCTACCCCTCCCCCTTGTGCATGATTTTATTCTTTTCCATTGCCCAATCCAATGAGAGGCTTTTAGCACTCCCTAATCATCATAATCCCACTACCATTTTTGCTGCCAATATTTTATTCATTTGATGGAGGAGCCGTGTGAGAGAAAGGGATAGATAGAGGGGGGACTCTTCTCATTCCACCTCACTTCTCTCATTATACACATTCAAACACTTTGGAACACTCCAAAATACTCCCATTCTCCCCCATTTTTGCTGCCATAGCCGAGAGCTCCTCCCCCATTTGCAAAATATTTTTGTTCTTCTTCCTTTCTTCTTCCTTCACAAGCTTGATACACTTGACATTGTTTCTTTGAATCCATTCTATTTCAAAGGTAAGAATGGACCATGGTTTTGATTTTTACTCTCATTTTTACAAAAAAATCGAACGCATGTTCTTGAGTGTATGTAAAAGTTCTTAATGTTCTTGTGTATGAGATATTGTGTATATATATGTTCTTGATGATTTTTGTATATAAAAATAGGAAATGTATTTTAGGATGGATTTAAGTTATTGCATGTGAAATATTTGAAAGGATCTAGCCAATATATATATAGTTTGAACCTTGGATCTTGTTAGAAATTATTTTCGAAAATGCTATAAAAATGTTGTTGATGACCGATTGTTTTTAAAATTATTTTGAGGATGGATTATTGATCTATGACATGATAAGAGTTCATAGTAATTTATTTGGAATTTTAGAAAACCTATGCCCTATTTTTGAAATGGCCGAGAGCTTTAAAATTTGTATCTTGGTGTATGATTTTATTTTGAACATGCAATGGTATATTAATGTTCTAGGACCTTGATTATGTGTTCCATGAATTTATTAGAATTTTGGGAACCAAATGCATTATTTTTGAAATGGCGAGAGCTTTACAATTTGTATCTTAGTGTATGATTTTATTTTGAACATGCAATGGTATATTGATGATCTAGTACCTTGATTATATGTTACATGATTTTGTTGGAATTTTTGGAAATCAATTACCATTTTAAATCAAATAAACCGTGAGCTTCAAGCTCAACTATGGTGATGATTCAAATGGTTTTTGATGAATGTATGATGTTATATTGTTATATTATAGTGTATAAGCATGGTGTAGAATTATTAGAATTTTTGGAAACCAAATACCCCTTTGAATTCAAAAAAGCCGAGAGCTCATGCTCCATAAGGTGATGATTCAAATGGTTTTGGTAAATGATATGATGTTATATTGTTATACTATAGTATTTGAGCATGGTATAATTTTGTTGGAATTTTTACAAAGTGTTTGGTATTCTATTTGGTATTACCGTGAGCATTAAGAGTATAATCCTTGATGAAGAAATTGTTTATGATGGACTATAGGTTATAAATGTGTTATATATTAATGTTGGAACCTTGTACTAAGTTTATAAAATTTTTGAGAATTGTTGGACAATTATTTGATAATTACCGTGACCTTATATAATTAATAAGGTGATGATCGAATGATATTTGGATGATATTAATACATATTAATGACCATAGTATATAATAATACACTATATGAAATTAGAAAAAAAATTGGAAATCATTTGGTAATTTTGAGAAATTACCGTAAGCATTATTGGATTTATAAGGATTTTTAAATCCTTTTTAATTAAGATTAATAATATATTATATGTCTAATAATTATTTTAGACATATTCAAATTTTATAAGAAATTATAAACATAGATTACTATGTTTGTGACGAAACGTTATATTTAATAACGTTATTAAAGAAATAAAATGTTTAATAATTAAAAGGATTAATATTTAAGAAAAATATTAATAAAGTCCATCGATTTTCATGACAAATCGAGAATTGGGACTTTACGAAAAGAAATCAATTGAGAATCGATTTATGATATGAATTAGTAAGAAATTACTATTGAAAGTCAAAATTTTTGACTTTTTAAAGTCAACGTATGAAAAACGTTCGATAAATACGCTAATACGCGTAAAATATACTAATTAGGTAAAGAAACCTCATTAGTAAGAAAAGATTTCATAATTGAAACCCTTATATCAAGAAACGTATAATTACGTTGAACGTTTAAACCGGAAGGGTTAAAACGAAATAGTTGAACGTGTCTCGAAGAACGAGAACTGTTTGATTGAAATACGCAATTAAAAAGCGTATCGAATTCGTTAAGAATTCGGTTTATATCGATATAGAATATCGAAGTTTATTCTAGACTTTGAGAGTCTCGAGAAACGTGAACGACGTACTAAAACATCTCTTTACGTAAAGGTGTGGGCCGACGCGACGGCGGCCGGACGACGACGAAATCAAATTAAGAATTGAGTTAAGACGAACCATAGTCCGGTGGGCTTCTTTCTAAACCAAATGTGACTTCGCTATACTTTCCAAATGAATTTATTTATGATGTTTATTTCAACTGTTGTTAAAATGTTTACAAGATTACCTGCAAAAAAAAAATGTTTATGTTTTGTGGATGTATCCTATCCATGAAATGTTATGAATGTTGTTGGGTAGCTCCCAACTTATGAATGAAATCGATATCGGATCCTATGCCGGAAGGACAATACCTGGCTAGGATTAACGTGTACACCTAGGTGACTGTGTGCTGTAAGGACAATTCAAGGCCGGTCACGGCGTCGTAGAGGGAGGCCTCCTTCACGACGTTCGAACTATTATGTTATGATGAAAGGGTAAGGGATATGGATCATACACGCAAGTAAAAATGCTTGGCCAAGCGACTTTTATGAACTGATGAAAATATTTTAGTAAGCACAAGGCATTTCAACTAAAACCCTTGTGTCTTACCATGATGTTGGCAGTGTAATTCAAATATGATAAAATGTTTTCCGCATGAGTCCACTGAGTGCATTCTTGTACTCGCCCTGCATGTTTGTTTTTAAATGTGCAGATTGAGCTCTGATGATGATGATGGAGGAGTGTTGGGAAGTCCAATGTCCTTGATGTTTTGATAAGACATGTTAACCTTGAATACATATCGTCATATATGTATTCACACACTTTCCGCTGCAACTCTGAATTTATTTTACGTTATGTATGATGATAAGATGATATGAACTGTTGAAGTCCTTCATATCATTAATATCTTAATATCCTTTTTGGTCTGTTGGAGGATAAAGCGACATACACTGTTGAGGTCCGTCAGACCATTGTTAATCTTTGGGTCTGATGGTCTAACCCACCTGATTTGATATGTTATCAACGTATGTTATGTTCAAAGCATGTTAGTTTACATTTGATATGCATCATTATAATAGCCTTTGTGAACCCTAAATACTATTCCTAGTATTAGTCCGCTCCAGTCCGGGTTATCCGGAGTGGGGTTGTGACAAAACAATAGTAGTACGATGATGTAATATGTAGCCAGAAAATCCAATTGTGACAGTGATGTATTATGCCCTAAAATCCTCACTTTCTCCTTTCAATTTCTGGAAAGGACTTCGTTAATCCACGACCAACACCTCACGCCGGCGTTCATCCAGTAATAGCGCCATTGCTCATTCCAGCAACACCGCCGTCCTCATGTAGCAGTCGCCACGCCGTCGTCGTTCTGCCCACGACTGCTCGCCGCGCCAAATGTGTTGGTGGTGGTTTCACTTATTTGTGCTTCAAGTATACTAGACAAAAACATTTGTTAGAACAAACATTGATAATTTCTCTTACAGCATAGTTAGTTGAATATTATTACGATTTTCCCCATGTCTTGTGGTGAAACTTTTATTTTTGCAAATCCTGTGACATCTATGAGTCTTTCATAGTCTACTAAAGAAATATCTCAATGTGAATATTGAACAGGTTTGGGCAGCTTCAGGCTGTAGACCTTCAGTGCATCGAACCAGCCATAAGAGCAGGTTATCCAACACTTGCTAAATCTTTTTACAGTCTTGTACTAGTATATGATGTTGCGGGAATACATATGTCTATTCATTTGTCATATGTCTTTACCAATATTTATTGTTAGAGAACTTATCTTAGATGTTTTGAACTTGTAAATTTATACAATAATAGAGATGTTCTGTCAAGTTCTTCATCTTTGTGGACCAATTTAACTTCATTTACATCTCACTATTTGCCAATCTCATTAATCACTGTTCCTCTCAGTATTTATGCTTGTTCAAATGCCAAAGAAAACTGTTGAGCAAGTTTATATTGTTGTTTCTATCTACAATGGCAGGTGCAGCAAGTGCAGTCAGTTTCTGCTGCTTGGGATCTGAAGGAAACATATCCAGCTGCTGACGATAAAGAGATAATGCCATCGAAAGGAACTGCAGAAGGCAGACTCCCAGAGACCCCTCTCCTGAAGAAAGCTCAGCAACAATGGACCTGTGACCTATGCAAGGTGACAACCACAAGTGAGATAACGTTAAATAGTCATCTTCAGGGGAGCAAACACAAGGTCAACCTTGAGATGACCCTGAAAGAAAGCTTGCATGATGCAAAAGATACAGGACCCTCACCTTTGGTAACTTTTGAATCTCAATCAGCCAATTTGATTCTGATATTTCTTTTTTTTGCTCAAGTATTATTGATTTTAGAATTATTGCTTTTATTACTGGTATATTTATAAAGATTTAAGAGACCACTGGGATCTTAAATATGAGAAACTGAGCAAGTGTCCCTTATTTTGCCTTTATGCACTTCATATCAGCAACATGCAAGTACTTCATCTTTAATGGTAGATCTAACTAATCACTTTTCCTTTCAGTTTGCATTTGTTCAAAGTCCAAGCATAAACTGTTGAGAAATGATATATTGTCATTTCTATCTGCAATGGTAGATCCAGCAAGCCCAGTCAGTTTCTGCTGCTTGGGATCTGAACGGTAAACATGAATCTGCTGAGGATGAAGACATAATTCCACCAAAAGAAATTGCAGAAAAGAAATGCCCAGAAACCCTCTCTCCTCAAGAATGCTCAGCAAGAATGGACCTGTGATCTATGCAAGTTTACTACCGAGAGTGAGTCAACATTGAATGACCATCTTCAAGGGAGCAAACAAAGTCCAGGCTGAGACAACCCTGGAAGCAAGCTTGCTTGAAGCAAAAGATACAGGACCTTCACCTTCGGTAGCTTGTGAAACTCAATCAGCAACCTATTTTGATTTTAATGCTTCTTTTATTAATGGTATAAAAGAAATTACTGGTATCTTATAAATAGAATAAACTGAGCTGCAATCCCTTATTTTCCCTTTAGGCACTTCATAGCTGTCACAAGCTTCTGTCAAGTTCTTCATCTTTGTAGACCAAATTAGCTTCATTTACAATCTCACTCTTTGCCAATCTCATTAATCATTGTCCCTCTCTGTATTTATGCTTGTTCGAAGGCCAAAGAAAAACTGTTGAGCAAGGTTATATTGTTGTTTCTATCTACAATGGCAGGTGCAGCAAGTGCAGTCAGTTTCTGCTGCTTGGGATCTAAAGGGAACATATCCAGCTGTCGACGATAAAGAGATAATGCCACCAAATGGAACTGCAGAAGACAGACTCCCAGAGACCCCTCTCCTGAAGAAAGCTCAGCAACAATCGACCTGTGACCTATGCAAGGTGACAACCACAAATTCTAGAATGAACTTCTCCACTTTAATCACATTTTGGGTATTGTTTCTCTACTGTTGTTACTGCCATAGGACATGCGCGAATAACAAAAGCTGCATATGTCATTTTTCTGACTGTGTTTATTTTTCTAAACTTGGAAGTATTGCATATTGCATCTGTGTTTATTTATAATCTTGAAGTATGCTATGAATCATGATACACTGACGGTAAGTGTCATGTCTGCGCATACTGACATCAATTATCGATGTTTTGTGTGTGTTTGTGGTCCGTTAGCAAGTTATCTGCTATTTCTTTTAGTTTTGTCTAAGATTTGAGCCCTCAACCTCTGTTGTATTTCAGTTCAAAGGATCAGGGTATCCATCGTAATGAAATTGCGCAAAACTCAAAATCCTTTCTTGTATCCAAGAGCAGGGGCGGAGCTAGGGAACTGGGATAAGCTCAAGCAACTCCTTGTAATTTTAACACTATGATTATGTGGATTTTATTAAGACTTTTTTGTATTAGTATTTATATAGTTGTTTTCTTTGTTTTCAATTTTAACACCTCTAAGCTATTTGGTAAGCTGTGAACTTTTTCCCATCGACATATTTAAGTTATGTATTTCAAAAGGTGTATATGGCTAATTTTTTAATTTTTTTTTTCAAAAGATTTGTATTGGTGAATGCGCATTCAAAGGTGTATATGGCTAAAAATTTGCACTGATTTAGGTTTTGTGCCAATTAGTTGTCAGACCGGCAACATTTGTTGATCCCTCTCTGTAAATCCGATTAATTGTTACTTGTTAGGATATGAAAAACTACATTTGGTGTGACCTCACTTCATTTCATTTGAAAAGATAACAAAGGGATTGAACCAATTTGTGCTCATCTTTGCTTAGCTAAACCATCTCCTGAAACTGGCAAACTAAGAGAGCGACCGTGGTGAAGAGCCTTGGATCTCAAAGGTGAGAGAGCCATTAATGTTTTGTTGGTGAAAATGAATGCTAACTGATAAAGAGAGCTTCTACCATATGATAGGGGTTGCCCCATTGATGATAGCTTTTATTTTGTCAAAATTAGGAAACTTACTAATTTGGTGGATATGGCCATGAATTGATCTTTAACTTGATCATAGAAGCCTGTATTTATGTTACTGGTTTATGTCTCTTAAATTGTAACAAATGAGGTTTGATCTTCTATGCAATTTTCAGTGACATTTTGGAAATTGTTACATCTTCTATTCTTAAAAATGTTGAAAAGATTTGATAAAGATTGAAATCTAACTAAACTTATTAGTAGAGCAGATGATGGTTTTCTATACATATATTGCAGACCAGCAGCTATCAAGAATACAAAGACGATACAGACCGCGCAAACATGTAACAGAACACGAGTGGCATGAGCACGGATTTGGCAATGCAGAAGTTGAGAAACTCGACTCCCAGACTGACGAGGCACTCATTCACGCTTCTTCTCACAGCAAACTAGCCTTATGTAAGTAAAGCTCGAGCCTTTTGACATTTCTTGAAATCTTGATCACTCTGAGAACACACACCTTCTTTATATTTTCTTTATACTCAACTTTTGTCATTGAGGCCCGTCATGGTTTCAACAAGGTGTGTGGTTTACTTTGGTCATTTGCTAATAATTCATATTTTATATCAATCAGATTTCTTCGATTCTCCTTTAATGTAGTTGCATTTTATTACCAAATATCAATGCATTCATTGTGATTAACTAGATTCTCATTTTACAGCAAACAATGTTGTTGTTCTTTAGGGACATGATCAAAAGAATTTTATTAGCTGTAGTGATTGGTCCTCCTATTGTAGCGGCTATCATCATTATAGTGCAGGTACTTCTGTCTTATGCATTACATGATTATATTTAAGAGATTGTATAGATTCTAACAATAGTCAGTTATGGCTGCACCAATAGTTTTTTACATGTTTATCATTTATACATTTCAATATTTCTCTGTCTTTTCTTTCTGTCTGCATTTATCGTGGTAAGAATTTCTATCGTGAACTGTACCCATTAACATTCACTAGTGATTCTTTCATATTTTATTTATGATTTTTATTTAGATATTTTTTTTAAAAATATGGGTATTGCTCTTGTTTCTGCTTTTGTTGAATTTCATAGGTTTATGTGAGGAAATGGATGAAGTGTATATGTTTACATATTGTGTGAAGCTCATCGCTTTATGGTATTATCAATTACTTGTTTTTTGTGTTAGTATAACATTTTCTTTAACTAATACGCAAATTGTCTTGGATGAGAATGAAAATTGATACAAGAATTTGGTGGAGCAAGCAAGAGCACTTATCGCAAAGGACCTTTTATATTTTGGATAGTGTGATTTTTTAATTTGTATTGTGTTGAAACAATTTTTTAATTCTGCAACGGCAAATTAGCCACTGATATCACTGGTATATATAAAAATTTCAATCAATTTCAAAAATTCCTACTTCATGCATCGTCACATTTTGCAAAAAATCTGCCGGCTCCGGGTACGATGATAACACAGCCGAATTAAGTGTAAAAATCCAATCTTATTTAGTTTATAATTTCTGAAAAAGCGTGTTGAATTTTGCTAATTAATATTTTAATAAAAATGTTTGCAGATGTGATTCCCTGTCATCAGCAGTGCGCAGATTTCAAGGAGTACCAAAGCAAGCTAGCGGCGTGGCCGGCAAAACGCATCATCGATCATCAACGGCGCATTATACCTCATCGGCACCGCAACAATGACTTTCTGCGAGAATTACTACATCGACCCTTTCCTCAACAAGCACTACACGATCGATCAAGACTCATACCTCATCAACATCTTCTCAAATTTTGTCAAGGTAGTTAGTTAATGATTTCAATTTCAACTCCACCATTTTCCATATCTACAAAGAAAACTTTCAAATATATATGATGATTAGGTGCACAGAGCTTGTATAAGCTAGGAGCTAGAAGAATCGGAGCTACTTCACTCGCACCAACAGGTTACGTCCCTAATTTGTATGATAATTTTGGCTAATTTTAGATATTAGAATTGTGTGAACACTAAAATGGTAAATTCATAATTTTATGAATCGACCCATAACCACCCTTTTATTTATTTATGTAAAAAAATATTCTGTATTTATTGTGAAGAATTGGTAGCATTTCTTCAAATAATTTTTCAAGCAATTTCAACCTAAGCATTTTTACTTTGTTTGTTAATTTCATAGATCTAATTAATTAACAATTATGCAAAAAAAAAAATCCTTCATTTACTTTGTTTGTTAATCTCAAGCCGATCTGAAGTTGAATAATCCAATTATTGAGCCTATCTCCAGATCCGCTTGAAAAAATAGTAAGCCCCGAGGCTACCATCCAAGCACACTATATAAAATGATAATTTGTCAACAAACATTTATTACGCAAAATATAGAAGCTAAAAAAATCATTTATTTATAAAATGTAATTGAAAATAATAGGACCTACTCTTTTTTCCACGACATTCTCAATAAATGTTACATTGGCTAGAGTATTAGTAGACACCAGATAGTTTACTTCAGATTTTATAATGAAGAGCACACAAAATGTCACATACAAACATCCACGGTGAGATTGATCCATTCTACACATGAAGGAAAAAACTTTGCATAATTGTTAATTAATTAAATTTATGAAATTAACAAACAAAGTAAAGATGCTTAGTTGAAATTACTTGAAAAATTATTTGAATAAATGCAACCAATTCTTCACAATAAATACAATGCTGAAAAATATATATATAGAAATTTGGACAAAGTTATAAAATTATAAAAAAACTATAGAACTGTGCGGGTCTAAGGACAATGCTGAAAAATTATGATACTTAATTTTGATAATATATATAAAATTACGTACTTTTAAAAAATAATATAAATTACTTAAATTTACTCGATTACCAAGATGACTCTTGTTGGTCATGTCAATCACTTGAAATTGATTGAGAATTGGTTTAGCCAAATTAGGTACCCACAATGGTGGATTTGTAACTAAAAACTAATTTTTAGTTTATCATTGTGGATCAATAAATCAGTTTTTTTTTTTAAAACAAGAAATCAGTTTCAAATTCGAAACCAGTTTATTGTGGGTCCCACCGCGCGTGACATGCCGCGCGTGACACGCACGCACGCGTTGGTTGGCGCGTTCGTTGCAAAATATACTTGAAAAATTATTTGAAAAATTATTTGAATAAATGCAACCAATTCTTCACAATAAATACAATGCTGAAAAATATATATATAGAAATTTGGACAAAGTTATAAAATTATAAAAAAAACTATAGAACCGTGCGGGTCTAAGGACAATGCTGAAAAATTATGATACTTAATTTTGATAATATATAGTAATGTTTTCTAGGCTTTCACAGAATTATTGAACTGAGTTTAAAACTGGATGAACTAAGAGTTTGAAGGTATAAAAGATTGGTACCTTTTGATTGTTGGCCCTTGAATTGCTGGTGTAATGATATAAATGCTGAATCAAGTGCATTCAAATTTATTACAAGGCTTGAGTGAGTGAGATGAATTACCTTAACTCTTAGAATTCTCCTCTTTTGCACTGGCCGAGAGAATGAGAAATGAGGAAGAATGAGGTTTGTTGGTTATCATATAATTCTTGTAAGGTATATTGTACCAACTAATAATTTAGGCAGTAGGGTATTGGTCAAAACATACACCAAACCAAAAATTAATTAAAAGGGAGTACTATAAAATATCAATGATGATATTAATTATGTTCAGATTTCAACAACTTACTTGCCCTAATAAATGAAAGGACGAGGAAGGAGCATGGGCAATTGGGCATGTTTCATTCTCTCAATTATTGTTCTGTAATTACTCCATATAATTTATCTAATCTTTGAATAAAAGAGAATTAAAAATATCGATAATGATACATATATAAAAAAAAGTGATACCTAACCCTAGTTTATATATTTCTCATGCATATTTACCGTTATTATTAATATTATTAGCAACGTATTTCATATCATGATATTTCAAATAAAATAAAAATAAAATTTCTATTTTTGATGGTTTTGTTTGTTTTAAAACAAGGGATATTGTTTTTGAATTTTCATATTCTTGGAATTGAAATTAAAAATATTGAAACATAGATTGATTCCATTGTACAAATTTGGACATGTTGTAATATATTTAAAATAAGGGTATGCTCCAACTTGGTACTAAACCTAGCATGGACATGTTTATGTTATCCAGCATGGGCATGCGTCAATTTTCCAATCATTTCATTTGACTATCTTCCATTTCTTGTGTCAACATGACATGTTGTATGTTGTATGTTGAAGAAAAAGAAGAAGTATTGGCAATCAATTTAACAATCCCTCTTTGTTTCTCTCAGCGGGATAGGAACTTTGATGTGTTTATCCTCCACCGCCAACTGTGTTTCTCGGCAGCGGAAAACAATATCGAGAAAAATTGGAAATATTTTATCTTTATTGGAGTCATTGTCTATTTACTAGGACCCAATTATTTTTTCTTTCGATTAATTCATCTTGTATGAATAATTTATTGTTATTGGTCAAAACATACATAATTGGGATGCATGCTACGAAAGGCCGAGATAGGAACTTCGAGGTAGGGGTGAGCATTCAAGCGGTTCGGTTCAAAATCGAACCAAACCCGAAAAAATAAAAAAAAACCATATTTTTTTAAAATCCAAACCGAACCGAGTTGTATTATATATTCAAATCGATTCGAAACCGAACCGAAATATTCAGTTTGGTTCGGTTCGATTTGGATATAATCGAATTTAAATTATAATATATATATATATATATATAGTATTAACCAATTTAAATATTAATAATATAAATAACATAATATATATATAAAATAAAATAAAAAAATTCGGGCGGTTCGGTTTGAAAACCTATTTTTTTCCCCAAACCGAAACCGAACCGAATTAATTTTGGTTTCAAAATTTTAAACTGAACTGAACTGCTAATTTCGGTTCGGTTCAATTTTTTAGGTTTGGTTTGGTTTTGCTCACCCCTACTTCGAGGTGTTTATCCTCCACCGCCAACTGTGTTTCTCGGCAGCGGAAAACAATATCGATAAAAATTGGAAATATTTTATCTTTATTGGAGTCATTATCTATTTACTAGGACCTAATTGTCTTTTCTTTCGATTAATTCATATTGTATGAATAATTTATTGTTATTGGTCAAAACCTACACCAAACCAAAAATTAATTACAAGGGAGTACTATAAAATATCAATGATGATATTAAATTATGCTCAGATTCTAACTTTAGATTGAACACATACTATATCTGAATATATGGTAGGCATGCGTCAATTTTGTTACCAAGCTTGCCCTAATAAATGAAGGGCAGAGGAAGGAGCATGGGCAATTGAACATGTTTCATTCTCTCAATTATTGTTCTGTAATTACTCAACCGGTTGCATATAATTTATCTAATCTTTGAATGAAAGTGAATTAAAAATATCGATAATGATACTACATTGTGCCTAGATCGTAACAAGTTTTTTTTTAATTGTAATATGTTTAAAATAATGGGTATGCACCAATTTGTTACTAAACCCAGCATGGACATGTTTATGTAACCCCAATTTGTTTTCTGTCAATTTCCCAAATATTTCATTTGACTATCTTCCATTTTGTCTGTCAACATAACATATCGCAATTTGTAACATATAGCATTTTTTTCCGACAGATGTCTCATCAATATATATGTATATATTTAAATCGTCCATTCATCTAATATCAAGAAAAGAAAACACATGCACAAGTAGACACAAAGTGTAACCCAACATTATTCAAGGAATGCATAACTACTTTGCTTCTTATATTTTACAAGCAAAACTATAAGGATACTTAAGATATAGGACCATTAATTGGAACAAAAGATGGAAGGGATTATTGTTGTAATTATGTGACAACGTATTTGATTTAGAGATGTGAAGTTGATCCGGCATCCATGTAGCATTTTAACCAAACTACATAGGTCATATAGCTTGGATGGTCGCAAAGGTGCAGAGCCTCATCTTCGGAAGCGACTGTGAAAAAGAAGCAATCGCTACCAACTTTGTTCAAAAGGTTGGAACAACACACACTGGATATTGTGAGAGTATCTTCCCCCTTTCGGCACAATACCTTATAAATTTCATTCCTGCAATCTTGGGTCATATATTTGTCACACCCCCCAATTGGGATTCGCTCAAAACTATTCCACCCATTACCAACAAAATCACCATTTCAACTATACGATTCCACCAGTACCAGATTTAGATGGGTGGGGGAGGGAGAGCTGCAGCATATAACTAGGATAAAGAGATTAGTATTGTCTCTCCATCTGTTATCTCATCATCAACAGTATGAACGTATTATGTCATATTCCTTTAAGACAAAAAATAATAATTTAAAATTGACAGATATAATTACGAAGTACTGTCGCAAACAGATTTTCGCAATTTTAATATATAACAATGAGTGTCGCCTTTATGCCTCTAAATTACGACACAATGGAGTATTAATTAATAGTACAATATAAATAATAAGTTACTAATATTGAAACATAAAAAGTGGAGTATTAATTAATAGTACAATATAAATAAGAAGAAAAGATTAGAATTGATCAACTCATATACAGACCCCTCTTGAAACAAGGAATCCAAATCAAACCAACCCAAAGAAAAATCTATGCTCTCTAAGTCTATGTTGAAATCACCCATCGATCTCTTCCTGTAGAAAACTCTCACCACTGCATTTCTGCTTCTTGCAGCCTTCTTGCTCTATCTCTTCGCCGCCTCTCTCCCATTCGTTGCCGGAATGGATAATTGCGCCGCCCCTGGATCAGTTTCGAACGCCTTCTTGATGCTCTTGGTGATCTTGCACAACACGAGATCGGTATTTGTTTTCCCCGTCGCCATCAACCCCTCATCAGTAAGAGAGTACTCGTGCATGATCCAATGCCCTAAATGCTTGCTCGGCTTCGAACATTTAAACGACAACATACTCATGCATCCGATGATCTCTCCGGTGTCAGAACGCTCGATGTCTTTGCGGCCGGTTTGGGCTTTCCACGTGCCGCATCCTGCTGTTCTCAAATTCCTCTGGGAGTTGGACTCCGTGACCTTCGTGACTTTGGTGAAGACGTAGATGATTTTCTTGGTGGTTCCGTTTTCTTTCTTGGTCTGCCAATTGTCGGCGTCGGTGAATATGTTCCACGGCTCCGCGCCTTTGCCGCCGTAGAGGTCTCTATAGATGATGCCATCCCACGGCAAATCAAACCCCATCACCTTTGGATACAAGTAGCTTCCAATCAGGTCTTCATCCGTAGGTTTGAAAACGAAACCTGTTGGAATACTCATCATCTTTTTATTTCCTTCTCTCTCGTTTCTCAAAAGGTAAGAAGATATATAGAATGAATTCTCAGGTGCCTCTATGTATATATATAGGTTTTGGTAGCAGACATTCCCATATTATTGGAAGTAGGTTTACGGATATTGTGATAAGATTTTATTTTATTTTTTCTGAGTGGATAATGAAATTTAATTATGGAAATAAGAATCCCAAATATAACTCATGGCCGAGTTTATCCACCACTGCATGCCCTATCTTCATAGATCCCCTCTTTCCTATTGCTTTTCAACCATGATATTTTACATAAAATAAAATAATATTTGATATACATTGATACCGATTAATTGCAATTCAAATAAAAAAATCCAAACGACAGCATATGCAACATGCACGCACAATGCATTATTACATAAATCAGACAGCAAAAACAGAAGAGTTTTGGTACGATTATGATCGAGTAGATACATTGATGGCCTCATGGCAGATAGGGGCAGGCGCAGATGCAGCAAGGCAGCGTGTCGGCCTTGCAACACGAGCAAGGACCGCACGACCCTTCCCTGAAATGAAATTCTGCACACAACACACACAGATTAGTACGATGAAACCAAAAAGTATATATAATCAAATGCAAATATGAAATTTTGGTAAGAATGTTACTGGTCTTGTTTGTGGCTCTAGCTGCATCGGAAGGCAGAACAGCCGCCGAGAGCAGGATGATGAAGATGATGAAAAAAGATGCTATGATCAATCTCTTCTTCATGCTTCTATGCTTTAATTCTATAAATTATAATTGTTGTGTGCTGATTTGTTGCTGAAACTGAACCTACTTATATAGTGGTGTGTAAATGCTATGATTGAACAAGTTGGAATTCTACAGACTTGACTAGCTCGTTGATTCAACTTTTTCCATGTTTCAACGAATTTGTTGCTTTATTTTGGTCCTATTTTCCATAGTCATAATTTGATTAATATGTTGACGACGTCTTACATACTTCACGACGAGCACATCGTTTGCGGAAAAAATATCCGAGAATGTGAAGAGAAGAACAACGTGTTTGGACAAATTAAGATGAATGGAGTCAATGGACATTCCCTTATTTTGAAGGCCCTGGAAAGCCTTTAGGTCTATGCGGGGAGTCAAAGTAAAAACGAATAAGTAGAAAGATTATCTATTGTTGATTGTTGTCCCCTAGCCCATTCTCCTTTTGGTCAACAGATCTACTAATTATTTTATATTTTATTCTAGTTAGTAAGAGGGGTCTTAGACTAAGAGATAGATTTTTTTTTTCTTTCATTTTACTAATTAATTGAAAAAATAATTAAAAATAAAATAGCAAGTACAAAAATGAGTAATAACCCCCAGTAGAGATTGGTAGGATTAAATTCAACACTTTGTTCATTCGGGTTCCACTTTCTCGGTCTGATAAATGCATTGGAACGACAAGCAACTCTAGATTCGGAGGCTCTTGCTATAGTTGAAAGCGGGGGAGATAAAGAAGACGTATTCTATCATAAGTTGTTTCAGCCAAGAAAAAAAGTGCAACACTGATAAATACATGAGAGATTATTTGTAAAATGGCTCCGTTTACAAAAAAACAAAAACAATTTTATCGAAGAAATTACTGTAGAAGCGTTGAATTTTACATTTAAAATCTAGACAGTCAATTATTTTAGTTAATACAATTAATTGTCAATTCAAGAGCTATTTCCTTAGTCTTCACACTATTAAGGTGTGGAATTTACTCTGAATTGACTCCAATCATTTAAGTTATAAAATGGGAGAGGTGTTTCGTGACTATATACGCTTAGGGTGGGAAACGGTTCGGTTTTGGTTAACCGAATCAATTTCTCCAAAAAGTGGAATCGAAACCGAACTGCTTTTAAATTTTCTGTTAACCAAAGCCGATCGGTTCGACGGTTCGGTTTTCGATTAACCAAAACCGAATTAAAATAAATAAAAACTGAAACTTGTTATAAATAAATAAAATGTTTACAAATAATGAAAATAATTAATAAAGTAATAATTAAAATTAATTTTCAGAATTTTTAATTAATTAATTAATAATTAAAAATAAAAAACTGTTTTTCGGTTCCGAACCGTTGGGTTATCGGTTAACCAATAACAAAAAAAAAAAATCAACTCTAGAACTGAAACCGAACCGATAACCGAATTTGTCGGTTTTCGGTTAACTGAATTTGTCCGTTTCGGTTCTAACCGAAACCGTTTAGACACCCCTATATACGCTGAAGACATATGCTTTTCAAGCAAAAATGAATTTTATTGAAAACTCAATATAATAACAGTGAATGAATCTCAAATCACTTAAACAATTATTTAAAGACATAAAAACGAACTCTACTTGAAAAGGACTAAAAACCTAAAAGGACAATAATTATGAAAATTAACCAAAATACTAAAAGAGTCTAAACAAGTGCGAAATGATAGAATTTGGACTCGAAGCCTATACATCACGACAAAGCCATGTGTTTTGTTCATCTTGTTGTTCTACTCTAGCAATGTATTATAATAACAATTTTGGGACCGGAAGTTGTGGGGTTCTCGAATCTTGATGACGTGTAAACTTATACTCATCATCTACTTGTTTCATATCATATTAGATAACAATCACTATCATCTTCATTTGATTGATCGTCATTGAAAAAACTATACAATGTTAACTTTCTATAGTTTTTTAATAGTTCTTACTTTATTACAGAAGTGGTGAGTTATAGGTTATAATGATATACTAGTGTATAACCTGTCGAGTTTCGACGGGAAATTATTTTACGTTGTAATTTATAAGTAAAAATTTAAAATAATAATTCAAAAATTATGTCTAGGAGAATGTTTATCGATTTTTTTCTTACTATATATAAAAAAAATCAATAGAAATTAAATTCAACAAATATATTTAAAAATATAATAATAAAATATTATTCTAAATATGAAAAGTGAAGACTATTTTTTAAAATATGAAAAATAACTTTGTAATTATCGATCTCTATCTAAAATTTCATTACCACGTTAATTATTGTACCGTGCATCTTACCATTTATCTAATATTTCATTATCAAGTGAAGATTAAAATTTTAAATCACTTTTGCTAGTGATAAGTAAGATTACATTGTAGGATTAATCATGACTAAATATATGTTTCGGTAGGTAAAGTCCTCGTTGGAAAGAGATTGCACATGTCCCGTTTATGTTCATATATAACAAAACAAATAGCTTTCATATCAGAGCGATATGTCTAGATTTGATAATAAGTTGTATTATGTTAAGGTTCGATAAAGAATTGCATTACGTTGTACTTTATAAGTCGAAATTTAAAAAATAACTTATTATTTGCTAGGGTTTAGTTACCTTGAGTTGTTGATAGCAATAGTGAAATGATATGATAGGCTAGAGTTAATCTACTCAGGTCGTTCTTTGCAGTGGAGCAAGACGATGGTTCGAATAGTTGAGGCTATGGTTTAGCTAGATCGACCCGTATAAAATATATATACTCGTGTCAATCCCAAACTCGATTAAAAATGATTTTACTACCATTCTCATCTAAAATTCATAGTAATATTCATAATTACCAAAATCATTTAAATTTATAAATACAAATCATTACAGTAATTGGTCATTCGTTTTAACAAAAACCCAATATGACAAATTAAAATCAATAAATAGTATAAACAACAAACTACTAAAAAATGAAGAAAATTCATTGTAGGCATGTCGATTAATATTCAGACTCATTTAAAAATAAGTTATTACGCGTTCTCGTCTCACACTCGTATAGTTTTAATTACTTACTAATTACCCGAAACTGTTAAATTTTATAAATATAAATTGTTACAAATATGATTATCAATTTCAACAAAAATCTCTGTATTAAAAAATAAAAATAAATATATAAATAAATAGTATAAATAAAAAAGATCTAAAACTGAAAAAATTCACATTGGCACGTTGATAAATGATTGAACCCGTTTAGACCGTCGAAACTTCCAAAGACTTTTTTATTTATAAAATATCTAATAATCAAATATTAATTTGTTATACTAATTGATTTTCGTTGAGGCTATAGTTCAAACACTCGAAGTTGTTGATCGTAATGGACAGAGACGATTGACCAAAATGATGAGGGTATGTTTCAGCTACATGGACCATCTAGGATCTAATTAAAAACTAATTAAAGTCTACTACTCTTCTCGTCTCAAACCCGTATGATGATATCTGTAATTAATCATATATATTTGAGTTTATAAATATAAATATAAACTATTAAAATAATTGATATTATACATATATAGAATTTATTTTTTTAAGTCAATTAATTAATAATAAATATAATAATTTAACCTTGAAATAATAACATAAAATTAGTTTCTTAAAATAGAATAGATTATTTTTACATTACGGATGTCTTTGGTATATCAGTGTTGGCATGTCCACCTCTGGATTTGAAATCACTGCTTATATACCCGACTATTTATACTTCAAAAAGATCTTCTCTTATTGTAGCAATTCAATCATAATAGCTATATAATTCAAACTCTTATAGTGTCATTTAATGTGATGAAAATTGAGTTTTCTCATTTATTAAAATATATTATATATTAATGGATGTAGCTTATAATTTATGAATTTTATAACTATTAAAATTAATTGGTATTGATGCATTTTGTATAACATTGTTTTAGTTGGTTCATTATATTTAAACCATTACATATATTTAAAGTTTATGAGTACATATTTTAAAACTATTTTCATAAGATTTATAAATGCACATATATTATGGATTAATATTTCTTATACTTTTAACATATTTTCAGAAAATAATAATTATGACATAAAAAATAAATATATATCGATTATTAGTGTATAGAAATTAATACAATATGACAATCATAGTATCAAAATTATTACAACATATCGACATTGTGATTGATTAATTGGTTGATTGTTTGCATGCTAAATCAATATTCGGTAAATATCACTTGAACTATCAAAATGTGATGGAAGTCTTCTTAATGAACTTACATAGTTTCATGATTAATCCCACGAAGTTTAATTACAAAACTAAAACACTTAAAATATATTGCACTTCTTGAAGGAAAAAAAAATAAAGGAATGATTTAATAGGATACATTACATCATTATTACAATACAATGATTTTAAATCAAATTGATATTATATATATATAAAGAATTATTTTTAAGTCAATTAATTAAGAACAAACAATCTGATAATTAACCTTTAAATAATAACATAAAATGAGTTTCTTAAAATAGAATATATTATTTTTACAGTGCGGATGTCTTTGGTATATCAATATTGACATGTCCACTATTTATACTTCAAAAAGATCATCTCTTATTTTAGCAACTAATCATAATAGCTATATAATTCAAACTCTTCTAGTGTCATGTAATATGATGAAAATTGAGTTTTCTCATTTATTAAAATATATTATATATTAATGGATATAGCTTATAATTTATGAATTTTGTAACTATTAAAATAAATTGGTATTTGATGCTTTTGTATAACATTGTTTTAGTTGGTTTATTATATTTAAACCATTACATATATTTAAAGTTTATGAGTACATATTTTAAAACTATTTCATAAGATTTATAAATGCACATATATTATCGATTAATATTTCTTATACTTTTAACATATTTTCAAAAATAATAATTATGACATAAAAAATAAATATATATCGATTATTAGTATAAAGAAATTAATACAATATGACAATCAGAGTATCAACATTATTACAACATGTGGACATTGTGATTGTTTAATTGGTTAATTGTTTGCATGCTAAATCAATATTAGCTAAATATAACTTGAACTATCAAAATGTGATGGAAGACTTCTTAATGAACTTACATAGTTACATTGTTAATCCCATGAAGTTTATTTACAAAAATAAATATTACACTTAAAATATATTATATTTCTTGAAAGAAAAAAATAAAGGAATGATTTATTAGGATATATTACATTATAATTACAATACAATGATTTTAAATCAAATTAAAATTAAAACAAATTGATAATGATTTAAGATTATAAATTGAATTAAATAAAAGTAATAAAGATAGATAAGCATTTATAATATCACATTTAATTTTAACATAACATTCAACATATTAAATGATAAGTGGTTAAATAAGGAAATTTGTGACATTTAGAAAATAAGAATGAAAAATCATAAAATGCCACATAGGATTATAGATGAATGTGGTGTCTTCAATATGTAATGGAATTATATATTAATAGATTATTCCTTTGATTTATGTTCTAATTAATTTGCAATTTCAATACATATACATAGAGTGGGGATTCATTATATGAAAAAATAGTGGGCTTCACTGCCGGACTCAACTGAACCATGAGCCTAATTAGGAGAAGCATTTCACCACTGCATGCCCTATTTGCATAGATCCACTATTTCCTATTTGCTTTTCAACCATGATATTTTATATAAAATAAAATAATATTTGTACATTTGAATGATTTTGGTCTATTTTAAACAAGGATATAACTCTTGGATTGTCATACAATTCGTATCTTCTAAACTACAGTATTTCATTGGATAAAGTTTGAAAAACAAAAAATTAATGCATGTTCTTTCTTCTTAATTTGTTCAAATTAAAAGAGTTGTTCTTGTTTATTCTCAGTAGAGCTTATTTTTTAACAAACAATAGAGCAGTGAAATTCATTGAAACATTGAAAAGTCTTAAGTGAAGGGCTAGTAAAGTTAGTAGAATTCCATCATAGTGTTCATACCAATAACACCACATTATATACAGGTTAAATTTAAGCAAGAAATCACCCAAACTAGACTTAAATAATTCGATCCACATGTATAATCGATAGCATATATAGCAGCATGAAGAAGAGTTCAGCAATCAATTGCGATGAGTAAAACATCATACATAGACATAAGAAGAAAAGAATGGTGCTGAAATGTGCATCATCATATTAGAATTGATCAACTCGTAGATATACAGACCCCTCTTAAAACAAGGAATCCAAATCAAACGAACTCAAAGTAAAATCTATGCTGTCTAAGTCTATGTCGTCCAGGTTGAAATCGCCCATCTCTGCCTGTAGACAACCCTCACCGCTGCATTTCTGTTGCTTGCAGCCTTCTTGCTCTATCTCTTCGCCGCCTCTCTTCCCCTTCGTTGCCGGAATGGATAATTGCGCCGTCTCTGGATCAGTTTTGGACGCCTTCTTGATGCTCTTGGTGATCTTGCACAACACAATATCGGTATTTGTTTTCCCCGTCGCCATCAACCCCGCAACAGTAAGAGAGTACTCGTGCATGATCCAATGCCCTAAATGCTTGCTCGCATTCGGACATGTAAACGACAACATACTCATGCATCCGATGATCTCTCCGGTGTCAGAACGCTCGATGTCTTTGCTGCCGGTTTGGGCTTTCCATGTGCCGCATCCTGCTGTTCTCAAATTCCGCTGGGAGTTGGGATCCCCGGCCTTGATGACTTTGGTGAAGACGTAGATGATTTTCTTGGTGGCGCCGTTTTCTTTCTTGGTCTGCCAGTTGTCGGCGTCGGTGAATACGTTCCACGGCTCCACGCCTTCGTCGCCGTAAAGGTCTCTGTAGATGATGCCGTCCCATGGCAAATCAAACCCCATCACCTTTGGATACAAGTAGCTTCCAATCAGGATTTCATCCGTAGGTTCGAAAACGAAGCCTTTTGGAATACTCATCATCTCTCTATTTCCTTCTCTCTCGTTTCTCAAAAGGTAAGAAGATATATAGAATGAATTCTCAGGTGCCCCTATGTATGTATTGTGATAAGATTTTGTTTTATTTTTTCTGAGTGGATAATGAAACTTAATTATGGAAATAAGAATCTCAATACTGAAAGTGAGAATCCCAAATATAACTCATGGCCGAGTTTATCCACCACTGCATGCCCTATCTTCATAGATCCCCTCTTTCCTATTGCTTTTCAACCATGATATTTTATATAAAATAAAATAATATTTGATATACATTGATACCGATTAATTGCAATTCAAATAAAAAACTCCAAACGACTTGCATTATTACATAAATCAGACAGCAAAAACAGAAGAGTTTCTTGGTACGATTATGATATATCGAGTAGATACATTGATGGCCTCATGGCAGATAGGGGCAGGCGCAGATGCAGCAAGGCAGAGTGTCGGCCTTGCAACACGAGCAAGGACCGCACGACCCTTCCCTGAAATGAAATTCTGCACACAACACACACAGATTAGTACGATGAAACCAAAAAGTATATATAATCAAATGCAAATATGAAATTTTGGTAAGAATGTTACTGGTCTTGTTTGTGGCTCGAGCTGCATCGGACGGCAGAACAGTCGTCGAGAGCAGGATGATGAAGATGATGAAAAATGATGCTATGATCAAACTCTTCTTCATGCTTCTATGCTTTAATTCAATAAAGTCTAATTGTTGTGTGCTGATTTGTTGCTGAAACTGAACCTACTTATATAGTGGTGTGTAAATGCTATGATTGAACAAATTGGAATTCTACAAACTTGACTAGCTCGTTGATTCAACTTTTTCCACGTTTAAACGAATTTGTTGCTTTATTTTGGTCCTATTTTCCATATTCATAATTTAATTAATATGTTGACGACGTCTTACATACTTCACGACGAGCACATCGTTTGCGGAAAAAATATCCTAGAATGTGAGAGAAGAACAACGTGTTTGAACAAATTAAGATGAATGGAGTCAATGGACATTCCCTTTTTTTGTGGAAAGCCTTTAGGTCTATGTGGGGAGTCAAAGTAAAAATCGAATAAGTAGAAAGATTATATGTTGTTGATTTTTGTCTCTAGCCCATTCTCATTTTGATCGGAACAGATCGACTAATTATTTTTTATTTTATTCCAGTTAGTAAGAGGGGCCGTGGACTAAGAAATA
Source organism: Salvia rosmarinus (assembly GCA_036937905.1). Lineage (NCBI taxonomy): Eukaryota > Viridiplantae > Streptophyta > Magnoliopsida > Lamiales > Lamiaceae > Salvia > Salvia rosmarinus. The sequence continues at coordinate 472,959 of CM072822.1, forward strand.
TAATTTTTTTCTTTCATTTTCCTAATTGAAAAAATAATTGAAAAATAAAACAACAAGTACAAAATGAGTAATAATCCCAGTGAGACGATACGATTCAATTCAACAATTTGTTCATTCGGTTCCACTTTCTCGGTCCGATAAATGCATTATTGGGCTGGTTGAAACGATAAACACTCTAGATTCGGGGCTCTTGCTATAGCTGAGCGCGGGAGATAAAGAAGACATATTCTATCATAAGTTGTTCCGACCAAGAAAAAGTGCAGCACCGATAAATCCATGAGAGATTATTTGTAAAATGGCTCCTTTACAAAAAAAAAAACTATTTTATCTAAGAAATTACTGTTGAAGCGTTGAATTTTACATTTAAAATCTAGACAGTCAATGATTTTAGTTAATATAATTGACTGTCAATTCAAGAGCTATTTCCTTAGTCTTCACACTATCAAGGTATGGAATTGACTCCAATCATTTAAGTTATAAAAATAGGAGAGGTGTTTCGCGTGACTATATACGCTGAAGACATATGCTTTTCAAGCAAAAATGAATTTATTGAAAACTCAATATAGTAACAGTGAATGAATCTCAAAACACCTAAACAACTATTTAAAGACATAAAACGAACTCTACTTCGAAAAGGACTAAAAAACCTAAAATGACAATAATTATGAAAATCAACCAAAATACTAAAAGAGTTGAAACAGGCCTAAAATGGTAGAATTTGGACTCAGAAGCCTATGCATCACGTCAAAGCCATGTGTTTTGTTCATCTTGTTGTTCTACTCATAGGAATGTATTATAATAACAATTTTGGGCCAGGAAGTTGCGGGTTTTTGAATCCTGCCGACGTGTAAGTTTATACTCATCAGCTACTTGTTTCACATCATATTAGATGACAATCAATATCGTCGTCAATTGATTGATCGTCATTGAAAAAATTATCCTAAAATGTTAACTTTCTATAGTTTTTCATTAGTTCTTACTTTTTACGGAAGTTATGAGTTATAGGTTAGAATGATATATTATTTCTTTTGATTTATGTTCTAATTTACAATATATATATTAGTTTTTCATTAGTTCTTACTTTTTACGGAAGTTATGAGTTATAGGTTAGAATGATATATTATTTATTTTGATTTATGTTCTAATTTACAATATATATATCGGCATCACAATTATTAATTTTCAATTAGCATCATGTGCATCTCAAGCAATAGAGAGCCACATGATCAATCTCTGATTGAAACCAAAGCACCAAAGCAATATAATACATATATATCATAAAAACATACAATAAGCCACTCAAATTAAACTCTATAGCTCCATCCGATATCTCTCAACACATGTCAATCTTACTCCATCTTCTCTCACAAAATTTCAACACTTCTTCACCACCTCAGTTTCGCTGGAAAATATTGCAAGAGATAGACCACCGTGATTTACGCCCTCACCACTACAACAAAAAAACCTTTTTCAAATACTGAGAAGTGCCCCAATATATTGTATTTGAGGGCACTTTTGATTTTCGGGGCACTATCATAGTGTTGCTAAGTATCATGTCCCAAAAGAGTTTGGGGCACTTTTAAGTGTCTTTGGGGGCACTTTTAAATATTTTTTAGATTTTTTTAAAAATTTTCTATAAATTTAATATATCTAAGTGCCTCAATAATATATCTTAGAGGCATTTAATAAATAGTGACTCTAAATAAGTGCCCCAATATCTGTTTTTTGTTGTAGTGCACATTCTCATGAAATTCGGGTGTGGGGCTCTGAGGGAGAAAACTCTCTCTTTTGGAACAAGAATTGGATTACAAGCGCCTCCACATGCTTAACTCAGTTAGATAAGAGCTAGTTAGAAGATTTGGAGCAAAAATAGGATTACGTAACTCCAAATTTATCATATTGAATATGAAAGCCCAATGTCGCAACCAACAGCACTATTCAAAACTTTGAGGGACCTAAACAAACATATATCCCATAAATATCAACTGCAAGAATGAGATAACTAATCTTGATAAAATAAAAACTATACTTTTCTATGTTACTACACATCATAGATAACCTAGTAACTAACCATCTCAAGTGTCGTCGTCGCTATCTGTTGTCGCGTGTTAGAAATTGACTGGTCTGGAAGTGTAACAACTCACGATTCGCAGAAGGTTAGTTCTTTAAGATTTGTTGGCTTCTCCCGCCTCCAAATTGAATCAAGCAGATCTCTTGTTAAATTTTCATTCTTTTGGGCGGGCCTTGATCGATGATAGGATCAACAATTGCCAACCGCTCTGCTAGGTATCGAGCTTTTCTCCCATCGCCAGTTGGAGGGCATAGCCTCCGGAAAGGTGGTGGTGGTGGCGCAGGAGGCAGCTGTGAAGTAGTATAAATCAAACTCCGGATAATAATTCTCGTCGCAAATTGACATCACGAGTTTAATGCTTAGTTGATATGCATCAGCACTCACATAACAGTGAAAATTGGCGGTTCATTGAGATTGTGCGACTCTAAACTTCAGCCTCTATGTTCTGAACTATAAAAATCTCTTGAATTTATTGGATATAAGTAAAGATAATTGAATACAGAACTTGAATATGGGTTGTGAATTAACTTATGGACGATTGCTTGATATTTCTATTTGATGGTGGTAATGAATGCTTCAATGCTTGAGAAATATCTACTTTTCTTGTTGATTTTGAAACTGCCGAATGTTTGGTTTTTAAAGTACAATCTAGTAATTAGGCAATAGGGTAGGATGTGAGATTAATTTTCTCTTTGATGTTAGGTGTTAAAAGTTGGCTGAAAAGTGGGCAAAGTTGATGGGATGTGTTGAAGTACGATGGGGTAATGTAATGTTTGGTATTTAATTGATGTGTATTAACTTTAAAGTACAATCTAGTAATAGGTAATAGGATAGGATGTGAGATTGATTTTCTCTTTGATGTTAAGTGTTAAAAGTTGGCTGAAAAGTGGGCAAAGTTGATGGGATGTGTTGAAGTACGATGTGTTAATGTAATGTTTGGTTTTTAATTTATGTGTATTAACTTTAAAGTACAATCTAATAATTGGGTAATAGGGTAGGATGTGAGATAATTTTGGCTAATTTTAGATATTAGAATTGTGTGAACACTAGAATGGTAAATTCACAATTTTATGAATCGACCCATAACCACCCTTTTATTTTGGCTAATTTTAGATATTAGAAGAATCGGAGCTACTTCACTCGCACCAACAGGTTACGTCCCTAATTTGTGTGATAATTTTGGCTAATTTTAGATATTAGAATTGTGTGAACACTAAAATGGTAAATTCATAATTTTATGAATCGACCCATAACCACCCTTTTATTTATTTATGTAAAAAAATATTCGTATTTATTGTGAAGAATTGGTAGCATTTCTTCAAATAATTTTTCAAGCAATTTCAACCTAAGCATTTTTACTTTGTTTGTTAATTTCATAGATTTAATTAATTAACAATTATGCAAAAAAAATCCTTCATTTACTTTGTTTGTTAATCTCGCCGATCCAAGTTGAATAATCTAATTATTGAGCCTATCTCCGGATCCGCTTGAAAAATAGTAAACCAGGGCTACCATCCAAACACACTATATAAAATGATAATTTGTCAACAAACATTTACTACGCAAAATATAGAAGCTAAAAAAATTATTTATTTATAAAAAGTAATTGAAAATAATAGGACCTACTCTTTTTTCCACGACATTCTCAATAAATGTTAAATTGGCTAGAGTATTAGTAGACACCAGATAGTTTACTTCAGATTTTACAATGAAGAGCACACAAAATGTCACATACAAACATCCACGGTGAGATTGATCCATTCTACACATGAAGGAAAAAACTTTGCATAATTGTTAATTAATTAAATTTATGAAATTAACAAACAAAGTAAAGATGCTTAGGTTGAAATTACTTGAAAAATTATTTGAATAAATGCAACCAATTCTTCACAATAAATACAATGCTGAAAAATATATATATAGAAATTTGGACAAAGTTATAAAATTATAAAAAAAACTATAGAACCGTGCGGGTCTAAGGACATTGGTGAAAAATTATGATACTTAATTTTGATAATATATATAAAATTAGGTACTTTTAAAAAAGAATATAAATTACTTAAATTTACTCGATTACTCAAGATGACTCTTGTTGGTCATGTCAATCACTTGAAATTGATTGAGAATTGGTTTAGCCCAAATTAGGGTACCCACAATGGTGGATTTGTAACTAAAAACTAATTTTTAGTTTATCATTGTGGATCAATAAATCAGTTTTTTTTTTTAAAAACAAGAAACCAGTTTATTGTGGGTCCCACCGCGCGTGACACGCACGCACGTTGGTTGGCGCGTCTGCACTGCAGCCGCGAGAACCGCAATATTTGACTCCTTTTTTTTTTCTTCTCCTTTAGGGTACCCACAATGGTGGGTTTTTAACTAAAAACTAGTTTTTAGTTTATCATTGTGGATATCAACAATTATTGTCCATGAAAACTACAGAAACCAAGTGACGTTCACAAATCATATAAAAGAGGTAAATAGATAACAATCTATTGTTTATAAGGTTAATGAGCATAGTATGAGTTAACGTTGGATAGCCTATGTAATATATATACCCAACATTCTTTTTGAGACAAGAAATGATGCAGAGCTCAGTTAATTAATGAGATTTACAAGAAAATTAAGAGACGGGAAAAGTAATTGGAACAAGTGTGAGTAAATGAGAGTAACACAAACAGATCATACCTTGATCGAAATTAGTGTAATTTTTGAGTAATTGCAACAAAGGAAACTGAAAAAATGAGAAAGAGGCGTTCCTCTGTGTGTGTGTGTGTGTGTGTGTGAAATATTAATATTGGGCTCTCAGTTGTGGCTAATCCGAATAATTAGGAGGCCTATATATACATTCATGAAGGTGTGGTTTGTGCGTGTGGTGGAAACATGTAATATTCCGAAGAAATGAACGCCTTCTTACGCTATTTAAACCCGTGAATTAGGGTTTTGCCGTTTATTATTTTGGAAAGACATCGAATATTGATTCGATTCAAGATGTGAAATGTAATTCCTTTTATATTCACTAAGAATCGTGAATTAAGGAATAGAATATTATAAGTAGTTCGACAAGATAATTTTAACGTCGATTACGTATCGAACGTCGAATTTTATGAAATTTTCTAAGCAGTGAAGCTTGGAATTAAATTCCTATATTAATGAAATATTATTTATAAAGTAAGTACGAACTTACTACGACCATTTTGAGATGAGTCGATTATTAACGTTTTGAGACGTTTTGAAAAATGGGTTTAATGATCAGGAAATTAAAATAATTAATTTCCTATGATTATTTTATATAATTAGATTATTATTAAGCATCAAAATCAATACTAAAGCATGAAGAACTCGATAGTGATCATTTGTTAAAATTGAAACCCTAATTTGAAAACTAGGGTTTTCACATGAAATGATACCATTAAATTATCCTATGCTATAATCTATTATCTAAACCATATGTTATGACATATATATATATATGGCATGAAAATGACTTATGTACCCTTTGTGAAATAAAATGTCGTGACTTACGTGTGATGGGCATATTCACCATTTTTGGTTCATGCTTTGCTATGCCTTGTTTTCAATTAATTAAATGATGTGTGCTTATCTTAGGATTATATTTTGATTAATACATAGTACTAAGGTACAAAGAAAATAAAATCCACCCTTGGACCTCCATATAGCCGACGGCTACCCTCCCTTGTGCATGATTTTATTCTTTTCCATTGCCCAATCCAATGAGAGGCTTTTAGCACTCCTAATCATCATAATCCCACTACCATTTTGCTACCAATATTTTATTCATTTGATGGAGGAGCCAGTGAGAAAAGGGATAGATAGAGGGGACTCTTCTCATTCCACCTCACTTCACTCATTATACACATTCAAACACTTTGGAACACTCCAAAATACTCCCATTCTCCCCATTTTGCTGCCATAGCCGAGAGCTCCTCCCCATTTGCAAAATATTTTTGTTCTTCTTCCTTTCTTCTTCCTTCACAAGCTTGATACACTTGACATTGTTTCTTTGAATCCATTCTATTTCAAAGGTAAGAATGGACCATGGTTTCGATTTTACTCTCATTTTACAAAAATCGAACGCATGTTCTTGAGTGTATGTAAAGTTCTTAATGTTCTTGTGTATGAGATATTGTGTATATATATGTTCTTGATGATTTTTGTATATAAAAATAGGAAATGTATTTTAGGATGGATTTAAGTTATTACATGTGAAATATTTGAAAGGATCTAGCCAATATATATATAGTTTGAACCTTGGATCTTGTTAGAAATTATTTTCGAAAATGCTATAAAAATGTGGTTGATGACCGATTGTTTTTAAAATTATTTTGAGGATGGATTATTGATCTATGACATGATAAGAGTTCATAGTAATTTATTTGGAATTTTTAGAAAAACCTATGCCCTATTTTTGAAATGGCCGAGAGCTTTAAAATTTGTATCTTGGTGTATGATTTTTATTTTGAACATGCAATGGTATATTAATGTTCTAGGACCTTGATTATGTGTTCCATGAATTTATTAGAATTTTTGAGAACCAAATGCATTATTTTTTGAAATGGCCGAGAGCTTTAAAATTTGTATCTTAGTGTATGATTTTTATTTTGAACATGCAATGGTATATTGATGATCTAGTACCTTGATTATATGTTACATGATTTTGTTGGAATTTTTGGAAATCAATTACGATTTTAAATCAAATAAACCGTGAGCTTCAAGCTCAACTATGGTGATGATTCAAATGGTTTTTGATGAATCTATGATGTTATATTGTTATATTATAGTGTATAAGCATGGTGTAGAATTATTAGAATTTTGGAAACCAAATACCCTTTGAGTTCAAAAAGCCGAGAGCTCATGCTCCATAAGTGATGATTCAAATGGTTTTGGTAAATGATATGATGTTATATTGTTATACTATAGTATTTGAGCATGGTATAATTTTGTTGGAATTTTACAAAGTGTTTGGTATTCTATTTGGTATTACCGTGAGCATTAAGAGTATAATCCTTGATGAAGAAATTGTTTATGATGGACTATAGGTTATAAATGTATTATATATTAATGTTGGAACCTTGTACTAAGTGTATAAAATTTTTGAGAATTGTTGGACAATTATTTGATAATTACCGTGACCTTATATAATTAATAAGGTGATGATCGAATGATATTTGGATGATATTAATACATATTAATGACCATAGTATATAATAATACACTATATGAAATTAGAAAAAAATTTAGAAATCATTTGGTAATTTTGAGAAATTACCGTAAGCATTATCGGATTTATAAGGATTTTTAAATCCTTTTTAATTAAGATTAATAATATATTATATGTCTAATAATTATTTTAGACATATTCAAATTTTATAAGAAATTTTAAACATAGATTACTATGTTTGTGACGAAACGTTATATTTAATAACGTTATTAAAGAAATAAAATGTTTAATGATTAAAAGGATTAATATTTAAGAAAATATTAATAAAGTCCATCGATTTTCATGACAAATCGAGAATTGGGACTTTACGAAAAGAAATCAATTGAGAATCGATTTATAATATGAATTAGTAAGAAATTACTATTGAAAGTCAAAATTTTTGACTTTTTAAAGTCAACATATGAAAAACGTTCGATAAATACGCTAATACGCGTAAAATATACTAATTAGGTAAAGAAACCTCATTAGTAAGAAAAGATTTCATAATTGAAATCCTTATATCAAGAAACGTATAAATACGTTGAACGTTTAAACCGGAAGGGTTAAAACGAAATAGTTGAACGTGTCTCGAAGAACGAGAACTGTTTGATTGAAATACGCAATTAAAAAGCGTATCGAATTCGTTAAGGAATTCAGTTTATATCGATATAGAATATCGAAGTTTATTCTAGACTTTGAGAGTCTCGAAAACGTGAACGACGTACTAAAACATCTCTTTACGTAAAGGTGTGGGCGCGACGCGACGACGGTAGGACGTTGACGAAATCAAATTAAGAATTGAGTTAAGGCGAACCATAGTCCGGTGGGCTTCTTTTCTAAACCAAAATGTGACTTCGCTATACTTTCCAAATGAATTTATTTATGATGCTTATTTCAACTGTTGTTAAAATGTTTACAAGATTACCTGCCAAAAATGTTTATGTTTTGTGTATGTATCCTATCCATGAAATGTTATGAATGTTGTTGGGTAGCTCCCAACTTATGAATGAAATCGATATCGGATCCTATGCCGGAAGGACAATACCTGGCTAGGATTAACGTGTACACCTAGGTGACTGTGTGCTGTAAGGACAATTCACGGTGGTCACGGCGTCGTAGAGGAGGCCTCCTTCACGACGTTCGAACTATTATGTTATGATGAAAGGGTAAGGGATATGGATCATACACGCAAGTAAAAATGCTTGTGGCGACTTTTATGAACCGATGAAAATATTTTAGTAAGTCAGGCATTTCAACTAAAACCCTCGTGTCTTAACATGATGTTGGCGATGTAATTCAAATATGATAAAATGTTTTCCGCATGAGTCCACCGAGTGCATTCTTGTACTCACCGCATGTTTGTTTTAAATGTGCGGGTTGAGCTCGATGATGATGATGGAGGTGTTGGGAAGTCCGAGTCCTTGATGTTTTGATAAGACATGTTAACCTTGAATACATATCGTCATATATGTATTCACACACTTTCCGCTGCAACTCTGAATTTATTTTACGTTATGTATGATGATAAGATGATATGAACTGTTGAAGTCCTTCATATCATTAATATCTTAATATCCTTTTGGTCTGTTGGAGGATAAAGCGACATACACTGTTGAGGTCCGTCAGACCATTGTTAATCTTTGGGTCCGATAGTCTAACCCACCTGATTTGATATGTTATCAACGTATGTTATGTTCAAAGCATGTTAGTTTACATTTGATATGCATCTTTATAATAGCCTTTGTGAACCCTAAATACTATTCCTAGTATTAGTCCGCTCCAGTCCGGGTTATCCGGAGTGGGGTTGTGACAAAACAATAGTAGTACGATGATGTAATATGTAGCCAGAAAATCCAATTGTGACAGTGATGTATTATGCCCTAAAATCCTCACTTTCTCCTTTCAATTTCTGGAAAGGACTTCGTTAATCCACGACCAACACCTCACGCCGGCGTTCATCCAGTAATAGCGCCATTGCTCGTTCCAGCAACACCGCCGTCCTCATGTAGCAGTCGCCATGCCGTCGTCGTTCTGCCCACGACTGCTCGCCGCGCCAAATGTGTTGGTGGTGGTTTCACTTATTTGTGCTTCAAGTATACTAGACAAAAACATTTGTTAGAACAAACATTGATAATTTCTCTTACAGCATAGTTAGTTGAATATTATTACGATTTTCCCCATGTCTTGTGGTGAAACTTTTATTTTTGCAAATCCTGTGACATCTGTGAGTCTTTCATAGTCTACTAAAGAAATATCGCAATGTGAATATTGAACAGGTTTGGGCAGCTTCAGGCTGTAGACCTTCAGAGCATCGAACCAGCCATAAGAGCAGGTTATCCAACACTTGCTAAATCTTTTTACAGTCTTGTACTAGTATATGATGTTGCGGGAATACATATGTCTATTCATTTGTCATATGTCTTTACCAATATTTATTGTTAGAGAACTTATCTTAGATGTTTTGAACTTGTAAATTTATACAATAATAGAGATGTTCTGTCAAGTTCTTCATCTTTGTGGACCAATTTAACTTCATTTACATCTCACTATTTGCCAATCTCATTAATCACTGTTCCTCTCAGTATTTATGCTTGTTCAAATGCCAAAGAAAAACTGTTGAGCAAGTTTATATTGTTGTTTCTATCTACAATGGCAGGTGCAGCAAGTGCAGTCAGTTTCTGCTGCTTGGGATCTGAAGGAAACATATCCAGCTGCTGACGATAAAGAGATAATGCCATCGAAAGGAACTGCAGAAGGCAGACTCCCAGAGACCCCTCTCCTGAAGAAAGCTCAGCAACAATGGACCTGTGACCTATGCAAGGTGACAACCACAAGTGAGATAACGTTAAATAGTCATCTTCAGGGGAGCAAACACAAGGTCAACCTTGAGATGACCCTGAAAGAAAGCTTGCATGATGCAAAAGATACAGGACCCTCACCTTTGGTAACTTTTGAATCTCAATCAGCCAATTTGATTCTGATATTTCTTTTTTGCTCAAGTATTATTGATTTTAGAATTATTGCTTTTATTACTGGTATATTTATAAAGATTTAAGAGACCACTGGGATCTTAAATATGAGAAACTGAGCAAGTGTCCCTTATTTTGCCTTTATGCACTTCATATCAGCAACATGCAAGTACTTCATCTTTAATAGTAGATCTAACTAATCACTTTTCCTTTCAGTTTGCATTTGTTCAAAGTCCAAGCATAAACTGTTGAGAAATGATATATTGTCATTTCTATCTGCAATGGTAGATCCAGCAAGCCCAGTCAGTTTCTGCTGCTTGGGATCTGAACGGTAAACATGTATCTGCTGAGGATGAAGACATAATTCCACCAAAAGAAATTGCAGAAAAGAAATGCCCAGAAACCCCTCTCCTCAAGAATGCTCAGCAAGAATGGACCTGTGATCTATGCAAGTTTACTACCGAGAGTGAGTCAACATTGAATGACCATCTTCAAGGGAGCAAACAAAAGTCCAGGCTGAGACAACCCTGGAAGCAAGCTTGCTTGAAGCAAAAGATACAGGACCTTCACCTTCGGTAGCTTGTGAAACTCAATCAGCAACCTATTTTGATTTTAATGCTTCTTTTATTAATGGTATAAAAGAAATTACTGGTATCTTATAAATAGAATAAACTAAGCTGCAATCCCTTATTTTCCCTTTAGGCACTTCATAGCTGTCACAAGCTTCTGTCAAGTTCTTCATCTTTGTAGACCAAATTAGCTTCATTTACAATCTCACTCTTTGCCAATCTCATTAATCATTGTCCCTCTCTGTATTTATGCTTGTTCGAAGGCCAAAGAAAACTGTTGAGCAAGGTTATATTGTTGTTTCTATCTACAATGGCAGGTGCAGCAAGTGCAGTCAGTTTCTGCTGCTTGGGATCTAAAGGGAACATATCCAGCTGTCGACGATAAAGAGATAATGCCACCAAATGGAACTGCAGAAGACAGACTCCCAGAGACCCCTCTCCTGAAGAAAGCTCAGCAACAATCGACCTGTGACCTATGCAAGGTGACAACCACAAATTCTAGAATGAACTTCTCCACTTTAATCACATTTTGGGTATTGTTTCTCTACTGTTGTTACTGCCATAGGACATGCGCGAATAACAAAAGCTGCATATGTCATTTTTTCTGACTGTGTTTATTTTTCTAAACTTGGAAGTATTGCATATTGCATCTGTGTTTATTTATAATCTTGGAAGTATGCTATGAATCATGATACACTGACGGTAAGTGTCATGTCTGCGCATACTGACATCAATTATCGATGTTTTGTGTGTGTTTGTGGTCCGTTAGCAAGTTATCTGCTATTTCTTTTAGTTTTTGTCTAAGATTTGAGCCCTCAACCTCTGTTGTATTTCAGTTCAAAGGATCAGGGTATCCATCGTAATGAAATTGCGCAAAAACTCAAAATCCTTTCTTGTATCCAAGAGCAGGGGCGGAGCTAGGGGAACTGGGATAAGCTCAAGCAACTCCTTGTAATTTTTAACACTATGATAATGTGGATTTTATTAAGACTTTTTTTTGTATTAGTATTTATATAGTTGTTTTTCTTTGTTTTCAATTTTAACACCTCTAAGCTATTTGGTAAGCTGTGAACTTTTTTCCCATCGACATATTTAAGTTATGTATTTCAAAAGGTGTATATGGCTAATTTTTTTATTTTTTTTTTCAAAAGATTTGTATTGGTGAATGCGCATTCAAAGGTGTATATGGCTAAAAATTTGCACTGATTTAGGTTTTGTGCCAATTAGTTGTCAGACCGGCAACATTTGTTGATCCCTCTCTGTAAATCCGATTAATTGTTACTTGTTAGGATATGAAAAACTACATTTGGTGTGACCTCACTTCATTTCATTTGAAAAGATAACAAAGGGATTGAACCAATTTGTGCTCATCTTTGCTTAGCTAAACCATCTCCTGAAACTGGCAAACTAAGAGAGCGACCGTGGTGAAGAGCCTTGGATCTCAAAGGTGAGAGAGCCATTAATGTTTTTGTTGGTGAAAAGGAATGCTAACTGATAAAGAGAGCTTCTACCCTATGATAGGGGTTGCCCCCATTGATGATAGCTTTTTATTTTTGTCAAAATTAGGAAACTTACTAATTTGGTGGATATGGCCATGAATTGATCTTTAACTTGATCATAGAAGCCTGTATTTATGTTACTGGTTTATGTCTCTTAAATTGTAACAAATGAGGTTTGATCTTCTATGCAATTTTCAGTGACATTTTGGAAATTGTTACATCTTCTATTCTTAAAAATGTTGAAAAGATTTGATAAAGATTGAAATCTAACTAAACTTATTAGTAGAGCAGATGATGGTTTTCTATACATATATTGCAGACCAGCAGCTATCAAGAATACAAAGACGATACAGACCGCGCAAACATGTAACAGAACACGATTGGCATGAGCACGGATTTGGCAATGCAGAAGTTGAGAAACTCGACTCCCAGACTGACGAGGCACTCATTCACGCTTCTTCTCACAGCAAACTCGCCTTATGTAAGTAAAGCTCGAGCCTTTTGACATTTCTTGAAATCTTGATCACTCTGAGAACACACACCTGTTGGGCTCTCTTTTATTTTTGACCCATGAGCCCATGAACTATTTTTTAATAGGGCAAGGAAAAACCCATCAAAACACACACAAATTCGCGCAGCCTTTGCCTTCAGTTTTTCAGAGCGCAGTCGCAGAAAAATCCGTTTCCGGAGATTGCACCGTTAGATCGTCGTGATTTTTGGACAGAAGATTCACCACATCTGGGCCAACATTTTGGACGGTGGAGATCGGTTTTGAGGTCCGGAGGTCGGATTCCGTCAGTCTGCACAGAGGAGAAGATTTGGTGATATTCTTCTTGATCTTGCTCTGTTTTCGATTCCATATATCTTGATGTGTTTATTTCAAGTATATGATGATTTGTATGCCTCTAGTATAATCTAGAAGATTGTGTATTGCTCAATTATTGGTGATAGTGGATTTAAGCGGCTCTAGTAGTCCGTGGTTTTTCCTCTCTTCGTTTTGAGAGGTTTTCACGCTAAAATTTGTGTCTCCTTATTATTGCATCTAGAATACCCTATTTGTCTGCTTCTCAAAGGTTCATACGGTTGGGAAAATTAGCCAAACGAATATTGATTCCGCATTTGTTGTTTATCGCTTTGTGGCGTGTTTTATTTCCATCGATTGGTATCAGAGCTAAGTGTTTTTATTGGGGTAGACTTGTTTGAACGATGGAAGCTAATACAAGTAGGATGGTCAATTTGAATGGTTCTAATTATCATATTTGGAAAGGCAAGATGGAAGACCTTCTTTATGTGAAGGATTATTATTTGCCTGTGTTTTCTGCTGATAAACCTCAGAATAAAACAGATGCAGAGTGGAATATTTTGCATAGACAGGTCTGTGGGTATATTCGGCAATGGGTTGATGATAATGTTTTGAATCATATCAGTGGAGAGAATCATGCTCAAACTTTGTGGAACAAGCTTGAACAGTTGTATGCTCGAAAGACCGGGAACAATAAATTGTTCTTAATTAAACAGATGATGAGCTTGAAGTATCATGATGGAACTCCTATTATCGATCATTTGAATTCCTTCGTGGAATTATTAATCGACTTGCGAGAATGGGTATCAAGTTTGAAGATGAGATACAAGGCTTATGGCTCCTCGGCACTTTACCGACTCGTGGAGACTTTTAGGACATCGTTGTCCAACTCGCACCGATGGTGTAATCACCATGGAATTGGCTAAAGCGTATTTTAAATGAAGAGATGAGAAGAAAGTCACAAGGTTCCTCTTCACATTCGGATGTCTTAGTCACGTAGCGCGGGGAGAAGTCGAGTAGAGGTCCGAGTAAGAGGCAAGTATCAAGTAAATCCAAAGGCAAGTTTGCTTGATGTTGAGTGCTATCATTGTGGTAGAAAAGGACACACAAACGCATCGCAGACGGTTGAAAAGGAGAACAAGCAGCCAATCACAACAATCAAAAGAACAACCATAAGAAAGATGATGGCGGTAATGATAATGGTGAAGTCAACAATACTACGAAGAGTTCTTTATTTGTCGTGACCTTGATATGATCAACACCGCACACGATGATGCGAGTTGGGTTGTTGATAGTGGTGCTACGTGTCATGTAACATCACATATGGATTTTATTCATCTTACACGCCTGTAACTTTGGTAATGTTAGGATGGGTAACAATGAGTTATCAAATATTGCGGTATTGGAGATGTTCGTTTGAAGTTTGATCATCGAATGGAGTTGGTTTTACATAATGTAAAACATGTTCCGATATGCGACTTAATTTGATCTCTGCAGGTTGCTTGACGATGATGGTTACAACAACAACTTTGGTAACGGAATTTGGAAACTCACCGTGGCTCTTTGATCGTGGCAAGAGGTAAAAGAAGCTCAAAGTTATACATGACACATCCGATGATCTTGAAAGACGTGGTCAATGCAAGTGGTGAATCCGACTTGACCGATTTGTGGCATAAGAGACTTGGTCACATGAGTGAAAAGGGATGTCTCTCTTGTTGAAGAGAAGTGTATTACACGGTGCATGATATTCATCTCAAGAAGTGTTCTCACCGCTTTGGCGTAAATGTAACGTAGTTTCCTTTAAGAGTCATCCTCCTTCCGGAAGGAGAATATACTGATTTGGTGCATTCGATGTTTGTGGTCCTATGAGGACTAGGACACTTGGTGGTTGCTCCTACTTTGTCACATTCAACGATGATCACTCCAGAAAGGTATGGGTTTATACCTTGAAATCTAAAGATCAAGTATTTGAAGTGTTTAAGCAGTTTCATGCCTCGGTTGAGAGACAGACTGGAAAGAAGCTCAAGTGTATTCGGACAGATAATGGAGGTGAATACATTGGCCCCTTTGATGCTTATTGTAGAGAGCAAGGTATTCGACATCAAAAGAGTCCTCCCAAGACACCGCAATTGAATGGATTAGCAGAGCGGATGAACAGAACCTTGATGGAGCGTGTCAGATGCTTGTTGTCACATGCAGGGTTGCCAAATTCTTTTGGGGAGAAGCTTTGAATACGGCGGTACATGTTATTAATTTAACTCCTTGTATTCCTTTGTCCTTTGATGTCCCTGACAGGTTTGGAGCCGCAAAGATGTTTCACCGTCATTTAAGGTCTTTGGATGCAAGGCCTTTGTGCACATTCCCAAAGATGAAAGATCAAAGCTTGATGTGAAGTCCAAGCCATGTGTTTTCTTGGCTATGGCCAAGATGAGTTTGGCTACTGATTATATGATCCACCACAAGAAACTTATTCGCCGAGATATTATTTTCATGGAAGATCGACCTTGAAAGATGTTGAGAAGAAAGAGACAGTTCCTCAACATAATGATGATCCCGCTGATTTGGATCCGGTCCTCCTCAATATGTTGAACCACCGATTGAAGATGATGTTCGAATGATGAACAACATGGTATCGATGATATTGATGTTCCGAGCAGCGAGGTGGATGAAGACTTTCATCCGTAATTGCGGCACCGGATATTCCATCATTTATCCCACTTAGGCGGTCTCGAGAGATCGTCATCCTTCCACCCGTGTTTACGATGAGTATGTCTTACTCACCGATGGGGAGAGCTGAGTGTTATGCGTGAGGCCATGGAAGATGAGCACAAAGGAAGTGGTTTGAAGCCATGCAAGATGAGATGAATTCCTTGTATGAGAACAATACATATAAGTTGATGAAGTTGCCTAAGGGTAAGAGAGCTTTGAAGACCAAGTGGGTCTACAGAGTGAAGACTGAAGAGCACACCTCACAGCCTAGATACAAGGCTAGATTGGTGGTCAAAGGGTTCAGTCAGAAAAAGGGTATTGATTTCGATGAGATTTTCTCTCCGGTCGTGAAGATGGGATCTATTCGTGTTGTTCTTGGTTTGGCAGCTAGCCTTGATCTTGAGGTTGAGCAGATGGATGTCAAGACAGCTTTTCTTCATGGTGACTTGGATAAGGAAATCTACATGGAACAACCTGAAGGTTTTCAGGTTAAGGGCAAAGAAGATTATGTGTGTAAGCTTCAAAAGAGTCTTTATGGGTTGAAGCAAGCACCAAGACAGTGGTATAAGAAGTTTGAGTCAGTTATGGGGGAGCAAAACTACCGAAAGACTATTTCAGATCACTGTGTTTTCTTTCAGAGGTTTGATGATGATGATTTTATCATTTTATTGTTATATGTTGATGACATGTTAATTGTTGGCAAGAATGCAGAAAGAATAGCTCAGCTGAAGAAACAATTGAGCAAGTCTTTTGCTATGAAAGACTTGGGGCCAGCAAAACAGATTCTTGGCATTCGGATCACTCGAGATAGAGCTTCCAGGAAGCTACACATGTCACAGGAGCAATACATCGAGAAGGTGCTTCGCAGATTCAACATGGATAAAGCTAAAGAGGTTAGTTCACCTCTTACTACCAACTTCAAGATGATGGATAAAATTGTCCCTCTTCTAAGAAGAAGATTGAAGAGATGGATAGGGTCCCTTATGCCTCACCGTAGGGAGCTTGATGTATGCTATGGTGTGCACACGGCCCGATATTGCTCATGCGAGAGGTGTTGTCACGGTTTCACAACCGGGTAAAAAGCACCGGAAGCGGTGAAGTGGATTCTCGATATCACGTGGTACTTCCAAATTGGGTATAACATTTGGAAATGGGAGCCGATACTTGTTGGTTATCTCGACTCGATATGGCGAAATAAAGACAACATGAAATCCACTGGATATTTGATGACTTTTGCGGAGAGTCAGTGTCATGGCAGTCAAGACTGCAAAAGTGTGTGGCTTTATCTACCACCGAAGCTGAGTATGTGGCTGCAACAGAAGCGTGTAAAGAACTATTATGGCTGAAAAGATTTATGCAAGAGATTGGCTTTATGCAACAGCGTTACGTGGTTCTTTGTGACAATCAAAGTGCAATTCACCTTGCTAAGAATTCTATGTTTCACAAAAGAACAAAGCATATCGATGTGAGGTATCATTGGATTAGAGATGCTCTTGAAGACAAGCTATTTGAACTTGATAAAGTTCATACCGATGATAATGGTGCCGATATGTTAACAAAGGTTTTGGTAAGGAAAAGTTGAAGATATGTTGCTCGATCGCCGGATGGCGAACTCTTCCTCATGAGTCAAAAGGGGAGATTTGTTGGGCTCTCTTTATTTTGACCCATGAGCCCATGAACTATTTTTAATAGGGCAAAGAAAACCCATCAAAACACACACAAATTCGCGCAGCCTTTGCCTTCAGTTTTTCAGAGCGCAGTCGCAGAAAATCCCGTTTCCGGAGATTGCACCGTTAGATCGTCGTGATTTTTGGACAGAAGATTCACCACATCTGGGCCAACATTTTGGACGGTGGAGATCGGTTTTGAGGTCCGAGGTCGGATTCCGTCAGTCTGCACAGAGGAGAAGATTTGGTGATATTCTTCTTGATCTTGCTCTGTTTTCGATTCCATATATCTTGATGTGTTTATTTCCAAGTATATGATGATTTGTATGCCTCTAGTATAATCTAGAGAAGATTGTGTATTGCTCAATTATTGGTGATAGTGGATTTAAGCGGCTCTAGTAGTCCCGTGGTTTTTTCCTCTCTTTCGTTTTGAGAGGTTTTCCACGCTAAAATTTGTGTCTCCTTATTATTGCATCTAGAATACCCTATTTGTCTGCTTCCTCAAAGGTTCATACGGGTCGGGAAAATTAGCCAAACGAATATTGATTCCGCATTTGTTGTTTATCGTTTGTGGCTGTATTTATGTTACTGGTTTATGTCTCTTAAATTGTAACAAATGAGGTTTGATCTTCTATGCAATTTTCAGTGACATTTTGGAAATTGTTACATCTTCTATTCTTAAAATGTTGAAAAGATTTGATAAAGATTGAAATCTAACTAAACTTATTAGTAGAGCAGATGATGGTTTTCTATACATATATTGCGAACAGCAGCTATCAAGAATACAAAGACGATACAGACCGCGCAAACATGTAACAGAACACGAGTGGCATGAGCACGGATTTGGCAATGCAGAAGTTGAGAAACTCGACTCCCAGACTGACGAGGCACTCATTCACGCTTCTTCTCACAGCAAACTCGCCTTATGTAAGTAAAGCTCGAGCCTTTGACATTTCTTGAAATCTTGATCACTCTGAGAACACACACCTTCTTTATATTTTCTTTCTACTCAACTTTTGTCATTGAGGCCCGTCATGGTTTCAACAAGGTGTGTGGTTTACTTTGGTCATTTGCTAATAATTCATATTTTATATCAATCAGATTTCTTGATTCTCCTTTAATGTAGTTGCATTTTATTACCAAATATCAATGCATTCATTGTGATTAACTAGATTCTCATTTTACAGCAAACAATGTTGTTGTTCTTTAGGGACATGATCAAAAGAATTTTATTAGTCGTAGTGATTGGTCCTCCTATTGTAGCGGCTATCATCATTATAGTGCAGGTACTTACTGTCTTATGCATTACATGATTATATTTAAGAGATTGTATAGATTCTAACAATAGTCGCTTATGGCTGCACCAATAGTTTTTACATGTTTATCATTTATACATTTCAATATTTCTCTCTTTTCTTTCATCTGCATTTATCGTGGTAAGAATTTCTATGTGGTGAACTGTACCCATTAACATTCACTAGTGATTCTTTCATATTTTATTTATGATTTTTATTTAGATATTTTTTTAAAATATGGGTATTGCTCTTGTTTCGCTTTTGTTGAATTTCATAGGTTTATGTGAGGAAATGGATGAAGTGTATATGTTTACATATTGTGTGAAGCTCATCGCTTTATGGTATTATCAATTACTTGTTTTTTGTGTTAGTATAACATTTTCTTTAACTAATACGCAAATTGTCTTGGATGAGAATGAAAATTGATACAAGAATTTGGTGGAGCAAGCAAGAGCACTTATCGCAAAGGACCTTTCATATTTTGGATAGTGTGATTTTTTAATTTGTATTGTGTTGAAACAATTTTTAATTCTGCAACGGCAAATTAGCCACCGATATCACTGGTATATATAAAATTTCAATCAATTTCAATAATTCCTATATGCATCATCACATTTTGCAAAAATCTGCGGCTCCGGTGCGATGATAACACAGCCGAATTAAGTGTAAAAATCCAATCTTATTTAGTTTATAATTTCGAAAAGCGTGTTGAATTTTGCTAATTAATATTTTAATAAAAAATGTTTGCAGATGTGATTCCCTGTCGCAGAAATGCAGATTTCAAGGAGTACCAAAGCAAGCTAGCGGCGTGGCGGAAGCAAAACGCATCATCGATCATCAACGGCATTATACCTCATCGGCACCGCAATGACTTTCTGCGAATTACTACATCGACCCTTTCCTCAACAAGCACTACACACGATCAAGACTCATACCTCATCAACATCTTCTCAAATTTTGTCAAGGTAGTTAGTTAATGATTTCAATTTCAACTCCACCATTTTCCATATCTACAAAGAAAACTTTCAAATATATATGATGATTAGGTGCAGAGCTTGTATAAGCTAGGAGCTAGAAGAATCTGAGCTACTTCACTCGCACCAACAAAGTTACGTCCCTAATTTGTGTGATAATTTTGGCTAATTTTAGATATTAGAATTGTGTGAACACTAAAATGGTAAATTCATAATTTTATGAATCAACCCATAACCACCCTTTTATTTATTTATGTAAAAAATATTCAGTATTTATTGTGAAGAATTGGTAGCATTTCTTCAAATAATTTTCAAGCAATTTCAACCTAAGCATTTTACTTTGTTTGTTAATTTCATAGATCTAATTAATTAACAATTATGCAAAAAAAATTCCTTCATTTACTTTGTTTGTTAATCTCAAGCCGATCCGAAGTTGAATAATCCAATTATTGAGCCTATCTCCGGATCCGCTTGAAAAATAGTAAGCCCGAGGCTACCATCCAAGCACACTATATAAAATGATAATTTGTCAACAAACATTTATTACGCAAAATATAGAAGCTAAAAAATCATTTATTTATAAAATATAATTGAAAATAATAGGACCTACTCTTTTTCCACGACATTCTCAATAAATGTTACATTGGCTAGAGTATTAGTAGACACCGGATAGTTTACTTGATTTTATAATGAAGAGCACACAAAATGTCACATACAAACATCCACGGTGAGATTGATCCATTCTACACATGAAGGAAAAAACTTTGCATAATTGTTAATTAATTAAATTTATGAAATTAACAAACAAAGTAAAGATGCTTAGTTGAAATTACTTGAAAAATTATTTGAATAAATGCAACCAATTCTTCACAACAAATACAATGCTGAAAAATATATATATAGAAATTTGGACAAAGTTATAAAATTATAAAAAAACTATAGAACTGTGCGGGTCTAAGGACAATGCTGAAAAATTATGATACTTAATTTGGATAATATATATAAAATTACGTACTTTTAAAAAATAATATAAATTACTTAAATTTACTCGATTACCCAAGATGACTCTTGTTGGTCATGTCAATCACTTGAAATTGATTGAGAATTGGTTTAGCCCAAATTAGGGTACCCACAATGGTGGATTTGTAACTAAAAACTAATTTTTAGTTTATCATTGTGGATCAATAAATCGTTTTTTTAAAAACAAGAAACCGCCAAATTGAAACCGCTTTATTGTGGGTCCCACCACAGACACGCACGCACGCGTTGGTTGGCACGTGCGCTGCAAAATATACTTGAAAAATTATTTGAATAAATGCAACCAATTCTTCACAATAAATACAATGCTGAAAAATATATATATAGAAATTTGGACAAAGTTATAAAATTATATAAAAAACTATAGAACCGTGCGGGTCTAAGGACAATGCTGAAAAATTATGATACTTAATTTTGATAATATATAGTAATGTTTTCTAGGCTTTCACAGAATTATTGAACTGAGTTTAAAACTGGATGAACTAAGAGTTTGAAGGTATAAAAGATTGGTACCTTTTGATTGTTGGCCCTTGAATTGCTGGTGTAATGATATAAATGCTGAATCAAGTGCATTCAAATTTATTACAAGGCTTGAGTGAGTGAGATGAATTACCTTAACTCTTAGAATTCTCCTCTTTTGCACTGGCCGAGAGAATGAGAAATGAGGAAGGAAGAATGAGGTTTGTTGGTTATCATATAATTCTTGTAAGGTATATTGTACCAACTAGTAATTTAGGCAGTAGGGTATTGGTCAAAACATACACCAAACCAAAAATTAATTAAAAGGGAGTACTATAAAATATCAATGATGATATTAATTATGTTCAGATTTCAACAACTTACTTGCCCTAATAAATGAAAGGACGAGGAAGGAGCATGGGCAATTGGGCATGTTTCATTCTCTCAATTATTGTTCGTAATTACTCCATATAATTTATCTAATCTTTGAATAAAAGAGAATTAAAAATATCGATAATGATACATATATAAAAAAAAGTGATACCTAACCCTAGTTTATATATTTCTCATGCATATTTACCGTTATTATTAATATTATTAGCAACGTATTTCATATCATGATATTTCAAATAAAATAAAAATAAAATTTCTATTTTTGATGGTTTTGTTTGTTTTAAAACAAGGGATATTGTTTTTGAATTTTCATATTCTTGGAATTGAAATTAAAAATATTGAAACATAGATTGATTCCATTGTACAAATTTGGACATGTTGTAATATATTTAAAATAAGGGTATGCTCCAACTTGGTACTAAACCTAGCATGGACATGTTTATGTTATCCAAGATGGGCATGCGTCAATTTTCCAATCATTTCATTTGACTATCTTCCATTTCTTGTGTCGACATGACATGTTGTATGTTGTATGTTGAAGAAAAAAGAAGTATTGGCAATCAATTTAACAATCCTCTTTGTTTCTCTCACGGGATAGGAACTTTGATGTGTTTATCCTCCACCGCCAACCGTGTTTCTCGGCAATGAAAACAATATCGAGAAAAATTGGAAATATTTTATCTTTATTGAGTCATTGTCATTTACTAGGACCCAATTATTTTTCTTCGATTAATTCATCTTGTATGAATAATTTATTGTTATTGGTCAAAACATACATAATTGGGATGCATGCTACGAAAGGCCGAGATAGGAACTTGAGGTATGGGTGAAGATTCAAGCGGTTCGGTTCAAAATCGAACCAAACCCAAAAAATAAAAACCATATTTTTAAAATCCAAACCGAACCGAGTTGTATTATATATTCAATCGATTCAAACCGAACCAAATATTCAGTTTGGTTCGGTTCGATTCGGATATAATCAATTTAAATTATAATATATATATATATATATAGTATTAACCAATTTAAATATTAATAATATAAATAACATAATATATATATAAAATAAAATAAAAAATTGAGGTTCGGTTTGAAAACCTATTTTTTCCCCAAACCGAAACCGAACCGAATTAATTTTGTTTCAAAATTTTAAACTGAACTGAACTGCTAATTTCGGTTCGGTTCAATTTTTTGGGTTTGGTTTGGTTTTGCTCACCCCTACTTCGAGGTGTTTATCCTCCACCGCCAACTGTGTTTCTCGACAGCGGAAAACAATATCGATAAAAATTGGAAATATTTTATCTTTATTGGAGTCATTATCTATTTACTAGGACCTAATTGTCTTTTCTTTCGATTAATTCATATTGTATGAATAATTTATTGTTATTGGTCAAAACCTACACCAAACCAAAATTAATTACAAGGAGTACTATAAAATATCAATGATGATATTAAATTATGCTCGATTCTAACTTTAGATTGAACACATACTATATCTCGAATATATGGTAGGCATCGTCAATTTTGTTACCAAGCTTGCCCTAATAAATGAAGGGCGGAGGAAGGAGCATGGCAATTGAACATGTTTCATTCTCTCAATTATTGTTCAGTAATTACTCAACCGGTTGCATATAATTTATCTAATCTTTGAATGAAAGTGAATTAAAATATCGATAATGATACTACATTGTGCCTAGATCGTAACAAGTTTTTTTTTAATTGTAATATGTTTAAAATAATGGGTATGCACCAATTTGTTACTAAACCCAGCATGGACATGTTTATGTAACCCCAATTTGTTTTCTGTCAATTTCCCAAATATTTCATTTGACTATCTTCCATTTTGTCTGTCAACATAACATATCGCAATTTGTAACATATAGCATTTTTTTTCCGACAGATGTCTCATCAATATATATGTATATATTTAAATCGTCCATTCATCTAATATCAAGAAAAGAAAACACATGCACAAGTAGACACAAAGTGTAACCCAACATTATTCAAGGAATGCATAACTACTTTGCTTCTTATATTTTACAAGCAAAACTATAAGGATACTTAAGATATAGGACCTTTAATTGGAACAAAAGATGGAAGGGATTATTGTTGTAATTATGTGACAACGTATTTGATTTAGAGATGTGAAGTTGATCCGGCATCCATGTAGCATTTTAACCAAACTACATAGGTCATATAGCTTGGATGGTCGCAAAGGTGCAGAGCCTCATCTTCGGAAGCGACTGTGAAAAAGAAGCAATCGCTACCAACTTTGTTCAAAAGGTTGGAACAACACACACTGGATATTGTGAGAGTATCTTCCCCCTTTCGGCACAATACCTTATAAATTTCATTCCTGCAATCTTGGGTCATATATTTGTCACACCCCCCAATTGGGATTCGCTCAAAACTATTCCACCCATTACCAACAAAATCACCATTTCAACTATACGATTCCACCAGTGCAGATTCAGATGGGTGGGGAGGAGAGCTGCAACATATAACTAGGATAAAGAGATTAGTATTGTCTCTCCATCTCGTTATCTCATCATCAACAGATGAACGTATTATGTCATATTCCTTTAAGACAAAAATAATAATTTAAAATTGACAGATATAATTATGAAGCATCGTCGCAAACAGATTTTCGCGATTTTAATATATAACAATGAGTGTCGCTTTATGCCTCTAAATTACGACACAATGGAGTATTAATTAATAGTACAATATAAATAATAAGTTACTAATATTGAAACATAAAAAGTGGAGTATTAATTAATAGTACAATATAAATAAGAAGAAAATATTAGAATTGATCAACTCATATACAGACCCCTCTTGAAACAATCCAAATCAAATCAACCCAAAGAAAAATCTATGCTCTCTAAGTCTATGTTGAAATCACCCATCGATCTCTTCCTGTAGAAAACTCTCACCACTGCATTTCTGCTTCTTGCAGCCTTCTTGCTCTATCTCTTCGCCGCCTCTCCCATTCGTTGCCGGAATGGATAATTGCGCCGCCCTGGATCAGTTTCGAACGCCTTCTTGATGCTCTTGGTGATCTTGCACAACACGAGATCGGTATTTGTTTTCCCGTCGCCATCAACCCCTCATCAGTAAGAGAGTACTCGTGCATGATCCAATGCCCTAAATGCTTGCTCGGCTTTGAACATTTAAACGACAACATACTCATGCATCCGATGATCTCTCCGGTGTCAGAACGCTCGATGTCTTTGCGGCCGGTTTGGACTTTCCACGTGCCGCATCCTGCTGTTCTCAAATTCCTCTGGGAGTTGGACTCCGTGACCTTGGTGACTTTGGTGAAGACGTAGATGATTTTCTTGGTGGTTCCGTTTTCTTTCTTGGTCTGCCAATTGTCGGCGTCGGTGAATATGTTCCACGGCTCCGCGCCTTCGCCGCCGTAGAGGTCTCTATAGATGATGCCGTCCCACGGCAAATCAAACCCCATCACCTTTGGATACAAGTAGCTTCCAATCAGGTCTTCATCCGTAGGTTTGAAAACGAAACCTGTTGGAATACTCATCATCTTTTTATTTCCTTCTCTCTCGTTTCTCAAAAGGTAAGAAGATATATAGAATGAATTCTCAGGTGCCTCTATGTATATATATAGGTTTTGGAAGTAGATTTACGGATATTGTGATAAGATTTTATTTTATTTTTTCTGAGTGGATAATGAAATTTAATTATGGAAATAAGAATCCCAAATATAACTCATGGCCGAGTTTATCCACCACTGCATGCCCTATCTTCATAGATCCCTCTTTCCTATTGCTTTTCAACCATGATATTTTACATAAAATAAAATAATATTTGATATACATTCATACCGATTAATTGAAATTCAAATAAAAAACTCCAAACGACAGCATATGCAACATGCACGCACAATGCATTATTACATAAATCAGACAGCAAAAACAGAAGAGTTTTGGTACGATTATGATATATCGAGTAGATACATTGATGGCCTCATGGCAGATAGGGGCAGGCGCAGATGCAGCAAGGCAGAGTGTCGGCCTTGCAACACGAGCAAGGACCGCACGACCCTTCCCTGAAATGAAATTCTGCACACAACACACACAGATTAGTACGATGAAACCAAAATGTATATATAATCAAATGCAAATATGAAATTTTGGTAAGAATGTTACTGGTCTTGTTTGTGGCTCGAGCTGCATCGGACGGCAGAACAGTCGTCGAGAACAGGATGATGAAGATGATGAAAAAAGATGCCATGATCAAACTCTTCTTCATGCTTCTATGCTTTAATTCAATAGAGTCTAATTGTTGTGTGTTGATTTGTTGCTGAAATTGAACCTACTTATGTAGTGGTGTGTAAATGCTATGATTGAATAAGTTGGAATTCTGCTAACTTGACTAGCTCGTTGATTCAACTTTTTCCATGTTTCAACGAATTTGCTGCTCAATTTTTGTCCTATTTTCCAAAGTCATAATTTAATTAATATGTTGACGACGTCTTACATACTTCACGACGAGCAAATTTTTTGCGGAAAAAAAATCCGAGAATGTGACGAGAAGAACAACTTCTTTGAACAATTAAGATGAATGGGGTCAATGGACATTTTCTTTTTCTAAAAAATAAACTTTTTTATCGAAGAAATTCAATTGATTGTCAATTCAAGAATTATTTCCTCAGTCTTCACTCTATTAAGGTATGGAATTGACTCCAATCGTTTAAGTTATAAAATTGGGAGAGTTCTTATGCGTGGCGATATACACCGAAGATAGACACTCTTTAATCAAAAACGAATTTTATTGAAAATTCAATATAATTACAGAGAATGAATCTCAAAACACCTAAACAACTATTCAAAGACCTAAAACGAACTCTACTTTGAAAAGGATAAAAAAAAGTAAAAGGTCAATAATTACGAATATTAACCAAAACACTAAACGAGTTGAAACAAGCCCGAAACAATAGTTATGTATGCCTTGTTAGTCTCGCCGTTCCATTTCCTAAAATATATTATAATAATGATTATGTGTTCCGGGCTGAGAGTTGCGGAATTTTCGAATCCTGCCAACGAGTGTGCGTTGCTCGCAGAGACGGAGCCACATGGGGGCCTGGGGGCCCATGGGCCCCCCAGCTTTTTCAAAAATAAGTACTAGTATATAGGTAAGCCATTTATAACATTACAGGTGACTTAGACTAGATGGTTGAGAGTTTTTCTCTCAAGTGAGAGTCACGAGTTCGATTCTTCTTGGCTGCAACAATTATTTTTGTTACTTCAACTCTTTTCTTTTCTTTAATTCTTCAACTCTTTTCTTTTCTTTAATTCTCCTTAATTTGTGCTTTTCTTTTTTTCTTTAGTTTGTATTATATAGATAAAATAAAATATATTTATTTTCTTTAATTTGTCCAAGTTTCAAAATCTCTCCTTACTTTGTGTTCTTCTTTTTTCCTTTAATTTGTATTATATAGATAAAATAAAATACGTATGCAAAAAATAAAACTTTATATCTGGATTAATATGATCAATCAATTTTTTTTAAAGAAAAAATTATGATAAACTTATTCTAACAACAACAACTGAAGACATACAAATCATTTGAATTCTCATTTTAAACCCTAAAGATGTTGTTGATGATAGAGCAATCAAAATATAAATCAAATATATGAGAATTATTTTAGAGATATAAGTATTGATCACATCTTTATTATCACAACTTCTTTTTTTCGGAAAGTCTAAGAATAAAATTTACCATTCTATATCCAACTTTATATCGAATATGTATTGTTTTAGTCCAATTTTAAACTACACTAAAATTCTAAATGTTATGTATTTTCATCATATTTTATTTCAATTATACACATTTTACGTAAAACTATTTACTTATACTAAATTTCTTACGAGTGCGAAAATGCATAATTTCGATGCAAAATCCATATCAAAATAACGCTATGCGTTGGATTTGCTCTTATGATCCACGTTATGAGATGATCGTTTTTTTTTAACGTTATCATGTAATTCAAATAATATTAAACTATTATTGAAATTGCTATAATTAGTGTCTAATTTTATTTTTAAAAATTAATACACTTATTATTTTTAAAAATAATAATTATTTGGGCCCCCCAGTAAAATATTTCTTGCTCCGTCACTGGTTGCTCGGTCTCTGACCATCATATACACATCAACTATTTGTTGCACATCAAATCAAATGAGATGACAATCACTAATATCTTCAATTGATTGATCCTCATTGAAAAAATTACACAATGTTAACTTTTTATGGTTTTTTAATAATTATTACATTTTTACGGGGGGTGGTGAGTTATAGATTATAATGATATACTATTCCTTTTATTATGTATTGTAATTTGCAATTTCAGTTCATATACAAGCGAGGGGATTCATTTTTTATGAAAAAATTAGTGGGCCTCACTTCTGGACTCAACTGGGCCATGAGCCAAATTAGGAGAAGCATTTTACAAGTTAGATTGAGTTCAGTATTGGGCCTCTTAAAAACATCACAAGAGAGATAAAACATTACATGATCAAAATCAAACAAAACAAATAGATCAGCCACATACAACAAAAAAGAAAAGAAAAATCAAATCCAATGTTGTGAAAAAATTATGCAAAAAATCATCGGCTTACCGGGTTATACAATAGTTTATTTTATAAAAAATAATTGAAAATAATAGGACCTACTCCTTTTTCTATGGCATTCTCAATAAATGTTATATTGGTTAGAGTATCAGCAGTTTACTACAATTTTAGACTGAAGTGCACACAAAATGCCCTTAAGGTTCCGTTTCATTTACACAACATTTAAAGCCATGTACTTCGTTAAGTAAATTAAAGTAGTTACAGAACTGAATATATTGTGCTTTATATGGTTTTTTATTATCATTTAATTAGTGGCAATCAATCAATCACTCTTGCACTTAAATCCATATCCGCCATATTTTAGAAAAAATAAAAATCGATACCTAATCCTACTTTCTATATGTCTCATGCATATTTTACCGTTATTATTAATATCATTAGCTACGTATTTCATATTTTTAACCATGATATTTCAAATAAAATAAAATTATATTTCTACTTTTGAATGGTTTTTGTTTGTTTTAAAACATGGGATATTATTTTTGAATTTTCATACTCTTGGAATTGAAATTAAAGAATATCGAAACATTAAAAGTGGAGTATTAAATAGTACATATACATAAGAAGAAAAGAATGGTGCTGAAATGTGCATCATCATATTAGAATTGATCAACTCGTAGATATACAGACCCGTCTTAAAACAAGGAATCCAAATCAAACGAACTCAAAGTAAAATCTATGCTGTCTAAGTCTATGTCGTCCAGGTTGAAATCGCCCATCTCTGCCTGTAGAAAACCCTCACCGCTGCATTTCTGTTGCTTGCAGCCTTCTTGCTCTATCTCTTCGCCGCCTCTCTTCCCCTTCATTGCCGGAATGGATAATTGTGCCGTCTCCGGATCAGTTTCGGACGCCTTCTTGATGCTCTTGGTGATCTTGCACAACACGAGATCGGTATTTGCTTTCCCCGTCGCCGCCAACCCCGCATCAGTAAGAGAGTACTCGTGCATGATCCAATGCCCTAAATGCTTGCTCGCATTCGGACATGTAAACGACAACATACTCATGCATCCGATGATCTCTCCGGTGTCAGAACGCTCGATGTCTTTGCGGCCGGTTTGGGCTTTCCACTTGCCGCATCCTGCTGTTCTCAAATTCCTCTGGGAGTTGGACTCCGTGGCCTTGGTGACTTTGGTGAAGACGTAGATGATTTTCTTGGTGGTTCCGTTTTCTTTCTTGGTCTGCCAATTGTCGGAGTCGGTGAATACGTTCCACGGCTCCGCACCTTCGCCGCCGTAGAGGTCTCTATAGATGATGCCGTCCCACGGCAAATCAAACCCCATCACCTTTGGATACAAGTAGCTTCCAATCAGGTCTTCATTCGTAGGTTTGAAAACGAAACCTGTTGGAATACTCATCATCTTTTTATTTCCTTCTCTCTCGTTTCTCAAAAGGTAAGAAGATATATAGAATGAATTCTCAGGTGCCTCTATGTATATATATTGGTTTTGGAAGTAGGTTTACGGATATTGTGATAAGATTTTATTTTATTTTTTCTGAGTGGATAATGAAATTTAATTATGGAAATAAGAATCCCAAATATAACTCATGGCCGAGTTTATCCACCACTGCATGCCCTATCTTCATAGATCCCCTCTTTCCTATTTCCTATTGCTTTTCAACCATGATATTTTACATAAAATAAAACAATATTTGATATACATTCATACCGATTAATTGAAATTCAAATAAAAAACTCCAAACGACAGCATATGCAACATGCACGCACAATTAATGCATTATTACATAAATCAGACAGCAAAAACAGAAGAGTTTTGGTACGATTATGATATATCGAGTAGATACATTGATGGCCTCATGGCAGATAGGGGCAGGCGCAGATGCAGCAAGGCAGAGTGTCGGCCTTGCAACACGAGCAAGGACCGCACGACCCTTCCCTGAAATGAAATTCTGCACACAACACACACAGATTAGTACGATGAAACCAAAATGTATATATAATCAAATGCAAATATGAAATTTTGGTAAGAATGTTACTGGTCTTGTTTGTGGCTCGAGCTGCATCGGACGACAGAACAGCCGCCGAGAGCAGGATGATGAAGATGATGAAAAAAGATGCCATGGTCAAACTCTTCTTCATGCTTCTATGCTTGAATTCAATAGAGTCTAATTGTTGTGTGTTGATTTATTGCTGAAATTGAACATCGTTATATAGTACAGTGCTGTTTTTGCAGTATTTTTGTCATTGCAGCATTCTTTGTCATAGGAGCTGAAATTGAAAGATACCATATCCAATTTTCTCCAACTTTGATGCTGCAGTATTGAATGCCTTTGATATTGATATGATTCTCGTTGATGATGGAGAATCAAATCGTCGCAGAACGGAAGACTTGATGAAACTCGAACCAATGGATATCCCAAATGATATGGATAACGATACGGATAAGATGGGGATAATGTATGATATGATAAGACAAGGATAAAGATATGTGCAGGATGGTGTAAATATGGATACGAAATCCTAACCGCTATCCACGAACCCTAGATGCCTTCCCACGACTCAGACGAAGACGAACATGACACCACGACTCAGAAACCAAAAATATGAGACTCTGAACGACAAACCCTAACCTACCCGTGACACGAAAAGAAAGGATGATACCTGAATGACGACGAACCCCAGACGACGAACACGGCTCTGATACCAAATGATACGATCCTCGCTGGTACGAAGGATCTATCAGCACGCGAACGGAAGAACGAACAAGATGGAATATCCCAAAACCTCTGAATCTAACCCTCGAAGTGATATAGGTCAGTATTTCGCCTATACCCCAACTAGATAGTTGACGCAGCAACTCGGGGACGATGAATGACACACGAACGAGGGATGTATGTCTCGTCGATACGTCGATAATTGAATTTCTTGGCAAATGCAAGAAAATTCAAGAGCTAATGAAGAGAGAATAAAACTCACATATATTCGTAAATCAAAAGCTGAATATTTTCGTATGCTTACAAGCCTTTATATAGGCTGAAAAATGAAGTCTAATCCTTATCAAAGAAGGACTCCTAATCAAAGTAGAACTCTAATTTACAAAAGAAGTTTTAATAGACTAGGACTCTAGATAATCAAGCCTAAAAATACTGCGAAAATCTTGATACAAAAACGTGGCCCATATGCCACATAATAATTAAATTCACAAAACTTGGGCTGCATCATTCCCCTTCTCTTGAAAAGGATTTGTCCTCAAATCCAAGTTGTCACCTATATCAAACAGACTCACCCACTTCAATTCACTAGCCCTCGCGAGATACCAAATGTGGGAATCCAACCTTATATCCACCCGTGATAAGCCTCCGGCAATGTGGGACGATCATCCCCACCCCATAAGACCCGATCGCCTCGATCGGCGATCCGCGAATCCTATGAGACACCGACCCAGCGGAAGGTCAGCTCTGATACCAAATGATATGATTCTCGTTGATGATGGAGAATCAAATCGTCGCAGAACGGAAGACTTGATGAACTCGAACCAATGGATATCCCAAATGATATGGATAACGATACGGATAAGATAGGGATAATGTATGATATGATAAGATAAGGATAAAGATATGTGCAGGATGGTGTAAATATGGATACGAAATCCTAACCGCTATCCACGAACCCTAGATGCTTTCCCACGACTCAGACGAAGACGAACACGACACCACGACTCAGAAACCAAAAATATGAGACTCTGAACGACAAACCCTAACCTACCCGTGACACGAAAAGAAAGGATAATACCTGAATGACGACGAACCCCAGACGACGAACACGGCTCTGATACCAAATGATACGATCCTCGCTGGTACGAAGGATCTATCAACCTGCGAACGGAAGAACGAACAAGATGGAATATCCCAAACCTCCGAATCTAACCTCAAGTGATATAGGTCAAGATTTCGCCTATACCCCAACTAGATAGTTGATGCAACAACTGGGGACGATGAATGACACACGAACGAGGGATGTATGTCTCGTCGACATCGTCGATAATTGAATTTCTTGGCAAATGCAAGAAAATTCAAGAGCTAATGAAGAGAGAATAAAACGCACATATATTCGTAAATCAAAAGCTGAATATTTCCATATGCTTACAAGTCTTTATATAGGCTGAAAAAATGAAGTCTAATCCTTATCAAAGAAGGACTCCTAATCAAAGTAGAATTCTAATTTACAAAAGAAGTTTTAATAGACTAGGACTCTGATAATCAAACCTAAAAATACTGCGAAAATCTTGATACAAAAACGTGGCCCATATGCCACATAATAATTAAATTCACAAAACTTGGGTTGCATCATTAAATGTGGGAATCCAACCTTATATCCAGCCCAGGATAAGCCTCCGCGGGCAATGTGGGACGCATCATCCCCACCCCCATAAGACCCGACTACCTCAGTCGGCGATCTGGCGAACCCTATGAGACACCGACCCAGCGGAAGGTCAGCTCTGATACCAAATGATAGAATCCAACCTTATATCCAGCCCAGGATAAGCCTCCGCGGGCAATGTGGGATGCATCAGATATATGGTACAGTGTGCGTCCCTGCCAGATGAGAAGCTCTACATTAGACGAGGCAACACCGAAAGTCTAACAATACGCAGGCTATTACATATCATCTAAAGTTTATGTAAGAAGCTATATCTGATCTGAAAAATTAATAGAATGGATAAAGAACAGATGCATTGAACCTTTTGAGAGGAGAAAAAAGTTTGGATCAATATAATTGAAATATCAGTTAGGAAAAAGGGTAACAAATTGAGCTTTGACACTCCAGTGTTTCTCGAATTACATTTAAATAAGTTATCAGAAGCATAAAAAGAAGGTTGGTCTGTCACACCAACACAGGACCTTCATATTTTAGTCAAGAGCACCAAATAGTTGGACATCCACTTTCTTACTATTCTTTGTACTTAAAAACATTAATTCCCACAATAGAAAGACAGAATTCAGGTAAAGGATAAATTATTACATCCAAATGAGTCAAGAGAGGAGTGATGGGACTACGATATATGGTACAAACCAAAAAACATGTGAGCTTTCAGCAAAGGCCACTGCAGATGAGAAATTTCAACCAAATCATCCAAATCATTCATCAATGGCATATGCATTCTGATGCTGGAAGAAACAGATCACTATTTAAGGCTTGGAAGAAACATAGAGGGGTGAAGGAATACTAACAACTCGAGAAGCAAATACGTTGCAAAGCTGAGGCGCCTGGTATACTGATCCATCCAAGACATAGGCGTCACTTTCTCAGGTCCATCCCTCTTTTGTTTTCTAAAAACAAACAAATGAGGCTCCAATCACTCAACATAAACTCTGTTCCTGTCAT
The DNA here is from genome assembly GCA_036937905.1 of Salvia rosmarinus. Taxonomy (NCBI): domain Eukaryota; kingdom Viridiplantae; phylum Streptophyta; class Magnoliopsida; order Lamiales; family Lamiaceae; genus Salvia; species Salvia rosmarinus. The sequence continues at coordinate 506,622 of CM072822.1, forward strand.
CTTTCTTCATGCACAAAATATTCAATTAATTACATCAAACTTCATGGACGAGTTTATCCACCACTGCATGCATGCCCTATTTGCATAGATCCACTATTTCCTATTTGCTTTTCAACCATGATATTTTATATAAAATAAAATAATATTTGTACATTTGAATGATTTGTCATACAATTCGTATCTTCTAAACTACAGTATTTCATTGGATAAAGTTTGAAAAACAAAAAATTAATGCATGTTCTTTCTTCTTAATTTGTTCAAATTAAAAGAGTTGTTCTTGTTTATTCTCAGTAGAGCTTATTTTTCAACAAACAATAGAGCAGTGAATTCATTGAAACATTTAAAAGTCTTAAGTGAAGGGCTAGTAAAGTTAGTAGAATTCCATCATAGTGTTCATACCAATAACACCACATTATATACAGGTTAAATTTAAGCAAGAAATCGCCCAAACTAGACTTAAATTTAAGCTAGAAATCGCCCAAGCAAGAAGAGTTCAGCAATCAATTGCGATGAGTAAAACATCATACATATACATAAGAAGAAAAGAATGGTGCTGAAATGTGCATCATCATATTAGAATTGATCAACTCGTATATATACAGACCCCTCTTAAAACAAGGAATCCAAATCAAACGAACTCAAAGTAAAATCTATGCTGTCTAAGTCTATGTCGTCCAGGTTGAAATCGCCCATCTCTGCCGGTAGACAACCCTCACCGCTGCATTTCTGTTGCTTGCAGCCTTCTTGCTCTATCTCTTCGCCGCCTCTCTTCCCCTTCGTTGCCGGAATGGATAATTGCGCCGTCTCTGGATCAGTTTTGGACGCCTTCTTGATGCTCTTGGTGATCTTGCACAACACAATATCGGTATTTGTTTTCCCGTCGCCATCAACCCCGCATCAGTAAGAGAGTACTGTGCATGATCCAATGCCCTAAATGCTTGCTCGCATTCGGACATGTAAACGACAACATACTCATGCATCCGATGATCTCTCCGGTGTCAGAACGCTCGATGTCTTTGCGGCGGTTTGGGCTTTCCACGTGCGCAACCTGCTGTTCTGAAATTCCGCTGGGAGTTGGGATCCCGGCCTTGATGACTTTGGTGAAGACGTAGATGATTTTCTTGGTGGCGCCGTTTTCTTTCTTGGTCTGCCAGTTGTCGGCGTCGGTGAATACGTTCCACGGCTCCACGCCTTCGTCGCCGTAAAGGTCTCTGTAGATGATGCCGTCCCACGGCAAATCAAACCCCATCACCTTTGGATACAAGTAGCTTCCAATCAGGATTTCATCCGTAGGTTCGAAAACGAAGCCTTTTGGAATACTCATCATCTCTCTATTTCCTTCTCTCTCGTTTCTCAAAAGGTAAGAAGATATATAGAATGAATTCTCAGGTGCCTCTATGTATGTATATAGGTTTTGGTAGCAGACATTCCCACATTATTGGAAGTAGGTTTACGGATATTGTGATAAGATTTTGTTTTATTTTATCTGAGTGGATAATGAAACTTAATTATGGAAATAAGAATCTCAATACTGTACTTTTGACTGAAAGTGAGAATCCCAGATATAACTCATGGCCGAGTTTATCCACCACTGCATGCCCTATCTTCATAGATCCCCTCTTTCCTATTGCTTTTCAACCATGATAGTTTACATAAAATAAAATAATATTTGATATACATTCATACCGATTAATTGCAATTCAAATAAAAAAAATCCTAACGACAGCATATGCAACATGCACGCACAATGCATTATTACATAAATCAGACAGCAAAAACAGAAGAGTTTTGGTACGATTATGATATATCGAGTAGATACATTGATGGCCTCATGGCAGATAGGGGCAGGCGCAGATGCAGCAAGGCAGCGTGTCGGCCTTGCAACACGAGCAAGGACCGCATGACCCTTCCCTGAAATGAAATTCTGCACACAACAGACACAGATTAGTACGATGAAACCAAAAAGTATATATAATCAAATGTAAATATGAAATTTTGGTAAGAATGTTACTGGTCTTGTTTGTGGCTCGAGCTGCATCGGACGGCAGAACAGCCGCCGAGAGCAGGATGATGAAGATGATCAAACTCTTCTTCATGCTTCTATGCTTGAATTCAATAGAGTCTAATTGTTGTGTGCTGATTTATTGCTGAAATTGAACCTACTTATAGAGTGGTCTGTAAATGCTATGATTGAATAAGTTGGAATTCTACTAACTTGACTAGCTCGTTGATTCAACTTTTTCCATGTTTCAACGAATTTGTTGCTTTATTTTGGTCCTATTTTCCATAGTCATAATTTAATTAATATGTTGACGACGTTTTACATACTTCACGACGAGCACATCCTTTGCGGAAAAAATATCCGAGAATGTGAAGAGAAGAACAACGTGTTTGAACTAATTAAGATGAATGGAGTCAATGGACATTCCCTTTTTTTTGTGGAAAGCCTTTAGGTCTATGTGGGGAGTCAAAGTAAAAATCGAATAAGTAGAAAGAGTATCTGTTGTTGATTGTTGTCTCCTATCCCATTCCCCTTTTAGTCGGAACATATCTACTAATTATTTAGTAAGAGGGGTCTTGGACTAAGAAATAGACTTTATTTCTTTAATTTTTCTAATTGAAAAAATAATTGGAAAATAAAACAGTAAGTACAAAAATGAGTAATAACCCCCAGTAGAGACTGGTATGATTCAATTCAACACTTTGTTCATTCATGTTCCACTTTCTCGGTCCAATAAATGCATCATTGGAACTATGTTGGAACAACAAGCAGCTCTAGATTCAGGGACTCTTGCTATAGTTGAGGGGAAATAAAGAAGACGTATTCTATCATAAGTTGTTCCGGTCTAGAAAAAAGTGCAGCACCGATGAATCCATGAGAGATTATTTGTAAAAGGGCTCCATTTAAAAAAAAATAACAAAAAAAAACTATTTTATCGAAGAAATTACTGTAAAAGCGTTGAATTTTACATTTAAAATCTAGACAGTCAATGATTTTAGTTAATATAATTGATTGTCAATTCAAGAGCTATATTTTCCTTAGTCTTCACACTATTAAGGTATGGAATTTACTCTAAGGTATGGAATTGACTCCAATCATTTAAGCTATAAAAATGAGAGAGGTGTTTCGCGTGACTATATACGCTGAAGAGATGCTTTTCAAGCAAAAATGAATTTTATTGAAAACTCAATATAATAACAGTGAATGAATCTCAAAACACTTAAACAACTATTTAAAAACATAAAAACGAATTCTACTTCGAAAAGGACTAAAAAACATAGAAGGACAATAATTATGAAAATTAACCTAAATACTAAAAGAGTCGAAACAAGTCTGAAATGATAGAATTTGGACTCAGAAGCCTATACACCACAACAAAGCCATGTGTTTTGTTCATCTCGTTGTTCTACTCCTAGGAATGTATTATAAAAGCAATTTTGGGCTTGGAAGTTGCGGGATTTTCGAATCCTGTCAACGTGTAAGCTTAGACTCATCAGCTACTTGTTCCACATCATATTAGATGACAATCACTATCGTCTTCATTTGATTGATCGTCATTGAAAAAATTATACAATGTTAACTTTCTATAGTTTTTTAATAGTTCTTACTTCTTTACAGAAGTGGTGAGTTATAGATTATAATGATATATTATTCCTTTTGATTTATGTTCTAATTTGCAATTTCAATACATATACATAGAGTGGGGGATTCATTATATGAAAAAAATTAGTGGGCTTCACTGCCGGACTCAACTGAACTATGAGCCAAATTAGGAGAAGCATTTCACAAGTTGGATATGTTTCAGTATTGGGCCTCTTAAAAATAAAAGATTTGATCGAATTGAAAATTCCCATTTATTTTCTTCCTTTTTTTTTGTATACTTTCAAATATTGGCATCACAAATTTGAACCTCATCAAACGTTTCTATGGGTTTGAACCGATTACACTTAGTTTTTCAATTGTGTTTACCTATCATATATGATTTACAAGATATTGTACAGTAACATGAGATTTACTCAGTGCACACTGTAGGTAGCGGTTGCAAATTCCCAATGATACTAATATATATATATATATATATATATATAGGGGTTGGTTATGGTGAGAAAGCTCCTTAATGTACGAAAGTAGGAATAGTAGCATTTCTTTCATATTTGTGTAGCACAATCAGAATTACTATATTGCACATGTTAGTTTATCACATATTTCATCCATTCGTAGCACATATGTTAAACATATTAGTTTAGCACATCTTTCATTAAAGTGTTGCACATGAACGGTTCTAGTGCTGCACAATAATCCGCTTAGCACACGAAATACAAAACTGTAGCACACCCGAAAATTAAATCTCAACCATTGATCCAATAATCAAAGGCCCAGATTCATTCCTATTTCCTACCAAATTATCCATTCCTACCGATCCATCTCCTATATTGGCATCACAATTATTAATTTTCAATTCGCATCATGTGCATCTCAAGCAATAGAGAGCCACATGATCAATCTCTGATTGAAACCAAAGCAATATAATACATATATATATCATAAAAACTAGGGCTGCTTATTGGATCGGTTTCGGTTATTCAAAACCGAAATTTCGGTTAACCGAAACGGATAGTATACAAATCCAATAACCGAAACCGAAACCGAAACCGATTGGATAATCGGTTATCCGATTAACCGATTGGATAATCGGTTCGGTTATTGGATACCCAATATTATCCAATTCAGAAAAAAAAAATTGTGTATTTAATTATGATTTATTATGATTTTGGATACCCAAAATTATCTCACCTCTTATTAGTTATGATTTATTATTATTAATATGACTTAACTAATTAACTTGTGTATTTAATTAATAATAATAAAAATAACAAATTAATAATTATTTAATTTCGGTTATTCGGGTATACCCATTCGGTTATCGGTATACCCGATAACCGAAATTATCATCAAGTCATTATCCAATACCGATCCAAATATCCAATTTATCGGTTATTGGATACCGAAAAACCAATGGGTATCGGTTCGGATTCATTATCCAATACCGGTCCAAATATCCAATTTATCGGTTATTGGATACCGAAAACCGATGGGTATCGGTTCGGTTCGGTTATATCCATTATCCAATTATCTAATAAGCAGCCCTAATAAAAACATACAATAAGCCACTCAAATTAAACTCTAGCTCCATCCGATATCTCTCAACACATGTCAATCTTACTCCATCTTCTCTCACAAGATTTCAACACTTCTTCACCACCTCAGTTTCGCTGGAAAATACTGCAAGAGATAGAAAACATCACATGATCAGAATCATGTAATGTTTTAAATAAGTTACCGTGATTTACGCCTCATATTCTCATGAAATTGGTGTGGGGCTCGAGGAGAAAACTTCCTCTTTGGAACAAGAATTGGATTACAAGCGCCTCCACATGTTTAACTCAGTTAGATAAGAGCTAGTTAGAAGATTTGGAACAAAAATAGGATTACGTAACTCCAAATTTATCATATTGAATATGAAAGCCCAATGTCGCAACCAACAGCACTATTCAAAACTTTGATCCAATTTAGACAAGGGACCTAAACAAACATATATCCCATAAATATCAACTGCAAGAATGAGATAACCAATCCTGATAAAATAAAAACTATACTTTTCTATGTTACTACACATCATAGATAACCTAGTAACTAACCATCTCAAGTGTCAGCATCGGCTATCTGTTGTAGCGAGTTAGAAATTGACTGTTACTAGAAGTGTAACAACTCACAGTTCGCAGAAGGTTAGTTCTTTAAGACTTGTTGGCTTCTCCTGCCTCCAAATTGAATCTAAGCAGATCTCTTGTTATATTTTCATTCTTTTGGACCGGCCTTGATCGATGAGAGGATCAACAGTTGCCAACAACTGCTCCTGCTGGGTATCCGATCTTTTCTCCCCGCTAGCCCTCCGGAAAAGGTGGTGGTGGTGGCGCGGGAGGCAGCTGTGAAGTAGTATAAATCAAACTCCAGATAATAATTCTCATCGCAAAATAACATTACGGAGTTTAATGCTTAGTTGATATGCAGTCACAGACACATAACAGAGTGAAAATTGGTTAATAGTCTAACAAACAACTTCTGTTCAGTGAGAGAGGCAGCGGAACAGGATTTATTTTCACATCATCAAACTGACTGATACCAGAGAAATGAAAACTTAAGTCCCACAATAGAAAGACAGAATTCAGGTAAAGGATAAATTATGACATCCAAATGAGTCAAGAGAGGAGTGATGGGACTACATATATATGGTACAAACCAAAAAAACATGTGAGCTTTCAGCAAAGGCCACTGCAGATGAGAAATTTCAACCAAATCATCCAAAACCCTGGACTGCCAAATCTTTCATCAAAATGGCATAAACATTCTGATTCTGGAAGAATGAAATACATAGATACATATCACTATTTAAGGCTTGGAAGAAACATAGAGGGTGAAGGAATACTAACAACTCGAGAAGCAAATACGTTGCAAAGCTGAGGCGCCTAGTAAGTCAGCATAGGCGTCACTTTCTCAGGTCCATCCCTCTTTTGTTTTCTAAAAACAAACAAATGAGGCTCCAACACTTCACTCAACATAAACTCTGTTCCTGTCATCTTTCTTCATGCACAAAAAATATTCAATTAATTACATCAAACTTCATGGTCGAGTTTATCCACCACTGCATGCCCTATTTGCTTTTCAACCATGATATTTTATATAAAATAAAATAATATTTGTACATTTGAATGATTTTGGTTTATTTTAAACAAGGGATATTAATCTTGGATTGTCATACAATTCGTATCTTCTAAACTACAGTATTTCATTGGATAAAGTTTGAAAAAAATAATGCATGTTCTTTCTTCTTAATTTGTTCAAATTAAAGAGTTGTTCTTGTTTATTCTCAGTAGAGCTTATTTTCAACAAACAATAGAGCAGTGAAATTCTTGAAACATTGAAAAGTCTTAAGTGAAGGGCTAGTAAAGTTAGTAGAATTCCATCATAGTGTTCATACCAATAACACCACATTATATACAGGTTAAATTTAAGCAAGAAATCACCCAAATTAGACTTAAATAATTCGATCCACATGTATAATTGATAGCATATATAGCAGCATGAAGAAGAGTTCAGCAATCAATTGCGATGAGTAAAACATCATACATATACATAAGAAGAAAAGAATGGTGCTGAAATGTGCATCATCATATTAGAATTGATCAACTCGTATATATACAGACCCCTCTTAAAACAAGGAATCCAAATCAAACGAACTCAAAGTAAAATCTATGCTGTCTAAGTCTATGTCGTCCAGGTTGAAATCGCCCATCTCTGCCTGTAGACAACCCTCACCGCTGCATTTCTGTTGCTTGCAGCCTTCTTCCTCTATCTCTTCGCCGCCTCTCTTCCCTTCGTTGCGGAATGGATAATTGCGCCGTCTCTGGATCAGTTTTGGACGCCTTCTTGATGCTCTGGGTGATCTTGCACAACACAATATCGGTATTTGTTTTGCCCGTCGCCATCAACCCCGCATCAGTAAGAGAGTACTCGTGCATGATCCAATGCCCTAAATGCTTGCTCGCATTCGGACATGTAAACGACAGCATACTCATGCATCCGATGATCTCTCCGGTGTCAGAACGCTCGATGTCTTTGCGGCCGGTTTGGGCTTTCCACGTGCCGCAACCTGCTGTTCTGAAATTCCGCTGGGAGTTGGGATCCCGGCCTTGATGACTTTGGTGAAGACGTAGATGATTTTCTTGGTGGCGCCGTTTTCTTTCTTGGTCTGCCAGTTGTCGGTGTCGGTGAATATGTTCCACGGCTCCATGCCTTCGTCGCCGTAAAGGTCTCTGTAGATGATGCCGTCCCACGGCAAATCAAACCCATCACCTTTGGATACAAGTAGCTTCCAATCAGGTCTTCATCCGTAGGTTTGAAAACGAAACCTGTTGGAATACTCATCATCTTTTATTTCCTTCTCTCGTTTCTCAAAAGGTAAGAAGATATATAGAATGAATTCTCAGGTGCCTCTATGTATATATATAGGTTTTGGTAGCAGACATTCCCACATTATTGGAAGTACTTTTGACTGAAAGTGAGAATCCCAGATATAACTCATGGCCGAGTTTATCCACCACTGCATGCCCTATCTTCATAGATCCCCTCTTTCCTATTGCTTTTCAACCATGATATTTTACATAAAATAAAATAATATTTGATATACATTGATACCGATTAATTGCAATTCAAATAAAAAACTCCAAACGACAGCATATGCAACATGCACGCACAATGCATTATTACATAAATCAGACAGCAAAAACAGAAGAGTTTTGGTACGATTATGATCGAGTAGATACATTGATGGCGTCATGGCAGATAGGGGCAGGCGCAGATGCAGCAAGGCAGAGTGTCGGCCTTGCAACACGAGCAACGACGACACGACCCTTCCCTGAAATGAAATTCTGCACACAACACACACAGATTAGTACGATGAAACCAAAAAGTATGTATAATCAAATGCAAATATGAAATTTTGGTAAGAATGTTACTGGTCTTGTTTGTGGCTCGAGCTGCATCGGACGGCAGAACAGCCGCCGAGAGCAGGATGATGAAGATGATGAAAAAAGATGCCATGATCAAACTCTTCTTCATGCTTCTATGCTTTAATTCAATAGAGTCTAATTGTTGTGTGTTGATTTATTGCTGAAATTGAACCTACTTATATAGTGATGTGTAAATGCTATGATTGAATAAGTTGGAATTCTACAAACTTGACTAGCTCGTTGATTCAACTTTTTCCACGTTTCAACGAATTTGTTGCTTTATTTTGGTCCTATTTTCCATAGTCATAATTTAATTAATATGTTGACGACGTCTTACATACTTCACGACGAGCACATCGTTTGCGGAAAAAATATCCGAGAATGTGAGAGAAGAACAACGTGTTTGAACAAATTAAGATGAATGGAGTCAATGGACATTCCCTTTTTTGTGGAAAGCCTTTAGGTCTATGTGGGGAGTCAAAGTAAAAATCGAATAAGTAGAAAGATTATATGTTGTTGATTTTTGTCCCTAGCCCATTCTCATTTTGATCGAACAGATCGACTAATTATTTTTATTTTATTCCAGTTAGTAAGAGGGTCGTGGACTAAGAAATATAATTTTTTTCTTTCACTTTCCTAATTGAAAAAATAATTGAAAAATAAAACAACAAGTACAAAAATGAGTAATAACCCCTAGTAGAGACTGATACGATTCAATTCAACAATTTGTTCATTCGGGTTCCACTTTCTCGGTCCGATAAATGCATTATTGGAACTGGGTTGGAACGATAAACAGCTCTAGATTCGGGGGCTCTTGCTAGAGCTGAACGCGGGGGAGATAAAGAAGACGTATTCTATCATAAGTTGTTCCGACCAAGAAAAAAAGTGCAGCACCCATAAATCCATGAGAGATTATTTGTAAAATGGCTCCGTTTACAAAAAAAAAAAACTATTTTATCTAAGAAATTACTGTTGAAGCGTTGAATTTTACATTTAAAATCTAGACGGTCAATGATTTTAGTTAATATAATTGACTGTCAATTCAAGAGCTATTTCTTTAGTCTTCACACTATTAAGGTATGGAATTTACTCTAAGGTATGGAATTGACTCCAATCATTTAAGTTATAAATGGAGAGGTGTTTCGTGACTATATACGCTTAGGGGGGGGAAACGGTTCGGTTTCGGTTAACCGAACTGAATTTCTCCAAAAAAGTGGAATCGAAACCGAATCGTTTTAAATTTTCTGTTAACCGAAAACCGATCGGTTCCGACGGTTCGGTTTTCGGTTAACCGAAAAACCGAATTAAAATTAATTAATAATAAAAATAAATAAAACAATAATTAAAAAACTGAAACTTGTTATAAATAAATAAAATGTTTAACAAATAATGAAAATAATTAATAAAGTAATAATTAAAAATTGATTTTCAGAATTTTTAATTAATTAATTAATAATTTAAAATAAAAAATGATTTTTCGATTCCGAACCGTTCGGTTATCGGTTAAATAATAACCAAAAAAAATTTCAACTCTGGAACCGAAACCAAACCGATAACCGAATTTGTCGGTTTCGCCGGTTCTAACCGAAAACCGTTTAGACACCCCTATATACGCTGAAGACATATGCTTTTCAAGCAAAAATGAATTTTATTGAAAACTCAATAAAATAACAGTGAATGAATCTCAAATCACTTAAACAATTAATTAAAGACATAAAAACGAACTCTACTTCGAAAAGGACTAAAAAACCTAAAAGGACAATAATTATGAAAATTAACCAAAATACTAAAAGAGTCTAAACAAGTCTGAAATGATAGAATTTGGACTCAGAAGCCTATACATCACGACAAAGCCATGTGTTTTGTTCATCTTGTTGTTCTACTCCTAGCAATGTATTATAATAACAATTTTGGGACCGGAAGTTGTGGGGTTCTCGAATCTTGTTGACGTGTAAACTTATACTCATCAGCTACTTGTTTCACATCATATTAGATAACAATCACTATCATCTTCATTTGATTGATCGTCATTGAAAAGACTAAACAATGTTAACTTTCTATAGTTTTTTACTAGTTCTTACTTTTTTACAGAAGTGGTGAGTTATAGGTTATAATGATATACTAGTGTATAACCTGTCGAGTTTCGACGGGAAATCATTTTACGTTGTAATTTATAAGTAAAAATTTAAAATAATAATTCAAAAATTATGTCTAGGAGGATGTTTATCGATTTTTTTCTTACTATATATACAAAAAATCAATAGAAATTAAATTCAACATATATATTTAAAAATATAATAATAATATATTATTCTAAATATGAAAAGTGAAGACTATTTTTTTTAAAATATGAAAAAATAACTTTGTAATTATCTGATCTCTATCTAAAATTTCATTACCACGTTAATTATTGTACCGTGCATCTTACCATTTATCTAATATTTCATTATCAAGTGAAGATTAAAATTTTTAAATCACTTTTGCTAGTGATACGTAAGATTACATTGTAGGATTAATCACGACTAAATATATGTTTCGGTAGGTAAAGTCCTATGTTGGAAAGAGATTGCACATGTCCCATTTTATGTTCATATATAACAAAACAAATAGCTTTCATATCATAGCGATATGTCTAGATTTGATAATAAGTTGTATTCTGTTAAGGTTCAATAAAGAATTGCATTACGTTGTACTTTATAAATCGAAATTTAAAAAATAACTTATTATTTGCTAGGGTTTGGTTACCTTGAGTTGTTGACAGAAATAGTGAAATGATATGATAAGCTAGAGTTAATCTACTCAGGTCGTGCTTTGCAGTGGAGCAAGACGATGGTTCGAATAGTTGAGGCTATGGTTTAGCTAGATAGACCCGTATAAAATATATATACTCGTGTCAATCCCAAACTCGATTCAAAAGTGATTTTACTACCATTCTCATCTAAAACTCATAGTAATATTCATAATTACCAAAATCATTTAAATTTATAAATACAAATCATTACAGTAATTGGTCATTCATTTTAACAAAAACCCAATATGACAAATTGAAATCAATAAATAGTATAAACAACAAACTACTAAAAAATGAAGAAAATTCATTGTAGGCATGTCGATTAATATTCAGACTCATTTAAAAATAAGTTATTACGCGTTCTCGTCTCACACTCGTATAGTTTTAATTACTTACTAATTACCCGAAACTGTTAAATTTTATAAATATAAATTGTTACAAATATGAGGATTATCAATTTCAACAAAAATCTCTATATTAAAAAATAAAAATAAATATATAAATAAATAGTATAAATAAAAAAGATCTAAAACTGAAAAATTCACATTGGCACGTTGATAAATTATTGAACCCGTTTAGACCGTCGAAACTTCCAAAGACTTTTTTATTTATAAAATATCTAATAATCAAATATTAATTTGTTATACTAATTGATTGTCGTTGAGGCTATAGTTCAAACACTCGAAGTTGTTGATCGTAATGGACAGAGACGATTGACCAAAATGATGAGGGTATGTTTCAGCTACATGGAACGTCTAGGATCTAATTAAAAACTAATTAAAGTCTACTACTCTTGTCGTCTCAAACCCGTATGATGATATCTTTAATTAATCATATATATTTGAGTTTATAAATATAAATTATTAAAATAATTGAATTATATATATATAGAATTTATTTTTTTAAGTCAATTAATTAATAATAAATCTAATAATTTAATCTTTAAATAATAACATAAAATGAGTTTCTTAAAATAGAATAGATTATTTTTACATTACGGATGTCTTTGGTATATCAGTGTTAGCATTTCCACTATTTATACTTCAAAAAGATCTTCTCTTATTGTAGCAATTCAATCATAATAACTATATAATTCAAACTCTTATAGTGTCATTTAATGTGATGAAAATTGAGTTTTCTCATTTATTAAAATATATTATATATTAATGGATGTAGCTTATAATTTATGAATTTTATAACTATTAAAATTAATTGGTATTGATGCATTTTGTATAACATTGTTTTAGTTGGTTCATTATATTTAAACCATTACATATATTTAAAGTTTATGAGTACATATTTTAAAACTATTTTCATAAGATTTATAAATGCACATATATTATGGATTATTATTTCTTATACTTTTAACATATTTTCAGAAAATAATAATTATGACATAAAAAATAAATATATATCGATTATTAGTGTATAGAAATTAATACAATATGACAATCATAGTATCAAAATTATTACAACATGTCGGCATTGTGATTGATTAATTGGTTGATTATTTGCATGCTAAATCAATATTCGTTAAATATCACTTGAACTATCAAAATGTGATGGAAGTCTTCTTAATGAACTTACATAGTTTCATGATTAATCCCACGAAGTTTAATTACAAAACTAAAACACTTAAAATATATTGCACTTCTTGAAGGAAAAAAAATAAAGGAATGATTTAATAGGATACATTACATCATTATTACAATACAATGATTTTAAATCAAATTGATATTATATATATAAAGAATTATTTTAAGTCAATTAATTAAGAACAAACAATCTGATAATTTAACCTTTAAATAATAACATAAAATGAGTTTCTTAAAATAGAATATATTATTTTTACAGTCGGATGTTTTTGGTATATCAATATTGACATGTCCACTATTTATACTTCAAAAGATCATCTCTTATTTTAGCAACTAATCATAATAGCTATATAATTCAAACTCTTCTAGTGTCATGTGTAATATGATGAAAATTGAGTTTTCTCATTGATTAAAATATATTATATATTAATGGATATAGCTTATAATTTATGAATTTTGTAACTATTAAAATTAATTGGTATTTGATGCTTTTTGTATAACATTGTTTTAGTTGGTTTATTATATTTAAACCATTACATATATTTAAAGTTTATGAGTACATATTTTACAACTATTTCATAAGATTTATAAATGCACATATATTATAGATTAATATTTCTTATACTTTTAACATATTTTCAAAAATAATAATTATGACATAAAAAATAAATATATATCGATTATTAGTATAAAGAAATTAATACAATATGACAATCAGAGTATCAACATTATTACAACATGTGGACATTGTGATTGATTAATTGGTTAATTGTTTGCATGATAAATCAATATTAGCTAAATATAACTCGAACTATCAAAATGTGACGGAAGACTTCTTAATAAACTTACATAGTTACATTGTTAATACCATGAAGTTTATTTACAAAAATAAATATTACACTTAAAATATATTATATTTCTTGAAGGAAAAAAATAAAGGAATGATTTATTAGGATATATTACATTATAATTACAATACAATGATTTTAAATCAAATTAAAATTAAAAGAATTGATAATGATTTAAGATTATAAATTGAATTAAATAAAAGTAATAAAGATAGATAAGCATTTATAATATCACATTTAATTTTAACATAACATTCAACATATTAAATGATAAGTGGTTAAATAAGGAAATTTGTGACATTTAGAAAAATAAGAATGAAAAATCATAAAAATGCCACATAGGATTGTAGATGAATGTGGTGTCTTCAATATGTAATGGAATTATATATTAATAGATTATTCCTTTTGATTTATGTTCTAATTTGCAATTTCAATACATATACATAGAGTGGGGGATTCATTATATGAAAAAAATAGTGGGCTTCACTGCCGGACTCAACTGAACCATGAGCCTAATTAGGAGAAGCATTTCACAAGTTAATTACATCAAACTTCATGGTTGAGCTTATCCACCACTGCATGCCCTATTTGCATAGATCCACTATTTCCTATTTGCTTTTCAACCATGATATTTTATATAAAATAAAATAATATTTGTACATTTGAATGATTTTGGTTTATTTTAAACAAGGGATATAACTCTTGGATTGTCATACAATTCGTATCTTCTAAACTACAGTATTTCATTGGATAAAGTTTGAAAACAAAAATTAATGCATGTTCTTTCTTCTTAATTTGTTCAAATTAAAAGAGTTGTTCTTGTTTATTCTCAGTAGAGCTTATTTTCAAAAACAATAGAGCAGTGAATTCATTGAAACATTGAAAAGTCTAAGTGAAGGGCTAGTAAAGTTAGTAGAATTCCATCATAGTGTTCATACCAATAACACCACATTATATACAGGTTAAATTTAAGCAAGAAATCACCCAAACTAGACTTACATAATTCGATCCACATGTATAATTGATACCATATATAGCAGCATGAAGAAGAGTTCAGCAATCAATTGCGATGAGTAAAGCATCATACATATACATAAGAAGAAAAGAATGGTGCTGAAATGTGCATCATCATATTAGAATTGATCAACTCGTAAACAAGGAATCCAAATCAAACGAACTCAAAGTAAAATCTATGCTGTCTAAGTCTATGTCGTCCAGGTTGAAATCGCCCATCTCTGCCTGTAGACAACCCTCACCGCTGCATTTCTGTTGCTTGCAGCCTTCTTGCTCTATCTCTTCGCCGCCTCTCTTCCCCTTCGTTGCCGGAATGGATAATTGCGCCGTCTCTGGATCAGTTTTGGACGCCGTCTTGATGCTCTTGGTGATCTTGCACAACACAATATCGGTATTTGTTTTCCCCGTCGCCATCAACCCCGCATCAGTAAGAGAGTACTCGTGCATGATCCAATGCCCTAAATGCTTGCTCGCATTCGGACATGTAAACGACAACATACTCATGCATCCGATGATCTCTCGGTGTCAGAACGCTCGATGTCTTTGCGGCGGTTTGGGCTTTCCGTGCCGCATCCTGCTGTTCTCAAATTCCTCTGGGAGTTGGACTCCGTGGCCTTGGTGACTTTGGTGAAGACGTAGATGATTTTCTTGGTGGTTCCGTTTTCTTTCTTGGTCTGCCAATTGTCGGCGTCGGTGAATACGTTCCACGGCTCCGCGCCTTCGCCGCCGTGAGGTCTCTATAGATGATGCCGTCCCACGGCAAATCAAACCCCATCACCTTTGGATACAAGTAGCTTCCAATCAGGTCTTCATCCGTAGGTTTGAAAACGAAACCTGTTGGAATACTCATCATCTTTTTATTTCCTTCTCTCTCGTTTCTCAAAAGGTAAGAAGATATATAGAATGAATTCTCAGGTGCCTCTATGTATATATATAGGTTTTGGTATCAGACATTCCCACATTATTGGAAGTAGGTTTACGGATATTGTGATAAGATTTTATTTTATTTTTTCTGAGTGGATAATGAAACTTAATTATGGAAATAAGAATCTCAATACTGAAAGTGAGAATCCCAAATATAACTCATGGCCGAGTTTATCCACCACTGCATGCCCTATCTTCATAGATCCCCTCTTTCCTATTGCTTTTCAACCATGATATTTTATATAAAATAAAATAACATTCTTCCTAGTTATATCCATTCACAATAAATGTTATATTGGTTAGAGTGTAAACAGGTACCATACAGTTTACTCCAATTTCATAATGAAGAGCACACAAAATGCCATACACAAACATCCACGGTGACATTGATTCATTCTACATATGAAGGAAAAAATAAGTTGCGTAATTGATAATTAATTAAATTTATGAAATTAACATACAAAGTAAAGATGCTTAGGTTGAAATTATTCAAAAAATTATTTAATTCTTCGAAAAAATGAAGAAAAAACACCTGAGTTCGAGAGTCTTCAAGCTGAAAGAGAAAGAGAAATTTGAGGGATTTAGTGGAAGCAGGAGTTGTGCTAAGGGATCATATTTAGTTTTGGAGTAAGGCAATAAAAATCAGAATACTTGGCCTCATTTTTTATAATAGTAAAATGGTGGTTATGGGTCGATTCCATGAAAATAGTACTTTGCCATTTTAGTTTTCCCACAATTCCTAGTATCGATAGTTAATTTAGCATACGTATACGTATGCTGCCTACAATGCGCATTGAGTAAATTCCATATCCATATGCAAATATCTTGCAAATTAACCACACGTAATGGATAAACCATACTTGGAAAATAGAGAATTGGGGTGCATGTTGTTCGAAAGGCCGAGAGATATGAACTTTGGGGTGTTTATCCCCCACCGCCAAATGTGTTTCCCGGCGCCGGAAAACAATAGCGAGATAAATTGAAAATATTTTGTATTTATTGGAGTCATTATCTATTTACTAGGATCTAATTGTTTTTTTTTCTTTCGATTAATTCATGTTGCATGAATTATTTATTGTTATTGGTCAAACCATCATGAAACATACATCAAACAAAAAATAAATTACAAATGAGTAAAAAATATCAATGATGATATTAAATTATGCCTAGATTCCAACAAGTTTAGATTGAATACATACTATATGGTAAGTATGCGTCAATTTTGCTACCAAGCCTGCCCTAATGAATGAAGGCCCGATCGAGGAAGGGGCATGGCCAATAGGTAGGGGTGTCTAAACGGTTTTCGATTTTCGGTTAGAACCGAAACCGAACAAAAATTGATAAATTCGGTTATCGGTTCGGTTTCGGTTCCAGAGTTGAAAAAAATTTCGGTTATTGATTAACCGATAACCGAAAACCGTTTTTTATTTTAAATTATTAATTAATTAATTAAAAATTCTGAAAATCAATTTTTAATTATTATTTTATTTATTATTTTAATTATTTGTTAAATATTTTATTTATTTATAATAAGTTTCAATTTTTTAATTATTATTTTATTTATTTTAATTATTATTTTATTTATTATTATTATTAATTAATTTAAATTCGGTTTTTCGGTTAACCGAAAATCGAACCGTCGGAACCGATCGGACCAAAATTTTAAAACGATTCGGTTTCAGTTCCACTTTTTTTGGAGAAATTCGGTTCGGTTAACCGAAACCGAACCGTTTAATAGCCATACCAATAGGATATAGGGGTGTAAACAAACTAAGTTGCTCGTGAGTTATTCGGAGCTTGACTCGAAAAAGCTCGTTCGAAATTTATTCGTTTTGCAAATGAGTGGAACTCGAGTCTCGAGCCGAGCTCGAGCTTAGGAATTTTCGATTCATGAGCTCACGAACATGCTTGGTTCGAACTCAAACGAGTCAGTTCGTGAACATGTGAAATAATAAATTATTTTTATATATCTAAATAATTAAAAGTAATAAAAAATTATAAATTATATTTTTATTGATAATTAATAAAAAAAGGTAATGATAATATAATTATAGTTCTAATAATAAATTATAAATTTTAGTAATTCGAGTTCGAGCTCGAAAACGAACAAAGTCGAAGACAAGCAGAGTTCGAATATGTCTCATATACGAGTAGTTATCGAACCGATTGAATCGCTCATGAGCTCAAAAATTTACAACGAATCAAGCTCGAACTCAATTTAAAGTTCAATTCAAACTCGAACCAAATAAAATTTAAACGAGCCGAACTCGAACTTGATAGTGTTCGGCTCGGCTCGGCTCGGCTCGATTCGTATACATGCCTAATTGGATATATATGTATATTTCTCTCGATCGGCTGCATAATTCTAATCTTTGTTCCATTTTTGGAATGTTGCTAAACCCAACACGTAATTAATGAAAGTGAATTAAAAATATCGATAAATCGTAACAAGTTTATTTTACAGTTGTAATATGTTTAAAATAATGGGTATGGCCCAACTGAGTACTGAACCCAGCATGGGCATGTTTATGTTACCCGAATTTGTTCTCCGTCAATTTCCCAAGCATGTCATTTGATTATCTTCCATTTCGTCTATCAATATAACATGGTGTATGTTGTATAACTTGCAATTTGTAATATATAGCCGTCATTTTTTGGACAGACATCTCGTTAATATATAAGTTATATAAATTGTCCACTCATCTAATATCAAGAAAAGGAAACACGTAAATAAGTAGACACGGAGTGTAACCCAACAATATTATTCAAGGAATGTATAACTACTTTGATTCTTATATCTTACAAGCAAACCTAAACCAATAATGATATAGGATCATTAATGGTAGAAAAGATAGTTGTAATTATGTAGATTTAGAGATGTGAAGTTGATCCGCCATCCATGTAGCATTTCAACCAAACTTCGGCTTCAGAGGCAACTGTGTAAGAGAAGCAATCGCTACCAACTTTGAACATAAGGTTGGAACAACACACACCGGATAAGATGAGTTGTTCTTACCCCTTTCGGCACAACATTAAAGCCATGTACTTCGTTAAGAAAATTAAAGTAGTTACAGAAATGAATATATTGTGCTTTATATGGTTTTTTATTATCTTTTAATTTGTGGCAATCAATCAATCACTCTTGCACTTAAATCCATATCCGCCCTATTTCAGAAAAAATAAAAATCGATACCTCATCCTACTTTGTATATGTCTCATGCATATTTTACCGTTATTATTAATATCATTAGCTACGTATTTCATACTTTTAACCATGATATTTCAAATAAAATAAAATTATATTTCTACTTTTGAATGGTTTTTGTTTGTTTTAAAACATGGGATATTATTTGTGAATTTTCATATTCTTGGAATTGAAATTAAAGAACATTAAAAGTGGAGTATTAAATAGTACATATACATAGGAAGAAAAGAATGGTGCTGAAATGTGCATCAGCAGATTAGAATTGATCAACTTGTATATATACAGATCCCTCTTAAAATAAGGAATCCAAATCAAACAAACTCAAAGTAAAATCTATGCTGTCTAAGTCTATGTCGTCCAGGTTGAAATCGCCCATCTCTGCCTGTAGAAAACCCTCACCGCTGCATTTCTGTTTCTTGCAGCCTTCTTTCTCTATCTCTTCGCCGCCTCTCTTCCCCTTCGTTGCCGGAATGGATAATTGCGCCGTCTCTGGATCAGTTTCGGACGCCTTCTTGATGCACTTTGTGATCTTGCACAACACAAGATCGGTATTTGTTTTACCCGTCGCCATCAACCCCGCATCAGTAAGAGAGTACTCGTGCATGATCCAATGCCCTAAATGCTTGCTCGCATTCGGACATTCAAACGACAACATACTCATGCGTCCGATGATCTCTCCGGTGTCAGAACGCTCGATGTCTTTGCGGCCGGTTTGGGCTTTCCACGTGCCGCATCCTGCTGTTCTCAAATTCCGCTGGGAGTTGGACTCCGTGGCCTTGGTGACTTTGGTGAAGACGTAGATGATTTTCTTGGTGGCGCCGTTTTCTTTCTTGGTCTGCCAGTTGTCGGCGTCGGTGAATACGTTCCACGGCTCCGCGCCTTCGCCGCCGTAAAGGTCTCTATAGATGATGCCGTCCCACGGCAAATCAAACCCCATCACCTTTGGATACAAGTAGCTTCCAATCAGGTCTTCATCCGTAGGTTTGAAAACGAAACCTGTTGGAATACTCATCATCTTTTTATTTCCTTCTCTCTCGTTTCTCAAAAGGTAAGAAGATATATAGAATGAATTCTCAGGTGCCTCTATGTATATATATAGGTTTTGGAAGTAGGTTTACGGATATTGTGATAAGATTTTATTTTATTTTTTCTGAGTGGATAATGAAATTTAATTATGGAAATAATAATCCCAAATATAACTCATGGCCGAGTTTATCCACCACTGCATGCCCTATCTTCATAGATCCCCTCTTTCCTATTGCTTTTCAACCATGATATTTTTACATAAAATAAAATAATATTTGATATACATTCATACCGATTAATTGAAATTCAAATAAAAAACTCCAAACGACAGCATATGCAACATGCACGCACAATGCATTATTACATAAATCAGACAGCAAAAACAGAAGAGTTTTGGTACGATTATGATCGAGTAGATACATTGATGGCCTCATGGTAGATAGGGGCAGGCGCAGATGCAGCAAGGCAGAGTGTCGGCCTTGCAACACGAGCAAGGACCGCAAGACCCTTCCCTGAAATGAAATTCTGCACACAACACACACAGATTAGTACGATGAAACCAAAAGGTATATATAATCAAATGTAAATATGAAATTTTGGTAAGAATGTTACTGGTCTTGTTTGTGGCTCGAGCTGCATCGGACGGCAGAACAGCCGCCGAGAGCAGGATGATGAAGATGATGAAAAAGATGCCATGATCAAACTCTTCTTCATGCTTCTATGCTTTAATTCAATAGAGTCTAATTGTTGTGTGCTGATTTGTTGCTGAAACTGAACCTACTTATATAGTGGTGTGTAAATGCTATGATTGAATAAGTTGGAATTCTACAAACTTGACTAGCTCGTTGATTCAACTTTTCCATGTTTCAACGAATTTGTTGCTTTATTTTGGTCCTATTTTGATGAAATTGAAGATTATGGAAGAAGAGAAGAAGTGTTCGAGTGATCTGAGGAGCATATGCATGCTTTGCATGCGTGTGAATAAATGCTCAATAATAAAACCGTACGCTTTAGTTAGTTGTTGTTTTGTTAGCTGCTGTAGTTAGCATTATATTTCTTTGTAACTTGAAAACAGAATTCTGTTGGAAGAAATAACAAACTCCTCTTTCCTTTTCTCTCTGGCCCTCTCGATCAATCTGATATATTTTGATATTGAAAATCAACATATTTTCCATAGTCATAATTTAATTAATATGTTGACGACGTTTTACATACTTCACGACGAGCACATCCTTTGCGAGAAAAAATATCCGAGAATGTGAAGAGAAGAACAACGTGTTTGAACAAATTAAGATAAATGGAGTCAATGGACATTCCCTTTTTTTGAAGGCCCTGGAAAGCCTTTAGGTCTATGCGGGGAGTCGAAGTAAAAATCGAATAAGTAGAAAGATTATATGTTGTTGATTGTGTTGTCCCCTAGCTCATTCTCTTTTCGGTCAACAGATCTATTAATTATTTTTTAATTTATTCTAGTTAGTAAGAGGGGTCTTAGACTAAGAAATAGATTTTTTTTCTTTCATTTTCCTAATTAATTGAGAAAATAATTAAAAAATAAAATAGCAAGTACAAAAATGAGTAATAACCCCCAGTAGAGATTGGTAGGATTAAATTCAACACTTTATTCATTCGGGTTCCACTTTCTCGGTCTGATAAATGCATTATTGGAATTCGGTTGGAACGACAAGCAACTCTAGATTCGGAGGCTCTTGCTATAGTTGAAAGTGGGGGAGATAAAGAAGACGTATTCTATCATAAGTTGTTCCAGCCAAGAAAAAAAGTGCAACACCGATAAATACATGAGAGATTATTTGTAAAATGGCTCCGTTTACAAAAAAACAAAAACTATTTTATCGAAGAAATTACTGTAGAAGCGTTAAATTTTACATTTAAAATCTAGACCGTCAATGATTTTAGTTAATACAATTGATTGTCAATTCAAGAGCTATTTCCTTAGTCTTCACACTATTAAGGTGTGGAATTTACTCTAAGGTGCGGAATTGACTCAATCATTTAAGTTATAAAATGGGAGAGGTGTTTCGTGACTATATATGCTTAGGGTGGAAGCGGTTCGGTTTCGTTAACGAACCAATTTCTCCAAAAAATGGAATCGAAACCGAACCGCTTTAATTTTCTCGTTAACCGAAAATCGATCGGTTCCGACGGTTCGGTTTTCGGTTAACCGAAAAACCGAATTAAAATTAATTAATAATAAAAATAAATAAAATAGTAATTAAAAAACTGAAACTTGTTATAAATAAATAAAATGTTTAACAAATAATGAAAATAATTAATAAAGTAATAATTAAAATTTGATTTTTAGAATTTTTAATTAATTAATTAATAATTAAAAATAAAAAACGGTTTTTTGGTTCCGAACCGTTCGGTTATCGGTTAACCAATAACCAAAAAAAATTTCAACTCTTGAACCGAAACCGAACCGATAACCGAATTTGTCGGTTTTCGGTTAATCGAATTTGTCGGTTTCAGTTCGGTTTCGGTTCTAACCGAAAACCGTTTAGACACCCCTAAAAGACATAAATGAATTTTATTGAAAACTCAATATAATAACAGTGAATAATCTCAAATCACATAAACAATTATTTAAAGACATAAAAACGAACTCTACTTCGAAAAGGACTAAAAAACCTAAAAGGACAATAATTATGAAAATTAACCAAAATACTAAAAGAGTCTAAACAAGTCTGAAATGATAGAATTTGGACTCAGAAGCCTACATCACGACAAAGCCATGTGTTTTGTTCATCTTGTTGTTCTACTCCTAGCAATGTATTATAATAACAATTTTGGGACCGGAAGTTGTGGGGTTCTCGAATCTTGTTGACGTAAACTTATACTCATCACTACTTGTTTCACATCATATTAGATAACAATCACTATCATCTTCATTTGATAGATCGTCATTGAAAAAACTATACAATGTTAACTTTCTATAGTTTTTAATAGTTCTTACTTTTTACGTATGGTGAGTTATAGGTTATAATGATATACTAGTGTATAACATGTCGAGTTTCGACGAGAAATCATTTTACGTTGTAATTAATTTATAAGTAAAATTTAAAATAATAATTCAAAAATTATGTCTAGGGGATGTTTATCGATTTTTTCTTACTATATATACAAAAATCAATAGAAATTAAATTCAACATATATATTTAAAAATATAATAATAAAATATTATTCTAAATATGAAAAGTGAAGACTATTTTTTAAAATATGAAAAAATAACTTTGTAATTATCTGATCTCTATCTAAAATTTCATTACCACGTTAATTATTGTACCGTGCATCTTACCATTTATCTAATATTTCATTATCAAGTGAAGATTAAAATTTTAAATCACTTTTGCTAGTGATACGTAAGATTACATTGTAGGATTAATCATGACTAAATATATGTTTCGGTAGGTAAAGTCCTACGTTGGAAAGAGATTGCACATGTCCCGTTTTATGTTCATATATAACAAAACAAATAGCTTTCATATCAGAGCAATATGTCTATATTTGATAATAAGTTGTATTATGTTAAGGTTCGATAAAGAATTGCATTACGTTGTACTTTATAAATCGAAATTTAAAAAATAACTTATTATTTGCTAGGGTTTAGTTACCTTGAGTTGTTGACAGCAATAGTGAAATGATATGATAGGCTAGAGTTAATCTACTCAGGTCGTTCTTTGTAGTGGAGCAAGACGATGGTTCGAATAGTTGAGGCTATGGTTTAGCTAGATAGACCCGTATAAAATGTATATACTCGTGTATATACTCGTGTCAATCCCAAACTCGATTCAAAAGTGATTTTACTACCATTCTCATCTAAAACTCATAGTAATATTCATAATTACCAAAATCATTTAAATTTATAAATACAAATCATTACAGTAATTGGTCATTCGTTTTAACAAAAACCCAATATGCCAAATTAAAATCAATAAATAGTATAAACAACAATCTACTAAAAAATGAAGTAAATTCATTGTAGGCATGTCGATTAATATTCAGACTCATTTAAAAATAAGTTATTACGCGTTCTCGTCTCACACTCGTATAGTTTTAATTACTTACTAATTACCAGAAACTGTTAAATTTTAAAAATATAAATTGTTACAAATATGATTATCAATTTCAACAAAAATCTCTATATTAAAAAATAAAAATAAATATATAAATAAATAGTATAAATAAAAAAGATCTAAAACTGAAAAAATTCACATTGGCACGTTGATAAATGATTGAACCTGTTTAGACCGTCGAAACTTCCAAAGACTTTTTTATTTATAAAATATCTAATAATCAAATATTAATTTGTTATACTAATTAATTGATTGTCGTTGAGGCTATAGTTCAAACACTCGAAGTTGTTGATCGTAATGGACAGAGACGATTGACCAAAATGATGAGGGTATGTTTCGGCTACATGGACCGTCTAGGATCTAATTAAAAACCAATTAAAGTCTACTACTCTTCTCGTCTCAAACCCGTATGATGATATCTGTAATTAATCATATATATTTGAGTTTATAAATATAAACTATTAAAATAATTGATATTATATATATATATAGAATTTATTTTTAAGTCAATTAATTAATAATAAATCTAATAATTTAACCTTTAAATAATAACATAAAATGAGTTTCTTAAAATAGAATAGATTATTTTTACATTACGGATGTCTTTGGTATATCAGTGTTGGCATGTCCACTATTTATACTTCAAAAAGATCTTCTCTTATAGTAGCAATTCAATCATAATAGCTATATAATTCAAACTCTTATAGTGTCATTTAATGTGATGAAAATTGAGTTTTCTCATTTATTAAAATATATTATATATTAATGGATGTAGCTTATAATTTATGAATTTTATAACTATTAAAATTAATTGGTATTGATGCATTTTGTATAACACTGTTTTAGTTGGTTCATTATATTTAAACCATTACATATATTTAAAGCTTGTGAGTACATATTTTAAAACTATTTTCATAAGATTTATAAATGCACATATATTATGGATTAATATTTCTTATACTTTTAACATATTTTCGAAAATAATAATTATGACATAAAAATAAATATATATCGATTATTAGTGTATAGAAATTAATACAATATGACAATCATAGTATCAAAATTATTACAACATGTCGACATTGTGATTGATTAATTGGTTGATTGTTTGCATGCTAAATCAATATTCGTTAAATATCACTTGAACTATCAAAATGTGATGGAAGTCTTCTTAATGAACTTACATAGTTTCATGATTAATCCCACGAAGTTTAATTACAAAACTAAAACACTTAAAATATATTGCACTTCTTGAAGGAAAAAAAATAAAGGAATGATTTAATAGGATACATTACATCATTATTACAATACAATGATTTTAAATCAAATTGATATTATATATATAAAGAATTATTTTTAAGTCAATTAATTAAGAACAAACAATATGATAATTTAACCTTTAAATAATAACATAAAATGAGTTTCTTAAAATAGAATATATTATTTTTACAGCGCGGATGTCTTTGGTATATCAATATTGACATGTCCACTATTTATACTTCAAAAAGATCATCTCTTATTTTAGCAACTAATCATAATAGCTATATAATTCAAACTCTTCTAGTGTCATGTGATATGATGAAAATTGAGTTTTCTCATTTATTAAAATATATTATATATTAATGGATATAGCTTATAATTTATGAATTTTGTAACTATTAAAATTAATTGGTATTTGATGCTTTTTGTATAACATTGTTTTAGTTGGTTTATTATATTTAAACCATTACATATATTTAAAGTTTATGAGTACATATTTTAAAACTATTTCATAAGATTTATAAATGCACATATATTATAGATTAATATTTCTTATACTTTTAACATATTTTCAAAAAATAATAATTATGACATAAAAAATAAATATATATTGATTATTAGTATAAAGAAATTAATACAATATGACAATCAGAGTATCAACATTATTACAACATGTGGACATTGTGATTGATTAATTGGTTAATTGTTTGCATGCTAAATCAATATTAGCTAAATATAACTCGAACTATCAAAATGTGACGGAAGACTTCTTAATAAACTTACATAGTTACATTGTTAATACCATGAAGTTTATTTACAAAATAAATATTACACTTAAAATATATTATATTTCTTGAAGGAAAAAATAAAGGAATGATTTATTAGGATATATTACATTATAATTACAATACAATGATTTTAAATCAAATTAAAATTAAAAGAATTGATAATGATTTAAGATTATAAATTGAATTAAATAAAAGTAATAAAGATAGATAAGCATTTATAATATCACATTTAATTTTAACATAACATTCAACATATTAAATGATAAGTGGTTAAATAAGGAAATTTGTGACATTTAGAAAATAAGAATGAAAAATCATAAAATGCCACATAGGATTGTAGATGAATGTGGTGTCTTCAATATGTAATGGAATTATATATTAATAGATTATTCCTTTTGATTTATGTTCTAATTAATTTGCAATTTCAATACATATACATAGAGTGGGGGATTCATTATATGAAAAAAATAGTGGGCTTCACTGCCGGACTCAACTGAACCATGAGCCTAATTAGGAGAAGCATTTCACCACTGCATGCCCTATTTGCATAGATCCACTATTTCCTATTTGCTTTTCAACCATGATATTTTATATAAAATAAAATAATATTTGTACATTTGAATGATTTTGGTTTATTTTAAACAAGGGATATAACTCTTGGATTGTCATACAATTCGTATCTTCTAAACTACAGTATTTCATTGGATAAAGTTTGAAAAACAAAAAATTAATGCATGTTCTTTCTTCTTAATTTGTTCAAAAAGAGTTGTTCTTGTTTATTCTCAGTAGAGCTTATTTTCAAAAACAATAGAGCAGTGAATTCATTGAAACATTGAAAAGTCTAAGTGAAGGGCTAGTAAAGTTAGTAGAATTCCATCATAGTGTTCATACCAATAACACCACATTATATACAGGTTAAATTTAAGCAAGAAATCACCCAAACTAGACTTACATAATTCGATCCACATGTATAATTGATACCATATATAGCAGCATGAAGAAGAGTTCAGCAATCAATTGCGATGAGTAAAGCATCATACATATACATAAGAAGAAAAGAATGGTGCTGAAATGTGCATCATCATATTAGAATTGATCAACTCGTAAACAAGGAATCCAAATCAAACGAACTCAAAGTAAAATCTATGCTGTCTAAGTCTATGTCGTCCAGGTTGAAATCGCCCATCTCTGCCTGTAGACAACCCTCACCGCTGCATTTCTGTTGCTTGCAGCCTTCTTGCTCTATCTCTTCGCCGCCTCTCTTCCCTTCGTTGCGGAATGGATAATTGCGCCGTCTCTGGATCAGTTTTGGACGCCGTCTTGATGCTCTTGGTGATCTTGCACAACACAATATCGGTATTTGTTTTCCCGTCGCCATCAACCCCGCATCAGTAAGAGAGTACTGTGCATGATCCAATGCCCTAAATGCTTGCTCGCATTCGGACATGTAAACGACAGCATACTCATGCATCCGATGATCTCTCCGGTGTCAGAACGCTCGATGTCTTTGCGGCCGGTTTGGGCTTTCCACGTGCCGCAACCTGCTGTTCTGAAATTCCGCTGGGAGTTGGGATCCCGGCCTTGATGACTTTGGTGAAGACGTAGATGATTTTCTTGGTGGCGCCGTTTTCTTTCTTGGTCTGCCAGTTGTCGGCGTCGGTGAATACGTTCCACGGCTCCACGCCTTCGTCGCCGTAAAGGTCTCTGTAGATGATGCCGTCCCATGGCAAATCAAACCCCATCACCTTTGGATACAAGTAGCTTCCAATCAGGATTTCATCCGTAGGTTGGAAAACGAAGCCTTTTGGAATACTCATTATCTCTCTATTTCCTTTTCTCTCTCGTTTCTCAAGAGGTAAGAAGATATATAGAATGAATTCTCAGGTGCCTCTATGCATATATATAGGTTTTGGTAGCAGACATTCCCACATTATTGGAAGTAGGTTTACGGATATTGTGATAAGATTTTGTTTTATTTTTTCAGAGTGGATAATGAAACTTAATTATGGAAATAAGAATCCCAAATATAACTCATGGCCGAGTTTATCCACCACTGATGGCCCTATCTTCATAGATCCCCTCTTTCCTATTGCTTTTCAACCATGATATTTTATATAAAATAAAATAATATTTGATATACATTGATACCGATTAATTGCAATTCAAATAAAAAACTCCAAACGACAGCATATGCAACATGCATTATTACAGAAATCAGACAGCAAAAACAGAAGAGTTTTGGTACGATTATGATCGAGTAGATACATTGATGGCCTCATGGCAGATAGGGGCAGGCGCAGATGCAGCAAGGCAGAGTATCGGCCTTGCAACACGAGCAAGGACCGCACGACCCTTCCCTGAAATGAAATTCTGCACACAACACACACAGATTAGTACGATGAAACCAAAAAGTATATATAATCAAATGCAAATATGAAATTTTGGTAAGAATGTTACTGGTCTTGTTTGTGGCTCGAGCTGCATCGGACGGCAGAACAGCCGCCGAGAGCAGGATGATGAAGATGATGAAAAAAGATGCCATGATCAAACTCTTCTTCATGCTTCTATGCTTGAATTCAATAGAGTCTAATTGTTGTGTGCTGATTTATTGCTGAAACTGAACCTACTTATATAGTAATGTGTAAATGCTTTGATTGAATAAGTTGGAATTCTACAAACTTGACTAGCTCGTTGATTCAACTTTTTCCACGTTTCAACGAATTTGTTGCTTTATTTTGGTCCTATTTTCCATAGTCATAATTTAATTAATATGTTGACGACGTTTTACATACTTCACGACGAGCACATCCTTTGCGAGAAAAAATATCCGAGAATGTGAAGAGAAGAACAACGTGTTTGAACAAATTAAGATAAATGGAGTCAATGGACATTCCCTTTTTTTGAAGGCCCTGGAAGCCTTTAGGTCTATGCGGGTAGTCGAAGTAAAAATCGAATAAGTAGAAAGATTATATGTTGTTGATTGTGTTGTCCCCTAGCTCATTCTCTTTTCGGTCAACAGATCTATTAATTATTTTTTAATTTATTCTAGTTAGTAAGAGGTGTCTTAGACTAAGAAATAGATTTTTTTTCTTTCATTTTCCTAATTAATTGAGAAAATAATTAAAAAATAAAATAGCAAGTACAAAAATGAGTAATAACCCCCAGTAGAGATTGGTAGGATTAAATTCAACACTTTGTTCATTCGGGTTCCACTTTCTTGGTCTGATAAATGCATTATTGGAATTGGGTTGGAACGACAAGCAACTCTAGATTCGGAGGCTCTTGCTATAGTTGAAAGTGGGGGAGATAAAGAAGACGTATTCTATCATAAGTTGTTCCAGCCAAGAAAAAAAGTGCAACACCGATAAATACATGAGACATTATTTGTAAAATGGCTCCGTTTACAAAAAAACAAAAACTATTTTATCGAAGAAATTACTGTAGAAGCGTTGAATTTTACATTTAAAATCTAGACTGTCAATGATTTTAGTTAATACAATTGATTGTCAATTCAAGAGCTATTTCCTTAGTCTTCACACTATTAAGGTGTGGAATTTACTCTAAGGTATGGAATTGACTCAATCATTTAAGTTATAAAATGGGAGAGGTGTTTCATGTGACTATATATGCTTAGGGTGGAACGGTTCGGTTTCGTTAACCGAACCGAATTTCTCCAAAAAGTGGAATCGAAACCGAACTGCTTTAGATTTTCTCATTAACCAAAATCGATCGGTTCCGACGGTTCGGTTTTCTTAACCAAAACCGAATTAAAATTAATTAATAATAAAATAAATAAAATAATAATTAAAAACTGAAACTTGTTATAAATAAATAAAATGTTTAACAAATAATGAAAATAATTAATAAAGTAATAATTAAAAATTGATTTTAGAATTTTTAATTAATTAATTAATAATTAAAAATAAAAATGGTTTTTGGTTCGAACTGTTCGGTTATCGGTTAACCAATAACCAAAAAATTTCAATTCGAATCAAACCAACCGATAACCGAATTTGTCGGTTTTGTTAACCAATTTGTCGGTTTCAATTCGGTTTCGGTTCTAACCGAAAACCGTTTAGACACCCCTAAAAGACAAATGAATTTTATTGAAAACTCAATATAATAACAGTGAATAATCTCAAATCACTTAAACAATTATTTAAAGACATAAAAACGAACTCTACTTCGAAAAGGACTAAAAAACCTAAACGGACAATAATTATGAAAATCAAGCAAAATACTAAAAGAGTCTAAACAAGTCTGAAATGATAGAATTTGGACTCGAAGCCTACATCACGACAAAGCCATGTGTTTTGTTCATCTTGTTGTTCTACTCCTAGCAATGTATTATAATAACAATTTTGGGACCGAAGTTGTGGGGTTCTCGAATCTTGTTGACGTGTAAACTTATACTCATCACTACTTGTTTCACATCATATTAGATAACAATCACTATCATCTTCATTTGATAGATCGTCATTGAAAAACTATACAATGTTAACTTTCTATAGTTTTTAATAGTTCTTACTTTTTACGTAAGTGGTGAGTTATAGGTTATAATGATATACTAGTGTATAACATGTCGAGTTTCGACGGAAATCATTTTACGTTGTAATTAATTTATAAGTAAAAATTTAAAATAATAATTCAAAAATTATGTCTAGGGGATGTTTATCGATTTTTTCTTACTATATATACAAAAATCAATAGAAATTAAATTCAACATATATATTTAAAAATATAATAATAAAATATTATTCTAAATATGAAAAGTGAAGACTATTTTTAAAAATATGAAAAATAACTTTGTAATTATCTCGATCTCTATCTAAAATTTCATTACCACGTTAATTATTGTACTGCATCTTACCATTTATCTAATATTTCATTATCAAATGAAGATTAAAATTTTAAATCACTTTTGCTAGTGATACGTAAGATTACATTGTAGGATTAATCATGACTAAATATATGTTTCGGTAGGTAAAGTCCTACGTTGGAAAGAGATTGCACATGTCCCGTTTTATGTTCATATATAACAAAACAAATAGCTTTCATATCAGAGCGATATGTCTAGATTTGATAATAAGTTGTATTATGTTAAGGTTCGATAAAGAATTGCATTACGTTGTACTTTATAAATCGAAATTTAAAAAATAACTTATTATTTGCTAGGGTTTAGTTACCTTGAGTTGTTGATGCAATAGTGAAATGATATGATAGGCTAGAGTTAATCTACTCGTGTCGTTCTTTGTAGTGGAGCAAGACGATGGTTCGAATAGTTGAGGCTATGGTTTAGCTAGATAGACCCGTATAAAATGTATATACTGTGTATATACGTGTCAATCCCAAACTCGATTCAAAAGTGATTTTACTACCATTCTCATCTAAAACTCATAGTAATATTCATAATTACCAAAATCATTTAAATTTATAAATACAAATCATTACAAGAATTGGTCATTCGTTTTAACAAAACCCAATATGCCAAATTAAAATCAATAAATAGTATAAACAACAAACTACTAAAATGAAGAAAATTCATTGTAGGCATGTCGATTAATATTCGACTCATTTAAAAATAAGTTATTACGCTTCTCGCCTCACACTCGTATAGTTTTAATTACTTACTAATTACTAGAAACTGTTAAATTTTAAAAATATAAATTGTTACAAATATGATTATCAATTTCAACAAAAATCTCTATATTAAAAAATAAATATAAATATATAAATAAATAGTATAAATAAAAAGATCTAAAACTGAAAAATTCACATTGCACGTTGATAAATGATTGAACCCGTTTAGACCGTCAAACTTCCAAAGACTTTTTATTTATAAAATATCTAATAATCAAATATTAATTTGTTATACTAATTGATTGTCGTTGAGGCTATAGTTCAAACACTCGAAGTTGTTGATCGTAATGGACAGAGACGATTGACCAAAATGATGAGGGTATGTTTCAGCTACATGGACCGTCTAGGATCTAACTAAAAACTAATTAAAGTCTACTACTCTTCTCGTCTCAAACCCGTATGATGATATCTGTAATTAATCATATATATTTGAGTTTATAAATATAAACTATTAAAATAATTGATATTATATATATATAGAATTTATTTTTTAAGTCAATTAATTAATAATAAATCTAATAATTTAACCTTTAAATAATAACATAAAATGAGTTTCTTAAAATATAATAGATTATTTTTACATTACGGATGTCTTTGGTATATCAGTGTTGGCATGTCCACTATTTAGACTTCAAAAAGATCTTCTCTTATAGTAGCAATTCAATCATAATAGCTATATAATTCAAACTCTTATAGTGTCATTTAATGTGATGAAAATTGAGTTTTCTCATTTATTAAAATATATTATATATTAATGGATGTAGCTTATAATTTATGAATTTTATAACTATTAAAATTAATTGGTATTGATGCATTTTGTATAACACTGTTTTAGTTTGTTCATTATATTTAAACCATTACATATATTTAAAGCTTATGAGTACATATTTTAAAACTATTTTCATAAGATTTATAAATGCACATATATTATGGATTAATATTTCTTATACTTTTAACATATTTTCAGAAAATAATAATTATGACATAAAAAATAAATATATATCGATTATTAGTGTATAGAAATTAATACAATATGACAATCATAGTATCAAAATTATTACAACATGTCGACATTGTGATTGATTAATTGGTTGATTGTTTGCATGCTAAATCAATATTCGTTAAATATCACTTGAACTATCAAAATGTGATGGAAGTCTTCTTAATGAACTTACATAGTTTCATGATTAATCCCACGAAGTTTAATTACAAAACTAAAACACTTAAAATATATTGCACTTCTTGAAGGAAAAAATAAAGGAATGATTTAATAGGATATATTACATCATTATTACAATACAATGATTTTAAATCAAATTGATATTATATATATAAAGAATTATTTTAAGTCAATTAATTAAGAACAAACAATATGATAATTTAACCTTTAAATAATAACATAAAATGAGTTTCTTAAAATAGAATATATTATTTTTACAAAGTCGGATGTCTTTGGTATATCAATATTGACATGTCTACTATTTATACTTCAAAAGATCATCTCTTATTTTAGCAACTAATCATAATAGCTATATAATTCAAACTCTTCTAGTGTCATGTAATATGATGAAAATTGAGTTTTCTCATTTATTAAAATATATTATATATTAATGGATATAGCTTATAATTTATGAATTTTGTAACTATTAAAATTAATTGGTATTTGATGCTTTTGTATAACATTGTTTTAGTTGGTTTATTATATTTAAACCATTACATATATTTAAAGTTTATGAGTACATATTTTAAAACTATTTCATAAGATTTATAAATGCACATATATTATAGATTAATATTTCTTATACTTTTAACATATTTTCAAAAATAATAATTATGACATAAAAATAAATATATATCGATTATTAGTATAAAGAAATTAATACAATATGACAATCGAGTATCAACATTATTACAACATGTGGACATTGTGATTGATTAATTGTTTGCAAATCAATATTAGCTAAATATAACTCGAACTATCAAAATGTGAAGGAAGACTTCTTAATGAACTTACATAGTTACATTGTTAATCCCATGAAATTTATTTACAAAAATAAATATTACACTTAAAATATACTATTATATTTCTTGAAGGAAAAAATAAAGGAATGATTTATTAGGATATATTACATTATAATTACAATACAATGATTTTAAATCAAATTAAAATTAAAAAATTGATAATGATTTAAGATTATAAATTGAATTAAATAAAAGTAATAAAGATAGATAAGCATTTATAATATCACATTTAATTTTAACATAACATTCAACATATTAAATGATAAGTGGTTAAATAAGGAAATTTGTGACATTTAGAAAATAAGAATGAAAATTATAAAATGCCACATAGGATTGTAGATGAATGTGGTGTCTTCAATATGTAATGGAATTATATATTAATAGATAGATTATTCCATTTGATTTATGTTCTAATTTGCAATTTCAATACATATACATAGAGTGGGGGATTCATTATATGAAAAAAATAGTGGGCTTCACTGCCGGACTCAACTGAACCATGAGCCTAATTAGGAGAAGCATTTCACCACTGCATGCCCTATTTGCATAGATCCACTATTTCCTATTTGTTTTTCAACCATGATATTTTATATAAAATAAAATAATATTTGTACATTTGAATGATTTTGGTTTATTTTAAACAAGGGATATAACTCTTGGATTGTCATACAATTCATATCTTCTAAACTACAGTATTTCATTGGATAAAGTTTGAAAAACAAAAAATTAATGCATGTTCTTTCTTCTTAATTTGTTCAAATTAAAAGAGTTGTTCTTGTTTATTCTCAGTAGAGCTTATTTTTCAAAAAACAATAGAGCAGTGAATTCATTGAAACATTGAAAAGTCTGAGTGAAGGGGCTAGTAAAGTTAGTAGAATTCCATCATAGTGTTCATACCAATAACACCACATTATATACAGGTTAAATTTAAGCAAGAAATCACCCAAACTAGACTTACATAATTCGATCCACATGTATAATTGATACCATATATAGCAGCATGAAGAAGAGTTCAGCAATCAATTGCGATGAGTAAAGCATCATACATATACATAAGAAGAAAAGAATGGTGCTGAAATGTGCATCATCTTATTAGAATTGATCAACTCGTAGATATACAGACCCCTCTTAAAACAAGGAATCCAAATCAAACGAACTCAAAGTAAAATCTATGCTGTCTAAGTCTATGTCGTCCAGGTTGAAATCGCCCATCTCTGCCTGTAGACAACCCTCACCGCTGCATTTCTGTTGCTTGCAGCCTTCTTGCTCTATCTCTTCGCCGCCTCTCTTCCCCTTCGTTGCCGGAATGGATAATTGCGCCGTCTCTGGATCAGTTTTGGACGCCTTCTTGATGCTCTGGGTGATCTTGCACAACACAATATCGGTATTTGTTTTCCCCGTCGCCATCAACCCCGCATCAGTAAGAGAGTACTCGTGCATGATCCAATGCCCTAAATGCTTGCTCGCATTCGGACATGTAAACGACAGCATACTCATGCATCCGATGATCTCTCCGGTGTCAGAACGCTCGATGTCTTTGCGGCCGGTTTGGGCTTTCCACGTGCCGCAACCTGCTGTTCTGAAATTCCGCTGGGAGTTGGGATCCCCGGCCTTGATGACTTTGGTGAAGACGTAGATGATTTTCTTGGTGGCGCCGTTTTCTTTCTTGGTCTGCCAGTTGTCGGCGTCGGTGAATACGTTCCACGGCTCCACGCCTTCGTCGCCGTAAAGGTCTCTGTAGATGATTCCGTCCCACGGCAAATCAAACCCCATCACCTTTGGATACAGGTAGCTTCCAATCAGGATTTCATCCGTAGGTTGGAAAACGAAGCCTTTTGGAATACTCATTATCTCTCTATTTCCTTTTCTCTCTCGTTTCTCAAGAGGTAAGAATTCTCAGGTGCCTCTATGTATATATATAGGTTTTGGTAGCAGACATTCCCACATTATTGGAAGTAGGTTTACGGATATTGTGATAAGATTTTGTTTTATTTTTTCAGAGTGGATAATGAAACTTAATTATGGAAATAAGAATCTCAATACTGAAGTAGTTTTGACTGAAAGTGAGAATCCCAAATATAACTCATGGCCGAGTTTATCCACCACTGCATGCCCTATCTTCATAGATCCCCCCTTTTTCTCCTACTGTATTCATATAGCGGCAATAATCCGACGGCTTCGCCGCTGTCTCCTCGCCAGAACCACCGCTTGAAATGAGAATTTTATATATTCATATTAAAGCGATAAAAATCAAAGGCTTCAAGGTTGGCGTTAGGCTAAAGCAATTTACTTTGCCAGTGGAAGATCCTATCTACATTTTCTTGAGTTATTGTCGGGAAGATACACTAACTTCTTCGAAAATTATTTGGTTCTTTTGAGAAGAAAAGGTTAATTGGAATTAAGTAGGTTTGATTATAGAAATTTTATGTAGATAATGTAAACTCTTGTCATTTTTGTAGATATTAGGCTACTCAATTTTTATTTTTATTTTTATTTTTGAACTACTCGACGTTTGTTATTGATATAAAATATGTAGTTCGAGCCTATCCATCTCATTTTTCTAAATTTGTTTCATCCTTGTAAGATTCTAATATAGTCAGTGTCTTTACAACCGAATATAATATTTTGTTTTATAATTGATAATAAATTTGATTGTAGGGTTGAATGTTGATATCTTACCAAATATTTTAATGAGAATTGGATGAAGTGTTACTTGTAAGAATTTGAGGCTGTAGGCCTGTAGGCTGTAGCTCACACAAGTCAACTAATAATTTAAACTAATACGCAAGATATTAAGAGGGTGAAGACAAATTGTGAAGGAATTTTTAAAATTATTATAAAAACTTTATATTTAAAAGATAATTTGTAATTTTATTAGCATTATAATTTTAAATATGCCATTAAAATATGATTGTTACTTCTAATCTTTTTCACATCCTGTCGACGGGACGATGCTCTCACACAATACATGAATATTACTACAAGTTTATATCAAACCAACTGACTAGTTGTTTCTTGAACAAAATCTTAACTCGATTCTAATTTTTAAACAAACCAATATAATTGCTGAAATCTATTTGCTTTATTTATTTATTTTTATTTGGGTTCTATTAGGCAGGGCCTATATTTGTCTAGTCATGGTGTGAGAACTGGAAATTCATTTGAACCCTTGAGTACAATAATAATTTGGATAACTGATAATAATTAAGATTAATGACGGCAATATGTGAAATACCAACTACACTTTTAAGTCTTTACCAAAAGATGGCGATGTGTGATGAACTAAATATGTAATTATTCTGTTGTGATGAATATTTGTATGCATCCAAGTTGTGGCGGGTCATGTGGTGGTATTTCTTAACTTGGTTTCACTAAATAATTATTGATAATTATATTTGTTGATTTGCTAAGACATGTACTTCCTATCTGCTAATCAAGAATTGGATTACAAGCTACCGGCCACAGTATGAGAATTTCATCCCCTTTAGGGTGATCCTTGTTGACACTACGCAAAATTCTTATAGTTTCTTAATCGTTGAGTCATCGTGATTTACGCCCTCACATTCTTATGAAACTCGGGTGTGGGGCTCCGAGGGAGAAAACTTCCTCTTTTGGAACAAGAATTGAATTACAAGCATCTCCACAAACTTAACTCAAACTTAACTCAGTTAGATAAGAGCTAGCTAGAAGATTTGGAGCAAGAATTGAATTACATAACTCCAAATTTATCGTATTGAATATGAAAGCCCAATGTCGCAACCAACAGCACTATTCAAAACTTTGATCTAATTTAACTGCAAGAATGAGATAACCAATCTTGATAAAATAAAAACTATACTTTTCTTCTACGTTACTACACATCATAGATAAGCTAGTAACTAACCATCTCAAGTGTCAGCGTCGGCTATCTGTTGTCGCGTGTTAGAAATTGACTGCTAATGGAAGTGTAACAACTCACAGTTCGCCAGAAGGTTAGTTCTTTAAGATTTGTTGGCTTCTCCTGCCTCCAAATTGAATCGAAGCAGATCTCTTGTTAAATTTTCATTCTTTTGGACGGGCCTTGATCGATGATAGGATCAACAGTTGCCAACTGCTCCTGCTGGGTATCAGAGCTTTTCTCCCCATCAGCAGTTGGAGGGGCATAGCCCTCCGGAAAAGGTGGTGGTGGTGGCGCAGGAGGCAGCTGTGAAGTAGTATAAATCAAACTCCAGATAATAATTCTCATCGCAAATTGACATCACGAGTTTAATGCTTAGTAACAGAGTGAAAATTGGTTAATAGTCTAACAAAACAAACAACTTTTGTTCAGTGAGAGAGGCAGCGGAACAGGATTTATTTTCACATCATCAAACTGACTGATACCAGAGAAATGAAAATAGCATATTCCCTACCAGGCAGCAAATAATATCATATCGAGATAAGGTTGCGTGCAACATCACCAATTTCCATATCCTCCATTGTACAGTATGACATTTTTCTTT
Organism: Salvia rosmarinus; assembly: GCA_036937905.1. NCBI lineage: Eukaryota > Viridiplantae > Streptophyta > Magnoliopsida > Lamiales > Lamiaceae > Salvia > Salvia rosmarinus. The sequence continues at coordinate 544,875 of CM072822.1, forward strand.
TACTCTCTCTCAAACTTCTTTATAAGAGCATAAAATGTTGATATTATGGAATAATAATGATAAATTAATATCAGTAAGGCAAGAATATGGTCTACCTTGCGTTGCAGTGAAGCAAGAATATGGTCTACACGCTTAAGTTCCTTAAAGTTTATAGTCTCTTTAGGAGCTTTAGGTTCAGAGCTTGCACTCTCATTTTCAGCTTCAACTGTATCAGGGAAAAGGCACAAATGAATGTGATGGTCTGAAGAAGCAAGAATTGAGATGTAGAAAGTCTATGAGCAACCAAAAGGCACAGCTCAATCACGAGCTTCCTCGATTTATGAAAGCCTGAGCTTTCAACTAATTGGAGGGTCTACGAGGTTAATATATAACAAAATTTCCTTTCTTTTTTCTATCAAGTATCAGTCTCCTGCTTGTAAATCATATATGGTAAGCAATGGAGGCAATGTTATGCTTAAAATGCTTTTTCCCCCCTCATGCATGTGTAGATCAAAAGTGAGGAAGGAAATTTTCTACAAAAAATACGAGGAAGTACAGAAGTAGATTCATTTGAACATGCTGTTTTTGCAGTATTTTTTCATTGCAGCCTTCTTTGTCATAGGAGCTGAAATTGAAAGATACCATATCCAATTTTCTCCAACTTTGATGCTGCAGTATTGAATGCCTTCGATATATGGTACAGTGCGCGTCCCTGCCAGATGAGAAGCTCTACATTAGACGAGGCAACACCGAAAGTCTATTACATATCATCTAAAGTCTATGTAAGAAGCTATATCTGATCTGAAAAATTAATAGAATGGAGAAAGAAGAGGTGCATTGAACCTTTAGAGAGGAGAAAAAAGTTTGGATCAATATAATTGAATATCTGTTAGAAAAAAGAGTAATAAATTGAGCTTTGACACTCCAGTGTTTCTGTAATTACATTTAAATAAGCTATCAGAAGCATAAAAAGAACGTTAGTCTGTCACACATAAAAAGAACGTTGGACATCCACTTTCTTCCTATTCTTTGTACTTAAAAACATTAAGTCCCGCAATAGAAAGACAGAATTCAGGTAAAGGATAAATTATGACATCCAAATGAGTCAAGAGAGGAGTGATGGGACTACATATATATGGTACAAACCAAAAAAACATGTGAGCTTTCAGCAAAGGCCACTTTACTGCAGATGAGAAATTTCAACCAAATCATCCAAAACCCTGGACTGCCAAATCTTTCATCAAAATGGCATAAACATTCTGATGCTGGAAGAATGAAATACATAGATACATATCACTATTTAAGGCTTGGAAGAAACATAGAGGGTGAAGGAATACTAACAACTCGAGAAGCAAATACGTTGCAAAGCTGAGGCGCCTGGTATACTGATCCATCCAAGACATAGTAAGTCAGCATAGGCGTCACTTTCTCAGGTCCATCCCTCTTTTGTTTTCTAAAAACAAACAAATGAGGCTCCAACACTTCACTCAACATAAACTCTGTTCCTGTCATCTTTCTTCATGCACAAAATATCCAATTAATTACATCAAACTTCACCTCAAGACACTATCTCTACCAAATTCATCTTCAGACCTCAAATTTGATAAAATTAAGCTAAATTTCAAACAGATTCAGGCAAATTACACAATGAAAAACCTCATACTAAGACTTGTTCAGCCGATTGATTGGAAAAACATATTCGCGCATCATCTACTTACCTGGAATTTAAGCTACACAAATTTCAAACTAGACACGAATTTATGTTTTCCAAATCACCGTTTCAACTCTCCCATTCTAAATAATCGCAATCAAACTATCTGAATCTCATTTGCCCCAATCACTTCAAAATTAAGCCTAAAACTAAATGAGTGTAAATAAACATTCGCACTTACGAGAGGTGAGAGATGTCGAGGGGGTGAATAGCGCGGAGGCGAAGCTGCTCGTTATTGCAAGAGTAATCGTAGAAGGGGGAGAGGGCGAAGTAATCGAAAACTAGGTTTCGATCGAGCGGATACGTGTTGAGCCATAGCTGATCGCGAAAGCAAATGCTAATCATGTCTGTTCCCGGCGGCGGCGGAGCAGCCATGGTTGGTGGAGGCGCGCCTCCATCTGCCGGGGGTGGAATCATCGGCGTTGTTGCCATGGTTGTGCATTAAATGACTGCACTGAAGACTGAAGAGTAGAAGCTCAAGATTTGTGTGCACTTAAAAGGTAAACGACATCGAAATTTAGAGCAGAGAAAGAAAATTTCCAATACCCCGAAACGACACCGTCACGAACTTTTTCTACTTTGAGTTGGGATACATTTATTTTTATTTAATGAGCTTACATGATATATTGGATCAAGTGGCTGGAGCGGGCCGGCCCATATCCTCAAAAGCCCATTTATCCTGTAGGTTAAAGGGTTTGGGCTTTAAGAACTGTACATTATTCAAAGTTTCAAACCATCTTGTAAAGTAAGCATTACCTAGTCCAATAATCTTATATGGGTTATTGCCTTATTGGTACACAAATATACGAACTTTGATATAATTTTGATCTTATATAAAAACTTTAAAATAGATATATAAATACATAAATTTTATTTTGAGTTTGCTTACAAACTTTAAGAAGAGTATATAAATACATGAACTTATTAATTTTAATAATTTTATCATGATTTATTTCATTTGAAACTTTTATAATAAAAAAGGATGCAGAATATAGTTCATAATATTAATTTGATATTCTATTTTATTTTCTTTTAACATACTATCATTTAGAAAGAATCTAGAGGCCTGAGGAACTCTTTCCAATTTAGGACCCTTCCTTTCAGGAGAACCTCTTCCCCTACAAAATTGTTTTTCCTCCACAGATCATCTTTTTTCCTCAACTTTTCTTGTTGGTTTCATTCTCCAGATAAAATAAAACAATCCCCAGATTAAAATTTCCATGAAATTTTCCTAATTGCTATCAAACCTGTTGGAATTCCAAGAGTTTCTTTGTTTTTCAAATCAACTCTGTGGATTCCAACAGACCAAAACTCTATCCAATCCAGACCAAATCAGATTCCCTAATCCAAACATGTTCCCCACCTGTTCGATGAATTTCCCCGAAGAAAACCTCTTATCCCGCCATTTCAAAAAAAATCCTCAATTCCTCTAATCCAATAGCAAAAAATAAATATAAAAAAAAAAAAATCCAGCTCCCACCATTTCCCCTGATCCAAATTTGCAATCTTTATTCATTATAGGAAGAAAAAAAGAATCAAGAATGGCGAGCATCCGTAGCTCTGCTCGGGCGCATTCGCTATCCTCTGCGCAGCACTCTCCGGCAAGATCAAACGATCAGAAAATCCCGCAATGCACCGTGAAGTGCGTATATCAGACGCACATCGCCGGCTACTGGCGCAACGTGACAGTGCTGTGGAGCAAGAACATCATGGTGAACTCACTCTGCATTTCCGTCGAGAGCGTGGAGCGCGATCAAGTCTGCACGTGCAAGCTCGAGCTAAAACCCTGGCATTTCTGGGCCAGAAGGGGCTACAAAACGTTCATGGTCGATGGGAATCAGCTAGAGCTCTACTGGGATTTCCGATCAGCCAAATTCTCCGGCCCTGAACCAAGTAAAGACTTCTACGTCGCCTTAGTATCCGACGAGGAAGTTGTGCTGTTACTCGGTGACATGGAGAAGAAGGCGCATAAGAGGACCAAAGCTCGCCCCGCATTGGTCGAGGCGCTGATGTTCTACAAAGAGGAGCACGTGTTTGGCAAGAAGTCGTTTTCCACGAGGGCGAGGTTCGACCATCGAGATAAGGAGCATGACGTGGTCGTGGAGAGCTCGACCTCCGGGAATAAGGATCCCGAGATGTGGATAAGCATAGATGGGATTGTGTTGATACACATTAGGAATTTGCAGTGGAAATTTAGGGGGAATCAGACCGTACAAGTCAACAAGCAGCCGGTAGAAGTGTTTTGGGACGTCCACGCCTGGCTCTTCTGCCAGCCTGGCGCGGAACACGGCCTCTTCATCTTCAAGCCCGGGGGCAGTGGCGGTGATGGGGACAGTGATGGTGATGATGACACCCAGTGCGATGGGAGCGACTGCAGCGGCCCCAGCAAGTACTACTCCACGAGGAGCTACTCCAAGGCCACGGAGACATGCTTCTTTCTTTATGCATGGAAGATTGAGTGAGGGAAAGGAGGCTTTCAAGAGGAGATCCTATGTAAAAGCAAAGTGGTGTGATCTTGTGAGATTTGTAGGTAAAGCTCACCACATTTTTTCTTTTCGTTTTTTCTTTTTGTTCTTTTCAATCTTGATGGTTTTAGCTCACAATAACTGAATTTTTTTTGTCAAGTTATACTCTTCAATAGGCCAAGGAATCATATGAATTAGCATTCAGATAGCATAAGATACATTTTCTATCATCAAGATATTGATTACAAGTGTTTTGGAATTTGTTTTAATATGACTGTGGGAAAAGAAGCTGCTAAGTGAAAACAACACATTATTTTCAAGATTCCGAAGTTTATTATGTGCTACTCTTACATTAGCAGTTTTTGAGATGTCTAAGCTTCTATTTTCACATTTCTTTACTCTTCTGTGTTGATTACCATTAAATGTTACCAAAATTGCATAATCTTTGGCAGGATAAATACGTTCGACCAAAGACTGACCGACTGATCTTGACCTATACTTTCCATATTGTTCAGAAGAAATGTGAAGGACAAACTCTGTTACAAACAGGGCTGCTCCCTTTTTTGGAGAATAGAAAATCAAGAATGAAAGCATATCTTGAGTTACACCATTTCTTTTCCTGATATTAATACACCGTTTTTGATTGCTAGCCTGTGATAAATGACTGACTCTACCTTGTGTCTGCTCCATATATTGATAAGTACAGGGCTACCTTTTGCAAGAAGTTTTTAAGCTACAGAAATCTATGTAACAGAAGATCAACCACTTGTTTGTTTCAGGCGAGTTAGAAATGTATATAAACGTTGAACATATATGATGGAAATCGATGATTGCGGACAAATGAGTCAGCATTTTGGATACTATTTCATTTACCATAAACTACATCTTCACAATAAACTGCTACCAAATTCATTTAGTCATTGCTACTCATTTTTTTTGTGATGCATTCTGTGAAATCACATGGTGATATATCTATTATAGGAGAAGTATCAAATAGAAATCCTCATGATTCTGTTAACTAGAAACCAATCTAGTCCATAGATCTTAATTGATGGATGGTCAATATTGATTTTTTCAAATGAGATGTGCTTTCTTACATATAAACGTATAAAGTAATGTTTTTTGAATATTAGAATTATGCTTGGTGCACAGTTTCTAGAATTTCTAGAATATGAGGATTTTTACTAGATCTCATCCCATATATATATGAATGTGGCAATGCATACATGATATGATCAAGGGCAAAATATGGAGATTGTATGGAGGGCTAGAGATGAGTGTTTTTACCATATATATGAACCTGCTGCAGTTTGAATCTTTCCCGGAAGTCGGAAGCAACATTATGTATGTGTATCTAGGAATTTTCTTCCTCTAAACTCAATTTGGATCAACTTAAAAATTGTGTGCCATTTGATCATATTCTTTTGCATCTTGTATTTGTGTTTTGTATGATGCAGTAAGAGATGGAGTACTATTTGGCAGTAGACAGTTCGGATTGAGCTGTTCTTTTTATTTGCTTGCTTATTTATTTATTTCAAAATTCTGAAATGAAACTGAATCACTATTCAGTTTGTTCCAATTTTAAGGCTTTTAAGGCAAGTTCTACAGAATGAGCTCATTAACTTTAAAGCAAGTCCTAAAGAATGAGCCCATTAATTTGAAAGACTCAAAAGTGTGATGGAGCCCTACTTAGCTTTGCAGATGGGCCTTTTATGGAGGTTTTCTTTAATATAATATAATATACTTGTACAAAACATTAATAGAAAACAATGAGCAGTGATAAATGTACATGTAACCATGTTAAGCCTAAATAAAGTCAATACATGCCCTAGTAATTGTTGGGGCTGAATATGAAAGAGAACCGGTTGCAAACATTGACAAGAGTGTTACAAAATAAAGCACAAAACAATTACGAAAAAAAAAAAACACAAGAATTGATTACTCAATTTGTTTCTACGAGACTATGTTACGCTGCCAAGTCAGGGATCTCCAGTTCTCCACTAGAGACATTCTGATGGAAATAAGAAGGGAAAATCCTAAGCAGAATCCTAATATGAGTAGGATTCCTCCAAGCCCATAAAATCTAATTATAATCATATCATGATTTCCTCAACTCCAATAATTCTACTTCTAATCCTATCAGATTCCATAATCCTACAAAAATAATGTAGTTTACTACGAAAAAGGTTTGTTGGAAAAAAACGATGTTGTCGTAATTTTTAACTTAGTTACGATCATTTTTTAAAGGAGAGTCTAGTCTTGATCTATATCTAAACAAAACAACATGAGAATTATAAATATGAAGTTAGCTGTTCCCTGAAACTGCCAAAATCAGAAGTTCTGAATTAAAAAAAAAAAGTGTAAAATTTCATGCATTTTCTCAACTAAAAAAAATAGTTCTTGTATTTTCTTCCAATTAAAATGAAAAAAAAAAAAACATAGGAAATTCCAGAAGAGCAAGTAGCTGGATTTGACCTCATATCATAACTGCTTTCATTTGACTTGGATCTTTTAGCAGTATGGAACCAATGAATGTATCTGCCCACCAACATCGCGTAAGCAAAGTCTAGTTGCAATTTGGTTCTACTTTTATATTTTAATCATTTCAAGATATATATAGTAATAATATTAGAATTAAGTTCAAATAAGAACTATTTTTATCCTAAAAATTAAGAACCATAAGAATTCGATATGAACCAAATGAATTTGCGATGAAAGTTGATGAATCCACTGATAAAGTTATTGAATCCAAAAAAATCAAAAATCTTCGTCTGGGTTCGAATCTCATGAGAAGCGAAAGTTCCATTTAATTCTAAAATTTTGGATTCAGTAACTTTCCTAACGAATTCATCATTTTTTTATTCTCACGTTCACATGATAAATACACACAGAGTTACATTCGACAGAATCCAACTTAATGAAGACCGACTTGTGAAATTTATGATCCAGCTAATTTCAACCCTACGTTTATATACTTGAAATTGATTAAAAGCAAAACATAACTATCATAAGCATATGGAAACAACTTATATAAAGGGAAAAAGACAAAAAGTTGTTGATTCTTGAACTTAAGTCAATTTATGGATAAATTTTTTAATTAAAAATTTAAGTGGTACGAACGAATGGATCGCATCAACTTAAAAAATAGAAAAATTTGTACAAATTATATGTTTCGCCACAATTTTATAGAAAATCGTTAAATATAAATATATAATTAGATGTCACCAATTAAATCTTTCATTAATATAGATTCTCTATCCAAGTGTCGCGACCATTCATTCTAGTTGTATAAAAGGAAACTCGTAAATTCATCCTTTTAAGATAGTATATTACGAAGCTTACAAACTTAAGCGTGAAGTAAGTTTACTCAAACCATATAAGCTAAAAAAAACTAAAAAATAAAAATCAAAAGGATCTTAGATGCTTCGTTTTTTATTTTATTTTGTATTTTTGTTGGGGATAAAATGAGAAAGGGACACAAAATAGTTTTCTTTTTCTTCTCATATTCTCTGATCTTCTTCTTCTTCGATTCTTTTTAAGTGGCGGCGGCAGACAAAAGAGGCAGAAGATAATGGCGGCTGATGACGACGAGTACTCTCTTGAATTTGAGGAAAAATAAGAAGAGGGTTTTGAGAAAAGATTGATGGATTGAGAGAGATGATAGCTACGACGATGGTTTACAACAAAGTACACCGTAATCGGAGCAGGAGGCAACGAATTGGAGGAGCAGGATAGGAAAGGGATTTGCTGTCGAAATTGAAGCATACATACACTAAAACGGAAACATGCATACTATAAAACGTAAACATATATACCACAATATATAAACATACATATTTGCAAACAGGAACATGCATGTTACAAAACATAAACTTGCATATTTTAAAATGAAAATTTGCAGGTTTTTCATTCTCGATATCTCTCTTTCTCTCTTCGGCTATATGCACAATTACTTTTATTGCTGGTCATTTACTTTATTTCTTGCCTTTTATTTGTTTTCTTTTGAATTATGAAGCTAGAAGTAAGCGATCCAAACGAGAAAATGAATTATGTAGAAATCAATGTCATATGCATTTTTTTGTTCAACCATATGCGATTTTCTATTTTCTATTTAACAATATGCATGCTTTGTTTTCTTTATCACATAATAATCAAGTATTGTTATACCCTTATTGTAACGAAATCAGCTCCCAATAGTTTAAAAATCCAAAAAAATCTTCATCATAGAATCTATGAGATGAATGAATGAAATTAAATAGTACATATAACTACCTAAGACTTTAATACTATATGATTTCTCCTCTCTCTAAACATATATGTATAATAATAGATCAAACCTTTTTTTCCCCCAAAAAAAATTCACACATTTCTCATTATTAAATTTGTTTAATCCATGGTCTGATTAATAATCTAGTGGCCACAAAAATTTTGAACAGTGAATTACAGTAGATGTATGCACGTGCAAGTTGGGGTCATGAGTCCAAAAAAAACCACCTCAAAAAATGCCAAAAAAGAAGAATAAAACATGTGCTTAGCATTAAGGTTTTGTCCTGTGAAGGGTGAGTTTCAAGGGCCACGCTTTGGATTGAATCAAGGAGACAGGGCCACTGGCTAATAATGCACTAAGATTAAGAGAATGTTTGCTACTTTGATAACTTAAATTATTACCTTAATTATTTTAATACAAACAAACTAGGCTCACTAAGATCTTCAAGATAAAGTGGAACTTACAAATGACTTCATTAATATATTCGAAGTACTTGACCTAGCTAATTGTATAAAGTTGTTATCACTTTCCTACCCTTATATATCTGCTTATGTATGTAATTAATCATATACTTTGAATAATAATATTATTGTTGGTTCGAACCTTTGCATGCTGGTACCAAAAATCGATGCCTTACCACTTGGCTATACTCCATAGGCCTGTTTGGACGGTAGGAACGAGGATAGGGGGAAGGGGCTCGAAGAACGAGCCGAGCCGTGCAAGGACGCGGGGATATAGCAAGTAAGCAGCAAGGTTCTCCGGACCTGCAATTCATTGAAAAAGACCGGGTTTATAACATGAAAAATGTGTCTTATTTATATACTTTGAATAGTAATATTATTGTTGGTAATTTACGTAATTTTAACTCTTATTTTAACTTTTTCATATTGTTGAATCCAAGTTGTGACTAGATGCATCTGGCTGAGAAGTCAGTACATGGACATGTTTATGGAAAATGGTTATGCATAACGATCGACTGTTAAGAGCTAGTAATCATTGTTGATGATCGATGTTTGAGTAATGAACTTGTATTTTCTCAAAAAATAAAAATAAAAATAAAAATATGAGGATACATCACCTACTATCATTATCTAATTTGGCTTTTGTAATCAATTTAAATGTCACAATCACCAAGTGGACACGTAATGTCTTATTGCAATCATTTCATTCCAAAACAATCTACTTCTGTCCTACATTTTTTATTATTGATTTTAATGTCACAAGTTTTAATAAATTAATAAATATAGAATAAATGTAGATAACAAATAAATAAATTAATAGATAATAAGATTAAAAGATATATCATATGGATAATAAATGAATATATTAAATAGATCATGATTGATTTTTTTTTGTAACTAAGTGAGTAGGTTTAGAATAAAAATATAAAATTGATATTTTTTAAAAAAGGAAGTAAAAATTTATGTAAATGAATCAAAATAAAATTAAATGAACAAATATCATGAACGAATAACGTATTATTTATTTGAAAAAAATAGTCTTGCTACATTTATTGTGCCTTTAATCTAATCCCATAGTCCATATATAACAAATTAACTTAACAATTTGCTGCAATTAAAGGCCAATAAGATTTAAAAAATAAAAACACCATAAGAAATTAAATGAATTACAACATTATAGTACTTCTAAAAAATCATTAATTAGAGATGAAAAAGATTGTCTGAAAACCACTTTATATTGTTGATTAATTTATATTTGGAGTGTCACTTTATGGGGGTCTTGCATTGTGGGTGTCATGATTATACTCATCATGATACATGGTTTATCACATAAAAACTACAAATAATGAAAAAGCAATGCTAATGATGACTTCATAATTATGATTCTTGAACTTTTGGCAAGTTAAAACGCACTTAGCAAACACGTAACATCATGATCTAATGATGATGAATATCATTAAAATTCATAAAGTGTTAATAATAATATTCATTTCGTCCGATATTATTAACGCGTTTCTTTTCATATTTAAATTAATGAGAATTGTGTTTTGTAAGTAAAGTAATATATGATACAAAATACGAGATATTTTTTAGTGTAAAATTATTTTATTTTTTGGAACGGGCTAATAATAGCTGAACAATCCAAAAAAAAACAAATCAATAATAATGAGAGGGATGAAATACCAGTTTATCATGTCAAATACACTCATACCTAGATCAAGAAAATAGGGGAACCAAAAAAAAATGAGAAAAAAGGGAAACCTTTTCTTTTCTTTTTTGGATCCCTAATAATATTTCCTCTAACTTTTGAATTGATTGGGATTATGGATTGAGAACTGGGGCTGCTGCTGCATGGCAAATGAGTAGCCAAGAAACGGCGAAAACGCAAGATTCGTATTTGCTGGAAAATTATGGATTGTTGGATCAATCACACTCTTCTGCCCTAACGCTTCGAGAGCTTTGACCTGTGATCTCAGGAATTTGAGATAATTCGCCGCTTCATCCAGCATCGACGCCGTGTCCATTTTGCTGCCGCCGGGGACCAGCTTCTGCAAAACCCTAATTCTCTCACTTATCCTCTCCCTCCTCTGCCGCGCCGCCACCGTCTGCGGGTCGCTCGACACCCGCACGTTCTTCCGCTTCGGCTTCTCCATCGCCTCCGCGCCGAAGTTCACCGGCCGGAACGCCGCGGCGCGGTAGATGATCTCCTTCATCTGCGCGATGGCCTCCGCGTCCGGCTCGTCGGCTGAGGACGCCGACGAGCTCGTCTGCTGGAAATTGATGTTGGACGACGACGAAACCGAACCGGCCGGTTTGTCTAATCTCGGCTTTTTCGGTTTCTGATGGTTTTCCGATATGAGCTGGAAACCGCCGTGATCGGAATAATTTGACTGGAATTTTGATCCGATCGGCTCCCTCGTCGCGTCATTCTTTCTCTTGCTGTCATTAGCAGGAGATCTGTGCTGATAATTGATGATTTCTTCGGAATTTTGCGAAACTGGGCTAATGCTTTTTCCCGCTTTCACGAAATTCCTCAAGTTTTGGCAGTCGGAGAAGATGAGGTAGATCCCGTCGTCTTGATCGGCTGACGTGGCGGTGGTGTCGCTGAGGCTGGTGGATGCGGACAGCAGGCAGTCGAGGGACTCGAACGAGGCGGCCGTGTTCGTTGCCATTGGAGGATGATCGAGAAGGTTGGAAGAATCATGAATGATGCTATTTTGGAGCGGAGGAATTGTGTTCAACGCGGAAGGCCTACTGCATTCAATGAGCGAGCGCGACGTCGTCCCTGCATTGACGGCGACGCCCCAACCGCTGCCAGCTCCTGATCTTGAATTCCATTGAGACAAAACATTGAATAATATATCATTTTTCTGCATCTGTTCAACTGAATTGTATGTATCTAATTTCGATGAAACTGTGTTGTTGTTGCTGTTGTTGTTGTTGTTGCAGATAAGGCTGTTCGCGCCCGACATTATCAAGCTTTCTTCGAGCGTATTGCTCCAATCAATATTATCCATCTGCTTCTTCTCTCTAATTAATCATAAAAAAATGATTTGAGCAAGCAGATATAAGTATATTAAACAAGTATGAAATGAAATAAAGAAAAATTGGCAAACCTGCTTCAGAAATAGAGTATCGAAGAGAAATATTTATCGACGGTTTAAGCTTTGAAAAGAATGCAGCACTCCAACCCACCTTTAACTAATTAGCTTATGAACTGAGAATTCATTTTTGCCCCTACGGGCGTAGCTCACTTGGTTAAGAGCTAACAGATTTGGAACATGAGAAACTTCAACCTTCAAGAAAACAAGACATTGCTAACGTCAGTTATCAGCTGCAAAAATTTGTCGAAATCTCCAATACCGAGACAAAAAGCAGAAAATCATGTAACTGCTCAATAGCTTACAAAGACGATAAAGCCAAAAAACAGTAAATACGCGACCGAAAGAAGGAGAAAAAGAAGAAGAATCGATTTAGAGATAAACACTAGGCCGTTTTTTGAAAGAAAAGATCAATTAATTTTCCAGATGCTTACCTTGACGAGGAGCAGAATCAAGAATTAGTTATGAAATGTCGATTTGGAATACAAGCTTATATAGAAAGAATAAAAAGAGGGTTTACATTTTAATACACAACATATTATTTGAATGAAGAATTTATAATAAAATAGTTTACATTATTTATTTTTTAGTGAAAAAAAAAGAATCAAGAAAAATGACACTTGACAGAAGATGCAAATGGTTTTTCAAAAAGATAAGGCTTTCTGCTCAGTCGTGGGGTGATAAGCAGTGAATTCTGCAGATGAAGAGCATGAGACTTCAGAGGGAAAAAAAGTAATCTTTTTTGAAGTTTAATTCATAGCTGAAATTTTTTATAAAGTACTTAATTTGTTTTAAAATATTTAAATCAAGTGGAGAAAGCTCTGAGCCTCCTTTTGGCTGCTGATGTTTTGCCATGCGCTCTGTAAAGGTTCAGACAACTGCAGTGATTAAATTATAATTAAGTAACTTTGTGCAGCAGCTACTTCAAAGATTTCCACTAATCATAGTTTAATCATAGCCATTTTTTTGTAGTACAATTGTTATAAAGTTTTTACCTTTCATCTTTTCTGTCCTGCTTCCGTTCTACTTTTTGACGGTGGAACAATGCAATCAAAAATTATTAAATGGAAATAGAAAATGAGCTTTTGAAGTTCTTCCCATTTTAACTTAAAGCCAATATCTAAATTCCTTAGGTCCACAGACTAGATATGTTCTTGTATTTTTAATTTTTTTAATTGTAGGATGAGAAGAATATTGAAATTCGTATTTAAGTGGCCATCTTTATAAATGGAAAAAATATCACTAAATTATACTCCCTCCGTCCCGTTATTCATGGCTCCTTTCTTTTTTGCACGTAGATTAAGAAGAGTTGTATTTTGTGTGTAAAATAGTGAGTGATACGAAATTCGAGACACTTTTTAGCGTAAAAATCGTTTATTTTTTTGGAAACGACCAACTTAATGGGACAATCCAAAAATGAAAACCTGATATGAATATTGGGACGGAGGAGGGAGTATGCAATTGAAATTTTGCGTTCTTAATTTGCAATAAAATGTAAGTGCCAAAATTCGTAAGATTTATTAGTTCATATTTTCTGGGGCTACAATTTATTTTGGTTAATGCAAGGTAAAATTCAGTTTTACTTTATAGTTACGGGTTGTACTTTAATTCTTATTATTTTGAGAACGCTGACAGTTTTAATTCTACAAATTTAAAACTGGTAACATTTATTTTTGGCTCTAAAATCATTTGTAAATCCAGGCCCAGCAGGTGGGGTCATAGTGCTATGGCAACACAACAAGAATTTTGCTATCAATTACTCGATATATGTTTTGACTTTGCTTAAATAATTGACCTCAATTTTTTTAGAAGAGTATCTTATATTCATGCATAAATAATTGAATTTTTATTACACACTATGCTATTCATACCATTTGTTAGGATCAAATGCTATCTCAACTAAAAGCAATAGTTGATACAATATAATTTTATTTTCTTTAAATATACCTAGGTATGAAACAGAATTTTGACTCCCACTCGATGAATTTGGAACCGCTAATGAAAAGGGGGGATAGGGTAAATTTTTTAGGGGTCAAATAGGCTTATAGAGGGACTTGAACCCTCACGATTTTTAAAGTCGACGGATTTTCCTCTTACTATAAATTTCATTGCTGTCGGTATTGACATGTAGCATGTTGAACGGGAAAATCTCTGGCATAGTGATTAATACCTTTTTCGTTTCTATTTTTTCAAAAATCACAAAATGGCATAAAGTCACGATATCACAGTCATCTTTTTGCATTTGTTTACACAAGAAATCAAATTACAGAATGATATGGGACGTTGATGACCATACCTTCTTGACTTTGTAAAATATATGTTATTTTACAACTGGGAGTAGTTATAGTCTATTTTTTTAACCCCCAAAAAAATCAGAAAAATCTTGATGAAACATCATAGTAGAAGGTGGTGAGTACTGAGTAGTGGGAAGGATCCGGAAATTAAAAAGGATGTTGGCAGGCAATACAAATTGTGTTTGATGAGATAGTAGATAGCACTTGCAACTTGCTCCTAGGATTTTGTCTCCTTTACATTTCAACTCTTTTATTTATTCTACTTTTTTATTTTCTTTACCTCATTATAGAGATGTTAATGGATAGGTTTTGCTCCGAACCAGAACCAATGAATAAGTATCAGTTTTGGTTCTAGAACCGATCAATTAGATATTGGACCCGGACCATCAACTATGGGTCTGAAACGGTCCGGATCTGAGCGGGTCTGTAACCAGAATCGGACCAGAACCGAAATTAAAACTGAAATCATTGTTTTAGAATTTAATGGGCTATGAGTGGTTCCAGATCGGTATGGATAAAACCGACTCATTGACAATCCTACTTAAACTTAGACTTGTCAATAGACGGGTTTCACTCAGGCCAGAATCAATAATTAAGTATCGATTCTGGTTCTAGAACCAGAGCCAGACTCAGATGGGACCATCAAAATATGAATCTAAACGGTTCGGATCTAAAGCGGGTCTGAAACCAGATCGATGCTTTAAAAGTTAATAGGCTATGAGCGGTTCTGGATGTCCGGGTAAAACTCACTCATTGACATCCTTACCTCATTATATCAACACATGCACACAAAGGGTAGACCTGATCTGATAAATTTGATGTTACAGCCCCTTGCATTGCATTGCTCTTTAGAATGATAACATGGACAAATTATGGTAAATCATCGGGTTCCCAATCGATTGAGATCAATTTAATTAGAATCACAATCGATTGAGAGCTCGACGATTTGCCACGTATCGTCATTTTTAAAGGAAATACAATCCAAAAGATTGCAACATCAAAATTAGACCTGGCTACCCTCTATCTCACACAGTGGCTAGAGAGGCAGACATAGAGAAGCTCAGAGAAGGCGCATCTGGTTTCAGAGGGTTTCCCCACCAATACAGCTCACCAGAATGGGTTGCCATTGCAATTTTAGCTGCTTTTTTGTCACACTTCAACATCTATCTTCTAATACAATTCAATTAGAGATTCTCAAAGCATGTTTTTCTTTTCTGTAGTATAATTTTATTTGGGGATTTAGAAAAATAACTGCCCTCTTGACCAAATTATAGAGAACTTAAATTTAAAATGACAACCAACTATTATTGTGGTTAGATATTATGAAAATTAAGATCTACCAAAAAAATTAAAAATAAAATAAAATCGTTCCGTTTTTTATTTTAAATCCAATTCGCATAATTAAATTATGAAAATATGTCAGTTACAGTTTCGGCGGTTAAAATAAATTTTCGTTGAAAATCAGCACTTATATTTTCTTTTTATGCAATATAGCAGGCATTAAGACACTCAGCGATACAATAAATTATTAGACGTGTCACACGTGAACGCAAGGCTCTCATTCACACGTGGCTTCCGTTCATTGGTGGGCGACTCCAGACAAATAAATGGACAGTTAAACTTTGATTGAGTTCCAATCAATTCCGATATTAAGAGGAAAGTTAAAAAATAAACATATAAACTGCTTTTTAAGTTTTGATTGAATTCCAATTCCGATATTAAGAGACATTAAGAGGTGTTTGGTGTGTGTGTGTTGGCGCAGTGGTAGAGTGGTTAATACCGGCGCCAGCCGGTCCGGGTTCGAGTCACCGTGATGCAAATTTTAAAATTTACGTATTAAATTATCAAAAAAAAAAAAAAGATGTTTGGCTGAGCTTATAAGCTCACCAAAACAGCTTATAAATTGTTTTGGGAGCTTATAAGCTCAGTCAAACACCTCTAAAATTGATTATTGATTGCATCCCATTAGAATTACCGGAAGATCGCATTCCGTTGGAAGATTTGATTTTGTTGAACCATTTTACATGACTTTGTGTAAAATGAATTTCGAATTATCCGAATTTTAACTTATAGGGAAAAATATCATTTTATGTATTTTTTTTGTTTCATAAAAAATTACCGACTAATCAACAATCTCATTTTAAATACCAAACTATTACCATTTGTGATAATAAAAAATCATGAACTATAGAAATATTAATTAAAGTTGTGAACTAATTTATCAAAATATCCCGATTTTATTTTTCATATCCGAAATATATACGTTGAAATTATGATTAAACTTTATAAAAATGACACTTTCCACACCTAATATCCACATTATTCAAGCTAGATATTTTTATAAATTTTAATTATAATTATACTATGAAATCCGACGAACCACGTCAACATTTTAGAACTGAAAAATAAACTACATGATATTTTTGATAATCTATCTATAGCTCATTACTTTTATTGACATTTTCGATAGTTCATGACAATATTTGATAAAGTATTGATAGTTCAAGATTTTAATTAATATTTTTAGTACTTTAGAATATTTTTGATAAAAGGATAATTAAACTTTAGATTTCAAAGTAATATGGTGAAATATAATTGCCGCTGGCTCAATCCAAATTAATTTGAACGAACAAATACGTACGAGTTCGGGTTGGCCCGTGACCGGTAAATCTATCCACTTTTAAGGCCCAGGGAATTGGTTCGTCGGGTCGGCCCAATATAATTTAATCGAATAGGCCCACTTAACTAATCTTTCATGTCACCCAGTTCTATGCCGCGGGTTTTCAGACTCCCCCGTCGACCATTAGATATAATCTTGAGTAGCCGTTAAAACCGCAAATAATGGCGGCGGCGGTCATCTGCTTCATTCTCGCCCGTGGTTGGAGCACCACCGACGAACAGCACGGCCTCTCTCAGTAATCGTGGCATATTCACGAATCCACCACGCTGAAGAACTGAGCTCTACGGCCGACATGCCCGAACCTCCAGCGAGCGCAAGCGCGGGGAAAGATACGGCGGCGTATTACCCGAAGCTAGTCCAGATGCTGGAGCTCGTGTGTGAGAGCTTAGCTTTCAAAGGCAAGGGCTTGTGCAAGGTCGCCGGAACCGGTTTCATCGTCATGTGCGACCGCGCGTTGCCTGGAGAGAAATACATCGGGAGCGTGACTCGGAAGAAGGATTACTTGTCGGAGGTTTGTTACTCTTACTCCTTTGTCTGATTCGTTCATGTTGATAACTCAATTAGTGCATTTAGCTTCGAGTTTCTTAATTTTATGATTGCTTCTAAATATATCATCTCAAGTAATATTATTAATATAATTAAATTTCTAAAATGAAGATTTAAAATTTTTAATTATAATGATAAAGAAAAAGAAAGAAAATAAAATAGTAATAATAATAATAATAACAATATTAATAATAATAATAGTTTTAATAATAATAATAATAATAATAATAATAATATTATTATTATTATTATTATTATTATTATTATTATTATTATTATTGTTGTTGTTGTTGTTGTCTGTTGGCTGACCTGCGATTTGATTGGGCCATCTTGATTAAACTGCCCGATAAATATATATTTTACTATCTACTAAGTTTTTTTTTTCTTTATTTCTTTATCTTTCTCTTTAATTCTTTTTTAACTTGTTTATTATTTTATTTTGAATTATTTACTACTTTAGATTACGAATTCGACACTTTAATATGTCTTTTATTGTATTAGCATATAATTTTAAACTTTTAATTTTGTTATTGTTGATGTCAAAATGATAGTTTTTAAACTTAAATTGTTATTTTGCATAGTTATTTATCTTTTTATAATTAAATATTCAATTTTAAAGGTTAAAAAATTGAAAAAAATGAGTAGGCTTACCCTGCTTGGGGCTGCATCGGGCTTCATATTTAGTAGCTCAAAATTTTTAGGCCCTGTTTGGCCCAATCCGAATAAGTGTATAAGCCCGATAGGTCGGGTTGGGCCAAGCAACTACTTTTGCCACCTCAAACTATGGGTACTAAGAATGGCGATGAGCAAGATTAAGGTCGGATCTTGCTAGGTCCATATTCAAGTCCAAATCCCTTTTTTTATATAGTTTAGATGTATAGGTCTAAAAGAATAAGATTTGGATCCGGATCATAAGATCCGCAAATCTAAGGATCTAAACTCGAATCTATATTCTTTACTTCTAAAATCAATCATTTTTTTATGGATCCTCCCAAGATGAATCTCATATCAACTAAAATTCATAATAACATAGTATAAACTAGGGATGCTTAAACGGATATCGATTTTCGGTTAACCGATAACCGAAACCGAAAAAGTCGGTTATCGGTTAACCGATAACTGATTTTTTTGATTTCGGTTCGGGTATCGGTTACCCATTTCAAGTGAATTTCGGTTATCGGGTATAACCGATTAACCAAAATTAACTACTAATTAATTAATTCATTTATTTAAATATTAAGTAAAAATTATTTAATTTAATATTATAATTTCTGTAATATTTGAAATAATCTCGGTTATTTTCGGTTAATCTCGGTTATTTTTGGTTAATCTCGGTTATTTTCGGTTATTTTTTGTATTTTGTATAATTTTTTTATTTTTTTTTTAAAATTAATTTTAATTTCGGTTAACCGCTAACCGAACTGACTAACCGAATCGGTTAACCGATTGGTATCGGTTACGATTAGCTATTTTAGGTGATTTCAGTTTCGGTTAACCGAAACCGAACCGAATCTCACCCTAGTATAAACGATAATGAGAAATATTATTATTATTAGTATTATTATAGGAATTTTTAGGAGAAGGGAATAGCGAAATAGAGGTTTTGGATTATGATTTTAAATTACAATTACAAATTATACATATTATAAAGTAAATGGATCTACGAGTTGGATTTCGATCAAATTTGAATCTCAAAAATCAAAATCTAGATCCATATTCAAAAATTAAAGGAATGATCCAGATTCATTGTATCCAATTTTTTGAAAATTCGTATCCTAAAAAGTAGATACAATTTTGAGCTGAGCCCAAATTTGACTGCCCATCCCTAACATACTTTCCCAAATTTTCTCCAATTGCTTCCCCCATAAGGGATGCTCTAAGTGCATTGGAAGATTTAAATCGATTTTGTTGCCAGAATCAAACGGGTGGAATTTTATCTTTAATTTCATCAAAATCCAATTTTATTTAGAGTATCTAATATATTGATTATTTTTGGGTATCTAAATAGCACGTTTATCATTTATTAGTTAATCAAATTCTACATCATATCTTGATTGGAAATTAATATAAATGTTATCAAGAAAAAAAAAATCAATTTATGACCTCTCAATTGAATCCTCACAATATCATTAGATGAAACATTTTATTAATTGGACATATTTTTGCACCTTTATATAAAATTTAAAAATGAGATGGTTTTCTATTTATTTGTTAGTATATACGGATTTTGATATATTTTTTCAGTATAAATGATACGTTTTCTTTAATATAAATGATATTTTTTAAACTATATGATAAAAACAAATAATAGTTTTTAATGTAAATAATATTTTTTTAATAATAAATAAGATTTTTATTTGATCACATGGTGCAGATGGATGTAAGTAAGTTTTTGCGTTTAAAAATTGAGTTGCAGCGGCATGAATTTCAGGCAAACATACATCTGTCCAAAGTTAGACATGAGGATCATCTATCCAGGATGTCTTAAAAGATGTGTGTCTTTCAAGAGTCCGCATTTAATTTCTTCATTTTTTTAGTTTGTAACTACATAGACATTCTAATAAGAGGTAATAAGAGGGCTCAATAGTAAAATGAGTTTATGTGGCAAGGTCTGACTATTAATGCACAAGATCGTAGGTTTACTCAGTGAACACCAAAGGTTATGGGTTTTCCATGAAATTAAAAAAAAATAGGTGTGATATGCTCAGACCTATAAAGGTATTAATAGGATTTGAATCTGTGACCTTTCGGTCATAGGAATCCATTTTATCATTAAGTCGTCCCAAATTGACATTATTTAGACCTTTTGTATTCCGCACAACTAGCTTCTATTTCCAAAAAAAATTGTATTTGTTATACGAAATGTTACTTAATGTATGGTTGACAATGTGCATACATCGGATCGATATTGTGATACACAATAAGACTAAACACAAATACAATCTCGTAAGAATTTTCTGGCACAAACGCAATACGATTTGTACAAATACGGACACAGTATGAGTATTATATGAAGATAATACGATTATATTTGTATTGATACCATAAGATAAATTTGAACCTTATCTAAAAAAATCTATAATAATATACGAATATAAAAAAATCACACAAACACACACACACATATATATATATATATAATATTTTGTTATATGAACACGAACACACATGAGTATAATACAAAATTATCATATTTTTATCCGATGAATACGATAAGGTGAAATACTAATTTATTAATTTTGTGCATGTTTTTATTATGTTTTTCATTGGTGTAAGAAAATGATAGTCCTACTTAATTTTTATTTTTTAGAAGTGGGCTCTACTTAATACTCCCTACGTCTGCCAAAAAGACAGTTGTTTGGTTTGAACACGAGTTTTAATAAATGAGTTGAATGTGTTGTGAATAGAATAAAAATCTCACTTATTATATAATTTTATTTTAAATTATAAATAAAATAAAGGTCTCACTCATTTTTAATTTTTAATTACTTTTGGTGTGTCAAACAATAACAAATGAGTAAATATAAAATTAAATTAAGGATTAACTTTAAATAAAATAAATGAATCACATTACTAAAATAGAATATGTTATATGTATTTTTTTACGGACGGATCAATGTGGCCGAAAAAAAGCAGCCCAGCCTCTCACTTGAGAGAGACGAAATGGCAACTTCGCAAAGGTCTGGCCGAGAAACAAAAATCTTTGTTGCCTAAAATTCTCGACAAATCACTCAACAACACATCAATATCTCCTAGGTTCGAGAACCTCTCACTCTCTCTCATCTTCAATTATTTCCCGAACTTTCGGACATTTCTCATCAACACCCCATGAATACTGCGCTTTTGTATTCAAGCCACTGTTTTCACTGTTTTGGGCTAAGGTTTAAGTTGCCCAAGAAATCAGTTTCGTTTGAATCTCAAAAACGTTTCTCTCACTATCTTGATGAATCATAAATTAGATTTCTTGACCATACCTTTGGAATTTATTTAAGGCCCGCATTGTTACAACATAAAAAACCTCAGTATTTCCTGTTGCAGAGCTCAAAATCATCCTCCCTTTTTGGGTTACTCGCTCTCATTTACGGCAGCTGCCGTTCCATTTATATCAAGAAAACCAGCTGCAAAATCTTGGCTTTAATTTGGTTCTCTCACATTTGCAGCATTTTTATAACTGCAATTTCAAGCTCAGAGCTTCTCATTTGGTAAGTAGTACTAACATGTTTGCTTATATCAAATTTCATGCTTTTTGGGCTTTCTATATTAGATTTATTGGATATTAATATGCTGATACTTGCTGATTCTGATCAGTATTAGATTTTGGGGCTTGGAGCAGGATATGAAAGCTTTAATTTTGTCAATTACATATATGATGTGATATTATATGATAATGATATGATATGCTGAACCTCTGTTTATTTGTTTCTTGAGAAAGTGTTCTTGTTAGAAAAAGCTTTTGATTTTTCAAGATTGTGATTCTATTTTTATGGTGGTGTCTTAATTAGGGTTGATATTGCAGAGCGAGCAATTTCCCTGTAGTTGGAAAATTTACCAGTTTTGGAGCTAAAGATGCTAGCGAGAGTGGGGAGTTCTGATTTGTTGGAGGAAGGCAAAGAACCTAATGTTAGAACCATAAACCAATCTCACCGCCCTTTCCCACTGCGATTACTTCAGTTTATCTTGCTCTTACTCGGATTAGGCATACTCGTTTCGTTTCTCAGTATGTATGCCAGCCGGCATCTTAAGGTGCAGAACGATGTTGCTGTGATTCGACCAAGATTTCATCCCTGTGTTGAAGAACCATTGAGTATAGAAAGCTGGATTAGGCCTCCTGCAAACCTTCTGCATAAGATGAATGACACGGAGCTGTTTTGGCGAGCTTCCTTTGTGCCCATGATTAAACAGTACCCCTTCAAAAGAACGCCAAAGATTGCGTTCATGTTCTTGACAAGAGGCCATTTGCCTCTGGCACCTCTTTGGGAGAGGTTTTTTAAGGGGAACGAGAAGCTTTACTCAATCTACATTCATTCGTTACCTTCTTATGAGCCAGACTTTCAGCCTTCATCAGTTTTTTACGGCAGGCACATTCCGAGCCAGGTACTAATCTCGTCTCCTCATTTCTTGGATCACTTGTGCTTAGAGTTTTATTATTGTGGATGTTTCTTACTTAATTTTTCACGGTATGCATTAACTTCATTTATATGTTTTACACAGTTAGGTTGATTTTGTTCACCATTTTCGATTTGTCTAGAAATGAGGTGCTCTTGGCTCGACATTGTTTGTTCTGTTACACTTGAACCCTTCGTTTTTTGTCGGTAGAATTGAGAGATTCATGTCTTTTAAAAATTGAAATTCAAATTTTGGTTAAAAAATGTCCTGTTTTTGCTCAGATATAGACTCAATTGTAGTTTACACTGTAACCTATAATAATTCATTCCACAATATTGATAATATAAAAGTAAAGCAAGTTCATTGGCACTGCATATTTTGGAATATATGTACAATGCTGAGATTTTCTGCATTTTTGACCAATATATATCTGTATGTATATATCAGAATCAACAATTTTCAGCAGACTGTCGTAGATGTAGCAAATACACAATCTTCCATCTTTATATTGCTAAATTTAACTCATGAAACACTTTGTTAGATTGACTCTGTTGATTCATATCCTTGCTTTCTGGTACTTTTAGCTTGTCGAATGGGGAAAGATGAGTATGTGTGATGCCGAAAGGCGACTTCTTGCTAACGCACTGCTCGACATCTCCAACGAGTGGTTTGTCCTCCTATCAGAGGCCTGCATCCCTCTCCAAAACTTCAGCATCGTTTACCGCTACATATCAAGATCCCGGTTCAGCTTCATGGGCGCGTTCGATGAACCCGGCCCGTTCGGCAGAGGGCGCTACAACCAAAACATGTCGCCCCTAATCAACCTCACAAACTGGCGTAAAGGGTCCCAGTGGTTTGAGGTCAACAGAAAGCTGGCTGTGGATATCGTGCAAGACAGCACATACTACCCCAAGTTCGAGCAGTTCTGCAGGCCATCATGTTACGTGGACGAGCACTATTTCCCGACAATGCTGAGCATCGAGTCACCTCATCTACTGGCGAACAGGAGCCTCACCTGGGTCGACTGGTCGAGGGGTGGGGCGCACCCGGCTACATTCGGGAAAGCCGACCTAACGGTTGAGTTCTTCAAGAAGATCTCTGAAGGTAAACCATGCTTGTACAATAACCAGCCTACTTCTGTTTGTTTCCTATTTGCTCGGAAAATTGCCCCTAGTGCCTTGGACCATTTATTGCGAAACTCATTCAATTTTTTTGGATATTGATGAAAATATTGATTTCTGACTCCAATTTTTTATCATGGATTGTGCTGTGTGCACAAGATATATAGATAGATGGCATATTTAACCGTTGAATTACGTGATTTACCTTATCACATTCTCATGGGCTGAGGTGTGGGGCTTCCTGGAAGAGTTTCCCCTTTTGGGATAAGATGGCAGGTTTATAGCTTTGTAACAGATAGAAGTGATATTAAATAATATATATATATATACTAGGTTATTTCTATTGTCTCTTCTTGTAGTGAACAGCATTCTGAATATTAAGAAGGTATTTTACATCCTAGTTGAAGACTTATTATGTGCATATTGTTGTTGATACATTTCAGAAGTAGTTCATTGGATTAGATATAATTATTGCAGCTAATTGAATAAAGAATACTTCTTTTTTTAAGATAAATATATATTACTCGTCGAATTCTTTACAAATTACTGAAAACATGAGATGATGGCCAAATATTTTGGCGGAGTACGAAAAAT
The DNA here is from genome assembly GCA_036937905.1 of Salvia rosmarinus. Taxonomy (NCBI): domain Eukaryota; kingdom Viridiplantae; phylum Streptophyta; class Magnoliopsida; order Lamiales; family Lamiaceae; genus Salvia; species Salvia rosmarinus. Next base: position 569,200 of record CM072822.1, read on the forward strand.
GTCTCATCATTTCAAAATATTTTCAGTATTTTCAAGAAAATTTCATCAACTATTTACAATGAATTCATAATTTTTTGGTTTTCAGAATAAAAATGATTATCACGTTAATACATATTATCATTATTTTCGAGTATTGTTGACCTTCTTCAATTAAATTTACAAATTAGTGTATTTTCTTTGTTACATATCCACACTTGAATCCATAATTAGAAACCATGGTTCTGTCCAATGTATCACAATTCCAACCACAAATTTTATGCATTCACCAATCAGAAACTTCCATTAGCTGAGCAAATATCATAAAATTTACATAATGAGACTCAAACAACCCCTATCTTGCATCTTGTACACTTCCCACCATTATTGAAAAGATGTTACCTGCATTCTATGGGAGCAGAAAACTCGACCAAGATCGTCAGTCATTCATCAACGCAGTTCATAACTCGTCGTGGTGCTGCCCTTTACCAGTCGGACTTGGTGCCTGGCTTTGAAGAAGGTATCTAACAGCCAGTGATGCATGTAGCGCAGCGCCAAAAGGAAGCGCCTCATCGTTGAAGCTGAAGTAGGGCGAGTGCAGCAGAGCCGGCTGTTCTTGTGCTGCTTCACCTTTCGTCCCTAGCATGAAGAAGTAGCCAGGTATCAGCTCCTGGTAGAAGGAAAAATCCTCTGCTCCCATTACAGGATTAGTATCGGTAACTCCAGCAACGCCAAGCATGTCGCCTGCGACTTGTTGGAACAGTTTGTGGAGCTCCTTGTCGTTCACAATCGGGGGATACATGGGCATGTCCTCCGTGTTGAAGGTGACAGTCGCGTTGCATCTTTGCACAGCAGCTTGCCCGACAATGACCTGCGATTTTAGACACAAATTGTGGTCTAATGCAGTGTTACCATATTGCGTAAAACTCGTACAGCATGATACTGGCCGTGGAACTAGAGGCGTTCACGGCTCCAGTTTCGGTTCACGATTTTGGGAAAATTGGAACCAAAACCAGCCCGTGAAGAAAGCTAGGCGGTTCCGGTTTGGTTTGGAACCGCTGGTTCACAGTTCAGACCACATGGAACCACCGAATTTGTTGTACTTCTTTTTATTTTTATTTTTATGAACTTTCAATTCTAAAACAAGATGAAATATAATTAAAATGTGCATAATTAAGTAAATCAAGTATAAAACAAATGAAATCTTTATTTATCCTATTGAAAATTGACGGTTCAGCCCGGAACCGCCAGTCCAAAATGACTACTTTTTACATTGTTTCCATTGTTTTTGCTTATACTAGGCATTTTAATTACATAGTTATATCACAAATTATATATTTGGATTGAAGAAACATATATTTATAAAATAAAAATAAAAATGTTTTGAACAGCCGATTCACGGCCCCACATGTTCGGAACCGGAACCAGCCCGCCAAAGGACACAGTGCGGTACAGAACCGGAACCATTGACCTGAACCGATGGTTCAGGTTCTTTTGGCAACCTCTACATAGAATAGATGAAGATAAAAGAAACAGCTTAACCTATTCTTTCGTGTTACCTCCTCGATTCTCTGCTTCAGATAGTGTAAGCTCTTCACTGAAAAGGCTCGAAACGTGCCACCAATGGTAACCGAGTCGGGAATGACATTAAATGCACCTCCTCCTTGGAATTGAGCAACTGTAAGAACCTGGTAAAACGAATCTTGTGTTTAGCGGAGCCATAAAATCCGAATTTCATTTTTCTATCTGAGTTGGTGAAACTGGCATTTGAGAGAATGTTGGAAGCTGAAACTAAACATACTGTGTCTAACTGAATGTTTCATTCCTTTCACAAATATAAAGAGATGTCTATACAAAAGTAACCTTCAATTTAAGTTGGTGGGAAAAATAGGGCAAGAAATCTAAATATCATTTTCAACCTTTCAACTGACACATGCATGAAGCAGCTAAAGTACCAGAGAGTCGAGAGGATCAGATTCCCGGGAAACAAGCTGTTGCAAGCTGACTATCACATTCGAAGCAGCTAATATGGGGTCTATTGCCTGCTGAGGAATGGCTGCGTGACCGCCTTTTCCGCTTATCTCAGCTTCAAACCTGCCGCTGCCCGCAGCAAATGGACCAGGCCGGCACCCCACCTGACCGAGAGGCAGAAGAGGGTCGTTGTGGAGACCAAATATGGCCTGGACATTATCAAGAGATCCAGCTTTGATCATCTTCTTTGCACCTCCGCCTCCTTCTTCAGCTGGTTGGAAAACAAGAAAAACAGTCCCCTGTCGTTTCCAAGCAGATCAAGAGAATTTCAAATATAATGAACATAGAGTGACAGAAACGACTGAAATTATACGAAAGGGCTACCATTTTGAGCTCAATTATAAGCACATATACGGATACTCCATCTTTACTTGATTAACCTTAACTTCATTACACTCTTTCTATTTCTACGGAGTATCTTATCTAATAAAAGTTCCAATACGAGAGAAAACATGAAGAATTCCTTTTGAGACAAAACTTGCACTTAAAAGATCAACAAATATGATAAGTCTACATTTCATAGCCAAGGATGATGCAAGAGCACCTTCTTATAAAGAATCTCCTAATTGTTCCAAAACAACTAGAATGAGATTCTTTAACCTAAAAGAACTCAACATAGATGTAGAAAACCTACAACAGAGAAACTACCAAACTGCAAATCAATCAAGGGAAAAACCTTCAATAAATCTCGATGCTCTTGAAGAATCCTCGCAGCTCCAAGAAGCATTGTGACATGTCCATCATGCCCACAAGCATGCATTTTCCCATCATTTTTACTCTTATAGTCAGACTCCACCATTTCCTACAAAAGAAATCAACACCCTCAAACTCCCTTTTTTCTTTTCTTTTCTTTTCTTTTCTTTTTTGAGGTAGAACACCCTCAAACTTCATATGAAACAAACCGACAAATTAGGCCAAAACCTCAAATTCATTACATCATCCAGTCTCACAAAATCACTTCTACTTCAAGTATCTCAACTATATGATAAAAATGCAATCTTTAACAGTTTGGTTCTCCAAAAAATCAATTTATCAATTCAACAGAATATATATAATCCACCAGAAAAGTCAAAGTTGGGCAAACCTGCAGAGCAAGTGCATCCATGTCTGCCCTAATTGCAACAAATGGGGGCTGCCCTGAACCAATAAATCCGAGCAAACCAGTTCCAGCAACAGGGTGCTTACATGAAATCCCCATCTTTTCAAGTTCTTGCTTAATTAGATTACTGGTCTCAAATTCTTGATAGGCCAGTTCAGGATTCTCGTGTATTTTTCTCCTAATCCGCACCATCCAATCAAAAGTCTCGGCTTTCTTGGCGAAGTTGAGGAAATTTGGGGGGATTTCAGAGAGCTCTTTTGGAGTAGGATTCAAGTCTGCGGAAATGGGTTTGCAGAAAAACAAGAAAGTAATGCAAATCAAGAAAGCCCATCTAGAATAACTCATGTCTGCTGCTGCTTCTTCAAGCTGTTTGCTACTTGGTTTCTTGAAAAAAAAAAAGAGTTTTGGCCGTTGAAAACTATGGTTTGTATGCATAGAAGCATAGGCGTATTGAAGTTCATTTGTTTGTTGGCATATTGCTTGGATTTAGCAGACATGATGCTTCTCCCTCTTCTTTCTGCCACTTCATTTTTGGGGTGTTGCCTTCTTTTTTTAGTCTTTCGTTGTGAAGTTTAAAAGGTGTGTGATTTTTTTATAAGAAGCATTTTTTTAGTTTTATTATAGGTTTCGAAAATGAAAATATGTTAGGGTATAATTTATTTCAGATTTATGAATAGTATAAAAGAATAAGTATATTTGTAATTTAGAAATTTGTAATTAAGGGTTAAAAGAAATTATAATGAAGTATTTATATAGTGGATCGTACTATACAATTATATGTTATTGTAATATGTGGTATAGAATTGAGTAAGCATAATTAGAACCTAAAATTGAATAACATAGGCCTCTTTTGAAACACAAATTTTACAAATTAACACGACAAACTCAAAAGTTAGTTCGATTTTTGAATTTGTAGAATTAGTTCAATATGTCACAAACACAAGTTATGAAATTAAAAACTAAATTTTATTTAAAAATTCATGAATAATGCAGTGTTTTATACTTTCTCCCTTTTTTAAGTGTCTCATAGGTGCTTTTTTCTTATTTTTTTTATTAAGTGTCATAATTCGTAAATTAAGAGTAAAACTGTGATTAATTTATTATTTTATCATTATTTAATATTATTGAAATTTGATAATTAATTGTGTGTATATATTTATTATGATAATTAATAAGATTACAAAAGTAAATTTATTTATTTTCTTGATTTGTATGATTTGATATCTAAAGACACTTAAAAAATAATGGATGAGTTATATTATTTCAAAACAAGAAGTTAGATATGATATAATGAGCAGAAAACTATCTAATTCTGAAGTACACACATTTAACAATAGCAAGAATTTCTTTAGCTACAGTTGCATAATTGTTTTGTGTATTATTCCATTTTCCTGAATGAAATCTAACAAGATATTCTTGTTTATTTTCAGGATTTACCTGTTTAAGAATTCCTCCATATCCTATATCTGAAGCATCTGTTTCAATTATTTTTTCCCAATTTGGGTTGCTTAACATGATTTATTAATATTTTTATCTTATCCTGTAATTTAGGATTTTGAAGTTTTTCTTCTATTGTAATTATATTCAATTCTTGTTTTAAAAAACTTAATTGTTTTTCTTTTGAACTAATATTATCGTATACTTCATGCAAAACTTTTGTAATAGGTTCAGTAATAAATTTTAAAATTATATTATTTCCTTTAAAAGTTCCTATAATCCCTTCTTTATCAACTTTTATTAAAGGATAAATTTTTGTTAAAAAGTGTTCCAAGTATAACTTTGATTAGTAATATCTTTAGCAAGTAAAAACTTGTTTGTATACAATTTTATTTATACGAGACATATGCCTTAGGTAATTTATAATTAATTTGCAATTTATTTCCGCGACGTGTGATAAAGTATGAGTAGTTTTATGAAAATACCTAGTAGGTATTAATCATTCTTGTATAACATTCAAATCAGCTCCACTATCTACTAAAACTGTGAATTCTTTTGAATAATAATTATCAATTAAAAGTATTATTTTTATATACCATTTTTGTGATATAATCATTTCTAAAGTGGATAGAAAGTTTTCATCTTTAGAAAAATTTTCTTTATCAATTTCATAATTATGTTCTATTTGATTTTTTGTTTCTTCATTATTTTCTATTCTTGAAATTCTATAATCAAGACTTAAATTTTCTTGTTTTAAATTATTAATTTCTTCCTTAAGATTTTTAATTTCATTTATTATATCTTTAAGAGAAGTAGGATTCTCTTCTATTTTTCTTTGTTTTAATAATTTATACACCTCAGACATCATGTAAGGTTCTTTCTTATTATCAACATTATTATTATTTCTATTATTATTATTATTATTATTATTAGAAGTACTAGGAATACTTTCTATTTGATCTATTATTTTAGACCTTAATTCTGGATCTTTTATTAATTGTAGTAATTATAAAAAATTATTATTTGTTAAAACATTTAATTCTAAATCTTGGAATTGTGAAAGAATTTTATAAAATTCTTTTCCTTCATCATCTTCTGATATTTTCTTTGGACAAGATTGTCCAAGAATACAAGGTTCGTATTCAGATTCAGATATTAAAGAATCATTTTCTATATTATCAATTTCTTGTTCTGATTCTGTATTACTAGAATAAGAATATTCTTCAGATTCTGAACTTTCATCAGAATTTAATAATATTTTTGAAAGAGTTTCTTTCATATCTTTATCTATATCAAGATTATTAATCTTTTTCTTAGTCCAACAATTATTTGCATAATGACCATATTTTCCACATTTTCTGCATATTACAGATTTTCTTTTATTCCAATTCTTTTCCCATTTTTTATTATTTCTTTCATCTTTTCTTATTTTTCTTTGTTCAATTTTTTTCTTAGAAAATCTTTTCTTTTTCTTAGGATATTCTTTATAATTCTTCATTTTATTTTTACTAGATAATGTCCTAGTTGGCATAGGGATTTTATTCATAGCAAATTGATCACAAAACTGTCCTAATTGTTTCTTTTCTACCAAATTTTGGCGTTTCATTTGTTGATTTAATTTTATTTCATTGCATAAGGCTAATCCTTCTTGGATACAAATTCTATTAATTTTCCATAAGTATAATTTTGGTAAGGAATTTCATTTAAATCTTTCTCAAGATTCTTCTTATTCTTTCAAAGAAATAAGCTAGGAAGACCATCTATAAATTTTGACTTCCAATGAGAACTATTACACTCGGTAATTCTAAGACCGCTTAAGAAAGTATCTTTGTACCACCTAAAATCTGTAAGTGTTTTACACCTAAGATTTTGTAATAGGTTCTAATATTTTCACTATTATCTCAGATATCTTCCCGTAAAATGTTCTACAATGTTCACTATTAGTGTATAAACCGCATTTTCTTTTATTTCATTTCCTTCCTGTTTAACAAGATTTAGAATATCATCTTTTCATTTTGTGAGATAATGATCCCACCATCCTTTTAATTGTCCCAGTAAATCTCGCTATTATCATTTTAGCAATTTCTCTATCTCTATTTCCATTATTTTTACATATAGTAGAATACATTAATATTCTATGCATTGTATTATGTATTTGTTGATGCACAAATCCATCTATATTCCATTCATAAATATGATGTCCACTATAACTGTTTGATATTATATCATTTGATTCTTCTATAAGAACATCTACAGGTGTTGGTCTTGGATAATAATATTTTCCTGTAGTGGGTTTATCAGCCCATTTTGACAATTTATTAATTTGATTATCATAGACTTTTTTATAGTCAGAATTCTCTATTAATTCTTCTCTTATCTTTTTATCTAAGGTACTGATTTTTAGCCCTTTAAATTTTTCTTCAAGAAATACTTCTAATTCTTTCATTGATTTTAATTTAAAATTTTTTATTTCAGGTGGAGGCTGAATAGTTGGAGTAGCAATTTCTACCTTCTTTTCTTCAATAATTTCACTTTTTATTAACTTATTATCATTTATAATTTTTATTATTTGTTCAACTCTATCATATAATGATGTAATTTGTTCTCCCAAAATATTCAGGTATAAATTTGTATAGTTATTTTGTTCTAATATTGTATTTATTTGTTGACATGTTACATGTAAAGTATTATCTTCTAATAATTTTGCAAAAGCTAAAAAATTATGAATTTTTTCATTCTTTTCAATTTGAAATGATTGTTGTGGTGGATAAACCTGATTTAAAAATTTTCCATTATTAAGTTTATAATTTCTTTCTAAAACAGAAATATATTGTTCTACATAAGTTGAAATAAACCAAGGGACAAATGGTATTAACTTATTTTTTTCTTTACAGAATTTATAAAATTCTTCTTGAATATAATATTTTTCTTTAGGATTAAAGTTTTCAAAAAACCATTTTTTAAACGGTTCCCATTTGGGTGTATTAAATTCTAATTGTATAATTTTTCTTGCCTGTGAACCAGGACTAAAATCCCATACTGTTTCTAAAACCATTAAATATTAAATTCCATTTCTGATTCGGTTATATCCGCTTCTTTAATATTATTATTATGAACATTGATTCCTTTAACAATATTGTTTTTCTTTATATATAATTTATCAATTTTATCTTCTTCTGAAATGTCTGATTCATATTTATCTCTTATTTGAGATGTAGATTTAAGATGAATGCATTGGAGTGTGAAACATAATGAATTTAGTCATGAAAAAGTTGTCCTGGCTCATTTATAAAAGAGTGATGCTAAATGGATTAATTTGATCCGGATAAGCATATATTTATTACTTAGCCTTCATATAGTTTGGCTCTAAATTGGCTGAATACATTTTCACCATTTCTCATAGTTAACTCTCAACTTTAATACAATGATTACATATATAGAGAATATATATAATAATATAAATAAATATTGTATAAATAATGATGTATAATCATAACTTCAAAAAAAATTCAAACATATATAACATGATTTATCTGTATACAATAGTATGTTAAATATTAATTTAAGTTCATATACTTTAATGATGATCCGTCTTGATTTGTAGAATAAATAACTAAAACTGTATAACAAATCATACATTCTTGAAAACGTCAAATTTGTTTTAAAATTTTAAAAATTCAACTATTAGTCATATAAAATCAAATGATATATGTATATTATCTAGAAAGTTAAAAAAATATTAATTATATTTGATTCAACTAGTATATATATAAGTATATTATTTTTCTCAGTAATATTCATATAGTATTATATTTTTAAATATAAAACTACTAATTTTAAACATTCTGGTTTTTAATTTAATTTTCTAAATGTTATACAGCGATAATTAAGGGATTTAATGGAGATGGAGAGAGGACTTATCAAAATTAAAATCAAATGTTTAATAAGGATAATTTAGTCAATAAACATAGTTATTTTTGTTTATATTACAAGTTTGCCACTATTGATCCATCTATCTATATTGTTTATAAAAAAATACAGTGCATTAAACACAAATAATCAAACAGTGACCGTATTTATTATTGAAGTACTTTGAAACCAAATTATAAATCTTGTTCCAATGGGAAGCTCTCCCCAAACCCCATATCCCAGTTCGATGAGAATGTGAGGAGATAGATCACGATAAACAAACTATAAATCTATCAATAAACAATGTACATTTAAAAGGTAATACATCGAATAACCAATCCAAGATTTGGCGTGTATGTCTTGCCACTGAAGAAGCATTGCTACACCTTCAAATATGCAGCCAATTTCCGCGTAACATCAACCCATCATATTATACATCATATTATAGTTCATCGTGACGACGATGATCGATCACCGGAGTCCCCATCTGACCGTCGGAAATGTACCGAACAACCAACGATGCATGAAGTGCAGCACCCACTGCAAGGCCACCTTCGTTGATAGTGAAAAACGGCGAGTGATGAAAAGTCGGCTGCTCTAGTGTTTCATCTTTCATCCCAACAAAGAAGAAGTAGCCGGGGATGATCTCTTGATACAACGAGAAATCCTCCGATCCCATCAATGGTTGCATTTCTTTGACTCCGGCGGAGCCAAGCATGTCGCCTGCAACTGTTTGAACGAGTTCGTGCAAGTTGACGTTGTTCACGGTGGGAGGGAAGATCATCTTGTTTTCTGGTTCAAAATTGACGGTTGCATTGCATCGTTGCACAGCGGCTTGCCCTAGGATAACCTGTGAGGAAATCGAAGTTAAGTCGAGCCAGTTTACTTTGGGCGATAGCTAAAATAGATACATAGTCTAGGCTAATGCATCGCCTACGTTGATGAATCGAACAATTTTAAGCTTGTTCGATCCTTTAATCTTTCAAATACTCAATCATATGTGTTGTCAATCTAATCTATCACACAAAGTATACGCTCGAAAGTCAAAACCAAGAATCTTCAACGGAAATATCTGAGTTCATAAGGCCGCGATCTGCCTGAGAGGGCACGGCACAATGTATCCGATGAACGAGAGGATTTTCTTTTCGTTCCAAAAGTGGAGAAGACGAAGCAAAATGCAACTAAGGGGGTGTTTGGCTAAGCTTATTTTAGAGAGCTTATAAGCTCCAAGAACTTATAAGATGTTTCAAGAGCTTATAAGAGGTAATGTCTCAAGTGCTTATAAGTTGTTAAAGCGTTTTGATAATTGATCTTATAAGCTAGAGAAAGAATAGTAAGTTAGAGAGAGAAAATCATAGTTAAAGAGATAAAATTGACGAGATGTGAAGTTGATAGTGTATGTATAGCAAATAACGAACTATAATAAAGTTATTTTGGTAAATTTATGGTTGCTTATAAGTTTATGAAAAAATAAATTAGGGTTGACCAACTTATTTTTAGAGGAGCTTATAAGTATTGGAACTTATTTTCACAGCTTATAAGCTGTTTTAAAGAGCTTATAAGCTCAGCCAAACACCCTCTAACTCAACGTCTCTAAATGAGCGTGGATCTTGAAGAAATACGAAGGCACAGTTCAAGGTTTCAAGCATCGTTACCTGTTCTATTCGCTGCTTAAGATGCAGCAAGCCCTCGCTGGAAAAGGTGCGAAAAGTGCCACCAATTGTAACAGAATCCGGAATGACATTGAACGCATCACCGCCTTGAAACTTAGCCACCGTGACTACCTGACCAAGTGAATCTCATGTTAAACAATCACAATGTCCATCACTGTAAACAACTGATGGATGGTCGATCTACCTGAGAGTCGAGAGGATCAGCTTCTCGGGAGACAAGATGCTGCAAGCTGACAATCACGTTCGATGCAGCTACTATCGGGTCTATTGAGTGCTGAGGGATGGCCGCATGCCCGCCTCTCCCGCTTATCACAGCTTCAAAGAAGCCACTCCCTGCCATGAGAGGACCAGGTCTAGTCGAGACCTCACCCGGTGGCAACGAGGTACTCGAATGGATGCCAAAGATGGCTTCGACATTCTCGAGAGCTCCACCTTCTATCATCTTCTTTGCCCCTCCGCCTCCTTCCTCTGCAGGTTGGAATACGAGCACAGCTGTGTTAGTAAATGCAGCCACAAATGTTGAATAACAACAGCCATAAAAGCAAGCCATAAATGTGGTAGATGGCAGCAGCAAAATTATGGAGAAAAGACGTTTTTTCGACGGCTGTAAATTTGGAAAAAACAACAACCTTTCTCTCCTTTTGTCAAAATTAGTGTGCTGATATTTGCCTATAAATAGGCATCATTGTTTAGCAATGAGATACAACACACAAGGAAAGAACGGGAGAGAAATATAAGTGTGGGTGTGAGTTTGTAGGCATTCTCAAATCCGAGAGTTTCAGGGTTTGAGAGAAAAGCTTAGGAAGAAGCTTTTGGTGTGAGAAAATTAGATAGTAATTTTCTCGGGGATAACGGGTTGTGAGATTGAGTGTTGTGAGTGTTGTAAACACTGTATATTTTCTCCTTATTAAATAGATCTGCAGTAGCTCCGGAGACGTAGGCATACTTGGCCGAACTCCGTTATCAAATTTGTGTCGTTTATATTCCGCATTTATTTTGCTCCCATATAATCTGGTTCGAGGGAAATTGCCTTTATTTCCCAACAACTGGTATCAGAGCTCCAGGTTCGGGGCGGTGGTCTTTTAAATTCATAGTATGCTCTGTGGTTGCAGCAGTCGCTGATCCTCCACATCAGAAATTGAATTTTTGAGACGGTCATCCACCAACAATTATCAGAGTCTCGTTGGTAGCGGATATTTTCTGATATATTTTCCTGCTGTTACTATTCACGTGAATAGTGAATTCGTGAATAGTGAAATTTTGTCGGCGGTTCCAGTTTGTTGATAAAAGGGTGTTCTACACACGGTGGTTAGCAGAAATTATCAGAAACAATCCAAAGGAGTCCAGATTCGAGTGGGAGCGATGGCTGCAGACGAAGGAAAGGTGAAAATCGAAAAGTTCGATGGTGCGGACTTTGGCTTCTGGAAAATGCAGATTGAAGATTATCCGCACGGAAAAAATTATATCAACCTCTCGCAGAAAAAAAACCAGAGGGCATGAAGGACGAGGACTGGATCCTTCTCGATAGACAAGCCCTCGGAGTCATCCGATTGTCGTTATCCCGAAATGTTGCCTTCAACATAGCAAAGGAAAAGACCACGGCGGGTCTTATGGCGGCTCTCCAACATGTACGAAGCCATCACCTCAAATAAAGTCCACTGATGAGGCGGTTATTCAACCTACGGATGGCGTAAGGTGCATCGGTTGCTCAACATCTAAACGAGCTCAACACAATCACTACCCAGTTGAGTTCTGGAGATTGAATTTGATGATGAAGTTCGAGCATTGATTCTCTTATCATCTCTACCAGACGGTTGAACGCCATCACATTATTACAAGCTTAGCGCTTCATCGGGAAACATCAAATTAAAGTTTGATGATGTTCGGATTTGGTATCGAGTGAAGAAATTCGCGGAGAGAATCGGAGAAGCATCAACCTCCCGGCCTACACATCGAGTCCGGAGGAAGAACTTGAGAGAAATTCAAATCGCAGCAGATCCAAATCTAGAAGAGGCAAATCTAGATCAAGGAAGAAAGATCTTAGTGTTATAATTGTGGCAAGCCGTGCCACTTCAAGAAAGATTGTCGAGCACTGAAAAAGAACGGTGGTGCCCAAGAATCGACCCAATGTAGGCGAGGAAGGTGATGCTATGATTCTAAGCGTCAACAACCCGATTGAATCATGGATTCTTGATTCAGAGCATCATTCCATGCCACCCCATGCCGAGAAATCATGGAGAATTACGCTGGTGATTTCGGAAGGTTCATCTAGTCGACGACGAAGCCTCAAGATCGTGGGAAAAGGAGACATACGCCTAAAGCTTCCAAATCGGACTACGTGGAAGTCGCAAACTGTAAGGCATATTCCGGGTCTCAAAAGGAATTTGATTTCGGTGGGCAACTTGATGTAGAAGGATCTTGTAACCTTCTCGGATCATGGATGGAAGATTACCAAAGGAGCACTTGTCATTGCTCGTGGTAAGAAGAATGGTACTCTATGTAACCTCAAACTTAGAGAATATCATTGCGATTCGATCTTGACGGAAAATCTAATTTATGGCACCAACGGCTTGCCATATGAGCGAGAAGGGATGAAGGTACTTGTCAAAGGAAGTCGCCGATCCGAAAAGGTCGATGTCGGCATATGTGAAGATCGATCTTTGGCAAACAAAAGAAAGTCGGTTTTGCAAAGATTGGCAAGACACCCAAGATGAAAAGTTAGAATTGGTCCATACCGATGTATGGGGACCATCTCCGCCCATCCTCTCGTGTTCGGTATACTACGTCACCTTCATTGATGATTCCACACGGAAGGTGTGGGTTTATTTTCAAGAAGAAATCAAGTCTTTGATACCTTCGAAAATGGAAAGTCATGGTGGAAAATGAAACCGGTTTGAAAGTCAAACGGTTGAGGTCCGACAATGGAGGAGAGTACATGCACAAAGCGAGTTCGAGAATTTTGCGCGACAAAGGAATTAAGATGGAGAAAACAATTCCCATGGCCGCAAAAAAATGGCGTGGCGGAGCGCATGAACGAACTCGAATGAACGTGCGGGAGTACGAGGATACATGCGGGCTTACCCAATATGTTATGGGTGAAGCTATCAACACCGCGCCTACTTGATCAATCGTGGGCCTCGGTCCGTTGGACGGAAGAATACGAGAGGAAGTTTGGAGGAAGAAGAAGGTAAACCTCTCACATTTAAGAGTGTTTGGTTGTATCTCTTACGTATATATTGATTACGCTAAAAGAAGTAAACTCGATGCTAAGTCTAACAAATGTGTTTTTGTTGGATATGGTGGGGACGAGTTTGGCTATCGATTTTGGGATTATGAAAATCGGAAGATCATCAGAAGCAGGGATGTCATATTCAACGAGAATGTGACGTACAAAGACAGGATGACAGCAGAATCAACAAGCCCAAACAGCGATGCTGAAACAAAGGAGGAATTCGTTGAGTTAGAGATTCTCAAAAAGATGTTCGATCGGTCTGAAGGGCGGTTGGTGGCGAACCAAGCACGCCAGAACCAAGACGCTCCTCAAGAATTCCCAAGCCAACACAACGCTATTCGCCTTCTTTGCACTATCTGTTGCTAACTGATAGTGGAGAACCGGAGTGTTATGATGAAGCCATGCAAGTGGAGAATTCAGCCAAGTGGGAGTCTGCCATGCAAGATGAGATGGACTCGCTCATGTCAAATCAGACATGGGAATTAGTTGAACTACCACCAGGCAAGAAAGCACTTCATAACAAGTGGGTGTTCAGGATAAAAGAAGAGCATGATGGTAGCAAACGCTACAAAGCGAGATTGGTAGTTAAAGGCTTTCAGCAGAAAGAAGGTGTTGACTACAATGAAATTTTCTCCCCAGTCGTGAAGCTAACTACAATCAGACTGGTGTTGAAAATTGTAACTGCAGAGAATTTACATCTTACGCAACTAGATGTAAAAACACTTTTCCTTCATGGTGATTTGGAGGAGGAGATCTATATGAAGCAACCAGAAGGCTTCATAAAAGCAGACAAGAAAAACCTGGTGTGCAGGTTGAAGAAGAGCTTGTATGGTTTAAAACAAGCTCCAAGACAGTGGTACAAGAAGTTTGATAACTTCATGGGTGATATCGGTTTCACCAGATGCCAAGCAGATCATTGTTGCTACATCAAGAAGTTCGACGGGAGCTTCATTATCTTATTGTTATATGTTGATGACATGCTCGTTGCAGGATCGGATAAGCACGAGATTGATAATTTGAAGCGGGAACTGTCAAAGCACTTTGCAATGAAAGATCTGGGTGATGCAAAGCAAATTCTTGGCATGAGGATCAAAAGAGATACAAAGTCGGGGACTTTGACGTTGTCGCAGTCTGAGTACATCAACAGAGTACTCTCCAGGTTCAACATGCAAGATGCTAAACCAGTAAGTACACCTCTAGGTGTTCATTTCAGGCTTTCCAAAGAACAGTCGCCGAAGACGGATGAGGAGCGCGCACATATGGCTAAGGTTCCATATGCCCCAGCAATTGGAAGTCTGATGTATGCCATGGTTTGTACCAGACGAGATATTGCTCAGCGGTGGGGCGATGGCGGTACATGAATAATCCTGCAAAGGTCACTGGGAAGCAGTCAAATGGATCCTCAGATATCTACGAGGTACCACAGATAAAGCACTTTGTTTCAAAGGTGGAGATACGACATCGACAAAGTTATGTAGATCTTGATCTAGCGGAAATGTCGACGCCGAAAGAGCACTACAGTGGTACGTCTATACTCGGGAGGAACAGCAGTGAGTTGGGTTTCTCAGCGCAAAGATAGTTGCCTCTCCACAAGGCGAGAATATGTTGTTTGTCGCGTAAGCCGATGAAAACGGTCGGCTACAAGGTTTCTTGGAGGAGTTAGGGAAGAAACAGAAGACAATGTCTTGTATTGACAGATCTAAGTGCTATCCATCTAGCAAAGAATCCGTCTTTCCATTCGAGCGAAGCACATCTGATTCTGGTATCATTTATCCGGTCACTTACGGAAGATGGGATTTTGAAACTCGAGAAGATAAGAGGAGATCAAAATCCAGCGGATATGCTTACAAAGACGGTAGTTATTGATAAATTGAGGCTATGTTCACCTCGTGGAGTCTCCGCTAGAGTAACAAGACGGAGGAGGCTCACTGCGTTGATCAAGGTGTGAAGACAGATTGAAATCGGTCTTCAGTGGGAGATTGTTAGTAAATGCAGCCACAAATGTTGAATAACAACACCATAAAAGCAAGCCATAAATGTGGTAGATGGCGTGCAGAAATTATGGAGAAAAGACGTTTTTACGGTACAGAATTTGGAAAAACAACAACCTTTCTCTCCTTTTGTCAAAATTAGTGTCTTGATATTTGCCTATAAATAGGCATCATTGTTTAGCAATGAGATACAACACACAAGGAAAGAACGGAGAGAAATATAAGTGTGGGTGTGAGTTTGTAGGCATTCTCAAATCGAGAGTTTCGTGGTTTGAGAGAAAAGCTAGGAAGAAGCTTTTGGTGTGAGAAAATTAGATAGTAATTTTCTGGGATAACGGGTTGTGAGATTGAGTGTTGTGAGTGTTGTAAACATCGTATATTTTCTCCTTATTAAATAGATCTGCAGAGTCTTAGAGGCGTAGGCATACTTGGCGAACTCCGTTATCAAATTTGTGTCGCTTATATTCCGCATTTATTTTGCTCCCATATAATGCGGTTCGAGGAAATTGCCTTTATTTCCCAACAACTGGTATCAGAGCTCCAGGTTCGGGGCGGTGGTCTTTTAAATTCATAGTATGCTCTGTGGTTGCAGCAGTCGCTGATCCTCCACATCAGAAATTGAATTTTTGAGACGGTCATCCACCAACAATTATCAGAGTCTCGTTGGTAGCGGATATTTTCTGATATATTTTCTGCATTACTATTCACGTGAATAGTGAATTCGTGAATAGTGAAATTTTGTCGGCGGTTCCAGTTTGTTGATAAAGGGTGTTCTACACACGGTGGTTAGCGTAAATTATCGAAACAATCCAAGGTCCAGATTCGAGTGGGAGCGATGGTGCGCGGCGGGCGAAAGGTGAAAATCGAAAAGTTCGATGGTGCGGACTTTGGCTCGGAAAATGCAGATTGAAGATTATCGTACTGAAAAAATTATATCAACCTCTCTCGAAAAAAAACCGGAGGGCATGAAGGGCGAGGGATCGATCCTCTCGATAGACAAGCCCCCGAGTCATCCGATTGTCGTTATCCCGAAATGTTGCCTTCAACATAGCAAAGGAAAAGACCACGGCGGGTCTTATGGCGGCTCTCCAACATGTACGAAGCCATCAGCCTCAAATAAAGTCCACTTGATGAGGCGGTTATTCAACCTACGGATGGCAGAAGGTGCATCGGTTGCTCAACATCTAAATGAGCTCAACACAATCACTACCCAGTTGAGTTCTGTGGAGATTGAATTTGATGATGAAGTTCGAGCATTGATTCTCTTATCATCTCTACCAGACAGTTGGAACGCTACTGTTACAGCAGTTAGCAGTTCATCGGGAAACATCAAATTAAAGTTTGATGATGTTCGGATTGGTATTGAGTGAAGAAATTCGGCGGAGAGAATCCGGAGAAGCATCAACCTCCTCGGCTCTACACATCGAGTCCGGAGGAAGAACTTCGAGAGAAATTCAAATCGCAGCAGATCCAAATCTAGAAGAGGCAAATCTAGATCAAGGAAGAAAGATCTTAGCTGTTATAATTGTGGCAAGCCAGGCCACTTCAAGAAAGATTGTCGAGCACTGAAAAAGAACGGTGGTGTCCAAGAATCACCAATGTGGGCGAGGCGGTGATGCTATGATTCTAAGCGTCAGCAATCCGATTGAATCATGGATTCTTGATTCAGAGCATCATTCCATGCCACCCCATGCCGAGAAATCATGGAGAATTACGTCGCTGGTGATTTCGGAAGGTTCATCTAGTGACGACGAAGCCTTGAAGATCGTGGGAAAAGGAGACATACGCCTAAAGCTTCCAAATCAGACTACGTGGAAGCTGCAAACTGTAAGGCATATTCCCGGTCTCAAAAGGAATTTGATTTCGGTGGGGCAACTTGATGTAGAAGGATACTGTACAACCTTCTCAGATCATGGATGGAAGATTACCAAAGGAGCACTTGTCATTGCTCGTGGTAAGAAGAATGGTACTTCTATGTAACCTCAAACTTAGAGAATATCATTGCGATTGCGAGATCTTGACGGAAAATCTAATTTATGGCACCAACGGCCGCCATATAGCGAGAAGGGATGAAGGTACTTACATCGAAAGGAAGTCGCGCCGTCCGAAAAAGGTCGATGTCGGCATATGTGAAGATTGCATCTTTGCAAACAAAGAAAGTCATTTTCAAAGATTGGCAAGACACCCAAGACGAAAAGTTAGAATTGGTCCATACCGATGTATGGGGACCATCTCCGCCCATCCTCTCGTGTTCGGTATACTACGTCACCTTCATTGATGATTCCACACGGAAGGTGTGGGTTTATTTTCTGAAGAAGAAATCAGAAGTCTTTGATACCTTCAGAAAATGGAAAGTCATGGTGGAAAATGAAACCGGTTTGAAAGTCAAACGGTTGAGGTCCGACAATGGAGGAGAGTACACAGACAGCAGGTTCAGAGAATTTTGCGCGAACAGTGGAATTAAGATGGAGAAAACAATTCCCATGACGCCGCAGCAAAATGGCGTGGCGGAGCGCATGAACAGAACTCTGAATGAACGTGCCAGGAGCATGAGGATACATGCGGGCTTACCCAATATGTTATGGGCTGAAGCTATCAACACCGCGGCCTACTTGATCAATCGTGGGCCCTCAGTCCCGTTGGACGGAAGAATACCAGAGGAAGTTTGGAGGAAGAAGAAGGTAAACCTCTCACATTTAAGAGTGTTTGGTTGTATCTCTTACGTACATATTGATTACGCTAAAAAAGTAAACTCGATGCTAAGTCAACAAATGTGTTTTGTTGGATATGGTGGGGACGAGTTTGGCTATCGATTTGGGATTATGAAAATCGGAAGATCATCGAAGCGAGGATGTCATATTCAACGAGAATGTGACGTCAAAACGAGGATGACAGCGAGAATCAACAAGCCCAAACAAATGGCGATCTTTGAAACAAAGGAGGAATTCGTTGAGTTAGAGGAGATTCTTGAAAAGATGTTCGATCGTCCCGAAGCGGTTGGTGGCGAACCAAGCACGCCGTAACCAAGACGCCTCAAGAATTCCCAAGCCAACACAACGCTATTCGCTTTTGCACTATCATTGCTAACCGATAGTGGAGAACCGAGTGTTATGATGAAGCCATGCAGTGGAGAATTCGACCAGTGAGATGCGCCATGCAAGATGAGATGGACTCGCTCATGTCAAATCGACATGGGAATTAGTGAACTACCACCGCAAGAAAGCACTTCATAACAAGTGGGTGTTCGGGATAAAAGAAGAGCATGATGGTAGCAAACGCTACAAAGCGAGATTAGTAGTTAAAGGCTTTCAGAGAAAGAAGGTGTTGACTACAATGAAATTTTCTCCCCCGTGAAGCTAACTACAATCGGTGGTGTTGAAAATTGTAGTCAGAGAGAATTTACATCTTGCAACTAGATGTAAAACGACTTTCCTTCATGGTGATTTGGAGGAGAGATCTATATGAAGCAACCGAAGGCTTCATAAAAGAGACAAGAAAAACACGTGTGCAGGTTGAAGAAGAGCTTGTATGGTTTAAAACAAGCTCCAAGACAGTGGTACAAGAAGTTTGATAACTTCATGGGTGATATCGGTTTCACCAGATGCCAAGCAGATCATTGTTGCTACATCAAGAAGTTCGACGGGAGCTTCATTATCTTATTGTTATATGTTGATGACATGCTCGTTGCAGGATCGGATAAGCACGAGATTGATAATTTGAAGCGGGGACTGTCAAAGCACTTTGCAATGAAAGATCTGGGTGATGCAAAGCAAATTCTTGGCATGAGGATCAAAAGAGATACAAAGTCGGGGACTTTGACGTTGTCGCAGGCTGAGTACATCAACAGTACTCTCGTGTTCAACATGCAAGATGCTAAACCAGTAAGTACACCTCTAGGTGTTCATTTCAGGCTTTCCAAAGAACAGTCGCCGAAGACGGATGAGGAGCGCGCATATGGCTAAGGTTCCATATGCCTCAGCAATTGGAAGTCGATGTATGCCATGGTTTGTACCGCACGAGATATTGCTCAGCGGTGGGAGCGATGGCGGTACATGAATAATCCCGCAAAGGTCATCGGAAGCGATCAAATGGATCCTCGATATCTACGGTACCACGGATAAAGCACTTTGTTTCAAAGTGGAGATACGACATCGACGGGTTATGTAGATCTTGATCTAGCCGGAAATGTCGACGTCAGAAAGAGCACTACAGGGTACGTCTATACTCTGGGAGGAACAGCAGTGAGTTGGGTTTCTCAACTGCAAAAGATAGTTGCCCTCTCCACAACTGAAGCAGAATATGTTGCTGTCACAGAAGCCAGTAAGGAAATGGTCTGGCTACAAGGTTTCTTGGAGGAGTTAGGGAAGAAACAGGAAGACAATGTCTTGTATTGTGACAGTCAAAGTGCTATCCATCTAGCAAAGAATCCGCTTTCCATTCCGTAAAAGCACATACTGATATGGTATCATTTTATCCGGTCATTACGGAAGATGGGATTTTGAAACTCGAGAAGATAAGAGGAGATCAAAATCCAATGGATATGCTTACAAAGACGGTAGTTATTGATAAATTGAGGCTATGTTCACCTCGGTGGGTCTGCTAGAGTAACAAGACCGGAGGAGGCTGCGCGTTGATCGAGGTGTGAAGCAGTTGAAATCGGTCTTCAAGTGGGAGATTGTTAGTAAATGCACCACAAATGTTGAATAACAACACCATAAAAGCAAGCCATAAATGTGGTAGATGGCAGCAACAAAATTATGGAGAAAAGACGTTTTTCGACGGTCAGAATTTGGAAAAACAACAACCTTTCTCCTTTGTCAAAATTAGTGTCTCGATATTTGCCTATAAATAGCATCATTGTTTAGCAATGAGATACAACACACAAGGAAAGAACGGGAGAGAAATATAAGTGTGGGTGTGAGTTTGTAGCATTCTCAAATCGAGAGTTTCGGGGTTTGAGAGAAAACTAGGAAGAAGCTTTTGGTGTGAGAAAATTAGATAGTAATTTTCTGGGGATAACGGGTTGTGAGATTGAGTGTTGTGAGTGTTGTAAACACATGATATTTTCTCCTTATTAAATAGATCTGCGCAGAGTCTTGAGACGTAGGCATACTTGGCGAACTCCGTTATCAAATTTGTGTCGCTTATATTCGCATTTATTTTGCTCCCATATAATCCGGTTCGAGGAAATTGCCTTTATTTCCCAACAACCGTATCGAGCTCCGTGTTCGGGCGGTGGTCTTTAAATTCATAGTATGCTCGTGGTTGCAGTAGTACGATCCTCCACATCGAAATCAAATTTTGAGACGGTCATCCACCAACAATTATCGAGTCTCGTTGGTAGCGGATATTTTCGATATATTTTCTGCGTTACTATTCACGTGAATAGTGAATTCGTGAATAGTGAAATTTTGTCTCATGGTTCCAGTTTGTTGATAAAGGGTGTTCTACACACGGTGGTTAGCGTAAATTATCGAAACAATCCAAAGGAGTCCAGATTCGAGTGGGAGCGATGGGCTGCGAGACGAAGGAAAGGTGAAAATCGAAAAGTTCGATGGTGCGGACTTTGGCTCGGAAAATGCAGATTGAAGATTATCCGTATGCGGAAAAATTATATCAACCTCTCTCGAAAAAACCGAGGGCGTGAAGGGCGAGGACGGATCCTTCTCGATAGACAAGCCCCGAGTCATCCGATTGTCGTTATCCCGAAATGTTGCCTTCAACATAGCAAAGGAAAAGACCACGGCGGGTCTTATGGCGGCTCTCCAACATGTACGAAGCCATCACCTCAAATAAAGTCCACTTGATGAGGCGGTTATTCAACCTACGGATGGCGTAAGGTGCATGGTTGCTCAACATCTAAATGAGCTCAACACAATCACTACCCAGTTGAGTTACGTGGAGATTGAATTTGATGATGAAGTTCGAGCATTGATTCTCTTATCATCTCTACCGACGGTTGAACGCATCACATGCGGCTTAGCGCTTCATCGGAAACATCAAATTAAAGTTTGATGATGTTCGGATTGGTATCGAGTGAAGAAATTCGGCGGAGAGAATCCGAGAAGCATCAACCTCCTCGGCCTACACATCGAGTCCGGAGGAAGAACTTGAGAGAAATTCAAATCGCAGCAGATCCAAATCTAGAAGAGGCAAATCTAGATCAAGGAAGAAAGATCTTAGTTGTTATAATTGTGGCAAGCCGGCCACTTCAAGAAAGATTGTCGAGAATCGAAAAGAACGGTGGTGCCCAAGAATCGTGAATGGGCGAGGCGGTGATGCTATGATTCTAAGCGTCAGCGATCCGATTGAATCATGGATTCTTGATTCGTGAGCATCATTCCATGCCACCCCATGCCGAGAAATCATGGAGAATTACGTCGGTGGTGATTTGGAAGGTTCATCTAGTGACGACGAGCCTCAAGATCGTGGGAAAAGGAGACATCGCCTAAAGCTTCCAAATCGACTACGTGGAAGTCGCAAACTGTAGGCATATTCCGGTCTCAAAAGGAATTTGATTTCGGTGGGGCAACTTGATGTAGAAGGATCTCGACAACCTTCTCGGATCATGGATGGAAGATTACCAAAGGAGCACTTGTCATTGCTCGTGGTAAGAAGAATGGTACTCTATGTAACCTCAAACTTAGAGAATATCATTGCGCTTCTTGATCTTGACGGAAAATCTAATTTATGGCACCAACGGCTTGGCCATATAGCGAGAAGGGATGAAGGTATTACATCGAAAGGAAGTGCCGCGATCCGAAAAAGGTCGATGTCGGCATATGTGAAGATCAGATCTTTGGCAAACAAAGAAAGTCGGTTTGCAAAGATCGGCAAGACACCCAAGACGAAAAGTTAGAATTGGTCCATACCGATGTATGGGGACCATCTCCGCCCATCCTCTCGTGTTCGGTATACTACGTCACCTTCATTGATGATTCCACACGGAAGGTGTGGGTTTATTTTCTGAAGAAGAAATCAGAAGTCTTTGATACCTTCAGAAAATGGAAAGTCATGGTGGAAAATGAAACCGGTTTGAAAGTCAAACGGTTGAGGTCCGACAATGGAGGAGAGTACACAGACAGCAGGTTCAGAGAATTTTGCGCGAACAGTGGAATTAAGATGGAGAAAACAATTCCCATGACGCCGCAGCAAAATGGCGTGGCGGAGCGCATGAACAGAACTCTGAATGAACGTGCCAGGAGCATGAGGATACATGCGGGCTTACCCAATATGTTATGGGCTGAAGCTATCAACACCGCGGCCTACTTGATCAATCGTGGGCCTCGGTCCCGCTAGACGGAAGAATACGAGAGGAAGTTTGGAGGAAGAAGGTAAACCTCTCACATTTAAGAGTGTTTGGTTGTATCTCTACGTACGTATTGATTCGCTAAAAAGTAAACTCGATGCTAAGTCCCAACAAATGTGTTTTGTTGGATATGGTGGGGACGAGTTTGGCTATCGATTTTGGGATTATGAAAATCGGAAGATCATCGAAGCGGTGGATGTCATATTCAACGAGAATGTGACGTCAAAGACAGGATGACGACGCAGAATCAACAAGCCCAAACAAATGATGTTTGAAACAAAGGAGAATTCGTTGAGTTAGAGGAGATTCTTTGAAAAAGATGTTCGAGATCGGTCTGAAGCGGTTGGTGGCGAACCAAGCACGCCGTAACCAAGACGCCTCAAGAATTCCCAAGCCAACACAACGCTTATTCGCTTTCGCACTATCTCATTGCTAATCGATAGTGGAGAACCGAGTGTTATGACGAAGCCATGCAGTGGAGAATTCACCAGTGGAGTCTCGCCATGCAAGATGAGATGGACTCGCTCATGTCAAATCGTACATGGGAATTAGGTGAACTACCACTGTGCAAGAAAGCACTTCATAACAAGTGGGTGTTCGTGATAAAGAAGAGCATGATGGTAGCAAACGCTACAAAGCGAGATTAGTAGTTAAAGGCTTTCAGAAAGAAGGTGTTGACTACAATGAAATTTTCTCCCCAATCGTGAAGCTAACTACAATCGACCGGTGTTGAAAATTGTAGGCTGCAGAGAATTTACATCTTGCGCAACTAGATGTAAAAAATTTTCCTTCATGGTGATTTGGAGGAGAGATCTATATGAAGCAACCGTAAGGCTTCATAAAAGCGACAAGAAAAACCCGTGTGCGAAGTTGAAGAAGAGCTTATGGTTTAAAACAAGCTCCAAGACAAAGGGTACAAGAAGTTTGATAACTTCATGGGTGATATCGGTTTCACCGGATGCCAAGCGATCATTGTTGCTACATCAAGAAGTTCGACGGAGCTTCATTATCTTATTGTTATATGTTGATGACATGCTCGTTGCAGGATCGGATAAGCACGAGATTGATAATTTGAGCGGGGCTGCCAAAGCACTTTGCAATGAAAGATCCGGGTGATGCAAAGCAAATTCTTGGCATGAGGATCAAAAGAGATACAAAGTCGGGACTTTGACGTTGTCGCAGTCGAGTACATCAACAGAGTACTCTCCGTGTTCAACATGCAAGATGCTAAACCGATAAGTACACCTCTAGGTGTTCATTTCAGCTTTCAAAGAACGATCGCCAAGGCGGATGAGGCGTGCACATATGGCTAAGGTTCCATATGCCCAAGAATTGGAAGTCGATGTATGCCATGGTTTGTACTGCACTGATATTGCTCAGCGATGGGAGCAGATGGCGGTACATGAATAATCCTGGCAAAGGTCATCGAAGCGATCAAATGGATCCTCAGATATCTACGAGGTACCACAGATAAAGCACTTTGTTTCAAAGGTGGAGATACGACATCGACGGGTTATGTAGACGCCGATCTAGCCGGAAATGTCGACGCCGAAAGAGCACTACTGTGGCACGCCTATACTGGAGGAGAATGCAGTGAGTTGGGTTTCTCAACCGCAAAAGATAGTTGCCTCTCCACAACCAAGCGAGAATATGTTCTTTGCTACGAAGCCGAAGGAAATGGTCCGCTACAAGGTTTCTTGGAGGAGTTAGGAAGAAACAGAAGACAATGTCTTGTATTGTGATGATCTAAGTGCTATCCATCTAGCAAAGAATCCGTCTTTCCATTCCGAACTAAGCACATACAATTGTATCATTTTATCCTATTACTTGGAAGATGGGATTTTGAAACTCGAGAAGATAAGAGGAGATCAAAATCCAATGGATATGCTTACAAAGACGGTAGCTATTGATAAATTGAGGCTATGTTCACCTCGTGAGGTCTCTAGAGTAACAAGACCGGAGGAGTCTGATTGATCAGGTGTGAAGCAGTTGAAATCGGTCTTCAGTGGAGATTGTTAGTAAATGCAGCCACAAATGTTGAATAACAACACCATAAAAGCAAGCCATAAATGTGGTAGATGGCGGCAGCAAAATTATGGAGAAAAGACGTTTTTAAACGGTCAAATTTGGAAAAACAACAACCTTTCTCTCTTTTGTCAAAATTAGTGTGTTGATATTTGCCTATAAATAGGCATCATTGTTTAGCAATGAGATACAACACACAAGGAAAGAACGGGAGAAATATAAGTGTGGGTGTGAGTTTGTAGGCATTCTCAAATCGAGAGTTTCGTGGTTTGAGAGAAAAGCTTAGGAAGAAGCTTTTGGTGTGAGAAAATTAGATAGTAATTTTCTGGGATAACGGGTTGTGAGATTGAGTGTTGTGAGTGTTGTAAACACCGTATATTTTCTCCTTATTAAATAGATCTGCAGTAGCTCTTGAGACGTAGGCATACTTGGCCGAACTCCGTTATCAAATTTGTGTCGTTTATATTCCGCATTTATTTTGCTCCCATATAATCTGGTTCGAGGGAAATTGCCTTTATTTCCCAACAAGCTGTCCCCTGCAATAATAATCCAGTGATCCAACATAGATAACTAGGATTACCAATTTTGATTGTGATATGAAGGGTGCAGATCTCTATTGAACTGTAGTGTTTGACATACTTATCAAACACTAGGTTTATACGTACAACCCTCATTTTCACACTAAGATGCAGGCAGCAACTTTTAGTCACGATAGATTTTCTCTTACATATAAGAAATAGCTCTTCTGCTTAGCTTCTAATTGCAATACTTGCCATTTCTACTACCATATCGACTCCAGTTTCAGAATTTTGCCAAGATCCATGTTTGCAGGATTATATACTCATGTTATGAATCGGCATCCATGGCTTGCTTATCTTCCTTTTTCTAAAGGTGCCTGCTTATAGAGGTCTTTTATCCAACTAGCCAGTTTTATCCTTGCAAGAGCTTCCATTGATATATCATACTCCCTCCGTCCCATTATTGTTGACACGTTTTTCTTTTTGGGCTGTCCCATTAAGTTGGTCCGTTTCCAAAAAAGTAAACACTTTTACACCAAAAAATGCCTCGAATTTCGTGTCACTCATTACTTTACACACAAAACACAACTCTCCTTAATCTACGTGCAAAAAAGAAAGAAACCATCATTATTGGGACGGAGGGAGTATGATTTACAAGACGGCCCAAATGAGACGAACATATACCAAAGCTATTTACTCATAGATGGCATTTGTGGCAAACAGAAACCAAGCATAACATTTGATACACAATACTGATATAACTGAACACTAATGCATTCTTCACTAGCTCAAATCGACTCGGCTTCCATGGCCAGAACTAAGGTACTACTAGACAAGCTTTCCCAACATGAAACAATATTTATGTACCTCTTTATAGAGTAAACAGATAGACAACACTAGATAATTCGTGTGGGGAAAACTCAGGCTCATAAATCAATCAAGTATGATCTCATGAATCATTCAAGAACACCGAATAGTGATGATGGAAGGTGTGGAAATAATCGAGGAGAAGTAGACCATTATAAGGTGGCGATGCTGTTGAAGTATCTTAGCTGCACCAAGAAGCATTGCAACATGAGCATCATGCCCACAAGCATGCATCTTCCCAGAATTCTTACTCTTGTGATCCCATTCCACCATTTCCTATCCAAATCAAAACCATTAGAACAAGATCAAATATAATATTAAGAAAAAGGGGAAATCACCATTGCCATATCCGTCAATCTCTAAACGTATTCACCTCCAACAAATAATCTCAACTCCCCAAACTTCACACAATTGAAAATAATCAAAATCCAATCTTATCCATTCAAAACAAAGAAAATTTACCAAATCTATCACATTAAAAACTCTCTCTCTCTCTCTCTCTCTCTCTCTCACACACACACACACACACACACACACCTGTAGGGCAAGAGCATCCATGTCTGCTCTAATTGCAACAAATGGAGGTTCCCCTGTGCCAATATATCCAACCACACCAGTAATCGCAAAAGGGTTCTTGTACGGAATCCCCATCTTATCTAGCTCTTCTCTCACAAGTTTGCTCGTCTCAAATTCTTCATATCCCAGTTCTGGATTCTCGTGTATCCTTCTCCTAATCCCAACCATCCAATCAAAAATCTCATCTTTCTTTGCAAAGTGGAGGAAATTCTTTGGGATTTCAGAAAGCTCTTCTCGAGTAAAAAAAATTTTGTCTGCAGAACTGGGTTTGCATAAAAACAACTGTATGAAAAATAAGAACAACAGCTTTGAACAACTCATTAGTTCTCGAGTTCTCTCTCTCCCTCTTTCCTGGATATATATGTATGTAGTATATTTTTTCTAGTTTAAAATTATTTTTTCGGCATCTGCAGGAGATTTTTTCACTCCATCCCAGAAAAAGATCAGATTTTGAGGTGAAAAATAGTGTCTTGCTCTATCAATCAGCAAGGGATATGTATGAGACACCAGTTGCGTATTAAATAGTACACCTTTTGTAACTAACCAAATGTATTGCAATCTCAGTTGTATATCCATTTATAATTTTAGAATATATTATAATGTAATTGATTAAGAATCTTATCATTCTCCTAAGGTATTTGGGTTCGAAATGTATCCAGGTATTCTTTTTTTCCTTTTCCTTTTCCTTTCTTTTGGTTTCTCTAATTTGTGTTCTTCATTTCTTTTTCTTTTTCTTTTATTTCTCTATTTTGTGCTCTTTATTTTCTTTTCTTTTTTATCTCTCTACTTTGTAGTCTTTTTTCTATAATTTATTTTATATTGATAAAATAAAAGATATATACAAATAATAAAGTTTTGTATGTAAATTAATGATCAATCAATTTTTAAAAAAATTATGATAAATTTATTATAATAGTCATAAGTAATATTTATTTAAATTTATTCTAATAAGTTTTATATGTGAATTAATTTTAGATTCAATTGTTGATTTGTAATGGGTACAAGAAAATCAAGATTTGAGTTTTGTAAGATAATATCATTTATAATATTAACACCTATAATTTTCTTATTAATTTAATTTTTATAGCTATTATTGATTGATTGTTTAGTTATTTGTAAGTAAATCTTATTATTTATTTTGTAAGATATTAAAACATAATGAAGAAGAAATAAATTTAGTATAAACAATTACCTCCATTCAAATAATATTACACTATTATTTAAATTATTATTTTTATTTTTATTTTTATTTAAAATTTTAAAATTATATTTCCTCCGTCTATTTAAAATATCACATTTTCCTTTTTGGGTTGTCTCTATTACAAATGTCTTATTCCATTTTAGGAAGTAATTATTCCTTCAAAAGTGTAGGTTCTATCTATTTTTAACACTTTAACTACTTTATACATTTCTCCAAAATACCCATGCAAAAAAAAAAATGAGATACATTAAATGGGACGGAGGGAATAATTAATTGGACCTCTCAAGAAAAATTTTCTGGCTCCGTCACAGATCTCAGTAAAATAATTGTTGTGTGCGGCCCACTATAAGTAAAATAATTGATATGTGCGCCCTACTAAATTTATTACTAATAATTTTGTAATATACGTAATATTCTCCCATGTTTTTATACGAACTTTATCACGACAATGCCAATATTTATTGAATGAAACACAGCGGGTATATAACTAATAAAATATGGAATTTGAATAGATATATTACTGCAATTAGACAATCGACAGTAATTTAGATAATTTCTAAATTGAAATTTTATCAAACGATAAAATTTGTAAATGGACGCATTATTACAGTTTGTAAGCTAGCATATACATCAAACACAATAATTAAAGGTAGGAGTGTGAGTTTATTAATGAAAGTTGTCGGTTTAGTCATTTATTTACATAATTTAATATTAAAATATTTTTGTCATCGAATATGTATGGAATATTATAACTGATTAAGCATGATTTGATTGATTTGATTTGATGTTGATGTTGGATATTCTATTGGTCATTCAGTGGACTACGGTTTACTTGTAGGTTCTAATAGAGATATATAATAACATAACAATTTGTGTAAAATAAAAATAAAAAAATAGGAAGACATTTATGATAATTTGACCAATGAGTCTGTCGTATGACAAAGGATAACATGTAGACTTTTTTTAGGGTGATTTAGAGGGTGTTTAGTTAAGCTTATAAGCTCTCAAAATAGTTTATAAACTATTTTGGGAGCTTATAAGCTCGGCCAAACACCCTCTTAGTTCAACATGAATACGTAATTTCAGAGGTAACACAACCTAATCCAACAAAACGTTTTCCAAATTCAAGCACATGAAAGTCATGTGCATATTTTACTTGACATGAATCCTCATAGAAAAGAGAGATTTATGTATGTGCGTCGACATCGTTGAATAATATTAGTCTAATAGGGTTAGGCTTAGATTTGACTTAGAAATGGAAAATGTTGCACTGTTACTATTTACTACACATGCGGAGGAAAATCATGTTTTTAATTGTCACATGTCCGAGTTTCCTTTCCTGCAAGTGATTAATGCAAAAAACATGTTTTTCATTGTCACGTATTCCTTCTCTCCATTTAAAATATTTTTACCTTTTTTGAATTATCTCGTTATAAATGTCTCTGTTTTAAGAAGTAATTATCCCTTCAAAAAATATAAACTATATACATTTTTTAACATTTTAATTATTTTATATATTTCTTCTAAATATTCGCGACCAAAAGAAATATGACTTTAAATGGAACAGATGGAGGATTAGAGTTCTCTTTCCTACACATGATTAATGCTATATATATATATATATATATATATATATATATATATAATGATGGTTGACGTGAGAATCATTTTTATCACGAGAACCAAAAAATGATGAATTCATTGTGAAAGTTGATGAATTCATTGAAAAAATTACTGAATCCAAAAAAAGTAAAAAAAAATTTCCTCATAGGATTCGAACCCGGTTGAAAAATTCTGAATTTTAAAATTCAATAACTTTTACAATAGATTCATCAACTTTAATAGCGAATTCATTTGGTTCTTAGTTTTTAGGATAAAAATGGTTCGCATTTGAACTTATAAATATATATAAGAGAATGTTCAGTTAGGAAATGATAATTTGATAGGAAATGAGAATGAATTTGACATTTGATTTGTTGGATCCATGGTTGAGATTTTAATTTCGATTGTACTATAGTTTCGTGTTTTGTGTGCTATACAGATTACTATACAGAACTATAACCCTTCTTGTTCTACGTTGCAATGAAATATATGATAAACTAATATATTTAGGATATATGTTACAAATATATGAAATATGTACTAAACTAACATTTGTAATATAATAATTATAATTATGCTATACAAATATAGAAGATGTGTTACTCTTTTCATTTCTTATAATAAGGAGTTTCTCACCATATATATATATATATATTAAAAAAGGTTAGTATGTCAGAATTCATTTGTGGACACCTATTGTTGGCGCCGTTGGCATATAATCCACATAAATAGTTTTCTTTATTTTTCATATTATATTTTCTTATACCTCATAAATTATGTCAACATCATCAAATTACATTATGCAAAATTAAAAATCTTATTTATGTTTTCCCCTTATAATTTGTAGTCATAGTCATAATCTACAAGATAATAAGAGAAAATGTTATAATGAAAATCTTATGTCTGTAGAAACTATTAGTCATGCTTCTTTATGTATTAAACATATTTATTTTATGTTCATAGTTTCTATATATTACATTGATTCTTCTTTTTATGAGAATACTCCCAGATTGATTTTGAATTAATACATAGCGATCTTTTTTATTTGATCACCTTTCTATATATATAAATCTCATAGAATTCATTCCTAATGCAAGAACGTAGAAACACAAATTTCTTTATACACACTATTTTATAACAATGCTTCACATATAATACAATAATACTACAGTTTTCATCACAACTATGGATCATACACCAATCGACTATCCCAAATTAGTTCATAGTTCCAACACCAGGAAAAAAATTATATGATCTAATTCATATAATATATATATATATAATGAGGTTCAAATAAGAACAAATTTTAACGTGAGAACTAAGAACTACGAAAATTCTTTACGAACAAAATGAATATGTTATGAAAGTTAATGAATACGCTGCGAAAGTTAATGAATCCAAAAATTAAGAATTTTCACCAGGGTTCGAATCCCATGAGAGGCGAAAATTCTATTTTTTTTATTCATTAACTTTCTCAGCGTATCATTTACTTTCATAGCATATTCATGAAAAGAACCCCTCCTATCCTGTGACCTTGGAAATATTATTTTATATTGAATTTTTCTTACTTTTGCTGAAAATAACTGTCAATACTCGGTGTAACCCATGTGGTATTTAAAATGTGTGACTGATTTTTTCAATCTTTTCGACCTTATCATGAGAAGGTTACGCTGAAAGTATAAAAATGCGGCGCACGCGTGAGAGAGAAAGAGTAGAACACACAAACAAGCACTACATTATTGAACATAGCAACACGAATTTCTTGAGCGATCCTACTGGAATGGATGAGTTCACTAAGAACACCTGAGTTACAAACTGGAAAATGGATTGACTTTATACGGCACCGCAACAAGCAGCAAATTTGGTAGACCTGCTCAAATGTTGACCTGTTCTTTAACAAACATCATATGCCTACATAAAGCTAACTTATCTTAAGAATCAAGCATAGTACTTATCAGCAAAATCGACGTCTTAGTCAAAACAAATACGCACGAAATAAACAACACCCTACTTTTACGGGTTCAAAGCTAGTCAGACGCTCCGTCCTGCAACTAATTCGGCCACTCAGAAATTGTTGATACATAGTTCTGTAATGTAACGGCCAGCCTCATAACTCAGGTAACAAATAATTTACTCGCTTCACGTACCAAGTTGTGTAGGCTCTGATTTGAGATGAGTTTAAATGTGTGCAGTAGGCCCAGGTTCCATCTCTTGCCGAGGCTTTAAACCATCTTTGTTAACATTAGTTGCGTGTTTAATGCGCTAAAGAAGCAAACCATCTTTAGCTTAGTCCGTATCCTTTAAGAATGGTTAGACGAATCTGTTTTTTCGGCTAAGTAGTGCTCAAGCATGTCATCTTCATCAACTGTGCATGCATAAATATGGATGTCAAACCATTTTACAGAAGGACTGAAGGAAGGGGGATAGGAATGAGAAGGATGACTGACCTTCGAAGTCATCATCATCAAAGTCAATATCTTCATCGATTTCTTCATCTTCTTCAGCAGCAGCAGCCACACCTTTCTGGATGCGATCCAAGAAAAATTTGTTATTATCTCAATCTATTATAACTAAAATATGCTTTACTAGTACTGCTCAAGATACAAGAAGACCGATTCACAACAAACACATTTAGATAAATAAAAAAGATGCACAGTTATATAATGATATGTAGGAATCATGACAAAAAAAGTAATGAGCTGGAAGTAGGAAGTACCGCGGAGGCCCTTCCACTTTCAAACCACTGCCTGCCTGAAAGTCTTTTCTCCTTTGGAGCAGCAAGTGCAGAATCCGGCATTAGCCTAAAATGGTCAAGAAGAAAACACAATTACAAAGAACAAATATACGCAATTTCACAAATACAAATGTAGGAGTACATGCATGTGAATCTAAATTTCTCTTCCTCCACATTGATTACAGAACAGAAAATGCAGTCTTCATTTATGAGTGCATTAGCAAATTGATCATTTCCTTCGTCACAGCAAGGGTATAGATCATTTATCTTTTTTTTCATCCGTATTTTCCTTTAAGGTGCAAGCATAGTGTACAAATATACAGCCTATTCATAGGGCTTATTGTATATAAACAATATAAGGTAGCTAACATAAACTCGAGAGAAATTCTTATCTAGGTAGCTTGCCATAGAAGGCTTTCACAGGATTCGAATCCATGATCCAATCATGAGATCACCCACTCCACCAACTAGACCACCCCAGGGGGTGGGTTCCCATGTTTCCATGGGATTAAAGAAATATGGTAGGTAATGAAACTCACTTGGCTCTTTCAAGGGCTAATTCTGCTTCAAATTTCTCCGCCATGCCAAAATGACTCGACAGTAACAGGTTCTCCATGTGGTATAATAACCTGAAAAGAATCGACACTTAAATATTAAATGAAGCTAAAATGTAGAAAAGCAGGACTGATTCAAAAAAAAAAGAAAATCCCATCAGGTTATTATGTTTCAGATTTCCACAAATTTATGATCCTCTAGTAAGAAATCCAATAGATCATACAAGTTAAAAGAGGTTTGGTAGTATGTTTCTGTAAGACACAAGATTATGTCAATACTCAAAACTGACACTACCATGCTCAAAGAGCATAGAATGAACGTGAGCTAGTATAAAGCCATAACATGTAATTTCCTTTTGATGCAAGATACAAAAATCTTTAGAAAATATAGAATACATGAAACCACCATCGCAGCTGAGGGAATTTAGCATGATAGGAAGAAGTTAAAATCCTTAAGCAGGATAACGATCAATGATGGCAATGGGAAAAGCTTAATATCTTCAAATAGTTTTCCCTTTTACTGAATCACAAAAAATAATACAAGGCGTGTTTGGCATAAGTTTCTAAAAAGAAATACAGTCTGTTAACACAAATATCCACTTACAGACACATTAACTCTGAAAACAAGAATACCTCATCTTTTGCCGCCTCATCTTCCTCCTCATCATCATGCCCATCATCCTGGACAAATCTTTCAGAAAGCCATTCCTTAGCTGATGTAACCAAAGTGTAAACCATCGCCATACCAAGATTTTCTGCTGCCTGTGAAATGAGCATTATAAAATGTTTGAGATGCAGTCATGCGGAAGACTCAAAAAATATAGATCACGATAGCATCTTTCATGATTGAATAGCGAAGAAACATCTTCACATTAAATTCCTCCCAGATTTTGCATTCCCTAGCACAAAGACTTCCCACTTTATTTTCATATAATTAGTCTGGTAAAGTTCTGTGCATAATACTTAAACTCATCCAGTTACTCATTGCTGAACAGAAAGAAAACTCCATAGAGCCAACTTGATTTGTAACATTTTATGAGAACAAGAAATCATAAACAGAGATTCCAGTCAAGTTCCGGGAAATTTTATGTCTTACCTCTTGTTCAAGCTTTTCTTTGAGAGCTCTAAGATCTGCTGTTTGAATTCCTTTCAAACTGAAAAAATATGATAAGTCTTCAGATATAGAGGGTTTCATCAGAAATTTATTGGCAGTTTGTTCACATTGTTAAGTAAAAATTATTCAGATATTCGGGATCGCAACCATTCTACCAGCAAACAGGTGGCCAGCAGTTAGTACTGGTATCTGAATCTACTAAAATTCACATACTTCAAGTGAAGCATGAAATGTCATGCAATTTCATCATAGCAAGAAAGATTAAGTTTATATGCCACAGGCTACTGACATCAGTAGATTTAAGTCCAAGACTCTGGTGCATATGGAATTGATACTTGGATTTTACTCGCTAAGTAGAACAACATACAGCTGAAACTGAACTTCCAAAAAATTATGTAATTCAGCATTGTTATAAGGTGTAACCACTTCCAGACTTCTTTAAATTAGTTAAGAGAATTATTTGAAAAACAAATAACCTGAAGGTGTAGAATTGAGTTCTGCCAAAATCTGAAATATGATTGGGCATTTACAGCCAAACAAGTGAATCAACATGCCCATTGAAAAAAAATAGATAAAATCAGGTATAACTAACCTTTTAAAATTGAGAAGCGGAGGTTCATCAGGATAGTTTTCTGTGTGCGAGAAAATCAAGGCCAACCGTACTGCAAAGGAACAAAGAAAAAAGAAAATTTCCAAGAGCTATTAGTTTCTGTATGAAAAAGCCATCTAAGAACAGTAGCAGATAGATCTTTAACAAGAACAAGGGTGGCAGGGAAGTTGTAGAACCTGATGGGTTATTTGAGTCATCTGTCTCATCGTCCTGTTCAAATAAAGTAGCAAACAAGACCAAAGCAATGAGCGATACAAATAAAAGGTTAAGGTTTAGTCAATCATTATGCTTCAAAATGTGAAGATATGTTTACCTGGGGACAGATTGTTATCTCAAAGCAACGATTTGAAGTATTCAGACCACTTTCGCTAGAATGAATTTCTGGTATAAGGAATTCACTAGAACCGATTAAGTTATAGGGTTTAGGAGCACTGGAATACACATAACATTAACAAAGGGGAAAAGAAAAAGACATAGCACAAACACAGACCTTTAAACTCATCCATAAGGATTGCTTCCAAGGCTTCGATTTCCATGTCCTGCTCCTGCTTATAGTCTGTAACAAAACATTGTCGAAAATCAAAATGAATATAAACCAGAATATTAGAACCAGCTCATTCAACAATCAAAACTAAGGATGTCCAATCCAGAGCATTGCAAACCCCACCTCTTAAAGCTTTCAAATATCGTAATATCATGTTAGTGAAACCTATAAAACCACGAGCCTTTCATTCAGATATGCATTAGTTCAGCTGCATTTATCTAATTTTTTTCCCCTTTATTTCAACACAATCACCATAACATAGTAGTCAACTTAGACACCAAAATTCAGCTCCTAGGACCCCTTTCATTTCGATGCTGAATTTGGCAAGTGTCATCACAATGTACAGAAACCAATTTATAGGATCAGTTTCATTCTTTTCTATTTGATATGTCCTCCTATCTAGCTTTGCCAAAACCTACTCGATAGCATTTATAACATTTGTACCAGCTAACCACACCTTAGAAATTCAAGATAATCTGAAATTTCGAATTCTGAAGAAAGAAAAAAATATCCAAAATTGAGCACAACAAATCCAGCCATTAACCCAGTATCAAGATAAGTTCTGAGCCACTGAGAGAGAAGCAGATCTCTCCTTAAAATAGAATGGATGAACTATTAGCTCAAAGCCATTCCAAAACCTAAGTGTTGTATAACGAAAGTTGAAACCCTGGAAAAATTACAATTATTTTGCTCAAAAATAGCCAAAAAACGGAGTGAATCAGTCTGAACCCTAAAATTCTCTCTATTTAATATTACGAACAATACCTGTCATGGCTTCGTCGATGATTTTCCCTCTCTATTCAATTGCAGAAAGAAATAGTGGATATCCTTCACCCGCCACAAACTTTAGAGAGAGAAAAAACCTAATGAGAACAGTGGAGACGGCGGGACCCACACACACTATATGCTGATCTGGTGCGCTCAGCTGCAGAGAACCTCAAACAAAAGCGCCTTAATCACCACACATCAATATCAGCTGGTATCAATCGGAGCCGTTGAAAAAGGTTTCTTGATGAAAATTTTACCAAATTTCATGCATGTAGGACAGGTGTAGCGAAATTAATATACAACTTGCCGTGCCTGATTACAAAACTTCTCCTTTTCCCGTTTCAATCTCTCCTCCAGTCCTCCTGCTTCATAATAATATATAGAAAAAAAATTTGTTAGGATTTTCAAGAAACTCTCTCACTGTCTCTCTCTCTCTCACTCTCTGTGAGCGTCTCCTCCGTCTCATGGTATAAAGATACTAAAAGGTAGCGATGATCCCATTTTTCAATTCAAAACAGCACAAGTCTCTTTCTCTCTCTCTCTCCCTCGCTATTGCATGTTTCATCATCCACTTCACAGAGCACACACAGGCACGCACACTTCTCTCCCATTTTCCTCTTCTTTCTCTGCATCTATAAAGCTGATGATTGGTGATAAAATCCAAATCGCTTCGGAAAAGAATAGCAGAACTTTCTCTTTGAATGTGAGATGAAACAATTAATGGATTCGGAGTTTCGCTGAAAATGAGAGAAAACAAACTTTTTATGCCGTAATTCTATTGCCAGATCTAGCTATCTCTTTCTACTCCCAATTAGCCTGCGTTTTCGGTCTATTTTCCCTTTTTATTATTTGGGTTTCAAGATCTAATTTTACCGGTTTAGTCCTTCCAATCCTCTCTAGCTTCTGCTAGTATGTTTTGTTGAAATCTTTTATCTGATTTTTGTTTCTGCTTATGTTTTTTTCCTTAAATTTTCTAGATATTTGAAGGGATTCGGCTGCTGGTGCGCGAAGGTTTGAGATTTTACTTGAGGGCTTTGTTTGTGCCCCAGAAATGCGGACTGAAAATTGAATGATTCGAGAAGTAGACCTTTCTGTTTAATGGTGTTTTGCTGTTTTTTGGTTTGAGATATATAATCCTTTTGGGTTGTGGTTTCTGAATGGGGAGCTCCTGCGAGGACCCTAGCAAGGCCATTGATATATCTGTCGGCGGGTTGGTTTGGGTTCGCCGGAGGAATGGGTCATGGTGGCCCGGCCGGATTCTTGGCCCCGACGAACTCCCTGAGGGCTGTCTGCCGACGCCTAGATCAGGGACCCCTGTAAAGCTCCTTGGTAGAGAGGATGCAAGTGTGTAAGTATTGAGTTTAAACCTACTTCTTGTTTCCTTGATTGAATTATATGATATATTGGATGCTGATTGTGTGTTCAGTCTTATAAATGGTTCTGATTATGCCTTCAATGGGGAAAAAGTAAGTGTGTGTGTGTGTGTGTGTGTGTGTGTGTGTGTGTGAGAGAGAGAGAGAGAGAGATGGGATGGGATATGGTCGTGATGATAATTCTTCCCTTTTTCTCAAGAAACGAAAAAGGAAGAAAATCGGGCTATTGATGATGTTAGTTTCTCCCATTTGTTATCTTAAAAATAGAATTGAAGTATTTCGGTTTATATGTCAATCTTAGACTATTGTCTCTTTGGTTATTTGTTGCTAAATCCCCATGTTTTGAAGGGGATCTTATGTAAGGTGTTACTGATATAATGATAATGTCTTGGACAGGTTATCAGAACTTTTGATTCATTTCAGTTACAAAAAGTTTAATATTGTTCTTTACCGTTCAGTTTCATTCTAAATTGATGTCTTGTATCATGGTAATATAGATTGATACCACAGATAATTGGATGGCACTTTTCCTCCCTATCTTATGCTTAGCAGATATTCTAATTCTAGAAGAAAAGGTAGAAATCGTAGGATTATAACCGGAACAGATATTCTTATCTTGTTTTTTGGCTGCATATAAATTTCCCTATGTTTTTGGCCTCCTTGTTTCTATAAGCATCAACTTGAAAAAGTGTTTTTAGATGACAAACAGAACTTGTCTTTCATACACATTTTGTTCCCTCTTATATGGTATAGTATAATTATCGACATAACTTAACTAAACCACTGAAAAATATTACAGAATAAATGAAGGTAAAGTGTATATTAGGCAGGTTGGAGCTTTTATAGTAATTTTAGCTGTAAGCGGCGAGGATTTTTATGGTATAATTGGACTTCACATTTTTGTTATAAACCTTTATTCTCTAAAACTATTGAATATATTGCTCAAGCACTACATAAAGGAAACGCTCCTGGGTAAGAGACATTTATATAGCCTATAGTATTTGATGGTTTTCGTTAACATTTTTGTTACATTCATTGAGAATGTAGATTGGACTAATAGTTGATCCGATTATTTGTGCTACAATTTGCATGTCCTATACTGCACTGATTTTGCATTTAACCAACTTTATACTGTGGGCAAGTTGTTACATCAAATTTTGCCTTTTCACATATATTTGGTCCTAAAGTCAAACTCTGTTTCTTTACCTATTCAAAGTAGTCCGCATTGATCTGTTAAGTCTCAGTTGCTGAATTGTGTGTTTGCTACTTACTTTGTAAAAGACAAAATTGTTCATATCTTTTTCTCAGAAACTGAGTTTTTCTTCATGTGTTTTGTGCCGACTGTATATTGATCTAAATTCATGAATACCCTTCCAGGGATTGGTACAATCTAGAGAAATCAAAAAGAGTGAAAGCTTTTCGATGTGGGGAGTATGATGATTGCATTGAGAAAGCGAAGGCATCTGCTTCTCTGCTTTCCAAAAAGGCAGTCAAATATGCTCGAAGAGAAGATGCTATCTTGCATGCACTTGAACTGGAAACCGCTCATCTTGGGAAAGACTACCAAAAATCGCCTTCCGAACCAAATTATCAAGTCGGGGAGCAACCTTTTGTTGAAGAATCACCTTCTTCATCTCATCGTGTTGAAGAGGGCGAAGATATCGATGAGAATTTAAGTATTTCCAGAGATAATCCAGATTCAACCCCGGAACTGTCACATTCTGGGGTTTCATTTGAGGAACCGTATCATGCAGATGCAATTAAGGAAGAGCCTAAGCGGTGGAGAACTCCAAATGATTCAGATGATGGAAGCGAAGGAGTAAAGCGTATGAGAGGACTTGAGGACCTGGGAATGGTTGTATCGTCATCGACAAGAAGAAAGAGATCTCAAGTCGCACATGTTCATGAATTCCTGAAAAAGAAAAGCCGCCGCCGCCCGCTGGCGAAAGTTCTCGAGTGTACCGCGATGGTATCTATTCCTGTTGTTTCTGATCAACAGTCTAGTCCTACTGGATCTTCTGTTCCTGGAGCATCCGAGAGCAAGGTTTCCGAATTAGAATCTAATGAATCAAAGATAAACAACTCTCTTGCAATGAATAACAATTCAGATAGTACTGGAGTTTCGTGTGAGAATGCAACGTCATTGAGCGTGCATAGGCTTGCAGATGCTTCCCTCGGATCCAAACCAAAGGAGAACGAGATCTCCAGCATGCTAGGGATTCCGGAGAATGGATCTTCTAATGGGTTGTTCGATGTGCCTGGGTTGTTTGATGTGCCTCTTGTTGCCGAAGAAAAACTATCTGCAGGTATAATATGTGTGCTTTGTGTATAGCTAGTGATTTTGTTTGCAATTAGATGCGTTTGATACTTTGATTACATGAGGATTGATTGCATTATAAAGCTTCGGCTGGTGATTTCGTTGCGCTATCTCGGGTTCTTAATGCTCAAGGTTATTTTGCTTTATTTCTGCAGGTTTATCCACGACTAATTATGGTGCTTCACAGAAGGCTCAGGTTGGTCCTGGAGCCCAGTCGAGCCAGAGTAGTCATGTTGAGACTACATCCTTGGGAAACGAGGAGCACAATGAGACGGGTTCGACTAGCTCAGGCACCGCTGATGTTCTTACCGTCGGCCAGAGGATAAAGAAAGGCACCTCCGAGTGGCAGCTAAAAGGAAAGAGGAATTCTCGTTCGAGGAAAGTGGAAATGGACGATGAGGCCGATACACAGGCGGCTGGTCCCAGACGGGATAGCTTTGTAGCCAGCTCTAGTCGGAATGTAGATCCTAACCGGGTAGGTGGGTCCCTCATTTCCGATATACAGGTCGAAGAGTTTCATGGGTGGAGCTGGAACACTCCTCATAAAGACACTCATATGAGAGGATCAACAGCTGATATGGTTGTGCCCCAGAGGCTACTCCCCTATCGTCAGTCTCGTTTGACAGTTAACCCTAAGTACGACTCCTCCGATTTCTCGCTCAGGCACCACACTGCGGGGTCCGGCTTGTATGACGTCAACGTGGAGGTGAAAACCAGCTACCGGCCACAGGGTGTCCCATATATCTCTCTGATGAGCAAATTGCGCGGCCAGCCGATCATCGGCCACCCGCTGTCTATCGAGGTGTTGGATGACGGCTTCTGCGACGACATACTCGGTACTTCTGAATGTTATAGCAGCAGTTCTGAGCTCGACGCCTACACTTTTCTTCAAAGTAGCGACATGGCTTATGATCAGAAGCCGCGTGGGAAGCCGGCCAACAAGCGTCGCTCGGTGACGAAACGTTCGAAGGTGAGGAGGAATGGGCTCCTGTCGAAGAAGATCAGGACGCTGTCTTCATTGGCCAGTGCTCACAGGCAAAGTCAGGTACAGAAGAAGCCGGTGGTGGAGAAGCTCAAGGGTCCTTCGATAGCCTGTGTTCCGTTAAACGTAGTTTTCAGTAGGATCAATGCGACCTTGAACAGCTTGACGCGGCCTCTGCCTCGTGTGGCTGCAACGGGCAGTGTCTGAAGAGACTGCTGGAGTGAGTTGCGAGAGATGTACAGTTTGGCCGGAATGTAGAAATGGTTTGTATGATAAAGCTCTGTGCATTGGGTTTCAATATGGATGTGTGGGTGAAGGTGAGGATTAGGCTGCTTTAGCTGTGTATATAGTGTATAATTAGTTTCAGGCGTCCATCAGTTTGCTGGACGAATTGTAGACTGCTATGAGAATTATGGAATTTAACTAACTTTTGGTGTTCTTGATTTTTGCATTTGTTTCTCTAATACATATCTGAGTGCTGTGTGTGTGTGTGTGTTTAGTAATCTGCTAAGAAATGGTCTGAATGTGGAGGATTATTTGGTAAACCACCTTACGTGTTTATGCAATAGCTTATAAATCATACAAGACATGTGGTTTATTTATGTAATAGCTTATAAATCATACAAGTCGGGTAAATCAATCTGCATCAGACAAATGAAATATTATTTGCAAAGACATGAATCTAATTGCTAAGAAACAAAATATAGTGCTTTCTTATAAATAAAACTAAAACTAGTAAGAATTGAAATGTTTAACACCATTAACCCTTTCAAATACGATACTTGATGAAAAATAATGCTGGTGCTTAAATTTAATAGGCTACACTTACAAAGGTCTCGGGTTCGAGTCCACCGTGACGCAACCTTTAAAATTTCTATATTAAATTACTGCGCCAAATGTTCTGGCTCGAAATTAACCGCGACGCAAATTTTTTAAAATTTCATATTAATTAATAAAAAAAATATAAAGGACATTTCCGTCATTGAAACCCGTTAGGGTTTATTGCCTCATTTTCCAGCTTTCCACCCCACCGTCCCAGATATATTTCATCACATCGTTTCCCTTGCTTCTCTTCAAGCCGTCTCACCGTGAAAACCTCAACTCCCCGTTCTCTCTCGTAGGTAGATTTCGCTCATCAACAGTGCGTAGCTGCTTAAACATTGAGGAATATAACTTGATTTTGATGTTTATTGTTTTGTATCAGAAATGGCGACGGTTCCTGGGCAGCTGATATGGGAGATCGTGAAGAAGAACAATTCGTTTTTGGTGAAGGAGTTCGGTAATGGAACCGCCAGTGTGAAGTTCAGCAAGGAGCCTAACAATCTCTACAATTTGCACTCCTACAAGCACTCTGGTTTGTTTCTCGATTTTTATACCTGTACCGTGATTCATTGATGGAAAAATATGTTTTTAGATATGATCACTAGATTTATGCTTTTTTTACGATTGAAGAGTGTTCGGGGCAATTTGATCTTGTTTTATCACCAATTATATTTCAACATTTATTCGATTATTCTCCAGATAATTGTATAATTTGTTTGTTGTGAAGCTCAGGTTATTTTAATTATATTTCTGTGGTTAGTATTTTTTTTAACCTTGTGGATTGTAATTAATAGGGTTGGCAAACAAGAAAACGGTGACCATTCAACCGGGCAAGGATCAGTCTGTGCTGCTTGCCACAACTAAGACCAAGAAACAGAACAAGCCTGCCAGTTTGCTTAACAAGTCTCTCATGAAGAAAGAATTCTACCGTATGGCGAAGGCTGTTGTCAATCAAGTAATATTACATTTACCTTTTTCCAAATAGTGCATTATCTACCTTATTTTCATATTTTACATTGGTTCAAATCTACAGTAGTGATTGGAACTGTTATAAACGCACGACTCAGAACTTAATGTGGCCGAACTATTTTGGCATAAATGTTATGCTTAGATGCACGGGTCCCCTTTATGGATGCATAAGTACATCTG
The DNA here is from genome assembly GCA_036937905.1 of Salvia rosmarinus. Taxonomy (NCBI): domain Eukaryota; kingdom Viridiplantae; phylum Streptophyta; class Magnoliopsida; order Lamiales; family Lamiaceae; genus Salvia; species Salvia rosmarinus. The sequence goes on from CM072822.1 coordinate 611,613, forward strand.
ATGAACCTTCTTATTTTAGGATCGTTGCTGTGCTTAAAACTCTCCTCTAGGATGATGAGTTTTATAAATGAAATGGATTGAATTCATAATGTTATTGAATCAAAAATAGATATTTGTTTCTACAACTACAAGTATTCTTGCTATTTCCTGTTTGGTTCATGTGGATGATGTCTACGTATATCATATTAACACCTCTTCTCTTGCTTGTAGGTGGCTGATAATCATTACAGGCCAGACCTGAAGAAGGCAGCACTTGCAAGATTGAGTGTTGTTAACAGAAGCCTCAAGGTCTCCAAGTCTGGTGCGAAGAAGAAGAACAGGCAGAGGCTGTTTGCTTAGGTCCGGGTTAGAATATGTTCAGCAGCAGGGATAAGCTTTGAGTTATTTTTCTTGTTTGTTCTTGCACCTATATGTGCCATGGATTACCAAATCTTTTCCAGTTGTCCTTTTTACCTAAGATTTTAATGAATGAACTATGGTATTATTATGTTTTGGTCCCATATATGCATAAGATCACCCAAGCTATATGGTGTTTATCAAGAAATCTACTTCAGCTATAAGCTTAAGTGACCAATTTCTTCTCATTTGGATGTATCATTGTTGGTTGATAGATCCTTTTCCCGACTTGTGGATGCGTCTGCTGCTTGTTTGTTTTGCCTTCTTAATGTGTGCATATGTTCGTGTGCTTTGTAGGCTTTTGTGAGTGTATATATGCCCATATAGACAGGCTTTCTGTAGGCCTTGGCTTGAATCTAGCTACTGTTGGCAAAGTCCGGCGATTTAGAAACATTGTTGTTATATGTTGGTTTTATAAAACTTTGTTACACCTTTCATTTTCAAAATTTAAAAAAATACTTAGGCATATTTTGCATCTTTAGGTGGAACCTTTGCGTTGCTTCATACTTGAATGTCTAGAAAAAATATTCTCGTACAAAATCGAGATATTGTATTTAATAGATTTGGAAATGTGAAATGGCTCATTTAGATCTCCTATTATCCATGTATACACAGGTTTGAGACTAAATTCATGAAGAAATACCATAGTTATGTTAATAAAGCAACGAGAAATATAATGTCAAACCGAAGATAGAAAACATTCTTTTTCTTGAATGTCGTTTACATTCCTTCTTGTATGAGTTTGTCAAGAAATGTAGCTTTAGATTGTAGCAAACAAGTAACGCAGCTGTGTTAGATAAATCTCAGAATCTGTAACTTCTAACTTCTACGTTTCTCTCTCCACGACAAAAGCTTGTATGACACACTAAAATAAACAGATCAAACATTAATTAAAAAATAAATAAATTCAACCTTTAGACTATTAAACTTAATCATTATTCAACTCGTTTTTATAAGTTGGTGTATTCCTCAGCAGCAGAATATTATGACAGAGTCTCAAGTCAACAATCACCAGCACGATATCATCCCTCTTATCATACATAAACAAAAACACAACTCATCCCACTGCTCCATATCATCATGGAAGAGCATTCGTAGGCAAATCTGTCTCTTTCAAGGAAGAAAGCATCAAGAATTCCTGCGATGGAGCCAAAAGAAGGCGTTCGAGTTCAAATGCATGCTTCTCGTTCATGGAGACATCGATTGATCCGGGCGTGAAGTCTCTCAAGCACTTGGATTCGGACAAGTTGAAAGAAGGAATCAAGAAATGGGCTAAAGCCGTCGTCACCTACGCTCGCCAGGTTAGCCAGCGCTTCGGCAGCTCCCGCAAATTGGACTCCCATGCATGAAGGAAAATGACCCAATTCTGCAGTTTCGGACGTTAAAGAGTCGGTCAAGAAGAACTATCTATTGAAGCAAAGAGTGGGACAAGAGTTGTATTTTTGTGGTAGTTTTAGTAATTCTGCACGTTCAATTTGTATATTCAAAGGTTCCACCATACGTGCCGTGGAGTACAAAAATATTTACAGTTGTCTTTTTTATCGAATATTTTGCACTACTTTAATGTCTAGAAAAAGAAAAAGAAATCACGAAGATCAAGAAATTGTATTGAATATATTTGGAAATGTAAAATGGCTCATAGATTTCATATTATGCATGTTTACACGCCATTATGCAACATATATATGTTAGTCTTTTCACCCCTAAATTGATGAAGTGTATAAGAATATTGCTGTATACTTTTAACGATTTAAGACCTAAATATAGATGGAAGCTTATGCATGCGAGATAATATAAGGACATGACAAAAACTTAGGTGAGCTCAAATCTCACCGTGAAATTTCACTTGTTTTTGTTAAAATAATTATATATTAATTATGGTAAGTAAGGATAATTAGATTTTGTTAATGTATAATTAAATTTATCAATTTTTAATTATAATTTTTAATTCAAAATTAGAATTTATTAATTCATAATCATGGTTTATTAATTCATAATTAAGAATTTTTAATTCACAAGTAGGGTTTATTAATTCAAAGTTAGGGTTTATTAATTCATAATTAGGGTTTATTATTCAAAATTAGGGTTTATTATTTTCAATTAGGGTTTATTAATTCAAAATTAGGGTTTATTAATTCACGATTAGAGCTTATTATTTTATAATTAGAGTTTACTAATTAAAAATTAAGATATATTAATTCAAAATTATTATTTATTAATTTATAATTAAATTTTATTAAACTAATTAATTTTAATTAGAATTAATTAATTACTTAGGATTAAGGATTAATTGATTAGTTAATTAAAATTTATTAATTAAGGGGTGGTCTCACTGTGCGCACGCACGAGACCATCCCTAAGGACATAATGCAAGCCGAGTTACTCTTGAATTTCTCGGATTTTGGTAAGGTAAAAGCTCGATAGCTATTAAGTTTGCCAATATTCTGAGCAAATTCTTTAAGTGAATTAGTATGAAAATATTATATTATATATTAACTTGATACACTTATATCTAAAATTAATTAGTCATGGGCATAGTAAATCTCTAATCAACTTTATATGTTATAGAAAATGAATCTCTCAATGATCAATATACATTGTATTTTTAAAGAAATGAATAAATAAACGAATCAAACTTAAACTCGACAATACTCGACTCGTTCAGCGACACCCGTAAATATATTGATAAAGCAATGTGAGATATGATGATGCCAAATTAAAAAGAGAACATTTTTTTTCTAAAGTTCCATTTATATTCCTTCGTTGGATACGTAGAAATGTCGTGTTGGACAGTACTTGGCAAACAAGGAACGTAGCATGTTGGAAAACTCTCATTGCAGAATCTCACACTTTGTACGAGCCAGCTCAGCATTCCCCTGTCTACGACAACACGCAAAATAAACAAGTCAAATGCTAAACAAAATTCGAAAATTCCCATGAAAATAATATGTTACACTTGCATCTAAATGATTATTAACTTTTCTTGATGTGATAACCATTAATCAAATCGTTTTTACAGGTTGGTAGACTTTGATGTTCAAGTTGGGGTATTTGAATATTATGTCGAAGTGATATAACAATCACCACCATATATATTTTCTACATTTTGTCTCATATAAATAGCATCAACAAACATAACTCATATCGATCAGATGGAAGAGCACTCCATGGGCAAATCTGTATCTTCTGACGTAGAAAGCATCAATGGAGGAAAAACAAGGCATTCAAGCTCGAACACGGGCTTCTGGTTCACGGAGATATCAATTGATCCTGGTGTGAAGTCGCTCAAGCACTTGGATTCAGACAAGTTGAAGGATGAAATCAAGAAATGGGCTAAAGCAGTTGTTACCAAAGCCCGGGACAGGTCAGCCGGCGCTTCGACAGCTCCCGGTATTCGGGCTCCGACAAATGAAGGAAAATGACCTAACCTTCCGGCAAGAGTGTGACAGGCACAGCGGTGAGTCGAAGGAGCAAATTGGGCCGGTTGAGATTCCTTCAGGGTCGAAGGTGTTGGATTATGGAGCCTGAAAATACTAAGAATCCGGCCATAGCAGCGTTTTTGTCAGTTTCGGCATAATCATAACTCTTCGGTTTGTGCTTAATTTTTGCATGAGATGGTGGATTTGGTGGAGACGCATTGCGTCGTTATAGAACAGCTATGACAGCAGCACACGGCTTAGCTCAATTTGCTGCCATGGATATTAGTAAAGCTTTATGCAATGATATTTTCTTCAAAAAGAATAATATATATATATATACATATACATACATTGCCTTGCTTACAAGAACTTTTCTCCAGACAAGCAGAATCATAGGCAAACATGTTGGAGTATGGAGCCTGAATGGACTGTACACTCTAGCACGATTCTGGTGATCCAAATTTTTGGGCCCAGACGGAACCCTAATGGGCTTAGGGTTAGGGTTATGTTATTCTCTATTTAATAGACGCTTCTCAATGTAATCTGTATCCGAAATTCATATTGAAATCTCTGGCTTGACATCGCCCCCAGACGTAATCGCAAGAGGCAACGGGTAAACAAAAGAATAATATATATATACATATACATACATTGCCTTGCTTACAAGAACTTTTCTCCAGACAAGCAGAATCATAGGCAAACAATATAGATAGGTTCACTACTTTTGGTACATAATACAAATCTAGTTGGAATTGGATTCCCTAAAACATATTAAAAAGAAAATTTGACTTGCCTTAAAACATATAATAATCAACATGTCTTGCACCACATTCTGCAACTATCTACGCAGACATTGCAGTTGATCAAGAGCATCAATTTACCCCTCTAATAAAAGCTATACAACAAAATACTCTGTTCCGTTGGGACAACCATCATCACACGATTCATCACACTCGACAAACAACACTATACATAAACACCCAAGTTTATAGGCGAGAGTTGGATCGACTCACAAGGCCAATAAAGTTGTTGTAAAACCGACTCCCACGGGTCGACTCTGGTTATTCTTATGCATCCTTTTTGGATTCCTGCGACCTTACTTCCTCGAACCATTTCTCATCACCGGAGAGGCTTTTCAAAAGTTGTCTAGTACACACCTGTTCCGCTTGAGTCGCGTTCTTCATCCGAGCGGCTTTCACCCACGCCGGCTCCTGCCACACGAGCAATTCAAGAAAAACGAGTTAATGAATTTTACTACGATCGGGAGAATTCACATGTAGAGGTAAATTTCGCCCTACTTCCGGGACAATGCGCGAGAATCCAAATTTTATGAACAAGAGCACGTGTTCCATGACTAGGATCGCAGCGAGCCCGGGAGACAGATTCCAGTTCCCTTCCCGATCGTACATGCACACTAGGATCGCGCTATTAGTGCAGATCGACATCACTATCAGAAACTGAAAATGAAATCACAAGTTGAAAAGATGTCGGAAAACGAAACATGTCATGATACAGGTAGGCAAGAGAAGATTATTGTCAGTGGTCTCTTGTGAGGGCGTTTGAGGACCACACCCAACTCAAGTTAATTAACCCCAGTCCTCGTGCATCCTCACGTGATGACATCCTCACATGAGACTTCGTCAGATTCATTATACCTGAAAAATATTCAGCCACGCTCCAATTGTTTCTTCAGCACGAGGTATGGGCCTTCTCATCATTGCGAGCAACTTCAGAGCATCGGCTCTAATCTCTGTTATGTTATTCTGGAAGGAACGCAAAAATTATAGTCCACACTTCACACACAATACTTCTGTTATTTTTTGACAATTTTACAAAATAATAGCAAAAATTCATCACTACCACTGCTGCGAAGGCGAATGCAAGTGGAAATGCACAAGCAAACATCATGATCATTCCAAACTGCAACACCAACTCGAGAAAATCTGTAAGCAGTTACTCATTTTTTTAGTATCCTAAACAACTTAATAACAGACATGTCCAAAATGATTTTCCTTTTCTTATTAAAGAAATATAAGATGTCGTATATTACCATCGAAAAGTCCATCTTGATTTCCTGGCCTATACTTGCGTTGTAAGCAGGTTTAAGATATTCCTTCTCGACCCTAGTAAAGGGCCGTGGTTTGCCGTTGATGATGACCCTTTATCTCGCTTTACCTTGTTCCTTCAAGTGGTGCACAGCTCACTTGTTTCAGATACAAACTCGATCACGGAGGCAGACTAGAAGGCTAGTTTAAAGATACGAAGGCAAATATACCTGACAGCTCGGTATTTCTTGAAGCTGTACGACAAATACGGAATTGAATTTTCCAATAGATTCTCGATCACCTGAAATACAGATACCGAAATTGACTAAATAAAGTGAAATCCTTGGAAAGAAAGATGCTGTTTAGTCCACTTCTACCTCAGACATAACCAGGCGTTGGATTAGAACTTGACGGAGAGTTGTGATGTTGCGATGCAGTAGAGCGTGATAAAATACTCCAATATATGATTGCATGAAATAGACGCCAAATACCTGGGTATGACAAAATAAAGTGTCTAATAGCTTTCAGATGACAAAGACTGTGTGCGGCCTTCTTTTTATCTACCTTGTATACTAAGCTGTTTGCTTTGTTCTCTGCAGTTTCGAATTTTTCGTATTTAATGAGTTTCACCGCAATCTTGCCACCCATTCTCGTGAAGTACTGGATCACGAGGAGGTAGACGGCTGTTAGACCAAACCTGGGAAATAGCAAGGGAGGAGAACGTTACATTATTAAAATCCAATCTCAAGATAATCGGAGTCGAGAGAGAAATTAATTATGAGAGTAGGCATAAAATTATATTCAATAAATCATTCACACCAATATATTCACTTCAAACTAGACCCAGGATTTGGGCAATTCGAAACAAAAGATTAGCAATGCTCGAGTATTCTTCATTCAACAACCTAGTTTCCTTTTAATGAGGCATAGAGTTTATTTCTTCTTTAATTGTCCCACGTAATTGAAGGTTTTGTTGGAGGAACAGAAAATGCCCGAAGTTGAAAGCAAAAAAAGAAAAACGAAGACGTGCTTTGATTAAGAGCTTACTTTAGAATATCGGCTCCTAGAACTTCATAAAGATGAGCATAAGCTAACTCGAATGGTAGCTGGAGACATATGATGCTCAGTATGATGAAGGCATCGTTCCTTACTCTGAGCAGCCAACTAAACCACTCTTCCCTCTGGAAATTCGCTTTCTCTTTCATTCTATCCGTGTTTTGTTTCCTCATATGTTCCGAGGAAACCGAGACAAGCTTGTTCGGTTTTCATATTTCGATATTCAGATTCTGAAGAGGCTGAATTATATATCTGCAGCCTGCATCACACAGACAAGAGAAAACTAGAAAATATGATGCGGGAAAAGAGAAGGATAGTGATGCAAGGGCTACATCATTTCATAAAGTGGATACACACCTAGCTGAAACGGCTGCATTCTTGCGTTTCCAAAATTGGAAAAAAGGACAACCCATGATATCAGGGACATGAAGAAAACGGAAGAACCGCAAACTGCAGTGCTCTAAATAAATGAAGGAGTTTTAAGCTTCGGAATTGATTAAAGTTTACAGAAGATGCATTAACAGCACAAAGTTCGATTTTACCAAGTCCACCAACTGCACTGCAAGACCCAACGCTGGAAAAAGTAACCACCTCGTATACATTCCAAGGAGCGTAAAGTAGGTGGCTATCTGCACGACATCATCCATTCCTTAGTAATAAACTCTGATGGGATAAGCCGCTTTGTATGATAAAACAAAGTTAGAACAATCCTGAACCTTCATCCCGTAATATGCACATATATCATCGATTGGCTGCTGCGTGAAGTCCGACCAGTTCATCGCCCAACTTCTTAGAAGTTGCTTGCGCTTCTTTTCATCTACGACGAACACAGATGATGATATGTAATATCCGTATTCTAATAACTACAAACATATAATAACAACTAATACCATGCAATGGAAATACTTCTTTGACGACGCCCATTGCTTCCAATTTCCTAAGTAGAGATTCTCCTGGTTTCCAGTGTTCCTCTTTACAATCAGATCTCAGTACTACAACTGACTCTCTGGTGTTGACCTGCGAAATGCTGTTTTAATCAGCATACACTCGGGAAACGGATATTACCCGTTGACTGCCATTTATGCATCCCCGGAAGTAATATACCAAATCAAAACGGGACTGGAACTAGATTGCGTCCTATTATACTTCTTCTAGACATACCCATAAAGGAAGAAAATCACAAATGCAGTTGTTGCCCAATATGTACCAAGATTTGCTAATTCAAACCTGTATTTTTTTAGAATGAAACGAAAAGGAGTTCAATGGAACTACCACAGTGGCAGAGCTAATCTAATGTCCTAGAAACAACAGATTATCCCTTCATTCAATCATAGTAACATTGATTATTTCTTTTTACTTCTTAGGTAGATAGGGCATGTGTGACTTACAATCCCATATATTATGTGATTGTAGCAACGGAACCGTTCGCACCAACTGAACAAGGAGCCATCTGGCAGCCTAATGAAAGCTGCAGCCTCATCCCATTCAAATGGAAGATCCATCCCTAAACACAACAAGGGTCATTGCAACGATAAAGCTACATATATGCTAAATGAGACCTAACTGAATCAATCACCTATACGAGTCGGTTTTCTGAATTGCAATGCAGCTGCAGCCTTTCCAATGACATCATCCGATGCTGCCAACTACAAGTCAGAGCAAAATCGACGTCGTTTTGTGTCATAACAGGCAGTTTTAGCAGACAACCACAAAACTAAGAGCTCCCAATATATGTAAATCAAGAATGCAGCAAGATTTGACAAATGTTATCTACATGCAATACTCAAAAATCAAGCAAAATGTGACCAATCGCATAAAAGGGTTGATTAAAAGATCATAACTTGAAAATATGAATCCCCCACATTATGAGAGATAGAGAGAGCTATATTAAATAATGAAACCTTAAAATATTACCTTGATGAATTCATTTTGAAGGCCAACATCTCTTTCAACGATGAGCCCTTTATGCCTGAGCTCATCAACAAGAACATCAACGCAACGAGCTTCCTCTCTCTCATCTCCTCTGTTTTCACCCCATTTCGGAACCACCAGTGCTATCTCAAACACATACCCTTCTTCTTCCCTCTCATTATCGGTCATTTCCAACACCCAAAAGAAAAAAAAGCAAGAAATTGCACCTCCAAATAAAATATTAAAATCTCTTCAATAATAAACTAAAATATAAGCAAAAAGGTTCTCTTTTTTCTCCTCCTTCCTTCCCCCTCATAACTGCACATACTCTCTCTCCTCTCTCCCTCAAAAATGTCAAAAGCTACACGAATCTTGACCAGGGCCTCCTTGTTTTTGTCAAAACAGAAAAGAAAAAAAATGAGAAAAACGGGGAAAGAAACGGAAAAACGGGGTGTCTGTACGAACGGAAACCAAGGAAAGAGGTGTACTTGTAATAGACACAAGAGCTCAGGCCTACACGTGGCGATCGAGACTGCTAATTTTGCTTCTATCCTATTCCTATTAGGAAAATAAATCAATGAAATAAATAAAAAAACCCAAATAACCAATTTGAGACAACAAAAGAAAAAAGACACAACTAACGATGCACCATTGGTTTCTAAAGTGACAAAGTAGATTGAGCAGAAATGAAAGAGATTAAAAAAGTAGGATCTTTAACACCATGCCTCTTTCTTCCTCGGTGTTAATCATTTTCCTTGCATTTGTGCAGGTTTTACAGTGAATGAAAATGAAACTTGAGGAGTAAAAAAATGTTCTTTTACCCGCATGTCGCTCCATGCAATTGCAGGCAGAATATTTGTTCTTGCATTAATTTTGGGAATACGAATGTTGTCAAGCCGCCACTTTTTTTTCCATTTTACCTTTTTTAAGGTTCTCTTTTTATACCTTAAGATTCTATCCTAGTTTACAAGAATTTGGCGCAAGCAATATATTAAGCACCCATTGGCACAGAGAACTAAAATTTGTGGTATATATCAAATCATTTTGAACTCTGAAAAGGCAAGATTTATTTTTGAAGGCACAATACTTAGTATGATTGTGGTGGTAGATATCTGTTCCAACTTATTTTTACCTAAGTTGCTCGCAACAGAACGATGTCATCCTAGATTGATAAGCTAACCCAAGTCGTATACACAAGGAAGGCTAAACATGACTCTATCAACAACGTACACAGAAAACAGAAAAAACTTAAACACTCTAATCGTAGTTTGGGGCTGACGTCTCTCTTTAACTACCGATTAACTAGGCGGAAATAACGAAAGCAATGTAATAACTTGAACAAATACTAAAACCTAGCACTACGAACGTGAAATTAATACGATTAAACCCTAGCATTATTAGATAGATTGATAATAGTAGAATGTGGATTAATAAAATTATTAACTCGAATGAAATCCAAAGCGTAGAAATAACGAAAAGAAAGGAACAATGAATTAACGATTAAGCGATAACGAGAACTCACGTATCGAGAAATAAGAACGGTAGAATTGAAATCAATAGTCTCTCGGAGTAGAATCAATGTCGTAATCAAAAGCGTCAAAGTCAAAAAAATAAAAAACACACGCTAAAACTCTGTTTTCTCGCAGTTACAATTGCCTCTTCCAAACCCTAAGTGACACATCCTCCATCTGCGAACGATACCGCTTTTATATGCAAAAATTACGCCTTGGCGTCGTTAGGTAGCGATCGTGACCAGCGCATGAAATGTGGCCACAAAGGAGGGTAGCGGTCACCCTACACATTGGAATATCGTGAGCAAAAGGAACCAGCGACTGCTAGGGATTAGCGGTCGATGTCCCTCCGCACTGGTTCCTTTTCCCACTTAAGCCATCACACTCTACGTCCTCGTTTCTTCGTCTCCTAGCTTTAATACCACGTTTTCTTGCTCCCTAACCAGAGATAATGAAATATAGAAACAAGAGAATAACATGAACAAACGGGGTGATGTCAATCAAAACAACATAAAGAACGAACCAAAAGACGAACGAAACGACAACAAAAAACGCCCTAAACAATATCTATGTGATACTTAGATTGAAAGTTCCTCTAATTAGGATTAATAAAAGAATAATGATGTTTTTTTACTAAGAATAATGATTTTCTTTTTGGGAAATAAAAGAATAATGAATTATTAAATTCTCCCAAATGGATAAATGGTACAATGATGTGCTATTTTTAGTGGGATACTTACGTATGAATAAATCTCAATTATTTGCTATTATCTAATATTTATGAGCAACTGTCTTCGAATATAATTCATATTCTCAATATTACAATTCACAAATAGCTATAGCGAAAAATACTTATGGGTTTTTTATAGGATCTGGAATTACTGAGTTATGGAATAATATGCATATGATGAAATATTTATTCAATGGTACCGAAATCACATAAGGGATTGAAAAATTGAGATAGGAATCTAAAAATAGTGAAACGGAGAAAATCAAGAGCTTGTCATAGTTAGGATGATAAAAGAAGTACTCTTATTAATTTCTACTCTATATCATAGTGAGGTGATAATCAACACATTAATATTATGTATATGGTAATTGACTTTATTAATATAGGACGGTGACGTAATATAATAAAAAATAATTGTACATTATCATTTAAACTTTATAGAATTCAATTGAAATTGATATTCAATGCTATAAAATTCAATTACAATCAATCGATCACTTCCTCAATACATAGAATTTCACCTTTTAGTGTGTGTGTTGGTCTAGTGGTAAAGTGGTTAATGTCCGAGGTCAAATGTCTCGGGTTCGAGTCCACCGTGACGTAGCATTTAAAATTTCTGTATTAATTGACAAAAAAAAAAAAAGAATTTCACTTTTTAATAGCGTCATTTTATTTTTTTTATTTTAAATCCGGATTCTTTAAAATTGAAAGTTAAACATCAGTTATGATCAATGAACTATCACCAAAAAAATAAAAGTAAAAGAAAATGAAATTTTATTTATTTTATTTTTTGAAAAAATGGCCGAGCAAATTATAAAATGAGTTTTTTACGCGTTTCGGAAAAATCGTACGAGACACTGCGTAGTCGTTAAGAAATGTGCTGCACAATTTCGAATTTCCAAACATGCAGCTGCCCGATAAATCCATCCAATTACAGCCCGACTTAATAAGACCCGACCCGTTTCCTCATAATCCGGACAAGACTTGTCCTCCTAATTGGTGGATAAAACATCTTCCCCTGAACTCGTCGCACCTGATCCCAACTCATAAGCGAAGAGAATTTAAGGATTAGAAAGCCCTAACCCTCCCCCAAAAATCAGAAACCCACTGTTTCAATTCAATCAATTCCCAAATTTTCAAATTCTCTCTCTAGAAATCGCCATGGGCAACGCCGAGAAGCTGATGCAGCAGATCATGGATCTGAAATTCACGTCGAAGAGCCTGCAGCGGCAGGCGCGCAAGTGCGAGAAGGAGGAGAAGGCGGAGAAATTGAAGGTGAAGAAGGCGATCGAGAAGGGCAACATGGACGGCGCCCGGATCTACGCCGAGAACTCGATCCGCAAGCGCAACGAGCAGATGAATTACCTCCGTCTGTCCTCCCGCCTCGACGCGGTCGTCGCGCGCCTCGACACGCAGGCCAAAATGACCGCCATCAGCAAGTCCATGGGCAGCATCGTCAAATCGCTCGAGTCCACGCTCGCCACCGGCAACCTGCAGAAGATGTCGGAGACGATGGACCAGTTCGAGCGCCAGTTCGTCAACATGGAGGTGCAGGCAGAATTTATGGAGAGCTCCATGGCCGGAAGCACCTCGCTCTCCACCCCCGAGGGCGAGGTCAACAGCCTCATGCAGCAGGTGGCCGATGACTACGGCCTCGAGGTGTCGGTCGGCCTGCCCCAGCCGGCGGCGCACGCTGTCACCGTCAAGAACAGTGAGAAGGTCGACGAGGACGATCTCACGAGGCGCCTCGCCGAGCTCAAGGCGCGCGGCTAGGGGTTGAGCTGGTTTGAAGATTATTTGGCACCTAGGCTGTTTCTATATAGCTTAGGTTTGATGTTTACTATCTATTGACATACAATGAATGCGTGGATTTCTCGAATTTTTCTGATATAATGTGTATAATTTCCGTCGTGTGTTTATTTTCTAATCAAGCGAGTGTTGCTGGTCATATCTATGGAATTCTGCACTTCAGCATTGATGAATTTGATAACTTGTTTATCTGCCTTTTCAGAAGTTCAATTCTGGGCTCCAACATTGAGTTTTAGTTCTTGGTTTTTAGCTGCGAGATTGTGTTGGGAACTATGAGTTACGCAAATGGATTCTCCATGCTTTGATAAATTAACTATGAATTTCTTCATATTGATGCCTTGGGAGGAAAATTCTTTCTCCCCTAATTGTTGAGGCAGATTTTGATTATGATATTTGTTAGATATTTTCTGATAGCAAATACATTATCTTTTGATATCATAGTTCATTATCGCAGCAAGTACATATCACTAGTATATTGCTTGGTTAATTATGTTTTCTGGAGGCTTATGTTCACCTGTCTGCTTTAATCAGTCTTGATGAAAATTTAATTAAAATATAAGATTTGTTGAAAACAAGGGTTTCTGTTGGTTGATGGTGTTATCTGTTATCTACATCAGCACAATCAGTTTTTTAATATCTCAATTTTCCATATTTTAGGTGTGTTTATTATTGAAAATTGAGGATTGGTTTAGATATAGATAAAAATAGTGCTCCCTCCGTCCCCAAAATTCCTTTCTGAAATCTTGAATGCAGGTTTTAATGAAAGTTATTTAGTGTATTGTGAATGGAATAAAGATCTCACATTAATGTAATATTAAATTAGTTAGTGGTGAATCATAGATCGTAAAAAGTATAAATAAATAGGTTATTAATGGTAAAAAAGAGAAAATGATGGACAATGGATGGTAAAAAGTATAAATAAAGAATATTATTGAGGATAAATTTGAAAAGATAGTTTTCATAAATAAATAGGAAGAAAATTATGAAATTTCCCAAAAAGGAAACGAGGAGGAAAATTGAGGGAGAGAGAGAATATAAACTAATTTATTATTTGTGAAGTTGGATTAAAAATGCGAGACATTCGAAAGTCCTTAATTATTTGTTCAATTTGAGATAATTTGCTTATTTCATATTTAGTTGAAAATTGGCTGCTACAATACAAGGGCCTCCTTCTTCCTATGCTCCTCCACTCTGATTTTCTCGAGCTGCGCCGTTGCGGGATTCTCTTTTGTTTAATGTTCCTCGATTTGCCACCGCTATGACTGTTGCTTAAAATGTGTTGTTCTTTTTGGGTCATTCTTCCGCTCCCCTTCGATTAAACAAAAGCGTACAATGTTTTGATAACTATATACAACGATTATGATTTTCATTTCCACTAGAATCATAGATGCCAAAATCCGAATAGGTATAACGAGTCCAATGTAGCTATAAAACACAATTTACAATAAAGCATCAAACAATTCTCGCACCTTGAGTGGTGTGATCTCAACTTCTCCGGTCTTCGACCTTCAAGGCCGAAAAACGAACACCTCAAGCCTGCGTCCACTGCAAAATCATTGACTTCTCAAGCGAAGTTTCGTACTCATGAGCAGGATATTATACACATCCTTGATCAGCCATGCTGCTCGCAATCGTCAAGAAAGCAGAGATGGCAGCTCCGTGCACCAACGACCTGCAGCAGACGACGTCGAATAAAAGAGATACCATAGAGCGCCAGAGACAAATTATCCAATGAAATGAAGCAGCATTCAAGAAAATGAAAATGCAGCAAAATATTCTTTGGTATAGAACTTATGAATGAAGGGGAAAGTCATAAAGGAAGCCCTAAAAAATCTGATGCTGCAGACATACGACCAAAGATGAGCCAGACGAGTCACTATTTATAACGAAAGATGAGGAATGATACGAAGCTAGACCTGCTTGATTGCACAATTTACAGATCGAGAATCAATATTAAGGCGCTTTTGATGGAAGTAGCCTTACTCGGGGCTTTCTTTCTGATAGCCGAAATCAGTTGCTGATTTGAGTGCTCTCTGGTAAGTTTGCTTCATTGCTTCCTGCAAATGCAAATTGAAAGGAACGTGAATCATTTCATGCAGTCACAAAACTTTGTAGCAACAGTCACAAGAAAAGGATTATTTGAATCTCACAAAACTCTGGTAAGTTTGCTTCATTGCTTACATTGTACTTGTTATTTTGCTGGTTTAAAGGTCTCACCTGTAGTTTAGATTCAAAATCTTCAGGTGACCAATTCAAGTTGCACTCTTTTAACTCAAGTTCCCCAGCTACTACCTGCAATAAAATATTCACAAGTTTGGCACATCATTTGGGAGCAAAACAGTATGAAAAGGAGCATATTAACGACTGTAAAACATCCAAATTAATGGCTGTAAACCATATTAGAGGTCATCCTCACAATATTGAGATACCATACACCCCCTACCAACAATTATACTCCACCAACTAGACTTGAAAAGACTGTATCGCATCTATTAACCACTAATTAAATAATTTTTTTCACATTTTTAGAAGCATTCATCATAACATGTAATGCAATCCTTGTAATTAAATTAAGAAAGTTAAGATAACCGCAATATTAGCATTAAAGAGCGCTGCATACCCCACCCACTCCGGCAGCCATAGAAGGAGCCACTAAAACATTGGCCTTCCTTAACACATCAATCGCTTCTGGTGAGAATGGCATGTTCGATCCTATACGGATTGAAAGTAGTCAGAGACAATAACACGACAAACATCAAGTCCAAAACGAAGGTAAATACCCACAGTTGACATGCAGTATAATTTGTGCGTTAACAGATCAAAGGTGATAAGCAAAATGTTGGATATTACCTTCTACAAGTATACGGCATCCCGAGTTCACCAAGTTGATAGCATCGGACTGGTCGATCTCATTTTGTGAAGCACAAGGAAATGCTACATCACACCTTTCATTCCAAGGCTTAGATTCATCATAGTACTTCGAACGAGCATAGGTCTTTGAATAGTCTCTGCAAATTATACTACTAATAAGCTGGTGAATTCTACAAATATCAAAGTGTGCAGCAGAGAGCTTACGAACCTCAAACTTCTATTCTGAGCTTTAATGTCCCTCAGGAAATATATTTTCATGAAATCAAACCCATCCTCATCCACCAAATAACCTTTTGAATCTATGAAGCAGAACCAAATAGAAATTGCAAAATGAATGTAGGATCATAAAAACAATAGGGACCTCAAATACGAAGCCATTAGATTAGACATCCATAAGCAGTATGTTTTCCATACCCAGTAAGTTATTCGAGCTGAATCCAAGCAAAAGGATGTTTTAGCCTAAAGGTTACAGCTTTACTTCCACTTTTTATAATTTAGATCCTACTTATAGCATCATCGTGTACCCTATATTGTGGAATAGTTAGTTAACAAATAAGAGTGCCACAGCAAAACTTTTTAAAGTATCTTGTAATACATAGTATAGAATCAAGAACAAATTTATCATTAAATAACAGAGAATGAGCCATTATATTTTAAAGCTGAAGTCTTTTATATACCTGAGACTGTTATAGGAAGTGCACCATAAGCAATAAGCTTCTCGAGGACATGCATTGATATCTTTCCAGAACCACTAACTGCACATCTGGGAGAAGAAAAGTGAAGAACTGATAACGATGAAACATACTATTGCAAGATACTACAAACAATGGGCTACATAATTCCTTTACTCAACCAAGGCATACACATATCACTGAGTTCTCTAGCGAAGAACATTTTAGGATGCTCAAGATTCAAGAAGAATTTGTGTTCCCTATTACATACTTTTTGTGCTCACAGTCATCTCTCAGGAGCCTAACCAGATAAACTAATATGGTTCCCACTCATCTTTTCCAAAGCAAGAAACTTATAGCAAGTACAAACATATCAACTTCATTCCCCATAAAGTAGTTTAGACAAGAGCACGGATGAGAAAGAGAAGAACTGAGGGGACGCAAAATTGTGCACAACAAGTCATGCAGGAAATATATTAGGCTAGAAATGTTTGTACGATATAACTGGTGATGAGTAGAACCTTAGTCCTTTTAGTTCTTTATTCATGTCAGCAAGCATAAGTTGAGCGAAGAATACCTGCAAAAAGCAAGAAGGTTTAGTTAGCAGCAAACTAAGAATCAATACAAAAAATAAGGGAACATTAATCACCAATCCATAGCCAGTAGCTTCAGTTCTGAGGCTGGAGCCAGGCCAGTTTACTCTAGGCCCAGTGAAACTTCCCTGCATGTGCAGCAACAATTTTCTCTTAGAAGTTGCATTTTCAGAATGAGCAAGATCATAAACATGATTTGCAAATGTTTGTCGTCAATAAAGAGAAGCACATGCTCGAATTAACAAAAGGCGAAAAATTTTATAGTATCTGCAGATTTTTAACCTGAGAATGACCAGTCAGGCGCCGATATTGTCCATACAAATAGCCCATTTCACGGGTACCAACACCCATCTCCTCTGAAGGAAGATCCTAAATTGTGAGGAAGTAGTCAGAAAGCCAATAATGTAATGGAGAAAGCCTTCGATAAATGCAGTACCACTTTATGTGGTAATACCTTGTCGGGACCCAGATAGCGATACAGCTCATTCATGAAGCTCTGACAAAATCTCATGATCTGTTCATGTGGTTCAGAATTCCGAAAGAAAAAAGTTAATGCCATAATTCAAATATATCGACATCTATATTCCGAAGTAAAGATAAGACCTCGTTATCACTTTTGCCCTTGGGATCAAAATCACTTCCACCCGAAGAGCCTCCAAGTCTGTAAGGTGATAATGCATTTTTAAAGGTCTGCACCAAAAAACATTAAGCGCTGTTAAGGTGTAAACTCAGAGAGCCGACCGAACAACTTCTGGCAGTTACTCTGAAGTTTCGTATCAAGATAACAATGTTATGAGAAACAGATGAGAAGAATCCACTAACAAAAATGTCAAAGAGAGCCCACCAAAGGAGAGAAAACAAGACATAAAATCAAGCACATGACGTTTGAACAGGGCAAGAATTTATGAAGGAATTTGGAATTTTATAGACCACAATGCATGAGAAACCTGTTCAAAGCTGAGAAATTTCGCAATGCTCAAGTTCATCGATGGATGGAAACGCAGACCGCCCCTGCATGGACCAAGCGTCTGATTAAAGAGAACACGAAATCCGCGGTTGACATGTGTTTCACCCCTATCGTCAACCCATGGAACCCGGAAAATAACTGTACGCTCAGGTTCTAACAACCGCTCCATGGTATTGACAGAGCTGTATGTTGCACTCGTTGTTGTTATAAAAATGTCAATAAACATTACAGACAACACAAGTTCAAGAAAAGCTACACTAGTACAGAAACATATGTCGAAAGGCAACTTACTTGGAATTTTTCGAAATTACTCTTTCTAGAGAATGAACCACTTCTTGTACAGACTGAATGAACTCGGCTTCATGAGGATCTCTTCTCAGTGCAGCCTCAACAATAGATTCAGCCGTTTTTGACATGAGAGCTGTGCTATGGGTCGAGTCATGGACTCATGGTATGAGTTAACATCGAAATAGTAAAAAAATTCACATCTAGAGCGAGATTTAACCCTAACACAAAAATATACAAACCAATCAACCGGTCATGCTCCATATATAGTAGAGGATATAAGAAGCAAGAACACTAAGGGAAGTGTTTTCTTTAGATCCAGTTCAAGAGAGTACAAAAGAAAATTTATATATAACGACGGATATTAATTTAAGTATGCAGTCGTTTTACTTTTTTCTGGAACACTCAGCAGCATTTCAAAAGACAGATGAACATTCTGGGAGGAATTCATTTTCATTACTTGGTCGCTTTCCTTCATCAGTACTACACACTTAAATTTTCCAATAAAAGCATTTATTTGGCAGGGAATAAACTATGAAAATGCAAATATATCCATGAAAATCATAGTGAAAGGGAGAGAAACGAGAAGAGCATAGAAGAAAAGTAAATACTATATCACAAGCATATCCCAAATGGAACAGCAATAAAAACACAAAAAGAAGAAATATTTCGTATTAGTAATTTCAAACAGAATAGAGCCATAAATAGACTCACCTTTCACGTAAATGGGTTTGTCAAGGATTAATTTTTCTTTAGAGGCTAGCTGCAGACGAAGAGCCTCTTTGTGAAGCAAGCTATTATTATGCTCCTCCAGAGCACTCATCTGCATATTCCTACTCCCTTCGTTTCCATAAGGGTTTCGTCTATGCTTCCTGCCATACTCTCTACACACGGAACAGAATATCCTCGGCGTCCCATCCTTGACATCAACATATGCCCACTTATATGTATCAGCCCACTCTTCTCTCCATCTTTTAACGACCTTCTTCTTCCTTTTCGCAGATTGGGCCTTTGACAAATCTTGATCCTCATTAGAGTTGAGAACCCATCATAAGCTTGTTGTCAGCATGGTCTTTGGCAGAGGGTTCGTGCAATTGAACACCAAGAAGAGAGTTATGTGCAAAAGAAGGGTCATCATCTCCGGGGCATATTTCCAAATCAATTTCTTCGCCAAGTTCCCGGACAACGAGATGATGCCTCTGAGCCTGTTGGATCAAGTTCATGTCATCCATTGTAGAAGTCATTGCAGACCCACCAGCCGGAAGCAACATTCAGCATGACAATTTAGCCGTTGGCTTACATTGTTTCTTGGCTTCAAAATGAACAGGCACTGATCTCCATGATTTTCATGTCTAAAATAGCACCATACTAACTACCTTTTAGGGAGGTTATAGCTCTGACAACAAATAGGGAATAAATGGGATATCCTACGCCAACTGGAACTACTTCACAGCCTCAGACACAGCTTTGTTAAAATGCAGAAGTACAAAGAAAATAATCTTATACTTTTATCAGTCACCTTAGTTTGACAGTCCAAACTAGAGCACATTCCTTGTTTTTTCGATTGCCAACTGAATTATTCCAGTTTTTTCAGTTGTCATCTGTACCCACCTCCAGCAGAATTTTAAGGAATAGTCTTGGTCCTTGGAATGTGCCTCGAATGAATATTCTTTGTGCAAATGACAGAATATTCCACTAGAAGTGGCTCCAGACGGCTACTGACAAAATCAATTAGTTCAGGTGGCAATTAACAAAAATGATAGTCGGCAAATGTAAAAAGATGGCCTGAATTCAGATAACAAGAAAGCAATTCACTTTCATAAAATTGTATAGGAACATATTGGAAAAAGGACACTCAATAATGGATATGTGAAGCACTCTACTGAAATTCAGTATCTTTGTCGTAAAAATATCTCTATTCACTTCAATATTTCTCTCTACTATACTACGCAATCATACTTTTGCTACCATGATTGAAGTGCTATTGCAAGTACAAGTTCATGTTGGCCTTATTAATCCCTAATATGTACTCCCTTCGTCCCATTTAAAGTGTCCCATTTCTTTTGACAAAGGTATTTAGGAGAAAGGTATAAAGTAGTTAAAGGGATAAAACGTGAGTATAGCCCCCACCTTTTGAAGGGATAATTATTTCTTAAAATGGAATGGGACAATCCAAAAGGAAAATGGGACATTTTAAATGGGACGGGGTATACTAAACACCATAAGTTACAGAAACGAATCATTCCCAGTGTTCATGCTCTAACTGAAAGCTTGAAAATCTATCATGAATATATTGTACCAGACTCATTACAAGGGTTAAACAGCTACTGTTATCATAATCCCATTTCAACCTTAAGCATTTTGCTACCTCCCTAATCATAATAAAACAAGAACGCAAAAAAAGACTACGAGCAAAGACAAAAGGCCACTCAACAAAGTTCAGTAACATATTTTAACATCCCAATAATTCCATTTCAACATATCCAGCAACTAAGAAAGTGAAACATTACATAAGTTGAACCATTTGCAGAGAGAGTGATAACTAAGATGAAACCAATTATGCAAAAAGACGTTACTTATGTAAATTAATTCCAAGAACCCAGTTCAAGGCTCAATACACAACAAACCCAAATTGGAAAGAATATAAAGAATTAGATTTTACCTCAAATTAAAATCTTGAACTCTCACTACGAAACCAACTCGGAACACTCCCAATGGCAGGCGAAAAATCAACAATTCAAATAAAGATCATACTTGAATCGGATTTTATTTCAGCGATTGCAATAGAAAAAGTTATTTGGGGCGTTCAGGTGCGGGGAAGATGACGAGAAAGAGGGAATTTTTGGGGGAGACAGAGAAAAAGGCGAAATAAACAGATGACTGGGTGCAAGAATTAATTTTGCGGAAATTTAACTGTAATTACTACTTCCAGTGGCTTCACAACTGAACGAAGAAAGAAATGTAAAAAGAAAGAAATAAAAACAAAGAATGCACCAACTTTCATAATTATTGCTAATAGTAGGAAATTGATATTGATAGTTTAAATTTTTTAATAATATTTTTTTTAGAAATATTAATCGAGAAACTGAATGATTAAACATTGAGGACACTTTTGTGCATCTGCCATAATAATAGGATCCTAATTATGATTAATAAAACATAAATTTTTGTCTTAAACATTTGCTTATTTGATAACATTTGTTCTTGGATATAATTCTGAAAAGGCGAGGGGTTTTGTATGAAATATTCTTTGAAGTTGGAATATATGTTATATAATGTAAACGATAATAGTTGACTATTTTTGGAAGAAAAGGGAAAGATATACTCCTTCATCCCATCTAAGACGATCTATTTTATACAAGATTGGTTAGCCAAATTTTATTATGATTCACAACAAATTATAAGATATGCTTCTTCTATGAGGTCATGAACTATTGCATAAACTTAGAACTTTAAAGGTATCAAAACAAGTCCGACCGGACTGATCCACAAAATTTTGAGTCAGGCCGAACCAAATTCACCATCTGGCCCCATAAATATGATTTCGGCCCTTGTGCGCCCCTAAAAAAGCCCCATTTTAAGTCTGGCTGACCCAAACCTTTTTAGGGCCTACAGATTTTCAGGTCAGACTGATAGTTTGACGGCTCTACCAGCATAAAGTCATAAAAACAACAATGCATTAAATTTCAGTCCAAAGACATAGTAACAAGACAAGGTAAGAACTGAAATAAACAACAAAGCAGCCATAGCAGCTGATGATAAAAGTATAATGCAACCATAGCAGCTGATGATAAAAGTATAATGCAACCACCACATATTTGCAACCAGATATCAAGTCATCCCCGAAACTAGAAACTTCTAGCAGTTTCTTGCTTCGATTTCAAGTATCAAGGACAGTAATTAGGGGCTGGAAGCTGTGCTCCAGCATATATAAAAAGGTACATAAAATTGAGAACATGTCAAGCAACTGGGTGTCAAGAAATCCTTCCTGCTGTTATTGCATTGGGAGCTTCAGGCAGTTTCTTTAAGTTTTTCCTAAACTTTCTTAGCTAGACGGGAAGTATACAAGATTGGAAAAAGAAAATGGCAGTAGCTCGTCTGACTTCATCCTCACTCTATAACCATAAAGAAGATCTTCAGTAAAAGTATCCGACCACTTGACCACCAACATTTTGCCTAATAGCCTCTTCATGATCCAAAACTCCATTTGGTGTTGTGACCACTACATAGCCCCACTGCATGTGGAATGAAAGATATAAACAATCACCATAAGGCCATTTACTTGTAGCTTAAGAAGCTTGAGGAAAATCAAAATAATTTTTTTAAACGAGTCGAATCAGAATAGCGCTCGTATCCATAGAGTTGAAAAGCTAAAATAGAAAATGTGATATTATCCTTCACAACATTGACAGGACTCATGGTTGCATGAAAAGACAAACACACAGCACACAAGGCTCTTGAATAAAGACAAAACTAGATGGTAACCTATTCAAAGCCATTGTTTAGGATATCAAAACCAGCCACATGCGTGGCCCGGATCAATGTCTTAACAAGGGGTGTTTATTCATCCACAAAAACCAAAACCTATGAATTTAGTTCCCTAACTGAAAATTAACCAAAAAGTCTCTCACTCAAATTTATCAAGATATTGGTCTACGATTTCATATAAAAAGTAATGAGCTAAGTAGAACTATTAATTCATTAATTAGATCATATTACCAAACTCAAGAAGATGAGACCAGAATTCTTGTATGCCAATAGATGGTTTGGAAGTTTAGAACAAGATATGCAATTAACAAATCGAATTAAATAGGACCAAATCACATTATTCAACCATCGAAGCCTAGATGCAACATCACATAAAAAAGGATTTAAATCACCATCAAAGAAGATCATGCAGGAAACAATCAAACCTGGCGCGTTGGAAGCATGCGGGTTTTGTAATTCTCAATGTACTGAGCCTTAATGTCTTGTCTATAAGTAAGAGCCCGGCAATCGTTCACCCTCCCCTGCAGCTGCACAGTTATCCTCCCCACCCTATGTGGATCATGAACTTGAAAATCCTTAATGTACCCTGTCATCATTCTAACCTTATCACCATTTTGCATTTCTAAAACAAGACTTACTCCAGAAAAGTCGAATCAAACTCATAAATACATTCAACCAAATTCTAAATTTACAAATACCCACATTCTCAAAGTTATTCATCAAACCAAAACAACTATAAAAGAACCATAGGGTGGTTAGTAACATCTAGAATAAACACCCAATGGTACTCTACCATCAATTTATACACAATCACACACATATCCATATGTATATGTGCAAATAAAATCTACAGATTCTGCATCTAATGTATTCCACCAAACCTTTAAAAATCCAAATTTTCGCAATGGGCATCAATCAGAATGCATAAAATAACGCAAAAAGCGATGTATACGTACACATGCAGAAAATTATAGATGCATACCTCTATATTTCATGATTTGGAGGAAAGAGGCGACGACATTAGAGATAGGCTTAAGCTCAGCGGAAGCAAAGCCTCGCTTTTCAGCATTGACAATGGTTCTCAACGCATCGTTCAGAATTCTTCTCCCCATTTTGCACCCTTTTTCTTCAGTATTGCTGCTATAGCTAAAACCCTTCAGCGATGGAGAGAGAAAAGAGAGATGCTAAATTTGGATTGGAGCTTTTGATTTTGGGTTTGGGCCTTACAAGTAGTGATTAGGGCTGCTTATTGGATCGGTTTCGGATAACCGAAACCGAAATTTCGTTAGCCGAAACCGAAATCTGCCAAATCCAATAACCGATACCGAAACCGAATGGTTGATCGGTTAATCGGTTCGGTTATTGGATACCCAAAAATAACCAATTCAGAAAGAAAAAAAACCAAAATTGGTTCAAATCATTCAAAGGGGTTCTGGTCTTTTAACAAAGAAGAAAACTTTTTCTCATTTATCAAATCCAAAGAAACCAACAAATGACGAAACGAAGTCGCATGCTAACTGCTAAGCAGAACAATTGGTGCTGGTTAGTGGTTTTTGTACATTGGTTGTGGCAGAGGATCCCAGTCCGCCCAAAATCACAGATTCACAAATAATAAAGGCAAATTCAAATATTGTAATTCCCATGAATTTCACATGAAAATCATTTATTTTTCTGAGGAGTTCATGCATACGGCATACCTGGAGGCTGGAACAGAGAGAGAGCTCGATTGGAGATGGAGGCGGCTTGAGATTGGGTGGAGCACGACTTGTGGCTGTGCTGGAACAGGTGGAGCAGGTAGAGGTGGAGGCGCCGGAGGTGGGCTCTGCGACACGGGCAGAGGTGACCGGAGGGTGGGTGGGAGACAGGTTGACGATGGCTAGTCAATGTGGGAGGGAGACGGCGTGAGAAAAGAAAATGAGAAGGAAATAGGCGCAGGTGCATGAGCCCTAATCTGTTTGTGTTTTAAATTTTATTTTAACACTTATATGACTTAACTAATTAACTTATCTATTTAATTTAATAATAATAAAAATAATAAATTAATAATTATTTAATTTCGGTTATTCGGTATACCCATTCGGTTATCGGTATACCCGATAATCGAAATTAACGCCAAGTCATTATCCAATATCGATCCAAATACCCAATTAATCGGGTATTGGATACCGATCGATATTGGTTCGGTTCGGTAATACCCGTTATCCACTTACCCAATAAGCAGCTCTAGTAGTGATTGACTTATTGGGCTCCTAAAGCATATATTTTTAAGAAAATAAACATATAACATTTTTAAAATGCTGATAAAAGATAAGGTATATTTAATTGAGGAAGTATATTTTTTACATTATTTTAGTCGCTTCATTACAACATTAATTTAAGAACGATAGAAAAAAATTTAATCAATATTGTATAGAAAATATGATTAATTGTCATCTGACGAAATATTCCTAATCACCGAGGAGAGGCGAGCAGCGATACATCGAGAGCATACTAAAAGGGTGTTTGGCTGAGCTTATAAACTCTTTAAAACAACTTATAAGTTATTTAGGAACTTATAACTAGTTATAAGCTGCTACAAAATATTTGACAAAATAAACTCCTAAACAACTTATAAGCTGTGAAAATAAGCTCCAACAACTTATACGTTTTCCTAAAAATAAGTTGTTCAATCTCAACTTATTTTTTCATAAACTTATAAGCAACCATGAATTTATCAAAATAACTTTATTATATTTCTTTATTTCCTTATATACACTAACAACTTCGCCTCTCATCAATTTTATCTCTCTAACTCACGATTCTTTCTCTAACTTATAAGTTTAATTATCTAAATATTTTAATAACTTATAAACTTTTGAGATATTACCCCTTATAAATTTTTAAAACATCTTATAAACTCTTGAACTTATAATTCTTTAAAATAAGGTTAGCGGCCCGCAAGTGAATCGACAATATAGAGGGCATATGGCCGCATTTTGTCAACGTGGCCCCCTATGTGCATGCCATGTCTAATATCCAATAACTAGGAATATTTTGGAGTACTAATTTTGCAACAAATCAAATTGTAATGATATTATTACAACGTTTCAAAAATCGTTATAACGTTTTATAAATCGTGTTAAATTTACAAATTTAATAAAAATTCGAGCATAATTAACAGTTAATCCTTTAAGATATTATTGATGGTGGTGCTAGTCAAACAAATCAACGTCGGATTTAGACAGTAGGATCAAATTTTCTCTCTTAACACAACATTACTCTATTATAGTTAACGAAATTTAATAAAATGGAGAATTATTCAAATATTATTTCTGAAAAGAGAATGAAGGGCAAAAATGTTCAAACTACAAATCAGATTGAATTTATAAGGAATAAAACGTTGAACCACTTTTGGTTCCTGTTATGTTTTCTACCAGCATCATCAACCATGATACTAAAGAAATGTCAAAATTGATCACGATTGGTACATGTAATGTAATTCAGCTACAACTGCTAACTAAACAAAAAAAAAAAAGAGAACTCCCTCAAGAAACCACAAGAATAATACTGTACCACAAAGAACCAAGAAGAAGAAAAAATATTACATTATACAATCATATATACAGGTTCAGTATCCCACAAAACTGGCCCATAATCCCACTCTTTCCGTTTCACTCATACCACTCTTCATGGGCTTGCAGCACGAGCCGTCACCACTGACATTTTGAAGATGGAGGCTGGAGCTGGAGCTCCTCCATCAAGGTTTCGCCTGGAAACCCTCGTTAATAATGGAGGATGGTGATGAGGACAGATCTCCTGATGCTTTATATTTCCAACAAGAAATTACAGGTATCTCAGAGAGCGATGGTGTATAAAAGAATCAGTCCTTTTTATATGAGGTAGCATAGTCTTTAATCATCTGTTTCAAATGCTGCAGTGACCATAGACAGGAATCATGTTAATCTAAGACTATTGACAAATCAAAGCATCAAAGTTGATAAAGATGAAGAGGTTAGCCACCTTCAATTCTTCATAAAGAACAACAAATATTTTCTTCAGGCGTTTATGTTTCTGCAAAAGCAAAACATCAGGTGTTAGTCTACGAAGAACCAGAACTCATTAGCACAAAAGAGTCTAGAATCAAGACATCGACAGAGTTATGATGGTTCCATGAAATGGCTACAGCCACCAAATTATACTTTGGAACACAGTTAACAAATTATAACAACACGAACAACCACAAGCATAAAGCAAGGAATGCAGTACAATTTTCTGACTGATTGACCAAATAAGATCTGCAGAGGAAACTTCATGAGACAATTGTACCTCCCCACATTGACGAAATGATGACCTCATCTGCTCCAAGATGTCATTATATTTTTTCATATCCCTACCTTTGTATGCCTCAAGATCCTTACCAAGTTTACTAAACTCATCCCTAAAAAAAGGGATATACTGAAAGTCAGTCAACTCAATTAGTCCATAACCAAGAATCAGAACTAGTATGGCTCAACATACCTGTACGACTCCAAGATTTTGTTCAATAAGCAATAGCTCTCGTACTTTTCTTGATACTCCTTCACATATTCTTTGTACCTGAAAAGTAGAATTGCACATATAAGTGACCCAGAAATGTTAAGGAACACATAAATAAGTTTGCTGCCTACTCCAAGATAACCATAAGAAAGCTGTTTGTACTTACTGAGAAATATCCCTTATTGGACCCTTCAGCTCAGGCTCCTCATTCTCGAATTTAGTGAATGAACAAATGGTCTCATCTGAAGAAAATATCTTTTTTTGATGGCTATCATTGCTACCAGTCAAAGCATCTGTTCGTCTATCATTTGATACACCTGTCCTATTGGGCTTCTGTTTCATGCTTTGCTTTGTTGCACAGGGTTCGACTCCTCTTATTGGATCATGTTGCTGCTCTGTTGAATTAGCTAAAATTTTCCGGGAAGTATCTCCATAGGCTTCAATGCTAACACCCTTGCCCATCCCAGCTTCAGCAAATCTACTTTTACCACTCACTTCTGGTACTGTAATTTGCTGGGAGTTGGGATCCCCTCGGGGCTGATGGTGTGCATCAAGAGGTCGGGTGCTTCTGTGATGAGGTCTAGTGAGATCATCAACATAATTTTCTTGGGCCTTCCTCCTATAAGGTCCATCTGGGTTGCTGGAAACAGCAGCATCTGAATTTGGTGGGGACAGTTTTCTCAAATCTGCCAGGATTTTATTAGATGTTTTTCCTCCACTGAGATCTGGGTTCCAGTATTCAGCATCCATTTGTTTGTTTTCCAAATTTTTAAAAGAATTTTTCTTCTCAAATTGCTTCTTAAAAGCAGTTGTTTCCTCATGGAAGGGTTCTCGAAATTCACCCAACTCTAAGTCTGAATATTCTCTTCGAAGTACACCATTCCGGCCATTCATCACTGGAGGTCTATCAGCAGTATTCAGGTTGTTACTCTTGGGAGAATACCCCCTGTATGAGTTGGAACTAGGGCCAGTCTCCTTCACTTTTCCTGTCATTTCAGATTTTCTGGTGTTGGGTTCTATTATTGGTGCATGTTTGTCTCCAGCTCCTTCTGTGGAAAATTTCAATTGCCTTTGGTCATTAAGCAAACCATCTTCACTTAGTGCATCGGTATTAAATCCTTTCTGTATCTGAGGATCTTCAATGCTCTGAAGGCTTCTTTCAGAGTACTTAACACCATGATCCAAGCTGTTGTGTTTACCAGGTCTTTTATCTCCAGAAGGAGCCTCAGCCCATCCATGAGCTTCACATCTTTGAGCAGGCAGCTGAGAATCAGAAACAGGTCTATGTGATATTGCTTGGTGGTTAGAACCTGTTTGAATATCAGGATAATTTGTATTATTTCTGTTGGTTCTGTCTTCCATTAGGTCAACAGGCTGCGTTTGTGCACCTTGCAGAGGCATATCAGGGGATGAGTTGTAAGGGCTCTCACCAAAAAGATAGTTTATAGTCCCTGAAACTGGTTCAATTGAGTTTTTACTCTTTGACTTCTTTTTGCGGTGTGTCCTATCATCCAAATGCTCATCATCAGAGCGTCTTTTAGAGTTGCCTTTTGATGATCTTCCCTGAGTACCAGACTGACCATGCTTAAAGCCATCATTGACCATGCTTCCTGATCCACTGTATCCTTTTATCTCAGCGACTCGTCTTTCTTCTCGTTCATAGTGATCGGGTGAAGCAGGTTTGGTCTCTACAGTAGGTTCTTCAACTTCTTTACTGGCAAATAAATGATCAGCCACGGGCATTTCGGCACCATGGTCACCTTCAGGAGAGTCTTTCTCAATGTCAATCTCAATCTCACCAAATACATCATCTTGAATTTCAGAATCCCCTATATCAACAGAGTCATTATCTAAGTTATTCAATAGACCAGGATCTCTAGATGCAGTGGGGTCAGGATCTTGCAATTTTTGCTTGGCTTCTTTCTCATCATCACTAGTCATAATATCTACATCCTCATCAGATGCCTGTTTGCTGCTGGAAGATGCATCGCTATCACTGTCACTACTACTACCACTCCGACTTCCCACTGGGCTTTGACTTTTACTTTTGCTATCACTACCACTGTCACTACTATCACTATCACTATCACTATCACTGTCACTTCCACTATCACAGGAGCTGCCTGCTGCACCTTCGCTATTGTTAGAAACATTTTTATCACTTAAATTTTCAGGTGAATTCTGAGTACCTATTTTCTCTATGATGTCTGCTGTATGAGTAGGTGTAGGATTCAATTCACCCTGTTCTTCATTGTTGGCATCTATACTCATGCGAATGCTAGGATCTTCACCAGGAAGTTGGTCAAACTTCTGAGGTGCAGGTGATTGATCACGATTAATTTCTGGAGAACTGAAGACATGTATAATACTTAGAGCCCCATGAGAAACGATATGCACACCGAGAGAGAGAGAGAGACTAATAGACACACCTTCCACCATGAGGTAGCTTCTTCAGGCTTTCCATCTCCATTCCTGCTTTTAGGAAGTATCTCCCAGGTGCTTGATAACTCGCAATCTGAGGACAAAATTAGGTAAGCGTAATTTATTTACAACTATTGCTAACCATTTTCATCAAAAATATCCTTTACAGACTTGTTTCAATATGGGCTCAATTTTCCGAGCCGAGTTGGGCACAGCATCTCCAATAGCTTTCTCCAAGGCCTGACAAGAAAAGACATCAAGAGCATTCTCAACCTAAAGGTGGAAAAAACTACAAAATTGCAAATAAATTTAACATTTTCATACAAGTGCATTCTCCTCTTTGTATCAGTGGCTTCCCCCTTCCACATCCTCTATCCTCTCCCAATTACAAGCGGCGCACGTGTGTTTTTAGTTTTTTTGCTAGGGTTTGAGGGGAAGACTGGAGTAACATAATAGTGAAAGAAATTGCTTAAATGCCAGCTTACCTTAAGGCTCATTCCTGTAGACTGATGCTCCAGGAGTAGAGAGGTAATCAGACTTCTCAAATCAGCAGATTTGGCCTCAATCCGATTGTGTGTTGGTTTGGCTATATCTTTTTCAGAGCTTGAAACTTTATTCATATTTTTAGTTGCTGCAAAATCCGAGACAACAGTCTGTCCCTTCACAAGATCACCAGTTCCTACTGGGGATGTTGAAGGACCATGTTGCTCTGGTTGGGAAGATAAAGGTGAGCCAGAAGAGAGTCTGCCCTTAGAAAGACTTGATATAGGTAAACCAGGTTTGAAAACAGACTTTGGAGGTCCACCTGCGGTTACTCATGAATATGGCTTAAGATCATTATACCAACAGTAAAGTAAAGCCAAAGACAGAAATATATCAATTTCCAAACTTACATTTCATGAATATACTGAAAAAGTAGCTCCTTCATTATTTAATATAAAGGCAGGCCTTGGAAAGTTTTAAAATAAGCAACAAATGCACATCTAAAATATTTCAAGTTTCATTCTACAATTTACCTGAAGATGGTTCAGATTTCAGCTTCTTGAAAGGAGGTTCTTTCCGATTCTTGAAACTTCTCCATTGAGTAGCTGGAACAGAATTACACAGCATCAACACATAAAGTTGGTAATAGTCGGTCATAAAACTGCATAATCTCTTCCATTATACTCCTTCCACCCCATCTCATGATTCTCATCTATCGATTTGGACTCGTTACAGATTTAAGATGACTGCCAGAAAAGTAGAAGTAATAGATATGAGGAGATTACTGTCCTTAAATTTAGTAGTTCGGATGGTCTCACATCATTATTTTTTAGCAAAGAGGACATTCTAAGGGGAAAACCCCAGATTAGGCAATTAGCCTTACTATGAGACGTCCAGAATTCTGGCTGTTTATTGAAACCAATATTCTTCCAGTAGTAAGTTATAAACCAAACCCAACAAATACAAATTAGGGAGAAGCTAAGGAAAATAACTTTCGTTTAAATTAAAAACCACTTACACTCGGAAGCAGCAAATGCCTTCATTTGATTCTTCATAGCTGGATTCTGATGTTCTAAAACAATTGCTCTGTTATCACGAAAAGAAAAGGATTAAAGAAACAAACAAACTGACAGGGACGTGTTCAACTTTGGAGATGTGGAACCATGCTCAATGGCTACAAGTTGAAATTTGAATTAATCACATCAAAGTTGTTTTTTAAAAAGAATTGACTCAACAAATTTCTGTAGCTGACAAAATATGTAGATATATATTCTTACCCAATCAAAGTGGAAAAAAAACAATAAATATCAGCAGATTAGGTAGAATTTTACTAGTATCTCATTATTGGATCTTCTTTTATCATATCATCTAAAATGGGGGTACATTTGTCTCCGGAAGTTTCCAGCCAAGTTAAAACAAAACTAATTATGTACTATAAATTAAGTTCTTTCACAGACACAAGTTGAAGGAGTTGAGGGGTGAAATCCAAAGTTCAGGCAAATGGATGAAAAACCTCAGTAGTGTTTCCCTCAGAAGATTGGGATTGATCATAGTTCAGGGATCTATTGGAAGTGGCACTCATAACAAATATGCACATGTAATCATATTATCACACTCGCCATGTAATGTATCCCAGTCAACCAAACCTCACAACCCCCCCCGACTCCCAAACCCCCCCAAAAAATCTGAGAACCCAAGAATAACAAGAAAATACGTTACACACAGAATGAAGCGAAGGAAGAAAGAAAAAAGATAAGGAAAACAGAAACAAAGGTGGATTATTTTTAACCACCCCTCCCGCCTCCATCAAAAAAATCATTTTCTCAGAGAAGCGTGAAATTATTTTAGGATAATAACCCTACTAATTTCGTCATATAAGTAAGCTGCAGGATTGTGTCAGATCATACAGATTCTTCATTCGACCTCCCACAAATGCAATTGTTATATGAATAAGTAAAAACTACTAAGAATTAATTTCATCTGAACTAATTCTGACAGCATGAAAAAGATTATGGCAAAAAATACATACTTTCGTGATTTCATCTTGCGCTCGGCTTCTTCTGACCGCCTTTTGACATGATTTTTAGTTGATTCATCTAATTCTCTCTCTACATTAAGCTTACGCCAAGTGCCTCCTGACTCTACAAGCAAACCATTTCCACCATCACCACTCTGACGTTCTTCATATATATCACATAAGTCCCCTGGTTCCCTGGACCAAGTGAATTTGATGGTTTTGTCGCCTACATGAATAACCTGTTGGAAGAAATATAAGGGCACTGACATTTAAATGTTGTATTCATTATATTTCAACCAAACTTTGTAGTCTCATAGCTATCATTCTATCTTATGAATTCATCTTCCGGTAATAGTATATCTTGTGCAGCACTGTCAATAGACAAACCTTGTCATCCTATGTAGCATAATAAACAAACAAATTCTATCTGTATTATACTCCCTCCGTCCCGTTTAAAACGTCCCTTTTCTTTTGGACACGGTTATTTAGGAGAAATGTATAAAGTAGTTAAAGTATTAAAAAGTGGGTAGGGTCCACACTTTTTGAAGGGATACTTACTTCCTAAAATGGAATGGGACAACCCAAAAAGGAAGTGAGACATTTTAAATTGGACAGAGGGAGTATATTAGAAGAATTGGCAGTTCAGCTGATAGTCAAGCGAGAAAGCGCCAGGAAGCTGATAAAATTACTAGGATGAGACGAATAAGTATTTCTTTCTGGTGTTAATAGAAATAAGAACAAGGGACAAAATTGCATCTGGCTGTACCACATACTCTAAAATGTCACCTATTTGGGCAAAAGCTACGAACTACTTTCTAGAGTTAAAACAAGAAGTCAAAGGAAGAGGGTGGCGAACAATTTCTGGACAATAGTCGAGGAATACTAATTCCAGCTATAAGAACTTACTATCCCAATGTAAAAAGGGGGCCTAACGCAACGTACCATCTTCAAATGTTTGAAAATTGTAAAACCTACAAATGCTTAAAATTTGCAGCGGCTCCAAAACTTTTTACTATGACTATTACAAAGACATAGGACTAAAGACTAATAATTGAAGGGAAATCCTCTTATACAACCCACAGTCTGAATCTCAGCAATCAGCATATGTTAATATGTTCTCTAGAAAAATATAGTTCTCGCTTTCTGTATCTTCGTTCATATTGGATATCTCGTTCATATTGGATATCATTACAAAAACTCAGAGGCTGCTCCATGAGTAAAAGTTATCAATGTCACGTCCTTTCATTTCTTCTCTTCTTTCATTACCAAATTCATTGTATTTCTCAATCTAGACTACTAAACTCAAATCTAAGTTCTAGAGCTATAAGCAACTTTATGCTTAACTGGTTTCTATCAAACAAGAGCCAGCAATCTGCGTGTTGCCAGAATAAGAAACCACCAAACCAAATCACAAGGAGTTCAGATACATTGTGTGCATCAGTTATAAAATAACAATCTAATTCCAGCAATTGGAACTCAGAATACAGTCAGAACTGAATTTTGCAGTTAAACCCGATTTTCATGCTTTTCAATATAGAAGGTAACCGGCCAAAGGCAAAAATTCCATAGAAAACTAGAGCAATCAATCACAAAACCTGTCCAAATTATTCTTAATTTTCCACTAAAATCTAGAATAAGTAGCCACAACCGGAACTGAAGATTCACAGAATGCCACAAATTAAATCCAAAAACTCACATTCCCACTAGCATTGGCGCCGAACTTGATACGAGCCGAGCCACCCTGCGCCGCCACGCGCTTGATCTCCTCCACGAGGTCAGTGGTCAGCTTTATTGCCATCCCAAAATTCAAAGGTTTCTCCCTAACTAGGCTGAAACTCTCCTCCACCTGCAGCGAGGAGGTCGACGGGGATGACGCCGCCGCGGAAGGCCCGCCGCGGCCGCGTGGGCCCCCGCCACTGGACAGGCGGCTGGCGTTGTTAGGGCGGCCAATTGGCGGGGCGTGAATGTTCCTTTTGCCGCCGCCGCGGCCCATCTTTCCGGATGCTCCATACATTGGTTCCGGGTCCGGCTCGAGGTTTCAGCTCGATTTTTGCGGCGTCGGATAGATTTAATCGCGGCGAATTTGGAAAGAGTGAATTTTTTTTTTACCAGTGTTTCCACAAGGCGAAGGGAACTCGGCGAACAGCCGACCAACAATGGTTGAATTGGGTTTTTTGCAGTTTTTTTTTTTGTAATTATCCACCGGTTTTATCCCTTTCCTACTTAATTAGCTGTTAAATAACTTCTTAACGAATAGGTATTGAAAATGACCAAATAGCTGTAGAAGTGTAAAAGTATATGTGAATTGTTGGTTAGCTTAGATTTCTATTCTTTTTCTTTTTTTTTTGGTAATTTAATACAGAAATTTTAAAGACGGCCTTGGACATTAACCACTCTACCACTAGGCCAACACACTAGATTTCTATTCTATCAATATAAATATGTTTGTATATATAAATTATTAAATCAGATTAGATGGAAAACTATAAGTCAAAATATGTGAATAATCTTAAAGTAATACCAACAAACAGTGTACTTTAAAAATGTGTTAAAAAAAACATCTACAGATAGTATTTGTATAATTGGGATCAAATGGATTTTGTGGAAAGTATTGGTTTTATAAGTGATCAAGTAATTTAGTTGTCAAATAGTGTAATCGATTTCTTACAAAACATATATCTCGATATGTCTAATACTAACCACACGTGACGGAGCAAACATTTACATTTTTATAATTCCAAAATTGAACTACTTAAATGTGAGATAAGGTCTCAAAATCCAAAATTTATTTAGGGTTAAATTGTATTGGAGATATTAAGACATGCATGTAATAACATAAATCTGCATGTCTTTCAGTTTATATCATGATTTTTAAGTTATTGCATGTGAATATAGTCTTATAATTTATGCAATTCACAACACTGATTCAAAGTTAGATGAAATAAAAACTAATGAGGTTGTTAGAAAAAATAACAAAAATTTAATTCCTCGTTTCAAGTGGATAAAAAAACAGCTTATAAGTTGTTTTTGGGAGCTTATAAGCTCAGCCAAACACCCTCTTAATAATCCACTTAAATTATTCGATAACCATGTCTGTTTCGATTTCATCAAATTATAGCCCACGATGTGAAATTTACAACACAAGCATAATGGTTTTGTGTATCAATTCAAAAGCCATATAAATAGAAAATTGTGAAAATGTTTATTTTAAGGATGTAATTAAATTGTAGCAACACGAAGCACAATATATTATGAAACTTTGTCTATTTATCATATAAATACAATAATAATAAAGATAAATATTATTTTATTTCCACATAAGATAAATGCTACTCCGTACCTGATAAAAAGTCGACCCTTATTATGTCCCTTCGGACAAGTCGGATAATATATAATTTCGATAAATTAATGTAATTCTAAATTATTAAAGTTAAGCAACACATATTTTTATCGGCGAGCCCTATATATCCATCTCAAGAATCACTTGCCCTTCTGCGCAAGCTAAGAAACACGCACGACACACAGTAAAGCTTCGATCTTTTCCTCACCGTACTCTTCCGCAACCATGTTGAAAGGTACGATCAACATGCTTATTCCTTCTCAGTTCAATTGCAATTTTCGATTTGTATTCGGTAGTGCTTTCCGGAAAATTCGCCGCTTAGTTTTGGGATTTTAAATTGTCGCCACAGTCGAGAATGACTGCAAGTTTAGGTTTGATAGTGCTCGTAGTTTGAATGTATTTTTGCTTGGATTGCTTCGATGAAGATTTGGTTATCTAATTAATTCCGGATTGAGAAGCAGGGTAAGATTTCATTTTTGAACTTCTAGGATCACTTAAACTTTTTATCGGTGTGATGTGGAGTGAAAAGAATATAATTTTTTGGTCCACCAGCTTGTACATTCTGGGCCGCTGCTCCCATTTGGAGCTAAAGTGCGGGAATGTTTTGATACATTGTATGCTACATCCCTAACAATAATCTGGTTCTAAATGGGGCAGGAATATTGGAAAAATGTGAGAAATAATGGAGTGCAAACTAATGGTGAAGCTGAATGCAAGTGTTCTGAATTTGATGGCTATAATTTATCATTTTAATTTAATGCCAAAACTGGTACTTACTGCAAACTCTCAATATATTAGTGAAAAGAACGTATAGATGATACAGTGTATCTATACAGTGACGAAGATGATTGATTAGGATTTGCCAAGCTTGGCACACGTCAGTTTAGAATATATTACCAGGAAAATATAGGAACTCTTACATTTTTTAGTTTATACTTGATAAGCTTGTCACAAAATGAACTTCACTATCTCGAATGATGACTTGGAATCGTGTTTTCTCTTTGATCTTTTTACTCGTTTTGTGTTACCTAGTACTTGCTGCAGATAACAATGTATGATGGTTTTTCAGTAAGTGTAAAGTGGCAAAAGGAAGTGTTCTCCAATATGGAAATAGACACTACCCAGCCCCCATATGTTTTCAAGTGCCAGCTGTATGACTTAACAGGAGTTCCGCCGGAAAGACAAAAGATTATGGTTAAAGGTGGCTTATTAAAGGTATAGAAGCAATTGTTTATTAAGTTAGGATGTCTTATTGAGCTTTCAATGAGTTTTGTTCTTCTATTAAAATTTTAAACAATACAACATGCTTTATTCTGTTGCGAGAACAATATTGAGATTTTCAATATAGTGGGAGTTCATAATATTGATGCATTACTTTTTGACCAAATAGGATGATGCAGATTGGTCGAAAGTAGGAGTCAAGGAGGTAATTGTTTTCTTAATCAGCTAAGACTCTTCATAATTATAGTAGTCATACTTCCTCTGTTGGTTCAGGGCCAGAAATTAATGATGATGGGAACTGCGGATGAGATTGTAAAGGCTCCAGAAAAGGGCCCCATTTTTGCAGAAGACATGCCAGAAGAAAAACAAGTGGTTGCTGTTGTAAGTCCCTTTGTATTTCCACAACTTTTAGGAAATAGTACCCGAGACAAGGGCTTGTTCTATCAAGATTTACACACACTGAGATCTCTGGCTGTTAAAGCTTTTCCTATATACCACGATACAATGGGTTCAGATGGTGAAATATGGCAAGAAAGATACAGTTGAAGGTTATTAAAATAATCTAATAATGTATGTCAGTATGTTTTTTGCTACTGTATGAATATAAGGTGATTGTAATGGATTTTCTCCATTTGAATTTCAATTTGAATTAAAGGTAAAAGTTTTTTGGGGTTATCAGTAAAGTTGATAAATCTGTCTGTTCCCTTTATCTGTCTCGCTGCTTTTCGGAGATTCTTCATATCAGATTGGACTTGTTTTAGTCTGTGCCTCAATAATTCTTAACAACATATCAATGCGAATATGTTGAGGAAGTCAAGTGTTCTCAATGAAAGACAAGTTTGACTATATACAAACTAATCTTTTTGGAAGACATTTTGTTAGTCTGACACCTTTACATACTTGTGTGATTTTAAGTTGATTTACATGGATCTCTTCTTATTTGCCTCAGGGTCATTCTGCTGGATTAGTAAATCTGGGAAACACCTGTTACATGAACTCCACATTACAATGTTTGCATTCAGTCCCTGAATTGAAATCTGCCTTGCTAGAGTGAGTTGTCTCTTGACCTGAAAAAAACGGTTGCCTCAAAATGTTTTAACTCTACTACTGTACTCAGTATTATAGTATGTTGTCTGGTTGTTATTCAGGTATCCTCCTCCTGTAAGAAGCAATGCCGTGGATCAGTCTTCTCATTCATTGACTGTTGCAACAAGGGAATTATTCAATGAACTTGATAAAAATGTCCGACCAGTGGCACCTGTGCGATTTTTGACGGTATGATCTGCTTCAATTTTTACAGTAACTGATCTGCTTGAAATACATGGTAACTGGTCAGAACGTGTGCTTCTTTCAAAGTTTTCTCCTGTTTGTATTTATTCGAGTGTGCATGGGGATCATTCTCAATGTTGAGTCCTATTTTCATTGGCTTTGTCAATACGATGAGTTATTTTTATTGCACCTACTAGATGAAAGGCTGTTTTCTTCTTTATAGCATGCACTGGATTTTCTTAAAATACATGCGTGTCTAACTCTGATCTTTGAAAATATTCTGGCAATCAGGGGTTTTCCCTTACTTCTGTGGTGATTGGCTGCTTGGACTTTCATGGCTTCAGCAGTTTTGTTCTTTATTTTAGAATAATAAAATAGGAATAATATTTAATAAGATACCATTGCCAATTATACTTCATGTATCTTGATCAACTGTATACGAGGAAGGAGGGAGAGTCTTAGACTGATATATAGTTGATAACTTTTGTTGAAAACTCGACTGAGATGTTATTGTGAGATGTAATTGCAGAACCGTTACATGCATTAACAGTATCTTGCTTCTCACATGAGCTTTGCTAATGCAGCTTTACTTTATTTTGTGTTAACTATTGATTTATTTCATTCTTTAGACTTTCTTTTACCTTCTATCATTTAAATTTGTAGGCTTTGCGGAGTAAGTATCCTCAATTTGCCCAGCTTCACAATGGAATTTACATGCAGCAGGTATGCAAACAAGGATTTCAATTTTCTAAATTTACTCTTTTGGATTTTTAATGTTGGATTTTTCTCTTTCTCTAGGATGCTGAAGAGTGCTGGACGCAACTTTTGTTCACCCTTTCATTAGCACTCAGATCCTCTAGTTCCAGGTAACACACTTGCTGGCGTTATAGTCAACACTTGCTGGATGTCTCTTGTGCTGAATGTTTCTTGACAAAGTATTAACAAACAATTAGTTAGGTTTTAGTGGTTACTTTCTCTTACCTTACTCGAGTCATCTATTGTCGACCATTTCTGATTACACCATTTTGCGCTCATATTGAGTTTTGTATTTTTCATCCCTCTTATTAATTCAAATTTCTTCTCATTGGCATTGGATAAAAATGTTTACTTCCTATTATTTCTTTTGCAGTGAAGATTCTGATGCATTGAAGAAATTTTTTGGTATCGACCTTGTTAGCAGGTCTTCTGAGTTTCTTCTACTATTCTTCACCAGCGATATTTGACATTTTATGTGCTTCGATGCCATTGTTTTGTGTCCTGGTATTTAAGTAGTTCTGCAGTTAGTATTTTATGCCAACTTTTTTGAAGTTGATTCCAATGTTCTCATCAAAATTTTGAGTGTTTAGCATAGATTACTATGTATTTGCATGTTCTATATGCTTTCTTTGCTCTCAATCTTGTTTCCTTGCTTTATCTTCTGTTCTACAGTTCCATCTTTAAAATTATCCTAGTAGGATTCCTGAAGGTGCTTCTAAAACTTGATAAAAACTAGTAATTGTTATTAAGTTATCAATGATAATTATCAAATATTAGTGTTCTGTGCTAATTCAACATTTTCTAGAGAGCATCCATCCATCCAAAGACCTGTAGTTTCAGAATCCTAGCATGGTGAAAAGTTGATAAGATCTCTTCTAGTTCTATTGACATTGACATATGTACTTTGATCTCAAATTCCTTACAATTAGTTACTTTTCCTAGATATCATTATAATGTTGTTTATTTGCACATGTCACAATAAGTTCACAAACTGAGATAGTGTAAATCACATTAAAAGACACAATGATGCCGAAGAAATTTAACACTCACGGAACTGTTTGGCATCATGACTCAACTGCATCAATTAAATAGGATACAGAGTAATCATGATAGTACTTATGAGCAAAATTTACTGCCAGTAAATGGAAACTAATGATCATAGGATCCTGATGCAAAATGCCATTATAAAATGTTGAGCTACTTGGAACTGCTTGGCATTACGACTCAACTGCATCCAGCATCCTTTGTGGGATACTCATGGAATAAGTCATCATATATTTGTGAAAATTTCATTGCCAGTTAACAGAAAAATAATCACCAGTTAAGATTACCAATTATTGTCATTTGTGACCAGGATCCATTGTGCTGAAAGTGGTGAAGAAAGTACAGAGACGGAATCTGTTTATTCACTTAAATGCCATATTTCACAGGAGGTGAACCATTTACATGAAGGTTTAAAACGCGTAAGTTTGATATGGTGGTGATTTGTAGTATAAAGTTCTTATCTTAATATTTGCCGAGTTTTAACATTGTATTCTTTTTCACATGGGGTTTAGAGCAGCTGTTCATTCCCAATGCTTTCTTTCCCTTCCTTTTTGTTTTCTAAAGATTGCTACATTTTTTTTTTTTGGGGGATCAATTTTCCTGGTACATATTCTCTATGTTGTGATAACTGCGTCTGTCCACTTGGTATGATAAAAGTTGTCAAATTATAAACTTCTAAATGCCGCCATCTTGTTTAAGATGTCATTGTTGACCCTTCTGCTGATTTATATGTTCAGGCCCTGAAATCAGAATTGGAGAAGTCTTCGCCTTCTCTGGGTCGGAGTGCTGTATACACTAAAGATTCACGGATAAATGACTTGCCAAGGTATTACATACTCAACAATTCACTCTTCATTTTCTGATACTGCTATGCTTTGCACCATCTTTGCACATATATATATATAAATATATAATATATAATATTACCTTTTTACCGGAAAGTACTGGGTTTTGTCAGTTGACTAATCATTAGCTGTCAATAACAGATACCTGACCATTCAATTTGTCCGTTTTTTCTGGAAAAGAGAAACAAACCAGAAGGCCAAGATTCTGAGGGTAATATTCTTAGTTCTTTCTGGTAAAATAAACTTTGTTTTCCCCTGGTGGACTCCATGTTGAAACTTGAAAGACGTAAAACTGCAAAATCATAAGACCATAATCTATAATCTATTTATTCTATTTATTAGTCGTGTAAAAGGTACACTGAAACCGATCCACTACATTTATATAACCATGTCTGGATACTTCAATAAGAAGAAAACAATCACAGCTGTCCTATCTCTAGATTCCAACATTTTAAAAGATTCTTTTCTTCTCAATGGATAATACTCGCTTCTTTCCTATCTCATTCCTGATATCATGGAAATCCAAATTGGATTATTCAGATTTTTCAGTAGATTTAACTTGTCTGAATCATTTTGATTCTTAAGTTACACTCATCCTGTTGGTTCAGCTCATGCCAACTTGATTGTTTTTGCAGAAAGTGGACTACCCATTGTCGTTGGATGTGTATGATTTGTGTTCTGATGATCTCTGCAAGAGATTGGAAGTTCCTAGACGGGTACTAGCTTATGCACTAAATAACATTTTCATACTTCTTTTTTCTCTAGTTCTCTGTTCATTTTTCTGTTGATTTTATGCTCATTCTACACATCAACATTTAGCTTCTACGAGACGAAGAAGGGAAGAAGGCTGGTCTGAAAACTAATGAAAGTAGCTCGAAGAAGGACAATGATGTTAAGATGACTGATGCTGAGGTAAGCAATCTATCTGACTAGAGAATAAAACCTGATGCAATAGAGAAAAGCCCTGCGTGCACGTGCTTATTTTAAGGTCTGGGTTGAGTTTTTATTTTCTATGCAGGGACCATCAAATGCAAGTGACGAT
The DNA here is from genome assembly GCA_036937905.1 of Salvia rosmarinus. Classification (NCBI taxonomy): domain Eukaryota; kingdom Viridiplantae; phylum Streptophyta; class Magnoliopsida; order Lamiales; family Lamiaceae; genus Salvia; species Salvia rosmarinus. The sequence goes on from CM072822.1 coordinate 653,318, forward strand.
TCGTCTGTATCTGCACCCGGAGAAGGTACTCTATCCAGAAATTTCCTTAGAACCTGGACAATACGAATGAAATATAGATACTTATAATATGAGGGTTGCATTAGAACAAACCACAGTTGCAGCGTTCCGTGTTTAAATTTTGTGAGAATCTTAAATAGCTTGTTTATAGAACAATACAATGCACTTTCTTGGCTTTTGTGGGTGGAAATTGAACTGATCTCTCGGTTGTTCTGCGTCTGTTGATTTTCTTACTCCTTTTAGGTGCCCCTCCTGAGAAAGAGAAGCATTTGACAGGAATATATGATTTGGTTGCTGTGCTCACACATAAGGGTAGAAGTGCTGATTCTGGGCATTATGTTGCCTGGGTTAAGCAAGAAAATGGTTGGTCTTTAGATAAACTATTGTTTACTTAGTATCTTATTCTTCTCGTCAGATTGTTTGATACTTTTCGCCTCTGTGCAACCACAGGCAAATGGATTCAATTTGATGATGACAATCCAATTCCTCAACGAGAGGAAGACATCACCCGACTATCTGGAGGCGGTAAGCATGTTGCACAGATCTTCTCCTCTTTCCTTGCAAAATTCACAAGATTACTTAGAGAACGGTGTTTCCTCACATACATTTATTAACATAAACATTTTTCCACGATTTCAGGTGATTGGCATATGGCTTATATCTGTATGTACAAGGCTCGTGACATCGCGATGGATCATTAGGCCGATATGATCATTTGTTGTTCGAATTGAAAATAATCTTTTCTTTTTGATATCATAGTATTGGTTTCTACATCCAAACAGTCCATTTGTTCTGTTGCTGAGATGTTATTTTTTTCTAAGTCCAGCCATCCGTCACAAACCATGCTTGTAGACTGCTTTACCTTGTTATGTTTAATGCATTGGTTGTTTAAATCCCTTCATTTAATGTGTGGGCATTCCTTTATAGTATGCAGATGCCATATAATCCGGAAATATTTTGCAGAAATATGACCAGAAAAGTGAGTGAAAGTTTAGACAATCTGAATTTTATTGTCTCATAAAGATATTATCAGCACAGGAAGTTACTTCTCAAAAGATTCACTCTTATTGCCTTAGCATCTAGCTATTTTTGGACATTTCAAAGCACCGGAAGATTTTGTCAAGTCCCTCACTCTCCACCCATCTTCGACTTCAAACTCTTGATCCGGTGCATAGTTCGGTCTCATTGCAGCACCCACATCGACCGTTGTCGTGAATGAGGCTCCGTTTTCAAACACGTCCTCGATAGATTTGAAGTTGCCGGTGGCGCCACTGTCCCAGGTTATCTACGTGTAATGTATTTTATCAGTCTTGTTCACCACATGTAGTATCTATCTTCTATTTGCACATGTAAAACGTGTGGTCAATAAAATAGTAGACGATGCAAACCTCCTTGTTGCCTCCCTTTGGTGCAATGAAGAGGTTCGCTTGGCTCTTGATGCTAGGGTTCATGCTCCCTCCAATGGCATATATCCCCCATCCCAGGTAAAGGTTGTTAACAACGTGTGCATATCCGAAACGAATCCTACGTAAAATTACAAACTTAGAATGAGAAAAAGAAAAATATATAAAAACAATGCATGCAAAGAAAGTTGTACCTTGGCATTCTCTGTATGCAGTTCGGGCCAAAGTGGTTGAAGGCAACCGTGACCCTCATGTCTTGATCCCTTCGGAAGCCGTCGTCGTGTCCTAAAAGCATCACCTTATCTTGAAACCTAAACCAGTTGTTCGATATCGTGATGTCTGTTGATCCTCTTGTAACGTCAATCAGCCCATCTACACTATCGTACATTGTGTTGTGATCGATCCATATCCTCGAAGATGACACAACTCGAATCGCATCCCCGTCCGTCGGGCCCAAATGCATGATCTCCCCACCCGGGCCCTTCACGGGGCCAGGCTCCTGTGGCTTGCAGTCATGGATGTAGAGGCCATGGACAATCACATCAGTGGCCTGTCACATCATCACATTCATAATTCTCAGCTTTTTTTTCTTTATAAAAGCTTGTGATTGCTTTTTTTATGGTTACCTTCTTAAAAAGCAGACATCCGCCATATGCAATGTGGACATTAGCACCTCGTCCATCAATCGTGCTGTGAAGCTGCTGACAAGGAGGGGTTTGGCAAGTGTGATGTTCATGTGCCTCTTGAATGTGATCCATGCCTTGCCTTTGATGCTGGTCACGGCGTGCCTCAATGTATCGGGCCTTGGGTTTAACGGGTCGTCGCTGGGATCTGTTACCTTGTAATTTATCACGTCATTTCCGACATTGTTGATCATTTGTCCGGCAAATCCGACCGCACACGAGGCTAGTTGTTGGCGGTTTCTTCGCCAATCTGGATTCGCCCTCCAACACTTGTCGATGATGTTCATGTTGTCAATGGTTCTTCGGGCCTCAACCCGGTCTGAACTCAACAGGATGGCTATCGAAATTACCTGGATCAAACACAAGGTGATACCTTGCATGGCCCTTGAGGCCATTATTCAAGATTTTGTTTGGAGGGATTATAAATATATATTAAGAGCGATATATAATATATATATATATATATATAATATAGATATATATTATATATATGGAGAAATTAATATTATTGTGCATGGGAGTGAGAATGGAACTAACTGGGTTTTTATACATGGTGATATGAATTATTCATGGTGTTTGGTGGGGTCTCCCTTTGTGGTGAAAATGGGATTGCTGAAATAGATGGTTTGAAATGAATGGTGGTGAGATAAGCGTTTGTGCTTAATTTGATATTTGCAAATTAATACTCCTCCGTCCAAATATTCCTTCATAATTTCTTTTTTTACGTCCCAGATTCCCTTCATATCTATTTATGAAAAGTTTTCCAACTTTAGTCAATAATATTCTTTAAATTTTACCACTTATGGCCCATTTTTACCTGTATTTATTTACAATTTCTACACATGCCAACTAATTTAATATTACATTAACGTGGGACTCATATTCCACTCAAATAAACTTTTATTAAAACCGCGTTTTCTTTCCTGGATATATGGGGAGAGGGAGTATTAGTTTATGAATGAGAGAGCTTGAATTTTGGGGAAAAACGAACTAATTATGATGTCAAGTTTTCTTTACTAATTAAAATAAGAGTAGTGTTATTCTTACATAATATGTATATAGGATATTATAGTAATTTTGCATAATTAGTGAATAATATTTCATTTATATGGATAATGTGAATTAGGATATCCCTTCAATATCTTGCCGAAATTAGGAATATATTAGCTCAATTCAAAATGGGGTGGTCTCCTTTGCACGTCTCGCGCATAGTGAGACCACTTAATTAATTAATTAATTAATATTAAAATTAATTAATTTAATAAATCTTAGTTATAAATTAATAGATCATAATTTTGAATTAATAAACTCTAATAGTGAATTAATAAATCATAATTTTGAATTAATAAAGTCTAATTGGAATTAATAAATCTTAATCATGAATTAATAAACCCTAATTGAAATTAATAAACCTTAATTTTGAATAATAAACCCTAATTTGAATTAATAAACCCTAATTGTGAATTAATAAATCTTAGTTTGAATAATAAACTCTAATTATGAATTAATAAATCCTAATTGTGAATCCATAAATCCTAATTTTGAATAATAAACCCTAATATTTGGAATTAATAAACTTTACTTGCAAATTAATAAACCATAATTATGAATTAATAAATTCTAATTTTGAATTAAAAATTATAATTAAAAATTAATAAATTTAATTATAAATTAATAAAATCTAATTATCCTTACCCACCATAATTAACATATAATTATTTTAACAAAAAACAAGGTGAGCGGAGCTCACCCAAGTTTTTGTCATTCAAAATTCAAAATTCAATTTTCATATCTTTCCATAAAAGCTAATTTTTCATCCTATAAATATATGGTTTATTTTTGGATACTATGACTTTACGCAATTAATTAAAGTCTTTTGAATTAGTTTATTTTATTTACTTAGTAAAATCAATTGAGATGAAAATAGATTGGTATTTATCCATTTAGTGATATTTATTAACTTTTAATATATTTTCTACCTTACCTACACTCCAAAAAAAAAAATATTAAATCAAATAAATAATATTAGATTTGATATGTATTTCACGAATTTTGTATCCTAAAGTTGATAAAATTATAAATATTATTCGTCTATAATTTCCCAATTTTTTTATAATGCATTTTATCTATAATTTTGATGCATGAATATGTGGTGGTTGTGACGATTTTCCATAAAAATTCCAAAATTTTGAAAAAATAATGCTGAAATCATAGAACGTGAATACATTGTCATTCACGTAAGTTGATGAATGTTTAATGCATCATTCTATCCTAAATCTGATATAAATACACAAGATTAGATCTCTTAGTTTTGATGAATATCTTGTTATGATAGTAGCTATTTTACAGGAATCAAATCAAAAAGAAAAGAAAAAGAAAAAAGATAGATTTGATTATACAGCGCCAAATTAGTCAGGGTTAAATTAGTCATACTCTTAAATAATTAATGATCGAACTTGATACTAAAAAATCTAACCTATCCGGTTCAATTTACAAGGATATTATGTATATCCACATTATGTATGGATAGATTTATTCTTAAAGTTATCCTCACGACTTCAATCGATTGGTTAAAAGTAATGATTTGGAATAAATACCAATGATCAATTTCTAGCATAGCGATGTGAGAGTTTCACCTCTTTAGGGTATTCTTTTGTAAGCACTAGGTAAAATTCTCATAGTTTTTAACCGGAATCATATTGATTTATCTTCTCATATTCTCATAAGATTGGGGATTTGAGGCTCCTAGCTTCTTAACCACTGAATCATCGTGATTTTATCCTCTTATATTCTCATATAATTGGGGGTGAGGACTCATAGGGAGAAAGCTTCCCATTTGGAATAAGATTTATTCTTAAAATTAATACTATATTTTGATCTGTTGTAGTCTTGTAGTAAATATAGTATACAAATAAAATGATAGTAACGAAAAGTTGTCAATTGAAAGCGGAAATGATGGATTTATTAGTTTATCAATAAATTCATGTCAATTTAGCAACTTCTAATCAATAAAATTTGTAAATTAATAAAAAAATGAAAAATATTTTTACTATTATCAATAGAGCTTCTTTTCCATATAGGTCTTGCAATATTTTGGACTTTTTGGAGTAAATCCTTTTACATTTAGGTTTCTAACTATATGTATATTTTGGACTTTCTGGAGTCCAATAAATTCATCTTCTTAGGTTTCTTACTATATGTAATATTTTGGACTTTTTAGAGTCTAATAAATTCATCTTCTTTCATTCCTGATTTCCTTTTGTTTTATTATCTCTGACTAATATGAAAGCAAAACATGTGCAGCTAAGTCACTGATAGAGAGTTTAATATTGGAAGTTGGTGTATCATTAGTTATTTACTATAAATGCTAAGGTGGTGATTGATACACAAAAATGAAATTAGATGATAATGAAATGGATTTAAGAATGGAATAAAATAAAATTATGGTTTTTATGGCTTATATGCACAAAAAATATAACGAGTAGGATTGAAATGAAATGAACGAAATAATAACTAGTCTTATGATTTATATTATTACTATTATTATTATTATTGTTATTGTTATTATTTTCATCAGCATTGTTATTATTGTTGTTGTTATTATTATAAACATTAATACTTTTTATTTTAAAGATAAAATAAATAAAAATAGTTTTGTTAGAAAATAATAAAATTTAAATCAGGCTCATCTGATGTTCATGTAAAAGGCAATACTATGAAAATGAAAGAAATTACTAATCTCATATTTATGGGGATAATGATTATGCTATAAAATTTTATCAATCATATAATTGATAATGAAAACAGAACTCATCTTTCCATTATTGCATACCAACCATACCTAAAAGATTATAAGTTTATTTAATGTATTCATTAACAAAGAAATATAAATTTATTGGATAATTTAAGATTTCAATTAATTAATTATTTTTAATAAATAAAATCAAATTTTTAGCTAAAATTTTACTCTATACCAAACCAAGCTTTATATATATATATATATGTATTACATTCTTAATATTAGATTTAAATTAGTACTATATGACTAGACGAGACCCCTGGCCCCAATTTATTGCAGAATCTTTATAGTACAATGTATTTAAGATAATTTAAGACATGTTCCAGCTATGATCTTAAAATTGAGCAAAATACGTACCCCCTATTTCGTGTTATAAATGTACAATTTTGTATAAAAATTTAAATCAACTATATCTTCTTTCCTTAAACATAGACCATTATTAAATAAGTAAATGGTACAAAAGACTAATCATAACTAAAGTACATAACCTCAATAACTCCATGTTCTAACTTTCTTCAAACTATAACTCATTTATCCACATTTTGTAAAAATAGTTTATTTCACACTATATATAAATGGTAAAATTGATCGATTTTTTTTAATATTTCAGAAACAATTTGATTGGTAAAGAGTCCATTATGAAAAGGAATTGATTTCAAATTATTAACTCCTTCAAATTAATTTTGGTTATCGGGTAGCCGACATTTTTATCCAATTAATCTTAATGTGTGTATATATATATATATATATAATATTTGAAATTATTTAATTTTACTACTATAATTTCAGTAATATTTGAAATTATTTCTGTTATTTGTTTGTTATTGTCGGTTAATTATGTAATATTAATTTATTTTTATTTTTAAATTTTAATATTATAAATTCAATTATTTTGATTACCCGCTAAGCCAACCAGCTAACATAATCGGTTAATCTGTTGGTATCGGTTTTAGTTAGTAATTCTTCTCAATTTTGGTTTCTACTAACCGAAATTTCGATTTCGATTAACCGAACTCAACCCTAATTGTAGTATTTTAATTTTTTGGTTACTTAGCTTAAAATAGATATTCGGTCTAAACCCGATTTTTTGTCTAATCCGAAAATCCGAAAATTCAAATTTTGATAAAAACAATCCGAACCAATATCCTAAATCCGAAATCCAAAATCCAATTTTTTCTAAAATATCCGAAAAACCCGAAAAATCCAAATTTTAAAATCCAATAATTCTTATATATATTTATATTAGATTTAAAAATATTTAAATAAAATATTATTATATATATAAATATACGGATTTTTAATTTTTTAAAAAAAATCCAATCCGATCCGAAAATCTAAAATTTTGAAAATATCAATTCGATTCGAATCAAAATCAAAAAATCCGAACCGAATTTTAAATTTCGATTTGGTTTGGATCGGATATTCGGATTTTAAATTTATTCACATTGGTCACTTATAAATTGAACCTAATAATTTACATGAAATATTTTAACTAGCTTCAATCCACGACTGCAAATTTGGAAATTCAAGGCATTTTCTTATTTTTTTAACAAACACACATGTTTTGGAGTTCATAAAATTGATTTGTTTGCTACCCAAGGTGAGATATGGGGAAAATATTAAAAAGAAGGAGAGAGAAATATATTTCTTTGATAATGATATAGGCTTTTTAGACACAGAAAAGGGAGAGAAAGAAAGCAGAGTGCCTCTGGCTCTGTGAATAAGAAAGCGGTAAATTACAGAAAGAGGAAGAACATTTTCCCACTCTCTATACGTACAAATCAATATATATCTACACATAGAGAGAGAAAACCTGAATCCTCCTTTTTGTTTTGTACTAATCGATGTTGTATTTGTATAGTCACACTTCGGCGAAATATGGTCGAATCTGAATCCAACATTCCGTTGCTGGTCCGATCTTCGTTTCATTCCGAAACCTAAATCGGATTTTTATCAATGAAGTGAAAATAGGAAGGGAAATAGCAAAATTTAGCTGTTATTTTCTGAGCTTCTTTTTATATATCGCTGTTGCTTTTATTTCTGATTTCCCGAGTGTCGGAGAACAATGGACGGTGCTGGTGGCGGTGGAGAGGTGGCTGCGGCGGGACCGCCTGCGCCCCTGGACTGGAAATTCTCTCAGGTCTTCGGCGAGAGGACGGCCGGCGAAGAAGTACAAGAAGGTAAACGATGGATTAGCGGATGAGAAAGAATGTTTTTTGCTTTGGGTTTGGATCTGTTGGTTAGGGTTTGGGTTTTGTGATGATTTGATCTGTTTTTGGATCGTTAATGGCTTGATTTGGAAGAAATTAATGGAGCTTGATTGGGAATTTCAGTGTGTGATTTGCATGTCAGTGTCTTATCTGGCGTATTATGAGATGATCCTGAGGAGTAGAGCGGATCGAGTTCATTGTTCAATTTTCCTGTTTATCTTCTGCCTGTGTTTGTCTTCTCTCATTTTGAGATTTGTGATGTTTTCTGTTTTAAGAAGCTTCCTTCAGTGTCTGTGCGAAATGCGAATCGTTCTTGTCTTTGCCGTGGCTCTGGACCTTTTTGCTAATCATGAGTCTGGATTTATGAAGAAAAACTTTTGCGGCTTGAACTCCAAGCTTCAATTTTTATGTTCACAAAGTGAGAGTTTGTTTATTAACTCCCGGCATGCAGCATCTGAGGTATTGTTGTGTTGGAGCTACGTGTATAACCTTGCTCCACTCTTGAATGTATTGTGACAGTTGTTTGGTCGACTAATGACAAATCAGCTGCAGCATTCTCTTATCGTTAATTCCTTTTGTAGCTTTTGAGTAATATGATAGAGGATGCAACATAAGACGATATATGGCTTACATGAAGTTCCAATCTTCCTGGGACTTTACAAGTTCAGTAAGAATAAGCTTACACTTGATCTTGGAGAGCTTCATAAGATGCCTTCTGTGTTCAGTATGTCATGTGAGCTTAGGATCAATGCATATTTTGGCATTATGCCGTATACAAAGATATGCAGAAAGAATCTTGAGAACAAACTAATTTATTGTAAAAGGAAATCATTAGTCCATTCTTATCATTGCATAATTGATTGCACCTGCCTGAGTTGATTGCATCTATGTTATAAAAGGAAAAGACCAGAAGTACTAAAAAAGTGACCACATCTGCCTATTCCAAGTTAGGTATTAGACTATTAGTGACCTCCTTCTGAATTGTTCAGTGTTCGCTCTGGGTGGGTGCAAATTTTCACAGCCTTCATTAAGAGGGACTGATTTAGTGGTGAAGGTCAAGAGAGTGAGCATAATCATAATTAAGGTGCTAATTTTCTTTTCAGAGAACCCATTCAGAATTGCCGGAACAGCCATAATCTACTTAAATATTCTTTAATATTACTCAGTTGGTATGCTAGTGCTTCTTTCTACTGTTTTCGCTAGCACAATAGAGTATGAAGAGTTTCCAGTTACTGAAACGTGTATGAACCCTAGTGTTACTGCATGCTGTCCCTACATATTGTAAAACTTGTGCCTCTTTTCTAGGTATCCTGGAACATTTGATTGCACCTCACTTTGGCTCTTATTTCATGATGGTTTTCTTTTTTCCTTATTATTGTTTTTAGTAATCTACTTCCATTTGATTGATTTGTGGAATCAGCAAAGATTTGAATTTTGCTGAAAGAATACTGAACTGAGATTTTTACCTTTATGTTTCTTTCAACATCTGCAGTTGATATCATCTCAGCAATTGAGTTCGATAAAACTGGCGACCATCTAGCCACTGGTGACCGTGGTGGAAGGGTTGTATTATTTGAAAGGACTGATTCAAAAGAGGTGAAAGTTCAACTGACAAGTAAACGTTCCATTTTATGCGTTTTCTGCTACCTGTTTCCCAACATTTTTGCTTTCACAAATTTGTTTGCAGCATGGTCGGAATCGTAGAGACTTAGAGAGGATGGACTATTCAGTTGGTCGACATCCTGAGTTTCGCTACAAAACCGAATTCCAGAGCCATGAACCTGAGGTACTTTCTTGAAACTTGCTTATCTAGTATTGTTTCTTTCGTTTTCTGCACCATGGTATTTGATTATTTGCACTTAAAAATTATCTCAGATATATGAGCCTTGTTTTAATGAGTTTTCTGGTCCCCATTAAGCAAGTTCCTTAAAGTCTTTTACTTTTCCTTCTGTCCTCTCATTTACTGAATGAAAAGTTTAGTAGAAGGCTTAGTCAGTCTGATGATACTTGCATGTATCTTTCATCAGTTCGATTATCTCAAAAGTTTGGAGATTGAGGAGAAGATCAACAAGATTCGCTGGTGTCAGGCAGCAAATGGTGCTCTGTTTCTTTTGTCTACTAATGACAAAACCATCAAGTTCTGGAAGGTGAGATCTGGAAATTCATATATATATATATATAGATGGTAAATTAGTATAATACTCTAACCTGTTCTTACCTCGTGGTATGTCGTATTATTATGGAGTATCAATGTTGTGTTCATCTGTTTCCAATCTTGTATTTGTTGTGATGATTTGGTCATCATATATATTGATTTATGTGTTTTCTGCTCTGAGACTTTACTCATTTCCTTTGCCTTCAGCTTGAACAGCAGCAGTGATGTTTTAAGTGTTTGATTACCAGATGCACTAGTTCAATAAAATACATTTGCATAGTGTTGTCTTGCATATTAGTATTTACACTTCATTGTTATTTGCATTTCTTTCATTTTAGTGGGAGATAGTTCAAGTTTCCATAATGGAATCCAATCATAGCCACAGCACATGGTCTGTGAAAGAAATCAAATCTAATTGGAGATATATTACATTCCTGAGAAATATGCTGATAGTTAATCAGAAGATTTTCTTTGTGTCTGTCTGATTCCTCTTCTCTGCATTGTTCTAATTTTGTGTTGTAAACAGGTCCAAGAGAAGAAAGTCAAAAAAGTTTCTGATATGAATGCTGACACATTTAAAGGTGCTGAGAATGGTAGCATTGCAAGTCCCAGTGTTTCTTCTGGTTCAAAGCAGTGTCTTGCTAATGGAAGCAACTCTTTGAGCAATGACTTATCCTTTCCACCTGGGGGCATCCCCTCACTGCGATTACCAATGGTATTTGTACTTAACTAAGCTAGACTTCACATTTTCAACAGAGTTATAGTTTCCATTGAAGTGTTCCTCTAATTGTTTTCTGAACATTCTTAGAAATTGAATATTGATATGTTGTGTCAATCAGGTATCCAGTTAAATGGATATATCAAATCTTCATGTATTTACATTTTGATCTTCTTAAATTTAGTATTTGTCAAATCTGATCAATTCTCGGGTGCTCTTTAACTTGGGTGTTTAATTCACACTGAACTGCACTTCCCAGTCATTCTTCTTTTTCTAATGCTTGATTATGTGAGGTGTAGGTCACAAGCAGTGAGACAAATCTTGTTGCAAGATGTAGGAGAGTATATGCTCATGCACATGATTACCATATTAATTCTATCTCAAATAACAGGTGAAGATCCATATTTTTGTACCTTGTTATAGCTGCCAATGCCCTTTTGGCCTTCAGGTTTTTTTTGTTTTGTTTATACCAAATGCCGAGTTTGTAATATGAGTTTGATTGTTCATTTATTCTCTATTATCTTATGCCCCTTAATGTTGCCTGCACCTTAGAGGTGGAATGGCAAGATCAGATTTAATTGTTCTTGAAACTGAAAGCCTACTTATGGTTCATAGTATGGTTGGGTATTTTCGAACTACAGATGGAGGAAAAGAAATGCTTCTTTTATTCATTGAGTTGATTAGACTCGTCAAAGAACTTTAGTTAAGTAGCACGAGCAATTCAATACATATCTTCTTTCTAATTCTGCTTATTTACCCCCTCACACTGATGTGCTTTGATAAATATTTTCTGTACAGTTTGGTAAAGTTTTATGTTATTGAACATGAATAGAAGATCGAGAGGATAAATATAAAAGAGTTAACTTTTTTTTCCCCATTGGAAGTGATTCTCTAAATGATTGAATTTGGTCTTGGAAATAATATTGTAGGTTAGTATAAGCAGACACTATGATCTGTACCGTAGTCAGTTAAATTCAGCCCTATATTGTGGTTCACTTATTATGAATACATGATGGGGGCAATAGTTTAGGAGAAAATTGAGCAACTCCTTTTGTCATTAACGTTATGCGACCTGCATAAAAATACATTTTATGCTTGGAAGTCATTGGTACATAAAAGGTAGATAGAGGAATTGGGCATATTAAACATTCTGCACTTGTATTTCATGCTTGTTGGCATCCTTTTGCTATTTCTTTCTGATAATTTTGTTTTCTCGAGTTCTGGTTTAATTCTTTATCTTTTTTATTCTCTGCAGTGATGGTGAAACATTTATATCAGCTGATGATCTACGGGTAAATCTTTGGAACTTGGAAATAAGCAATCAGAGTTTCAATATTGTTGATGTGAAACCAACAAATATGGAAGATCTGACCGGTAAGTCAATTTGCTATTTTTTTTTTTTTTTTCCCCGTTTCTTCTTTCCATTTTCCCTTTCTGCTGTTTCTATTGGGTGGGATCTGGGATCCCAATTAATTGACCATTGACTCTATGTTTCCCTCCCCTTCACAATAAAAATTGGAAAATGGGCTTATTTCATAAGTTTTGTTTCTAATATAGGTTTTCCATTCTATTTCCCTTTCGAGAGCCCTATTAAACCTCTTATTTTTTCCAGAAAGTGATTTATGATCTTAATCGCATCATGGAGAAGGCATGATCTAATTTCACATTATAAAATTTTAATTTATTGCCATGTCCGTTGCAGAGGTGATTACGTCAGCAGAGTTTCATCCTACTCATTGCAACATGTTAGCATATAGTAGTTCAAAAGGATCAATTCGTCTAATTGATCTGCGGCAATCTGCCTTGTGTGATTCACATTCTAAGCTGTAAGTTCTTTGCTGGCCATTTGTATCAGGATTTTTTGTTATACGCTCTTGTTGTTTTGTCTCTGTTCAATAACTTTTATACTGATCAAATATTGGATGGTTGTTAGACTTTTAAGTTATTTTCTTGTCAAAACAGTGTTCTTTTAACTGTGGTCTGCCTTGCTTAGGAGTGGGCTATTTATTTTTGAGACGTTGACATTCCATCAATAAACAGATTTGAGGAACAGGAGGCACCTGGCTCAAGATCCTTTTTCACTGAGATAATTGCTTCAATATCAGATATTAAATTTGCAAAGGATGGCAGATACATACTCAGCCGTGATTACATGACCCTTAAGGTACCCTTCCTTAGCCAGTTCTTACATTTCTTACAGACTGTTGCATTTCTTGTAATGCTCCATTTATTCAAATTATTTCTGGTTTCTTATTTGTTTCTCGTTTAATATTCTTCACCTTTCAATTTGCTGGTGATAATAAGGATTATAGTATTGCCAAATGAGAAATGTTTGTATGCTGGCAGGATTGAAAATTCGTTAAACTGTAGTTTTTGGTGCTGGATAATGTATTGCATAATAGTGATTAAATAACCCGAGTTATTATATAGATGCATAGGTAGCAGTTTGATGTGTCAAAATTTTCTAGAAGTTGAATTGCATTAATTACTCAGATTAGATAGATGGATCGGTAGCAGTTAGACGTGTCTAAATTTTTCTAAAAGTTGAATTGCATTAAATCATTCTGTCCATGTTTAAGCACTTCACTAATTGGCTGAAGAAATTCTGTTGTCTGCTTCCTGGGTGCCAGGTGGTGAGAAGAAGATATCCACTTCAGTGCATGTTTCTGCATTTTATGAACATTAGCATGTAATTGTCTTCTTTAATGTTAACCACCATCGTCTAATCTATCACTGTTTCATGTTTGGCTTCAGTTATGGGATATTAATATGGATTCTGGCCCAGTGTCAACTTTCCAGGTTCACGAATATTTGAGACCCAAGGTAAGTGCTCTACTAAGGACCATTTTATTCAAGGATTTTCAAAAAATGTAGTTGAACTGATCAAATTTTACTCTGATGATGTCCAGCTATGTGACCTGTATGAAAATGATTCCATTTTCGATAAATTTGAATGCTGCTTGAGTGGTGATGGCCATCGAGTGGCAACTGGTTCTTACAGGTATCCTAAATATCTAATTAGTTGTTTTCTTTTTTATGTTCTCTAAGTAAGAAAATGCTAATAAACTTATTTACTATTTCCAGCAATCTTTTCCGTGTGTTTGGTTGTGTTCCGGGGAGTACGGAGGCAACAACGCTGGAAGCAAGCAAAAACCCAATGATGTACTTTTATCAGAATATATTACGTGGCTTTCATACTTGATTAATCATAGTAGTTTTCTTATTGCTATAAATACTTCCTTTTCTTTTTCCCCAGGAGGCAGGTCCAGACCCCAGCGAGGCCCTCCAGATCCCTGGGCAGTAGCATCACCCGTGTTGTACGAAGAGGTACCCTTTTTCATTGTCGATATCATACATTGTCCATGTTATCTTTCCATATTTTTTCCAATACAGCTTATACATTGCAGGTGCAGAGAGTCCAGGAGTTGATGCCAACGGGAACTCCTTTGATTTCACTACAAAGCTACTCCACTTGGCGTGGCACCCCTCAGAGAACTCAATTGCTTGTGCTGCTGCGAATAGCTTGTACATGTACTATGCCTAAAACTCCGCTCCTCCACGACCTGGTCATCATTCTCGGTTACTTTTTGAGAATGGTTCATTCAGTGGATCGAGGCTCTTCTGTTTCTCACGTCTGGGTGCCTGGTATACTCGTCAGGTTCCCAAAGTGGTTATATGTAGAATTTCACAAGGGAGCAAATGTGTCGTCATACCTCTGCCAAAACTGCCTTCCTTCTCAATCTTTTCTACTTTCACCTACTAAATTTCTTTCATTTTTTACTCTCCTCTCAAAGAGAAAAAGACGCAGCTCTCGTCTCACCACCGGTGCTGGATAGAAGCCGGGAAGGAATGGGCATTGTAGCTCTCCTACAAACAGGTGTCTTATATTGCCTCTAGTTTTAAAGTAAATGTAGTTTCTTACTTGAAAATCTTGCTGGAGAGGAGCTGCTGCTGAATTTCAGGGCAGGGCGCTGAAAAAGTTTTATTAGCTTGGATGGATCTCTCTTTTGTAGGATGATTTTGGCCCTTTCCCTTTTCTTTTTTTGGATGTAGAGTTCTATTGATATTTCTTTTGTAAAAGTATTGGACGTTTGAGTTCTATTAATTTGTACAATATTTTTTAATGCGCATCGAGATTGGTTGGGCTATAGGTTTTTATTAGCTCCAGGAGCCAAGTAATACTTATGGTTTTGTTATAATAAAATAGCTATTGAGATGTAGCCAAAGCAAATCGATGTTACGAACTTACGATAACGCTAGATTCATGTTGCCTTAATTTTCCTCCTTTGCGTATGTCTTTTTTTGGATAATTTAATACGAAATTTTAAATCTTTGCGTCTGTGTTATGTATGCGTATGTCTGGGTCTGTGTTATATTGTATATTAGATTGTTTTTTAGGCATGTATCTCAAATCTGTGATGCCTATATGTAGATGCTAGTAAGATTTAATATCGATTTTCTTGAAATTATTGTGTACTTTAAGAAAGGAAACAAAGAAAAGGTACGAATAAAATATTTTGGATTTTCAGCTTTAGTTATGAAAATGAAGGATTCTCAAATTAATTGGCACCTTTTGTTGCTTTTAACACTATTTCCTGAAAAGTGAATTATTTGATCCGTAACAAATTTAATATATATCTGCTGAATATCATTTCCTCATAATAAATAAATTTAATTAGATAAGTAATATATTTATCACTTATTAAAGAATAAGATATAAGTTAAATATCATATTTATATTTTTATATCCTAGTTAGCTCATGAGTATATTAATGAATCTACGGACATGGTTTGGGTATTGGTAAATCACTCTAAACGGTTTAGTGGTAAAAACGAGTTTTATGTGACAAGAAGATCAAATGTTTGAATCTCACTAATGAGTATATTACATATGGCTTTCAAGTGTGGTTTATATGTAGGTTTGCAGGCTATTGTACAAAAACGTGAGTTTTATCCAATACGTATTGAAATTAGCGGTTGCGAGTTTTTCAAGAATTTCAAAAATAAAAACTATTTTTTTAATGAGTTTGAGTAATTTGTGAATACTTGGATTTATTATCAACTTTACATTGATTGCTTTGAAGGGCTAGGGTCAAAGTAAATGTAAAAATGCAAAGTGAACAACCAAAACTTGTTATTTCACCAAATTTGTCAAACTATAAACTAAATTTTCAACCCTAGTTCTGGCTATAGGCCTGGCTCAAATTTAATTTGTCGAGCATTTGTTTCCATAAGGTTTTGTTGCAAAATTTTGCATTGCACATTTTTTACCATATAAATACATACTTTATATCAACCATAACAATTCCACGGTAAGTGTGTGTGTTGGCTTTATATCAACCATAACAAAAAATTTATGTATTAATTAAAAAAAAAACAATTCCACGGTAACATATTATTTAAGGGTTGTTTATTTTTCTAGATATACTATTTTAGGGATTGATCTATAGATGGTGATGAGATCTAGCACAAGTGGCAAACCTAAGGCATTAAAAGTCTCTCCTTATTAAAGAGATGTCTTTGGTTCAATTTCTACCTAAGTGCGTGTTGTCTTTTCAATTATTTAGCAAATTCATGATATACCATCTTTAAAAAAAGCATTGATTCACATATGAATTGTAGGATAAATAATCACACCATCTCGGATTGGATTATATTGAAGCAAATAGTCCAATTTGGCCTTGGGATATCTCTAACTTGTCATCCAATAAAATAAACAATTAAATAATTCAAATCAAATCAATTAGTATGATATAATCGTGAAAAATAAACACCCTTATAATAAAATTATAGAAATCTTAATTGGATGTATATGAATGGAGTATTGCACAAGTAGGGGTGTGTATGACCGAATAGAAACCGAAAATTAACCGAACCATGAGTTTCGATCAGTTTTGAATGTGATTCGGTTTCGATCCCGTTACAAAATCAAGAACCGAAATCTATTTCGGTCGATCGACGGTTTAGCCAAAGTGGGATTCGGTTCGGTTAAAACCGATCGAAATAGGCATATGATGAATGCAATATAAATTTCGATCGGTCAATAGTATCGACCGAATGCACAAGATCAGTTCGATTCGATCAAAAATTTCAATATAATTCGATTATCGATGAAATCGATTCGATTTTTAATAGAAACCGATCGTTGTACAGCCCTATACACTGGAATGCTTGAAACTGATTATTAAATATTGAGATTAGAAAGCACTTGGAAACAATATTATGTGACATGTTTGGAGTAGTATATGATGTGGGACAAGGAAATGCAAAATTTGAACGATGAAGATTGACCTATTGAGTTTTTGTCCGCTAGCGGCATGCAACTTTCACACAAAAGCGAAAAGCGAACTAATAATCGGTTGTTGGCCTAATCCTAATGCACTTGCACCCCAGGAACCAAACATTATTCATTTTTAGTGCCACATCGTGTGCTCGCTTCCCCTTTTTGTAATTAATACTTCTAACTTTTATTAGTACTTTTTCTTTAATCTTGGAAAAGAATTTCCTGGACTTTGTTGGATTTGTATAATATATTAGTTCGGATTAGGGATATCAATAGGTGGGTTTTAACTGGACAGGTTCAGGATCGCTCAAAACCCATTAAATTTTAAAGCTTCGGTTTTGGTTCTGGTTCCAGACCCGCTTTAGACTCGGATCGTTTAGATCCATATATTGATGGTCCGGTCCGGATCTGATTCTGATTCCAGAACCAGAAACAGAACCAATACTTATTTATTGGTTCTGGTCCGAGTAAAACTCGTCTATTGACAAACCTAAGTTTAAATAGCTTGTCAATGAGTTATAGGGTGTTTGGCTGAGCTTATAAGCTCCTCAAAAACAGCTTATAAGCTCAGCAAAACACCTTATTAGTTTTATCCATATCGATTCAAAATCACTCATAACACATTAAATTATAAAGCAAACGGTTTCGATTTTAGTTCTGGTTCTTGTACGGTTCTGGTCCGGTTCTGATTCCAGACCCACTCATATCCGGACCGTTTAAGACCCATAGTTGATGGTCCGATTTCGGTCCGGATTCAATGTCTAATGGGTCGATTCCAGAACCAGAACCATTACTTATTTATCGATTTTGATCCGGATAAAACTCACCCATTGATATCCCTAGTTCGGACAATAGTTTGAATTTACAAGACTATGGATTTAGTATTTTAAATATCACAAAATCTAATAAATTTAAAATTATTCAGTCCTTCAAATATGTGATGTATTAACCGATATTATTTTATATATCTAAACCATCATCTGAAGGTAAAATCCCCTTCAAAAATAATGGTATCATCTCATGCAATTCTTCAGTCCTGTTCTTAGTTGCCATTTGGTATTTTTTGCCCTTTTCTTGAATAATAGGGCAAATTCATTATCAGCTATTGGAGAATGCACTGTGTAGATCTCACTTGTGTCATGTGTAATAGTGAAGAAATTGCACATATTGTCCTATAAGACTGGTGCGATGGTAAAATGGTAAAAAAATGGATTTATATATTAATGTCAATGAAATTACAAGTTCAAATTTCACTAATATCATTACGAATCTGAGTCTTTCATACTTAGTTTTTCAACTCTATGAGTCTTGTCATTATGAATCTGAGT
Source organism: Salvia rosmarinus (assembly GCA_036937905.1). Classification (NCBI taxonomy): domain Eukaryota; kingdom Viridiplantae; phylum Streptophyta; class Magnoliopsida; order Lamiales; family Lamiaceae; genus Salvia; species Salvia rosmarinus. The sequence goes on from CM072822.1 coordinate 671,915, forward strand.
CTGTCATACATAGTTTTTCAATTCTATGAGTTTGAGAATCATACCTGATTTTTCAATTGTAGTTTATCCGTCATGTGTGGTTTGCAGGCTATTGTAATCATGGAATTTAGCCAGTACACACCGAAAATAACGATTGCGGGTCCCCATGAATTCAAAAAAAAAAGCACATGAGAGATGAATTATATTGAGAAAATCTTGTGCAATAGACTCTATCAATAGAACTTTTGTGATATTCGAACATGATACTCCTTGGGGCCAAACACCTTCACTTTGTGAATAAATATTTCGAACTAAAAAAAGTTAATAGAGTTATCAAACTATTGCACCATAATATTTTGATCCCTGTAGAATTCCATGTCGGTAACAAGCCTGATAAAATTATATGCCTTGATAGCTTTGCGCCTAGATTAGACCAAGATATTTTAGTCCATTAGATTTTCGAGTCGACTCGATCCGACCCGATACCCGATACCTTTGGTCTCAAAGGAATAGAGAGAAGTCTTTGGGGAGTCTAAGTTAATTTCGAACTATGAAATTGATACCAAAACTTTTGGTTAATATTTATAATAATCAATTTAGTCTTTGATCATGTAGATTGTCCTTATTGATGTACATCATCTTGAACAAATTCACTCTTCTTTTTTTTTTTTTTTGTATCATGGAAAACCCGTAGCTGCTATCTTAGGTGTGCACTGGGTAAAACGTTCCTGTGTAATAGCCTACAAATCACACAGGATAGATAAACCACACTTGAAAAATCAGGTGTGACAGGCTCAAACCCATAAAGGCTTTTGATGAGGTTCGAACATATGACATCTTGACCACAGAAATCCACCTTAATCATTGGACTGTCTTAGGACACGGATTCACTCTTCTTATAGATTATGAGGAAGGTAATGAAACTTTTCTTTCTAGAAATAAATACTTAGAGAGTCATATGAGATCAAAGTCTTATGCAAGATTTTGAGTGAGAGAAAAGAAGTGAGTATATTTTGTCCGACTCGCACTCAAATTGTCCTTTTCCTGCTCCTACTTCGACAGCAGTTGCAACTTCAACCACTCACATTTGATTTTATCGATGCTTCTCATCTGGGATTTTTATAATTTCAATGAAAACTAAGTTAAATTTAAATAATAACATATTCTATTCAACTTTATTCGTCTACTAGTTCAAACGCAATCGGTGCACTATTTATCATCAAACATGCTAGATTTCTCCATGTTTAAGAAATTGCTTTGGTATCACAATGTGCGCAGAATTTTGTCACGGCGCGTCATTTTAGAAATAAAATAATTTTTCTTCCATTCCGGAACATAATCAATAAATAAATAATAATTTTGATTCTGAAATCGATCCATTAGATATTGGATTCAGATCAAATCCGACCATCAATTATGAGTCTTAAACGGTCCGAATCGAAGAGGTCTGGAATCATAACCGGACCAGAACTAGCCAAACCAAAACCGTTGCTTTATAATTTAATGTACTATGGTGATTTCAAATCGATATGGATAAAACTAGCTCATTGACAAACATATTTAAACTTATGCTTATTAATAGACATGTTTTACTCGGATCAGAATCAATAAATAAGTATTGATTTTGGTTCTAGAATCGGAATCGATTCGAATCGGATCGGACTATCAAACTATGGATCTAAACGGTCCGGGTCTAAAGTAGATCTGGATCCAACCAGAATCGATTCTTTAAAATTTAATGGATTCTAAACGGTTTCTGATCGGTCCGAATAAAACCTACCAATTAACATCGCTAGTTGGCATGTTTCTTTTTATATGTACATTAAAGAAAGTTGTATTTTGTGTGTAAAGTAATATGCGACATGAAATTCGAGATATTTTTTAGTATAAAATTATTTTTGAAACAAACCAATAATAAGAGGAGTCCAAAAAGAAAAACGAATCAATAATAATGGGATAGAGGGAGCACATATTTATAAATATAAATATATAATATGTGTGTAAATATAGAATTTCCGTATGATGGGGGTGGTGCCATGTGTTGGGCCTTCATTATTGAATATTGGGCCCATTTGGATGGCGGCCACTCCAATCCACCCAAACTTACGACTTCACGTATTCCTCTCCCAAATGGACGGCTGTGGTTAGCCCACTATCGCAAAAGGACGGTCCGGATTTTCCCGATGCCATACAAATGATGCTCTTCCTTGATCTATCACTATTTCCACCGCTTGGTTAGCACGCAGGCTCGGCTCGGCTAAGCCGTATTGTCATCTGGCTCGGACGCCCTTAATCACGGCTCTTCCTGTTTATCAATGTTAATTACCTGATTAGTGATTATAGTCTTCTCGATGCTGTGCTAGGTTTTTTGTCGTTAATTTGCATGCGATGTATAAATAGAATCATTAGCTAAACTCACCGACAGAGCCGTATATGATGTTAGAGATCATTTATATAATTTAAGGTCTTTAAATTTTATTTATCCTTTTATATTAATATAAATATTCTTCAAAATAAAATATTCAATGTCCCAAAATTTTGTTATAAACTTTTGAGGTCCAAATTTTGTAAAAAAATAATTCTTTTATAAATGATAATATCCTGCGTCTTTTTGATATATTCAATTGTATCCTATAGTGTTTTAATGATTCATTTTGTTGTTTTGATACTCATGTTTTTATTTATCGAATGATAACCCTAACCAAGAATATATATGCTGTTAGAGATCATTTAAAATCTTTTAATTTAAACTCTTGATTTATTAACCGAGAGAAACGTCTTATCAACTAAGTTGTGTTTCATCGTTTTAATATATACATTAACAATATCAAATTAAAATGTGAGGTGATTTATACATGATTATTATTCAATGATAGAATACGTAAAGTTAATTTTAAAATAGAGTATGACATGAAAGAATATACTTGTATAGGAAAATCTTCTTGAAAATTCTATTTAAAAGAGTAATGATCGTTTGTTAAAGGTTAAGAAGGCACTTTTGGTGCTGGAATTTGACTTGGGGTCTTGTCGATTATATTTAAATAATCTTATCCCTTTCCACAAATTATTCCGTTGGTCCCTCACCTTGAGTAATCTCTGGATTATATACGCAATTAGTTCCATAAGTCAGGCTATGCGCATAGAGCAGCCAAGAATTAGAGAATCTAATTATTATTTTAAACCATAATTTAACTCAATAATCAATAAATAATTCATCTCTACACACACCTCATCTCTCTCTCTCTCATGCTCACCTCCATCAAGCCTCTTAACTCAAAAACCAAAAACCAAATTTGAGGACTGTGCAGAGTATCCAGCATCAGAGTGCAAGTGTTGTGTGTGTGTGTGAGAGAGAGAGAGAGATTTCTTGTCTCTCTATAATCGTATATATGATGAGCTCTGGTCCTTGCTCTCACGCGGATTAGCAGAGATCACTGACATCAAACATAAAAACGCAGGGCAAAGATCCCTTCTTCTGTCTCTGTCTTCCAAAATTCTTCAAAATCTTGCATCCCTTTTGAAGAAATCGATAAACACTTGATCAGTTTTCTTTTTTCTTTCTTGATGAAAATTTATGATGTCCGAGTTCTAATTCTTGATGGCCCTTTTCTTGCGTGAGCTCGTTTCATAATCCAAAACCACAAACAAAGCATTTTGACCCTCTTTGTCATCTTTCTGGACCTGGTTCACTACTTCACTTTGATTCTCCCTGTTCGCCGCTTCACATATTTTGATCTCCAAAAAGATCCAACTTTCAGAAATCCTTTTTTCTTGATTTTTCACAATAATCACTTCTCATCGTCTTGCGACGAACCCATCTGAAAATTTCGCTCAAAGATCAAATCTTGATATTAAAAATCAACTCTTTCCCGTGACCCAAAAATAAAAAATAAAATAAAAATGAAAGACCCAACGATGTATTCACAGATCAAAGCGCAAGTGCAGCAGCCTCAATTTCCGGAGCAAGAACACCTCAAATGCCCGCGCTGCGATTCGTCAAACACCAAATTCTGCTACTACAACAACTACAATCTCTCTCAGCCGCGCCACTTCTGCAAGAACTGCCGCCGTTATTGGACCAAAGGCGGCGCCTTGCGGAACATCCCCGTCGGCGGCGGCTCCAGGAAGAATTCCAAGCGTGGCTCCTCCTCCACCTCCTCTGCCGCCACAAAACGCCCCGCCGCTGCGGCGTCGCCGGCGTCCAGTGTCAAGAACGAGAGCAAGAGCAGCAATGGTGAAACGTCCGAACCTTCGCCGCTGAAAGGAGACAATCTTGTGGGGCAGTTTGGGAATTTGCTGGAGGCGGGCGGCAGTTTCAGCTCTCTATTGGGCTCCAACGGGGGGCATTTTGGTAATTTCCTCAATGGGTTAGGAACGAGCGGGTCGGGCTTGCAGATGACCGATCACTTTGGCGATCCGGGTTCGGGTCAGAATGTGGATCCGCAGGTTTTGGAGAGTGATATCAGCAACAATGCGGATGGGTTCTTGAGCACCCACGGCGGAGGCGGCGGTGGCGGAGACGGTGGCTGTTGGGGTGGCGGCAGCAATGGTTGGCCTGATCTCGCCATTTACACACCAGGATCATCTTTTCTGTAAGAGATCAATAAGTTCCAAGTATTTATTTTATTTTAGTTTCAAGACTCTTTTTTTGGGGTTATATAATGGTGGTGGTGATTGTGTTATAGTATGAATGTGAAAATCATTTTGGTGATGGAGAGATGATCAACGCTGTGAGTTGCGATCCCTCACTGGCCATGATGTTAGAATTCTAATGGTTTATATATAAATTTTACTCTCTTTGTGATGATTTTGTATGTGTTTTTAATATATTATGAAACATAGCTTTTCTTCATTTCTATTGGCCTAATTGACTATCAATGCGACATTTCCTGGAGTTTTTTGAGTAATATGTTTGGTTATATCTGATTTGGTGATTTTCATATTCCAACTAAGTAATTTAGAGGGTGTTTTGGCTGAGCTTATAAGTTCTTTAAAACAGCCTATAAATTGTTTAGGAGCTTATAAGTTATTGCAAAGTGTTTGGTAAAATAAGCTCCTAAACATCTAATAAGTTTTGAAAATAAACTCCATCAGCTTATAAGATCCCTTAAAAATAAGTTGATCAATCCTAATTTATTTTTTCATAAACTTATAAGTAATCATGAATTTATGAAAATAACCTTATTATAGTTCGTTATTTCCTACACATACATTATCAATTTCATCTATCGTCAATTTTATATCTCTAACTCACGATTCTTTCTCTAACTCATAAGATCAATTATTCAAACACTTTAACAACTTATAAGTGGCATTACATATTATAAGCTCTTGAAACATCTTATAAGCTCTTGGAACTTATAAACTCTCTAAAATAAGCTTAGCCAAACACCCCCTTAATTGAGCTTGTTATATGGATATGTTTCATGCTATCTCGAGCTCTGATTGTGAACTATGTTTTGAGTGATCCCAATAATTTAAAATCTGAGATGAATCCATTCATAATTTTTTTTAAATGTATAAAATTAAACAAAGTCCAGTCCATATACCGTACAAACTTAGTTGCTTGTGGTTAGTAAGATGATATTGGCAACTTCTTGTTGTTTGCACTTCGATGTAAAGTTTGATAGAACTATAGCACTGGCTGGGGATTTTATGTGAAAAAGTTGAGGATTTTCTGAATAGATTAGTTTGTTTAATGAGAAATCACAATTCAGTGTTAAAAGTGTTATACGACATTTTGCTCTAAGAGGGGACGAGACATATTTGAACTTTTGCTCTCGATAAATATATAATTCTGTATAAGTTGCATGTTTATGCATGCTATCTTTTTTTTTTTAATAAAAAAATTCAACACATGAGATTCTCTATTATCTTATTTTTGTTATATGATCAGGTGGTAGTGCACTGATAAAGTAAGGCACGACTCGCTCTGTCCCATTTAAAATGTCCCACTTTTTTTTTGGATTGTCTCATTCTATTTTTGGAAATAATTATCTCTTCAAAAGTGTGGATCCTATTCACTTTTTAATATTTTAACTATTTTATATATTTCTTCTAAATACTTATGCCCAAAAGAAATGTGACACTTTAGGTGGGACGAATTGAGTATTATTGAATATATCAAATTGGTGCTAAATTAAGAAAAGAATGGTTAATTAACTCGCTTTTAAGTTCCATGGGCCAACTAGGCCCACATCCAATTCAAGCCACTTAAACGGACCACACTTATTTATATCTCGATTTTGGGTCAACCCAATGCAGGGCCCATCTCTTAAATAACCCAATCCAAGAATAAACTATATCCCTAAATCCAAGTAGTTTAGAAGAAGGTAAATTGTAGAATATGTCTTAGTATACGAGTGTTTAGAATTTGCATGTACCTTGTGGAATTTGCAGGATGTGTGAGGCGAGTCTCCAAAATTTGTATGTATATTATGTTAGCACTTAGGTAAAAAAAAAAAAAAAAGATGCATTTGTTGTAGAAAGTATTCAAATTATAAGTTGACTCGAATGATTCATTGAAAGTCTTGGTGGTAACCACTCCCTTCGTCCTTGAAAAACACTTAATTTTCGTTTTGGTCTATTCACAAAAAATGTTAATTTTTCTTTTATAATCATGGTATCCCCATGAATCCAATAATTTTTATTTACAATCATCTCACTTATTTAAAACAAAATCATCCACGACCCACTTTTTCTATCTACATAATACATTTTACAATGTGAGTCATTTTTCATCCATTTTACACTCATTACATTTATTAAAACTTGTGTCGTCAAAATCAAAGAACATATATCAAAGACAGAAGGAGTATAATATAGATATGTGAGGGTGCCTATGTAAATATATACACATAAATGATCAATACCACATTCCATATTTCCGACCCAATTATATATAAAAGATCTAGGCGCAATACAGGTGATGTGATGGAGTTGCACTATTAAATTTGTAAATGTGGATTTGACTTAATTAGGTTGCCACTTGCCGGCCTTGTGACAAACTTCTTGACTTTGGACTTTTAGGAATTAGGAGTCTCATCAGAAATCTGAGTAATTAATTTATTCTGTATATTTATAAATATTAAAAAATTATAGGTACTACTTATTGATTAATTCAATTTTTTATAGATATAATATTGTATTGAATTAGAAAAGTTAAATTGGTTTAATTTAATAAAGTATCGTAATCGGGCTTATAAGCATAACAGTTGTGTATGCTTATCTTTTTTTTTTTTGGTAGCATTAATAATATAATGTAAGTTTGATATGATATTAAATCATATATCTAATATCTATCTATTTTATGTGATAATAATAACTTTTATAGTATATTAAATGAGTCGTTATACTTATACTTGACTCACAACATATTAGGATAAGACAACTCATATCGTTGACGTTTTATCGTAATGTATAAATCGTACATGATACATCCACATGGATACCGCACTAGAGTTTGTGTGTCTCAAATGCATGTACATGAAAACAAAGTAGAAAGCTGCACATATTTTGCTTCTCCTCTCCTCATTTTTCTTTATTATTTTGGGGTAAAACCTTCTCACACTATATACTTGTAGATATGTATGACTGCATTTATGTTGCAAAATCACAAGATAGAAATAAAGTGTACTATGTTGGAGTATGGAGCCTAAATAGACTGTACATTAAAGCCCCATCTCGGTAGCCCACGGTGATGGGGTTCGAAGCAGTAGCCCAAGCCAAATTTTTATTATATTTTTGGGCCAGACAGACCCTAATGGGCTTAGGGTTAGGGTTTGGTTATTGTCTATTTAATAGTCGCTTCTCCATGTAATCTGTATCCGAAAAATATAGTGAAATCCATGGTTTGGCATCGCTCTCCGCACGTCTAACCGGGTAATGTTCTTTATTTTCTGTCGTGATTGAGGTACGTGTTTTTCGCAACATATTGTGCAATAGCTCGGTTTAGAGGGTGTTTGGATAAACTTAAGTTCTCAAAACAACTTATAAGTTGTTTAGAACTTATAAGCTATGAAGAAGTATTTGATAAAATAAGTTTCTTAACTTCAACTTGTTTTTGCATAAGTTTATAAGCAATAATGAATTGATCAAAATAACATTATTATGGTTTGTTATTTCCTACATATATCCTATCAACTTCATATCTTTTCAATTTTCTCTAACTAGATTATCAATATTTACCTTACGATTCTTTCACTAGCTTATAAACTCAATCATTCAAATATTATAACAACTTATAAGCCCTTGAAATATTTTATAAACTGTTATAGCTTATAAACTCTCTCAAATAAACTTAACCAAATACCCTCTAAATAACGTGGATGCAAAGATTTGAATTTAAAATGTAAGCATCCAACACAAAATACTACATCCACTAGAAAATAAATGAAAAAAGCATGTGACTTATATCTCTTAACCTACATCTATCTTTCGCCTCTCAAAATTGTGTGTTATTGTTTCGAAAATAAAGTGCATGTAATTTACTAGTTTGATTGTGTCAAAAGGAATATCGTCCATAGAAAAAGTCAACTAAAAACTATTTCCTTTTCTCAACAAAATAGTCCAATAGTAGACAAAAATTAAATGAAAAGGGCAAAATGAGGATGGTCCATGGTGCATGGTCCACAACCACAAGAGGGACCATATGGACCCTCAAAACATTAATTAAGATGGGGTCATTATATATATATATATATATATATGAGATGGTTAACGTGAACAATTTTATTATGAAACGTGAAAACCAAAACCGATGAATTCACGGTGAAAGTTGATGAATCCGTTGGGAAAATTATCAATCCAAAAAATAAATTTTCGCTCTCATGGGATTCGAACCCGGGTGAAAAATCAATTTTTGAATTCATTAACTTTCTCAACGGATTCATCAACTTTCTTAACGAATTCATTTGGTTCTAGTTTTTAGGATAAGAATGGTTCTTATTTGAACCAAACTATATATATATATAGCTCTAACATATATGTATATAGATATGTAGGTTTGGAGCTTGGACATATTAAATTAATGCATGCGTTTGGCTCGGTAAATCCAATCCAATCATTCTGTTTATATGTTACCCATAGTTGGGAGGCAATATCTTAGCCGCTTTTATCGCTTTTCTTGTCCCTCCCTACTTGTAATAAAACAATATATAATTGTGAGGGTTATACGTAGGCCAGCAATTTTCGACATGAACATGCACAAAATTAACGGGTTAGTGTTCAGTCTTATCGTGTTCGTGTAGGATCGTGTCATTTTCGTATAATTCGTTAATATATATATATATATATATATATATATATATATATAATATTAATTTATTTTTTAATTTTGATTTGAATTTATTGTTTAGTTGTCATGTCGTGTCAACATGAAAAAAATCGTGTCATATTCGTGTTCATATCGTGTATGTGTCAGTACATTTTGTGTCGTGTTCGTGTTCGTGTTCGTGATGAACAGATCCTTAAAGAATGCTCGTGATGGCCGATAAGCTGCTATCGCAATTACCAAAATTAATTTATTTAAAATGATCTTAAATTAAAGAAGGGCTCCAAATTATTTTCCAAATATGGGCCGAGTAAGCTTTTGATGGGCTGATTGAACCAACATATTGGATCTAATTCTTACAACATAAAACCAGCCCATGAATTTGGGAAAGAAAAAAAGCACCTACTTCAAAAGCTACGATAAGTCTCGCCTTTAGTAAGAATTAAATCATGCATGCACCTCTCATATAGTTTCCATGAATCTTTACTTATTATTATATTAATAATAATAATTATTATTATTATTATTATTATTATTGAATCCAATGTGTTAGTTACTTTTGAGTCCAAGTCCTATTGAAGCCTAACTATTAATTACTTGTAGCCTAAAGTAAGTTACTAAGTTAATTGCATTTTGTAAATTTCTCTAAGCCTAAATCCTACATAAATTAAATTAATAAAATTTTAAGGAATTGCTTTGAATTCCAATCTTTCACTCGTATGACTCTTTTTCCCAAGAATTCTATATGTATATCTTAATCCCTTTCTCTAATTTAAATTAAAAATCCTACTTTACCTCTAATTCCTTTTACTAAGAGGGTCCTTCTACTTTATTTTTCACATCCAAAAATCGTATCTTATTCCCGGAGGGATTGTACACTTACGTAAAAAGTGTTCAATCATTGTACGGAAAAAGAGGGCAAATCTGAATAAGAATCACAATTTTCATTATGGACCAAAGCAAAAAAACAAAAACAAAAAAAAACACCATGATTTTGTTAAGAATGAATTGACTAGTTCTTGATATGGATCTTGACATCAGCATGATTTTGTTTTTCGATTTTCCTTCAATTACCTCATATTGTATATTTGTCTAATAAAAGTAGCTTAATCAGCTAGTAGCTTAATCAACCCACACTAAAGGAGTTATAATTAGGAAGTTTATGGCCATTTTGGCACGAATTATTACTATGTTTCTCAAATAAAACAGAAGATAAATGTGTTGTAACGGATTATGATTATTAAGCAATTAATAAACAGAAAATGTAAAGCAGACACAGATTTACGTGGTTCACAAATAATGAGTTGGTTACATCCACGGGTAGAAAAGGAGAATAGATATTATTAGGCGGCTAGAGTTTTTTCGAATACAATTACAATTCCTCAAAGACTATATATATAAGATTAAGAATAAAACCAGGTTGGCTCAAATTAATATGAGTATTAAGGCCCAAAACAAGAACCACGGCCCAATACTGCACACCGTCGGGTCCCGTCTAACTATTCGAAGTGGGAGATAGTTTCAAGGCAAATCAACAATATGAATGGTGCAAACAATAATATAATTGACCATTCAAGCAAATCTATGTAGTGATAATCAAGTGTCAAATAAATATTAGTGGTAAGAAAATCAATAAAGACCCCCATATAATTTACAGATAAATTTTTGTATATTATTCATGCATGTTAGTTTGCATGAGAAATAAATGACGATGACTAATACTCCCTCCGTCCCATTTAAACTGTCCACTTTCTTTTGGGCACAAGTATTTAGGAGATAAGTATAAAGTAGTTAAAGTAATAAAAAGTTGATAGAGTCCAAACTTTTTGAAAGGATAATTACTTCCTAAAATGGAATGAGACATTTGTAATGGGACAATCCAAAAAGGAAAGTGAGACATTTTAAATGGGACAGAGGGAGTAATTCTTAGTAGCATGCAACTAAAATTTCGTTCTAGAAAGTATTGGGGTGAAATTAAAGAGATCGCACTATGTAATCGATCGAAAAAGGTAACGCTAAAAAGTGTTAACTAATATAAAAACGAAATTAATTGGCTAAGGTTACGTATTATGCATGGGTGTTCATATTATATTAGGATAATAAATTACAAATTGTTGAGTGCTACTTTTTATCGAAGACCAGCCAACTAACCACGCACCCTAAGTCTAATCGAGATGTGTCATGATACAGATTAATTGGGGACTTGGGTTGCAGTCTGTCGGCATATCTTTTAATATTAGATTTGTGCGTTTATGGTGCATGCTTATTGGATAAATTAAAGAAGGTTTCATCAGAACAATTCTTTATTTCAGTTCGAGGTTTCTCGTCTCTTTTTGTTTTTGAACAAGCACAACTTTGCAGTTTGAGAGTTAACCAGAGTACTTAGGTGTAGGGATACCAATGAGTGAGTTTTATCCGAACCAGAACCAATAAATAAGTAATGGTTATGGTTCTGGAACCGACCCACTAGACACTGGATCAGGACCGGACCAGGGCCATTAACTATGGGTCTTAAACGATCCGGATCTGAGCGGGTCTGGAACCAGAATCGGACCAGAATCAGAACTAGAATCGAAACCGTTGCTTTATAATTTAATATGTTATGAGTGATTTTAAATCGATATGGATAAAACTAACTCATTGACAAGCTTATTTAAATTTAGGCTTGTCAATAGACGGGTTTTACTCGGACCAGAACCAATAAATAAGTATTGGTTCTGGTTCTGGAACCAAATCCGGATCGGACCGGACCGGACCATCAAACTATGGATCTAAACGGTCCGGGTCTGGAATCGGAACCAGAACCAGAACCACTGCTTTAAAATTTAATGGGTTTTGAACGATTCCGGATAAAACTCACCCATTGACATTCCTACTTAGGAGGTGCTTTCCTCCGGTTCAGCTTTATTTAAATAAATTTGGTTCCTTTAGGTGTTTGATGTTTCAATTGTAACTATAAATTAATATAAAAGAGTGAGACTCCCTAATAGTTGAGCCTTCCAAACCCGAAAGACTATACAAGTGCTTGACTTAGCTTCTCATAAATTGGAGATTGTGAAATCTAATTTAAATATAATTTTATAAACTTGTCACAACACACTTTTATATAAAGATATAAATTGCATTAATGTTGAAATAATAAGATGTAATGTCGACACTATATTATTGAAATATAAAGGAAAATAATACTCTCTCCGTCCCATGAATCATGTCTCCTTTCTTTTTACACGTAGATTAAGGAGAATTGAATTTTATGTGTAAAGTAGTGTGACACAAAATTCGAGATATTTTTTAGTGTAAAATTGTTTCTTTTTTTGGAAACGAGTCAATTTAATGGGACAGTCCAAAAAGGAAAACGAGTCAACAATAATAGGTCAGATGGAGTATGACTCAAGCTCTTTAGTGGCTACAAAATATACTTAAAATAGTAGAGATCATCTCAAAAAAGAGGACTACTATGTTGATATGAATATGAAGTACTAAATATTTAAAACTTATCTCATAATAAAGTGAAAAAATGCTGAATGGGATTCCAGTGTCCACCACTAGAATCATTAAGCAGTACTATAATTCTTACAAATTTATTACAGTTGTTGCTAGAATATGATACTATTCCTCCCTCGACAAAAAATAAAAAATAAGACAAAAATCTTTAACTTTTTTTTTTCTTTTTAAATGTCATAGTACATAAATTTGACAATAAATTGTTATTTCATCGAGGAAAAAAAGTATTCTCCTTGTTCTAAGATATAGTCCTATTTTTGTATTTGATATTATTTTTTTTGCATTTATTTACAAGAATATATTCGGTAATCTCGAAAATTGCATATTTTTACGTTTAAGAATATACTAAGCACGGTTAGATTCTTTGTGAGATTATAACAAGCCCAATGTATGAAGCTCCAGAAAAATGCTATAAGAAAAGATTCACGTTCTAGAAATATGTGGGATAGTGGGTTTAATTAGAAAAATTGTGCCCATTGCCATGCCTTTTGCTTTTTTTGAGTTATGCCCATTGCGATACATAGTATACTAGGGCTGATAATTTTCGATACGACACGAATACGCACGAAATTAACGGGTTAATGTTCAGCCTTTTCGAGTTCGTGTCTTTATCGTGTCGACACGATAAGGACACGATAATTTCGTATCGTGTTCGTGTCAGATCCGTGTCGTGTTCGTGTAACCCGATAATTTTCGTGTTGCATTCGTGTTCGTGTCGGATCGTGTCGTTTTTCATATAATTAGATAATATTAATATATATTTAATATTAATTTAATTATATTTTTATTTTTTATTTATTTATTTTCTAATTTTGATTTAAATTTATTATTTCGTGTCGTGTCGTGTCGTGTCAACACGAAAAAATCGTGTCATATTCGTGTTCGTGTTCGTGTTCGTGTTCGTGTCGGACAGATCCTTAACGGGTCATGTTCGTGTTTGGCCTTATCAGGTCGTGTCGTTATCGTATCGACACGATAACAACCCGATACGCACAAATTGTCAGCCCTATAGTATACCTGACATCCATATATAGGGGTGCATTTCCGTTTCGGTTTCGGTTTCGGTTTGGTTTCGCTATCGGTTTATATTTTTAAGTAAATTTCGCTTATCGATATAATTGATATAACCGATTAACCGATGGTTATAATAAAATTACCAAAATTAATATATATATATATATATATATATATATATATATATATATATATATATATATAATTAACTATTAAATATTTAAAATTAATTAATTTGATATTATATTTTTGGTAATATTTGAAATAATTTTGGTTATTTTCTGTTATTTTCCTTAATATTTATTTTTAAATTTTTAATTTTAATATTAAAATTCGATTGATCGCTAATCAAATTGAGTAATCGAATCGGTTAACCGATTATTCGATCAATGTCGGTTTTGGGTTATCAAATTTTGTCAATTTCGATTTCGGTTTCGAATCTCACCCCTACAAATACATATCAATTAGCATATGATGCAACTGCACGGATTAGGGATGTCAACGGCGGTCTTTATCCGGACCGATCCGGAACCGCTCAAAACCCATTAAAATTTTAAGACAACGGTTCGGTTCCTGCCTCGACTGTTTGGACCGGACCGGTCAAGACCCGACCCGTTTTGTCCGGTTCCGGTCGACCGATCGATTTTTTAAAAAAAAAATTTTGAGCATTACATATCCACTTTTCTATAAGAGTATTTTCCATTTGAGTGTAATTACAAAATATTAATTAATTTACTAAAACCATCATCTACCAAAATATGTAAATTAAAACCGATAAATTTTTCGGAAGATGTAGTTTTCTGGAAAGTAGGTCTATACTAAAAGAATGTTTGGAACACTGAAATAAATAATTCGGATTTGTTTCAATGAAAGTAAAGTAGGAAATTGAGTTGTGAGAGGAAAAAAGAAAAGAAATTTAATGAGAGGGATATCTGAGAAATAAATACTACATCAATTTGATTTAACGTTAATATCAATGCGGAGCATTTCATTGTACAACATTATTTTTGACATTATTTAATGAGATTAAACTGGGGCCGCTATTCATATAATTCTTGAATAATAATTTATAAATGTTACAGGTCAAAAAATTTAGATTCGAATTCATCATTACATAATTTTTAAAAAATATATTTAATTTAATTTGATGAAATAATTTTAATTGCGGTAATTTAAACAAGCGTGATTTATGCGCAACACAATGAACTTTTTTAGCGGCCCAACGGGTAACCAGTTAGCAATGGGTAATACCCGATCCGGATCCATAACGATGGTCCGATCCGGTCCGATCCGATGTTTCTTGGGCGGTTCCGCAACCGTAATCAATACTAATTTATTGGTTACGATCCCAGATAAGTCCGCCCGTTGACATCCCTAGCACGAATTTTATGTGTCCCTAAAAAAAACTGAACGAATTCTACGTGTCCCTAAAAAGACTGCACGAATTTTATGTGCAGCATGTTATTCCTATTCCAATTAAATGTTCGATACATCTAGTGTGGCTTTTATTGCCTGTTTAGATAAGTATATGCTGATTTTTATTCTTTTTTGATAATTTAATACAGAAATTTTAAAAACTGCGTCACGATGTACTCGAACCCGAGACCTTTTGCCTCGGACATTAACCACTCTACCACTATGCCAACACACATTTATTCTAGTATACTATTCGTGTCTATGAGAGAGTTAATATTAGTTTTACTAAATTTGAGGTACATACATATATATTTTTTAATTATAAAATTTGGATTCCTCGGCTCCTACATAGGATAATATAACCGCTTTTCTAGCCGAATCTATGATTTGGTGGAATTCGTGAGAATGTTCTAAATCCTAAAAATGAGAAAGTATTTTAATTTTTATATAATTTGCTTTAACATACACGTTAAACAATTTTTGCTTTATTACAAAAAATTCATATATATCCATTCATACGGTACAAATATTGTAAATCGTCATTGTTTAAATTAAGAATCATCGCTGTTTAATTGCATAGTCTATTGTGCATACACGGTATGGGAGAATATATGAGGGACCATGTCTTGTTATAATAGATTATATATTGTATGAAAATAAACACCACAAAATCAAGTAACTAAGAATTAGTAGCACCACATAAAGATTCTGCATTGTATGGAAAGAAACATCACAAAATCAATTAATTAAGAATTAGTAGCACCACATAAACAGAAGCCAACATGAAGGACTAGTTGGTGGAGTACTAATGTTCATTTTATAATTTAAGTAAGTTTAATTTACTAATACTTTATGGATCGATATTTATTGTTTGTGTAGTACTTTATAATCTTAAAATAGATGTAACAAAACACAAAAATACCATCAAACATGACATGAAATTAGTTTAAAATATGAGAGACACGGGGTCATGACTAGGCATTTGGTTGATTGTTACATAAATTTTTATCTTTCTAACTATGATTTTCTTTTTCTAATTTACCATTATTTTTCTAAATTATAAGATTAATTATCCAAACTCTTTAACAATTTATAAACTTTTGAGACATTACCTCTTATAAGCTCTTGAAACATCTTATAAGCTTTTGGAGCTTATAAGCTCTTTAAAATAACTTAGCCAAACACCCCCTAAGTTTTAATAACTAAAAGGCGAACATATTGCTTATGGGGTGTTTGGCTGTTTATTTTAGAGAGCTTATAAGCTCCAAGAGCTTATAAGATGTTTCAAGAGCTTATAAGAAATGTCCTCAATGTTATAAGTTGTTAAAGTGTTTGATAATTGATCTTATAAGCTAGAGAAAGAATCGTGAGTTAGAGATAAAATTGACGAGATGTGAAGTTGATAGTGTATGTGTAGCAAATAACGAACTATAATAAGGTTATTTTGGTAAATTCATTATTGCTTATAAGTTTATAAAAAAATAAGTTAGAGTTGATCAACTTATTTTGGGAGAGCTTATTTTCACAGCTTATAAGCTGTTTAGGAACTTATTTTGTCAAACACTTTGCAACAGCTTATAAACTGTTTTAAAGAGCTTATAAGTTCAGCCAAACACTCTCTTAATAGATTCTTGTATCTATGTTATGCTAGCTCATATTGTACGAACATTTAACTTGTTATTAAGTTATAATAACTAAAAGGTGAACAAATTAAATTAAATAAGATAAATATCAATTTATGTTCTAATATTTCATGACTTTTTAGATAACGGCTCAATCTAAATATATTATTATTTTAATTATCAATATTTCAAAAAAAAATCTATTAACGTAGAAATGGTCAGACGACGTTATTCCTCCCACCTTCCCCCTAGAGTGTCAATCAATAGGGGAATCGGGCTCGAAACTTTAATATGACATTATCTATTCATCACCAAAATTCACTGAAAAAGGTTACCAAATGCTAGAAACCAAAACTTAATGTATTCTACGTTCAAAGAACTTTCCAACAATAAACAGCTCATTTTCATCTGATCACAGTGTGGCCGAAATAGAGATTAATCCTCGTATTCAAATTTTAAAAAGATGAAGAGTGCTACTAAGCTACAAAATTATAAATTTATTGACCTTCCGTTCTAGTATTACTACGCTGAACACGTAAATAGCCAACTTCAATTATCACGTTTCACTTTCCTTTTTTAATATAAAACATATAAAATAAAAGAGTGATGCTATTCGGCCATAATGTGGCCGACCATAATCAACTTTATTAAATGAAAAAACCATTTATTTAATTTTTGATCTATTAAAAAAATGGTTTTACATTAAAACCATCTTATGGAATTACAATTTTGCAAATATCGAATGAAAATTTTAAATTTAAATTTAAATTTAATAATTTAATATTTTTCAGAACAATAAAGCTATGCGGCCACATTATGGCTGGCCACACGAGAATATTTTAGTAATTATCAATATAATTAATTAACAAAATAATAATAATAAATTAATGTGTTAATTGATTTTACATAAAAACCATTTTCCACCTATTTTTTTAATATAAAACTAATTTTTGATAGATCAAATATTAAATAAACTGTTTTTTCATTTCAATAAAGCTTATTATGACCGGCCACATTATGACCGAATAACATCACTCTTTTCAGAATATGTGGGAAAATGATGTGTGACCAACCATAATACGGCCGCATAACTTTATTGAAAATAAAATGTATATGACAAAGTGATCCCTTTAAATAAAATTTAGCAATTTACCTTGACCACACATAATTGAAGCCATTATAGACACACAGGTGGCTATGGGTAGTTCCAAAACCTCCCTCCCTTTCAACCATAAACATAAAAACAAAACTTATAGCTACTATAAGATATAATAAAAAGGAGAAATTTTGTGCCAGATGTTCAATAAAATTAGAGGTGGTCTCCTGTACACGTCGCGGTACAGTGAGACCCCATAATTAATTTTTTAATTAATTAATTAATTATTATTAAATTAATTAATTTAATAAATCTTAAATATAAATTAATAGATCATAATTTTAAATTAATTAACCATCATGGTGAATTAATAAATCTTAATTTTGAATTAATAAAACCTAATTGAAATTAATAAATCATAATTATGAATTAATAAACCCTAATCATAAATTAATAAATCTTGATTTTGAATTAATAAACTATAATTGGAATTAATAAACTCTAATTGTGAATTAATAAACTCAAATTTTGAATTAATAAAATCTAATTGTGAATTAATAAATCTTAATTTTGAATTAATAAACCCTAATTTGAATAATAAACCATAAATTTGAATTAATAAACTCTAAATATAAATTAATAAATCCTAATTATGAATTAATAAATCCTAATTTTAAATTAATAAATTTTAATTATGAATTAATAAATTATAATTAAAATTAATAAATATAATTATAAATTAATAAAATCTAATTATCTTTAATTATTATTATTATTATATAATTATTTTAACAAAACAATTGAAATTTCATGGTGGTAGGATGTCATCCAAATTTTGTCATAAAATTATTAGCACAACACCAAATACAAACTTAAATTGAATACCAATAAAATTATAAGTAGCTTAATAAATTTGAGTTTAAATTCCAGCTCACTTTTGTACTGTCTTCTGGATTAAAATAAGCGAGACGGCCCAAGATAAATTTGACAAAAAATGAATTTCGGATAATGAAAATAACAAAGGAGTACGGCACAGGGGCAAAAGAGTAAAAACACAGGCACCGAACGAGAATCCTAAAGAAACTAAACTCCCAACGGCATATTCGCCCAAAGTTATGGAAAGAGAGAAAGTGCGTTTCCTTAGGTGGAACGAGACAGTTCAATTCCTCGAGAATATTCTCCTTTTTCCGCGTATTTCACCATTAAAACGTACCTAATTTAATGCGGCCCTAATCTGATCGCACCCAAATCCAACGGCTCAGATCCACCCAAATAAAATTTCTATTTTCGAATTGGTGTAATATTCCATTGGCATCTTATTAATCCACACCTTTTGCAAGCCTAACGTGACTCAAATGGCCGCACCGCACGAGCCATCGGTTACACCTATATAAACCCCTCCCCCTCTAAACCTTCATTTCACCACAAATTCACCATTAAAAAGAAGAAGAAAGATTCGAGCAATGGCCGGAATTACGATAGTGTTCGACTTCGACAAGACCATTATCGACGTGGACAGCGACAATTGGGTCGTCGACGAGCTCGGCGCCACCGATTTGTTCAACGAGCTTCTTCCCACCATGCCGTGGAATTCCCTTATGGTTAGAATTCCACCGTCGTGTTAATATATTTTTATATCATGCACAAATTTGTTTATTGATTTACAGGAAAATTTTGAGAATTGCAGGATAGGATGATGATGGAGCTGCATGCAGAAGGGAAAACCATTGAAGATGTCAAGGAAGTTTTGAGAAGGATTCCCATACATCCCAGAATCGTGCCTACAATCAAAACAGCCCATGCTTTAGGGTAATTTCTTGGCCTGAAAAAATACTTGCAGCTGCTGTTCATTGTGCGTTTGGTCTGGTTTTCCGGCCTAATGGAGCAATATTTATTTTATTTTTCAGGTGTGATCTGAGGATATTGAGTGATGCAAACCTATTTTTCATCGAAACGATTGTTGATCATCTTGGCATAAAGGATTGCTTCTCAGAAATCAACACGAACCCGAGTTGTGTAGATGAAGAAGGGAAGCTGAGAATCTCTCCTTTCATCGATTTTCAGACATCCCCCCATGGCTGCAGCCTCTGCCCTCCAAACATGTGCAAGGTATATAAATTTTCATTAATTCTCCATTTCGAGTAAAAGTGAAGAAAGTGGAGAGTTGTCAGTGGAATTTGTGAATTTCTGTCTGGAATATGCTGGATGGATCCTTGTTTCAAGAATCTTATTCTACAAGGATTCTGATGACATATTTTCTTATTTTCAAATAGAAGCGACCCCACAAAATCTTCTCATTAATTAATACTTCATGAACATAGTACTAATCATAAAGAAGATGATGACATAAGTCAGCAGAATGTCAATAATCAAGTCAACTTTCAGTCTGAAAATTTTGAACTAATTATTTTGCCTTATTTGATTCCTTGATGAAGGGCATGATCATAGACAGAATTCAAGCCACTCTAGCCAAGGAAGGGAAGCAAAGAACCATATACCTGGGCGATGGGATCGGTGATTTTTGCCCGAGTTTGAAGCTGAGAGACGTGGATTTCATGATGCCGAGGAAGGACTTTCCTGTCTGGGGCTTAATCTGTGAAAATCGAGCACTTCTGAGAGCTGAAATACACGAATGGATCGACGGAGAAGACATGGAGAAGATTGTGACGAAGCTTATAGAGAAGATCAAGATTCAAGACTCAGTTCAATTGTTATCAGTTGATTTCAAGATTGAGACGATGCCAATAGCCCTGCCTCAACCTGTCAAAGTTCATCAGTAGGACTTAAAAATTTCTATAACTTGGGCTGAATAAAAAAGAAAATGCCCAAGTTTTTATTTAGCCCTTTTTTTCCACTTTTTATTGTGATTTCCATTTTGGTGTGTTTTTTGAAGAAAAGTATGACTAGTTTTTTGTTTTGTAATTTTATTGGGTGAATTGACTCTCCCTATAAAAGGTGAAACAGAAAACAATAAAGCTACGCGCCCATTATAGTGGCACTTTTCCGTTTGCGCTCATTGTGAAGTGTAAACTACTAAACTTGTAAATATTTTTAAATTTGTAAGTGATTTTTTTATGTTTGAACTTGTAAATACTTTGCATTTGTTAAAATACGTATAAATATAAAATATGTGTCAACAACGAGCAACATTGTAGCTTCAATGTTCGCCGCTTCATGTTGCTTCTTCTTTGATCAAGCATTAGTCCTCCAATGCTAAATGCTTGTTCAACGGATACGGTGGATGCCGGGACGCAAATAACTCCTTTGCCATGATTGAGAGGATTGGGTACTCTCTTCTTCGACCACCACTTCAAGACATCGATCGAAGGACCGCTATCTTCAACACCAAAGACAAAAGGAGTTTGCAAATATATATCTAATTCACTATTACCTTGATAGTTACATCCGGAGATCAAAATAAACTAATTCTCCTTCTATACTAGCACCTTGAAAATCCATCTTTAGCAAGCAAAAAATGTAGGTATCTCCTAAAATATTTTAGCCACTTTTGAACCATAAAATAAATTACACCACATAAAGATGGTTTACTAAAACAACTACGAAAAGACATGGCAATATGCATGCAATGTTCTAAAACCATAACGAAGTGCAATAATAAACTCCCGATAATTGTTTCGTTGCACCATGAAATGATATAAATCCATGCAAGCATCCCAATGAGACTCATTAAGATGTAATTGAATAGATGTAAACTCTTTTCTAAAAAAATTTTTTGAAACATGTATAAGAAGAAAAGTTCTTGAAAATGACTCTTAATTTGTGTGACTAGTGAAACTTCAAATTTGATAACAGACTTATGGAGTTGTCACATGTAATATTTATTGGTGAATTGATTTCTTATTATAAGCATCCGTCCAAAAGGTGAAACAGAAAAAGATCAAATTATTGTATAACGTGTACTTGAAAGCATTCAAATTCATTGTTCGATGTCAGAAACAAAGGACTTTTAGCCATTTAATCATTTAGACTTCAAATTATAGGGTTGATATAAAAGTTTGTTTAGTCCACTTTTCTAAAGATGGTTAGGATCATTCTTTGTTTGATGAAGGTCGTGAGTTCAAAACTCAGCTTTGGCATCCTTTCTTGGTGTGTGTGTGAGTTGGAATGTTTCCTCCTCACTGGAGCTCCTTCATCAGCCCTTCCTTTCCCTTGTTTAATCGTTTAAAGAAAGACATGATGATTGATGAAGTGAGAAAGTTTGAGAGTTTAGAATAAGAATGAGAGATTGAGAGAGCTTGAGAACTTGAGAGATTGAGTTTGAGTGGTTAGATGTAAATGAGTGAATTAAGGTTGAGAAATGAGAGATGTTAGGATGATGGATATATTTATAGGAGTGATTTTGGGGTGAAATTAGAATATAGCCGCGAGTCCAACTAAAGCCACGGTTCGGACCGCGGTTAACCGCGATTAATTACTTTGAATGAGCCCGCCTTAGCTCATGGTTCCGGTTCGGGCCGTTACATATTCGATAGGTACAAAATTGTAATTCCATAAGATGGTTTTAATGTAAACTAATTTTTAATAGATCAAAATTAAATAAATGAGTTTTTACTTTTGAAAAGAAAAGATCAAATTATTGTATAACGTGTACTTTGAAAGCATTTAAATTCATTGTTCGATGTCAGAAACAAAGGACTTTTAGCCATTTAATCTTTTAGACATCAAATTATAGGGTTGATGGTTCTGAAATTTGTGAAATTTTACTATTTAAATTGTTCTAGTTGATGATAATATGACTAATCATATATATTGGGCTTGATAGTGTACAGGCCAGTAAATTTCGACTGCTACTTGACCTATTTTTGGGTAACATCTAGATCCATGAGATAGATTGGGCTTTCTAGGATGGCCCACTTCTATGATTAGGCTTGGGAAACAAATCAAATAAATTTATATTGTTGGTTATAAACTTGTTTAAGAGTTCGGTTTAATAAGCAATCCATCTAAATAAATTTGAATATGATATTGTGTTCAATAAGATTTAGATAGTGTTGGACTAAGAGGGTGTTGGACTAAACTTATTTTAGAAAGCTTATAAGCTCCAACAACTTATAAGTTATTTTAAGAACTTATAAGATATGATGTATTAAAAGTTTATAAGATACTAAAGTGTTTGGATAATAAGGATAAACATGGAAATAAGAAAATATATCAAGGTTATTTTTGTAGTTTTGTTGTAACTTATAAGATCATTAAAAAATAAGTTGGGTTTTGGAGCATTTTTTTAATAGAGCTTATAAGCTCTTAGAACTTATTTTGAAAACTTATAAGCTTTCTAACAACTTAATTCACCAAACACATTGATTGAGCTTTTAAGCTCTTAAACAACTTATAAACTGTTTTAAAGAGCTTATAAGCTCAGCCAAACACCCCCTAAGCTTATAAGCTACGAAAATAAGTTCTAAGAGTTTATAAACTCCCTTAAAAATAAGTTATTCAACCTCAACTTATTTTTTTCATTATTTTATAAACAACAATGAATCTATAAAAATAACTTTATTATGATTCATTATTTTCAATATATACCCTTTCAATTTTATATTTTTTTTATTTTTTCTCTCTAACTCACGATTCTTTCTCTCTAACTCATGATTCTCTCTCTAGCTTATAAGAACAATTATCCAAACACTTTGACAATTTATAAGCTTTGAAACATCTTATAAACTATCGGAACTTATAAGCTCTTTAAAATAAGCTTAGCCAAACACACTCTTAATGGAGCTAGCTATTTTGTGTGATTGGAGGATAAAACATGTTTTCCAATTTCTGGTGATGGAATTGTTGATCCTCTTTGCGTAAACAAGTGCTTCAGAATCGAACACCAATCCAGTGGAGGCGGAGGATTTTCCCTTACATTAATTCTAAGAACTAATTTGAACATAAAACAAAACGTTCATAGCTGGTGAATTTTGCATTTACTATAATTTATGGATTGTAGAATCAATAAATGAAAAAGGTATTGGAAGATAATTGTTTGGGATCAGGTGCACAAAACAATTACGAAAACAAGAAAAACGGATACGAGAATTGGTTACTCAGTTTGTCATATGACTAGAGAACGCTGTCATACCAATAATTTTGCACTATAATTTTCGAATACAATCAAATTTGGATCGCCGCTCGCGATTCCGGATTCACAGTAGTTTGAAGCTCCATAACTCAACAGTGGATCAAACTCGCTAAGATATAGGCATAGGATCATTTGCAGGCAGATATGTCACAAAATTAATCGTCTTTCTCCTTCTAAATCCGATCAAGTGTAGCTCAAGATAAGTGACAATTTCAAAATTATTAATTCCATGTTCCCACTTTTTTTACATCAATTATCTATTAATATATTCATTTATTATTCATATGACTAAGATTTTAATCTCAATATTTATTAATATATTTATTTATTAACTAGTTTAAAAATTAATAATGACAAAGCCCCACAAGGTCCAATGATATTGAAATTTGGGATAATGGTAAAGTCTCCCAATCCCAATGATATTTTGCAATTTTAAAACAGTAAATCTTTACATTTTTACCTTAAACTTTTTCACTTATATTATAAAAACTATTAAATTATTAAATTTAAATTTAAGTTTAAAATTTTCATTCGATAGGACTTAAAATTGTAATTCCATAAGATAGTTTTAATATAAAATTAATTTTTAATAGATCAAAAATTAAATAAATGAGTTTTTCAAGGTAATAAAGTTGATTGTGGGATAATGGTAGTGTCCCAATGATATTTTCATTTTAAAATATCAAATATACAATTCAATTATTGCTATTGAATTCCAAACTCTTTACATCTTATAAATGACTCACATGAAAGATTCAAAAATAAACCAATGTAATTAATGTTTCGTAGCCTTGATAATAGTTCATGTTGATACTCTAATTTCGATACAAGTTCCAAATAATTCTTTTTTATCTTGTGAGTGCGTAAATAAATATGACTTGAAGATCCGTAGCAATTGGTAATTCAAATAAATGATTGTCGAAAATATTTGCAGTCTATTACATATGAACGATGATTTACTTAATACACATTTTAAGTAACAATTATAGATCACTCACGTTATAAAATATATATATATATATATATATATATATGTATGCGTGTATTTATACATATATCTTGTCCTATTATACGTGTATTTATGATCAAGGATCATACATTCGAATATTCATACACTTAAACTTATTATATCCTATGTGGCTCGTTTATAGTTTTATGAAATATTTACGTTATTTAGAACACATTCTCGGACGGGGAAAAGCGGCACTCGACATCTATTAAACAACACCAAGAATCAACGAGTTATTTTTATTTTCTAGATATCAAATACTCTTTTCATTTTTTATAAGTGTCATACTTTCATTTTTTCTTATTTTTTAATAATTTAGTTTAGAACTTGAGAATAGATTATTTATATATTTTTTATTTTATCCATTTTCATATTTTTTTGTAATTTAATAATTAGTTATATATATATATATATATATATATATATATATATATATATCATGTTAATTAATTAAATTAATTCCTCATTTTCTTGGTATTTACAACTTAACGTTATGATGACACTTCTAAAAAACAGAAGGTGCATAAATAAGAAGACAAAATATGTTAATTAGACAATAAAGTATGTCTCTCAGCTATTTTCTACTAAGTCCACAACCATGAAAAACCTAGTGGGGGCATAATCTAGCAATAATCCAGATTCAAAGCTTAATTTTTACAATTACAAAACTCACAAACTCGAAGAGATTAGATTATAATAATCGCAGTAATTTTATGTAATTACTGAACACGTTATTTTTTTTATTTTTTTTGATATCATGGGAAACCTACAATCGCTATTTTAGATGCGCACTGGGTAAACTCCACGTTCCTGGGCAATAATCTCCTAACCACACAGGACAAGTAAACAATACTTGGAAAATCAGGTGTGACAGGCTCAAATCCATAGAGATATTTGATGAGGTTCGGACCTATAATCTCTCGATCTTAGGAATTTACCTTAATCATTGCACTATCCCTAGGGCCTGGGGGACAACTGAACACGTTATTTCTCGACAGTTTATTAGCTTAAGTTTGTCTCATTCGATAAATCCCAATTTTTTGTCGAACTTAATGCCAAAAATCATATCCTTTAAATTCAAATATTTATCGAAGTCACCAACGGCCCCTCGATGTTATAAAATTATAATTTCGGAGCTTCGTCGCAGGGGATCCGTGGAGCGAAGTGGAGTGTGGGCAGGGGCCCACTATGAGAGCCGTCGAATGGGAGTTGCCGTCGCATTGATTGCGTTAACGTGACAGTGAACTCAGGCAACGGCGCGACGTTAGCTGACAGACGGAAAACGTTTTCCGTTAGTATTTATGGGGACTGGGATTTTTGCAAAAGTGAGGTTAAATGTTTTAGTACCCAAAGTGAATGTATTTATTATTTTTAATTAGGTTAAAGTGATTTGGTGTGTGTAAGGTACATTCTGATTCATGATTTGAAATTTTGAATTCATTCTTCTTTTGTTTTACTTTTTTTCTTTTTTTCAGGAAATCTTCTTCTTTTGGTTATTCTTCTGTTTAAAGTTCAAGTTAATGGTATCTTACTTACTTGATTCGAAGTGAATGTAAGGGGGTGTTTGGCTAAGGTTATTTTAAAGAGTTTATAAGCTCCAAGAGTTTATAAGATGTTTCAAAAATTTATAAGAGGTAATGTTTCAAGAACTTATAAGTTGTTAAAGTGTTTGGATAATTGATCTTATAAGCTAGAGAAAGAATCGTGATTTAGAGAGATAAAATTGACGAGAAATGAAGTTGGTAGTGCATATGTAAGAAATGACGAGCTATAATAAAGTTATTTTGATAAATTCAAGTTGCTTATAAGCTTATGAAAAAATAAGTTGGGTTTGATCAACTTATTTTTAGGAGAGTTTATAAGCTGTTGGAGCTTATTTTCACAGCTTAGGGTAACTCCAACGGTTGTTTTTGGATCCAAAAACAAAAACCAAAAAAATGTTGGAGAATTGAAAAACAAGTTTTTGGGAAAAAACCACAAAAATCTGTTTTTCAGAAAAAATCATGTTTTTGGCCTGACTTTGTTGACTGTTGACTTTTTTTTTTTTTGCTCTGATTCGTTTTCCTCCCCCTTTTTTTTTTTCCTTTTCCTACATATCAACTATGAGTATTCGTCCAAGGGAGAATCAATTAAATCCAAATGAAGCTAACGATAATATTACCGTTTTTTATGTTACCCTTTTTTTAATAATGTATAAATAATAATACAAATAAAATCAATTGGAAAATATATATATAGATATAGGAGTATGTATTATAGTGGGACCCTTTAAAAAGTGAAAAAGCTGGTTTATTGTTGGAGGAGATGAGAGAAAATAGTAGATGAGTTTTAAAATGATATAGATCCCAAAAGCGAAAAACTTGTTTTTGGGTTGGAAAGACTTTATAAGTTGTTTTAAAGAGCTTATAAACTCAGCCAAACAACATCTAAATGGCCCATCAGATCATACATTTATTATGATTTCTATGTTACATTTTCATTTAGCATATTATATTTTGTTTCATTGATGTCTAAATTTATCATATCATCCAATACAGTGATATGCTATCATGCGCATGTAATGTGCACTGATAATAGTAATATATTATACAATCCTACATATATTTATGAGACACTACACCACTTGAGAAATCCTTCATTGGATTGAAGACTTGGACAATTTGCAGAAATACAGTGTGAGGTAGTATATATATATTTGGCGATAAGGTAAGTAATCAAGATTTTAATGCTAAGTGACAAGGATTATGAGCTTTATATAACTGTTAGGATCTTAAATTATTACAAAAAACACACACCACAATCACGATAGAAAATAAAGAATACGATAATCGTTTACACAGTTCGTCTTGCGACTACGTCTGGGGACGATGCTAAGCCAGAGATTTCACTATACATTTCGGATACAGATTATATGGAAAAACGACTATTAAATAGATAACAACCAAACACTAACCATAATCCCATTAGGGTTCTGCCTAGACCCAAAAAACATAAGCCCAAACATAACCTGAGATCGAGCTTAAATATACAGTTCATTCAAGCTTCATACTGCAACATAAATACCTACATATAAAGTGTGTGATAAGTTTCAAATATGCAATTTTTTCTGTTTTTAAGAGTAAATAATTTAAGAGAGATCGAAAAGGGTTGGTGGTTCGAGGGTCAACCCTGATTATAATATGTATGTAGGTGCAGCAGTGTCTGTGTGGTGCGGCATTGTTGTTGGCTTTGAAATTTGATTTCAATGATATTTATTAGGCCTCTTCAATTTTCAAAATTGGTTCATCACATCATTCCAAACCTATCGACTCTTAATCAATCGGTTAACCGACTTAAATTTGGAGGTGCGAAATTTGTTCTTCTCATTTAAATTCATTGGGAATTAGGGTCCGCATTTGGGGCCCGTTTTAAAAATTGTACCTCGATATATATAATTTTTTAATGACAAAATAGTCCAAATATATGTATTGAATAAATTTAATTTATGTAAAATGACATGTAAAGTACATAATAGAATTTCAATATACATTTTTAGTTATAATTTGGGTGACTTGTCCCTTCAACAAATCTATATCTAGAAATTATTTTTACTTTTAGTTGGAATTGAATAGGCATAATTAAGAGAAAATCAAACGCTTTATTTATTTGCCTTGAAAGGAAAATTAATACTCCACCATTTCATTCAATGCAATATCAATATAACAACTCTCGTAATTTAATACCCTGAAATAGAAACACATCCAAAAAAATAAAAATAAATAAATAATTATACGTAATTGAAAAAAAAAATCACAACTGAGTTAACTTAAAAAATCGTGTAAGATGAGTAGACAAATAAATAAATAATATCCGCTACCACACATTAAAAATCATTATGTTAACAAAATATAACAATTAAGTGCGCGTATATTGACTTAATAGTATAATAATTATTATCTGAGATTAAAGTTTTCATGTTCGAATCTATCGTTACATGTTCTTTGAAAAATTATTATCTAATAAAAAATATAACAATAAGTAAAAAATGTTGCACGAAATGTGAATTTTAGTAATCGAAAATACCATAGGCATTATAATTTATAAGAAATTATTTCAAAAAAATCAACTAATTATAATATAGGGATAATTATAGTTTGTATCCCCAACTTTGAAGAGATTTTGAAAAATATTCATAATTTTAGTTAATATATTAAAATGTCCCTAACTTGGTGAGATTTTGAAAATATCATCAATTTTAATTAATATATAAAGTATCTCCAACTTTGACGATATTTTGAAAAATATCTCGATTTCAGAGTTTTTAATGACAGAATGCTGAGTCATTTGAGTTATAACCCATACGAGATGAAATGCTGAGTCATTTGAGATATAACCCACACTAACATTCTGTCGTCGGAAACTCAAAATCGGGATATTTTTTAAAAATATCGTCAAAATTGGAGACATTTAATATATTAATTAAAATTGGAAACGTTTTTCTAAATCTCGTCAAAATTATGTATATTTTAATGTATTAACTAAAATTTGAGACATTTTTTCAAATCTCATTAAAGTTGAAAACACAAACTATAATTATCCCTAATAATACACAATATACATACACTGATTTTATTATTGTAATATATTTATTTGTATTATTAATTATAAAAACTTTTGACATGTCAGTAGCATGGGAAATTGTATTGAATGGGAAGGATCAACACTTAGCAGCTTTTAAAGAAATAAATTAGTTTCAGAACAAGTTAAGACACAAAAATACTGAAAGTCATGCTTACATGATGCCCGGTGCATGCTTAAATTTGATGTAAGTTGTTCCAAAAGGACAATATTTTTTTTAAAATAAACTAAAAGACAAGATTAATGTGAAAAGATCAAATGAACCAAATAATAATTGGTGGGACACACTAATAAAAGCTCAATGAAATGAAACAGCTTTTATAAAAGAAAAATATATAAATCTGATTCTCCTTTACTTATAAATAAAGACAATAACTATATTTTTTTTACTTTTTATTTGAATAGATCTTACTATATTATATTTAAAGAACTTAGCATATTAAATACTTGTGATTTTATCAGATACTCCCAAAACTGCATGCATCATTTGTATTTTAATCTTTATTTTAACTAAACATCACAAACCCATATTTTTAATGAATTTAACTATATTTTAATTTGATTAGTTTTGAAGTTTAATTTGATTACGGATATTAGAGATAGAATTAACTACTATCAAATTAAACAAATTAATTTTGAAGATATACGAGGTCGAATTGATATTCAAATATTATCGAAAAAATATGAACAAATTTAATTAAGTTAATTAATTTAATAAAGTTCAATTTTGGTCATTCCCACCTCAAAAATGTTAAAATTTTCAATTCTAACTGATTTAAAGTTGAATACTACCCCTTCGTCCCACCTATCTAAGATGGCATGTATTCTATTTTGGGTTGTTCCATCCAAGATGACCTGTTTCTTTTTTAGGAAATAATTTCCTCTTTAAAAGTTATGGGTCCTACCTATTTTTTATCACTTTAACTACTTTATCATTTCTTCTAAATAACCGTGTCGAAAAGAAATGAACCGTCTTGGACGGGACGGAGGGAGTATATAATATGATTTGTTTCTTGACGTAATAGCCGACCACTACGTGCACGTCCATCCATTTTCTATATCCTTATCTTATTGCGTCATACTATAATTAATACTACAGCACTTCTTTGTCTAGTTTAATCGTATTTATTTCCTTGTAAATACGACTTAGTTATTCTTTTCGTAGCCAACTTAAAAAGCAGTTTTTTGCTAATGTCAAAATATTAGTTTCTTTCACCTTTTTTCCGTCTACAATCGTTAAATGATACTCATTCGTCCCATTTAAAGTGTCTCATTTTTTTTGGATACGAATATTTAGAAAAAATGTATAAAATAGTTAAAGTGTTAAAAAGTGGATAGACCCATACTTTTTGAAGGGATAATTACTTCATAAAATGAAATGAAACATTTATAATTGAACAACTCAAAAAGGAAAGTGAAACATTTTAAATAGGACAGATGGAGTATATTTTAAGAAAAAATATAAATTTGTTTTTATAATTTTATTGATTATTATAATAAATGCATACAAACTTTCAATTATTAAATTTTAAAAATATTAAATAAGGGTAAGAAAATAATTATATCAAAATTTTACTTTTAAATTGTAAACTAGGACAAGTATATTCTATTACGACTTAAGATCTAGTGTCCCATAATTGGTGTCCCATTTTATATCTCAATTTCAAATTTATGATATTTTTTCACCCTTTTTATTCAATTTTATTTTTATATGCTTTAGTCAATTTTGTGATTATAAGTGGGTTTATTCCACTTAATTAGAGACATAATTATTTTTAATTTCAAAATTTTGAAATAAATGTAAAGTGTGATTCATAATATTATAATAATTTTATTTTTATAAAAATAGTATCAAAATAAAAAGCTGAAACACTTGCATGATTATTAGGTCAAATTATAGCATGATGCCTTTATGATTAATTTGTTTTACAAATGCACACCTTTTCAGATTACTGCAAACAGTATAAATTGAGTGCCCAAAATTCTAAGAAGTAAATCTGAATTATAGATATTTTCTACATAAATTATACTATCACATAATAAATTATACTATCACATAATAGCGCACAAGAAATATAAAAATATACTTACCGTCTCAAATGAATTGACGTATATTAGATTGATACGTTAATGCACTATCTACGTCACAAAGTCAATAAGAAAAAAAATGATATCTACGATTTACGTCACACTATTTTTATACTATCAATTTGAATATGACATATTTGACTATATCATCGTGTGCATCGATCGGTCGGTCACCAAAAATTTTTAAACCGAAAATCGAATCGATTTTTTTTTAACTGAATTGAACCGATTTATAGTTTCGGATCGATCGAAAATCGAACCGAAAAAACGGATCGAAATATTATATATATATATATATTTAAATAAATATATTTTAATCCTAATTATTTAATTAAAATATTAATTAATTAATATATAAAATATATAAATATATAAAAATAATATTTTCGGTTCGGTTCTGTTACAAACCGAACCTAAAATATAAAATCGAAAACCGATTTTTATTGAAAATTTGAACCGAACCGAAAATCGATTTTCTCAAAAACAACCGAACCTACCGGTTCGATCGATTTTTTCAGTTCGATTCGATTCTTACACACCCCTATGCCTACTTGTGTGGTAATCAATATAAATTAGAACCCTGTTTTTATCTTGAGCCCAAGTTGGAAACATTTCATTATTACAATATTTGGAGGCAGAGTTAATTGAGCAATATTTTATAATTGGAAAATTATGCATTGCTTACACTCAAAATATCTTTTAAAATTGAAATATCTTGTGTACAGCCACTGATTAGACTCTCAAAAAAGTAGTTACATTTCTTCAAAAAAAAAAAAAAAAAAAAGTAGTTACATTTTCAGAAAAAGAAATTAAGGGGAGCAAAGAAAAGGTTAAAATTGTAGTTAAAACGCAAAAAACAGGGCAATATCTACAGCCCAAAACCTCGACGATGACGTTGTCTGAACCAGTAAAAATCAGCCGAGAGAAAGAGAGTCAAGAGAAAATTCGAGCACCCCTATAATTACATCTGCACAGATTTTGTGAGCATAGTCTCTTTTGCATTGTATTTTTCTGTATTAACATTTACCTGTCGCTGTTACAAATGTAAGTGCATCATTGCTCTTCCCCACCCCCTTACACTAAAGAAGGAGTTAAAGCTTTTTTTTCAAGAATCATCAAAGTGTACAAAAAATCAAATGTTTTTTATTTTCGTGATCTGGGATTTCATTTTTTTCTCTTTATGTCAGTTAGGATTTGAGTTGGTGAGGTTGTTCAACCTGAATGCTCTCATCTCATGTAACATCTCCCTGTCTCTCGTAAAATCGTTATCTTTGATTTTGGTGTGTTGTGTTGTTTAGATGCTTTGATGTGAAAGAAGGGGAAACAATCATGATGTACAGCATATCAAAGAAAAATTTCATACCGTTTCCCCATTCTCATCCGAATCTATCTATATGCGTTTGTGTGTCGTGTAATGTGTTGGGTGTTTTTTTTTGTTGTGCTGATTGGCTAGTGGGATTATGCAGGTGGTAGAGATTTAAGCTTTCGGTGGGTAGATTGAGAAGTCTAATCTGATAGCACAGAAACTCAACTCTTGTGTCACTTCAACAAAATTTTCTTGATGAGTTGTGGAATTTGGATGGATACGGCTACTATTTTTTATTGAGTTTTTTGGTCATGAGTGAAAAATCTTGAGTTATTATAGAAATCTGAGCATTCTGGCATTCCAATAATTATGATTGGAGGAGAAGAGAGCAGAAAAGAAGGTGCTGTTTTCGCCTGAATCTATCTGTGCCAAATTTCAAGAATTAAGCCAAATTTGAATTTCTGTGATTTGGAAGCAGCCTGTGTTTGCATGTGGAGATGAAAAAGGGAAATGGTTGTATTTGTTGTGTCGTTTGTGGTGTAGACAGAGATCATGTACCAAACAGTGAAGTCTTCAGCTTGAAAAGAACTCTCCCTGTAGATCCATTAATATCTTGGTACCACTGGAACCTGCATGTTACATTCACTTTGGTTAAAAACCAAAATGTTGAAGACACCAGTGCTTTGACTGAAAAAGAAAAGAAATAATAATTTCTGGGGTAGAAAAAAAGAGGGCTTCTGGGAGCATTGATTCTTGATTGAAAAGTATTTTTTTTGGGGGGGAGGGGTGGAAGAGAACAGTGAACAATTCAGCTGTAGGTGCATGAGTTTCATCACAACTTTTAGTGGTGGTGGGGCACATAGAGGCCTAATAATGCACCTAATGTTTCTTGTTGTTGTTGTTTTCATTTGTCGACAGACATTTATATAGTGCTTCAAGGTGTGGGCTGTCTTTTCAGAGAGACAGAAGAAGCTTTTGCTGGGAGGAATTTTTATTTGTATATGTTGTGAACGATGAGTAGAGACTTGAAGAAAGAGGAAAAGGGTTCTGCCATGGCTGAGAAGGTTGTGGTGGCTGTTAAGGCAGCTAAAGAGATTCCTAAGACTGCTCTGGTTTGGGCTCTGACTCATGTTGTTCAGCCTGGGGATTGCATCACTCTTCTTGTGGTCATCTCTTCACACAGTTCTGGTAATAATTTCTCACATGTGTTTGATTTCTTTGTAATTTTTTCATGGAATCTTGAATTCTTGCTGTTCCTTGTGTTTTTCTTTTCTTGGTCTCGGTTCATGTCTAAGCTGCAATAATGTGTATGCTTCAATCTTTGTGTTAAGTGGCATTTGCTTCCTTGTGATTCATTACGTTACCATAACCGTTAACGCTGTGGTTTTGTTTTTAGTCCTATAGCGGTGAATGCAAGTCTTGGTTTATTTGTTATGATTGTTGCTCCTTGACAGTTAAAATCATTTTAGGGAAAATAGGTGGACTTGTAACTCAATCCGAAAACTCGACCTTGATGCTCTAGCAAGAAAAACTAGCATTTATACTTCATACATGTCATGTCTCAAGATTTATGCAGGTTTTTGTCTATTGTTTGATTTAAATTTAATGCCTATGTCTTGCTTCTGAACTTCACATGGGGGGTTCCTGCAAGTGATACTGGGACTTTGATGAACTAGGCTCCTCCAACATTTATTACACAATTTCTGTAGTATGGCCATTCATCCCATCCCATCCCTAAACCTATCAAATGTTCCTCCAACGTTAGAGTCGAATGTCAGGGTGTCGGAGCTGGCCCAGATGCTCGATATATATATATATATATATATATATATGTGTGTGTGTGTGTGTATTTTACAGTAAATTTTCCCTAATTTTAGAAAGTTTTCATTATGCACAACTTTATACCGCTGCTGTCCATGTTCAATTTGTTTTCACTAGCTGCACAGATGATAAGTTTTCTTCATTGTTTCCTCATTTTTTGTCTTACTGTTTCTTAATCTTGATGGCATCTCATTCGACCATCGTTATGCTGATATATTTATTACATTTTTCCCATTAATCAGGTAGGAAATTATGGGGCTTCCCAAGATTTGCCGGCGATTGTGCTAGTGGTCACAGGAGATCAAGCTCTGGTACAAATGCAGAACTGAGATCTGATATTACAGATTATTGCTCTCAAATGATTATTCAGCTTCATGATGTTTATGATCCAAATAAAGTAAGTATATGAATATTTGGTTTTTGCAATTTTTTCTGTTGGTTCTTTGCATGAAGACAGTGATGAACAAAGGTTTTCTACTTAAAATTGCAGATGAATTTGAAGATAAAACTCGTCTCTGGGGCGCCATGTGGAGCAGTAGCTGCAGAGGCGAAGAAAAACCAAGCAAATTGGGTTGTTTTGGACAAGTAATTTTTAATATCATTAAGCTTCTAATACTGTTCAAGTCAATCTACTTTTCACTCCTGTGATTTTAGAACATTTTAATATCATGCAGACATCTCAAAAATGAGAAAAAGCGTTGTATGGAGGAATTGCAATGCAACATTGTTGTCATGAAGCGCTCACAACCGAAGGTTCTACGACTAAATTTAGTAGGGACAGCTAGAAAGGAACAAGAAGCAGTCAGCTCCGACGATAACCAATCTTCTGAAAACAAGAGACCCGAAAGGATTGTCTGAATCCCACTCGTGGACCCGTTGTCACCCCGTCGAGTAGCCCGGAGACGTTCTCTACGACTGAAGCTGGAACGTCATCAGTTTCAAGCTCGGACCCTGGAACTTCACCTTTCTTCATCACTGATGTGAAGGACGGCCTCAAGAAAGAGAAGCTACTCGTTACTAAACAAGAACTAGAGATCGATGAGTCCAGTTCAGATTCCGAGAGTGAAACCCTGTCTTCGTCTTCAAGTTTGAGGTTTCAGCCGTGGATGGCAGATATCGTCAGTTCGCGCGTCAGTCCATGGATCATCGTGGAGAAAGCTCCGGACGTTATAGTACTTGTATGCAAAATCCTGCCACCAAAGCTCTGCTGGACAAGCTCTGTAAGCATGATGATGAAGCTGGCTTTCGATCCCCGAGCTACCGGTCTAATCTTGATTTCAGTGGCAGTTTGAGAGAAGCTATCTCGCTGTCGAGATCGGCCCCACTCGGGCCACCACCGTTGTGTTCTATATGTCAACATAAGACGCCCGTATTCGGGAAGCCTCCGAGGTGGTTCACTTACGCAGAACTCGAGCATGCAACGGGAGGGTTTTCGCAAGCAAACTTTTAGCTGAGGGTGGTTATGGATCTGTTCACAGAGGAGTTCTCCCTGATGGCCAGACGATCGCAGTCAAGCAGCACAAGCTGGCAAGCTCTCAAGGTGATCAAGAGTTCTGCTCGGAGGTTGAAGTTCTGAGCTGCGCTCAGCACCGGAATGTTGTTACGTTGATTGGTTTCTGCATCGAGGATGGTAGAAGATTGTTGGTTTACGAATACATCTGCAACGGATCTCTTGATTCTCATCTTTATGGTATGCTTTCGCATTCTATATATTACCTTAGATCAGGAGGAAGTTCTGTTATGTGCCATGACGGATAACATGTATGGATTGGGAACTTACAGGACGCCATCAGAATACGCTAGCTTGGAATGCGCGGCAAAAAATCGCAGTCGGAGCAGCTCGTGGATTGCGTTATCTTCACGAAGAATGCAGGGTCGGATGCATCGTGCACCGAGACATGCGACCCAATAACATTCTCCTTACTCATGATTTTGAACCCTTGGTACTAGCTCTTAACCCTCACTTCAACTCCACCTATGTTGCTTAAATCTCTCTCTCTCTCTCTCATATATATATATATGTGTGTGTGTGCGTGTGTGTGATTTTTCGTGATCTTGCCTGCGTAGGTGGGAGATTTTGGTCTAGCTAGATGGCAACCCGATGGGGAGATGGGAGTTGAAACCCGAGTAATAGGAACATTCGGGTAAATCACTCTTTTTCTGTGCTTGGGACATCAAAATGCTGTTCAAGAACTTCAGACTGATTATATGTCGTCTTTAAAAAGAAAATATTGATTATATGTTAATGCTTTATGAAGGTACTTGGCGCCTGAGTATGCTCAGAGTGGTCAGATCACAGAAAAAGCCGACGTCTACTCGTTTGGTGTCGTGTTGGTGGAGCTGGTCACCGGGCGCAAAGCAGTCGACCTCAACAGACCTAAGGGCCAGCAGTGCCTCACGGAATGGGTAAGACCGCTGTCTGCATCTTAAGCTTTCTATACACCTCACCAAACGATTTGAAAGTGTTTCTAGACTGACCTCTGATCAACTACAGGCACGGCCGCTATTGGAAGCTTATGCTGTTGACGAATTGGTAGATCCAAGGCTGGGAAACAACTATGCAGAGGGCGAGGTTTACTGTATGTTGCACGCTGCATCGTTGTGTATACGTCGCGACCCTCAAGCGAGGCCTCGTACGTCTCAGGTAAGAGGACGATGATCAAACCTGAGATATTGCATGTTTTTACAGAGACAATAAACCTAGGTTACCTGTCTTGGTTAATAGGTGCTTCGGATACTAGAAGGCGACGGGATGGATTCTGGTCAGCTGATGACACCAGGTTTTGACGTGGGCAGCCGGAGCGGAAGGATGTGGTCTGATCAGCAGCAGCTACAACATCAACACCACATGCCAAATGAATTGTCTGGGCGATTTAGCTCGAATCTTTCTCTCAACTAAAGACAATGGCCTTGTGCATCCAAAGTAGTTTCATTTGATGCCATCAAGATTTTTGCCTTGTGTATAGCAATGGTAGTATAAAGTTTCTGTAATCCTCATTGAGATATGATACCCAATTGATTGGTTAGTAATATAAAACATATTTTGGTTACAAACAATCTTCATCTCCAATCAAGTGATGAGTTATACATCATTTCTTCAATTATTCCTAGCAAATAGTCAAGAATGGTAGCGCAGTGTGAAGACAAGGTACATTCCAGATACCCACAGGCGATGCAACGGTGTTGCTCGGCTAGTATTCAGTAATATAGTTTAACATGATATGCAGAAATGAACAAACCACCATTGAATCAATACTGCCAACTACATAAGATTTCCAGTTATACATAACAAAGATACATGAGCAGAAGGTGCAAACCTTTTAAGCACACAGTTTCCTTGCTAGGTCATACAATTTTAAGCATCCAATATTCTTTGAATAAGTTTTGACATGATGCAGGTCATAGCAGCTTCCATCAATACTACCTGCTTTGCATCTAATGAAGTAGAGATTAGGGCTTCCTCATTTTCGACCTTGCGTATCTGAGAAAAAAAATGTATAGTTTCAGTATAGTTACATGATGCAAGTACCAGATCAGGTAAAGTGGTAGAGTGGTTAATAAAAACTGAGGCCAAAGGTATCAGATTCAAATCTATCGTCATGCGGTTGGTAAAAGTTTATTATCCAACAAAAAACGGGCAAGATTAGGTTAGTGTGGGTACTCTATATGCATCCCACCGCGGTCAGAGGATGGCAGCGTGCTTCCTTGAAGCGAGTTCATTGCCTCTGTTGCATGTTCGACTCCCTGTTAGAGAGAGAAACACATGTTTTCATTTAGGCTTTGCACGGATGCTAAAACAGGAGAAAGGAAGCCTTCATTTTTCACAAATGTTGACAAGGGCCCATACCTCGAAATCAGCAAATGCAACTGGCATTCCACCTCTGGCACGAACCTTAAGGCTGTTGAATCCTTCATATCTGAAATCAAAGAGAAATAAACTAGTGACATTCCTATTTTACGAAAAGAATTGCTAACAGTGTGCATGTGTTGGCCTAGTGGTAGAGTGGTTAATGCCCGAGGTCAAAGGTCGTTCGAGTCCACCTTGACGAGGCCTTTAAATTTATGTATTTATTTGACCAAAAAAATAAAAATAGAGCATCAGGTACTGAATTCATATCAACCTAAGTATTGTTTTGTGTGTGTGTTGGCCTAGTGGCAGAGTGGTTAATGTCCGATGCCAAAGGTTTCGGATTCGAGTCCACCGTGACGTGACCTTTAAATTTTTGCATTAAATTGACCCAAAAAGAAAAGAATTGCTTATAGTTATATTTTCACTCTTTTGTGTGCGTGTTGGCCTAGTGGTAGAGTGGTTAATGCCCGAGGCCAAAGGTCTTGAGTTCGAGTCTACTGTGGCGTGCATTTAAATTTATGTATTTAATTGACCATAAGAAAAAGAAAAAAAAGAAAGAAAAGAACTGCTAAGACGTCAATCTTACAGGAAGTGCAGATGATTGACTAAGAGAAACAACATATTTTGTTCGTTTTCATAAGTAACAATGCAAGTCATAATATTCCTCCCACAGGCAACTTACTGGGAAAGAAGTTGCTTCAGTTCCTCTTCAGTGCAGGTTGGACCTAAACTAGCAATAAACAAGGTAGAGCATGCACCGTCTGGTGCCTTTTCAGCTTGTTCCTAAGAAAGCATTCATACAATCAATCATCATTCATGAGTGTTAAATATTTGTAAGGAAAATTACTTTAGAAAACATAAGTGTAACCTATTTACTTACACTCTCTTGAGCAAAAGCATAATTACCATAGCCTGTTTGTTCGCTACTGTCAATGCAGGGCTTTGTTTTATTAGATTAACAACAAGAATGAAGAAGGCTAGTTGAACACAAAATTCCAGGGAATAACCATATTAGATTATGACAAGGAATAACTGCTGTGTTAAACAAGTCTAACCTTTTCTCAGCTGCTGAAGTGTCTTGGTTCCCCTCATCAGGGTTGGTGGCTGGGTCATCAGAATCACCGTCTCCTGGAAATAAGAAATATAATCTTGTAATGTCCAAAGACCCAAGTAACTCAAATGAGAGCTTTATTATAAAAAAAATGCCAGGGAATAACGCAATCTGCGAAGATTCAACATAAGTTCACAATTCTATTACTTGTACTTGTACCCTTACACTTTCTTCATGGATATGAAAAGATTATTCCCCCTACGGATATGTACCCCTCTGCCAAGCCATCCCAAGAATTGAATTGTCTGTGGAGTTGCAGCATAGGAGTATGTAAATAAACAGAGAAGAGCACAGAATAGTTACCATCCTCGCTAGATGATTCCCTAGCGTCAGTCTCAGAATTCGTTCTTCTGTCAATGACAACATATGGACCACTTCCTGTTAACAGCAATTACAATAGTCAACCATCTTTCACAGGTATGAAATATCACATAATAAAAAATCACTCACTGGGGACTAAGAATATCTATAGCCTTTTGAGTAAACAAGACGACACAAGTAGCTCACCCGGTGTAAGTTTTCTTCTAGAATTTGATCTTGCCAGTTCAATGTGCAAAGTGGAACCAGATTGAGGATCAAATTTAACACCCTGTAGATATTCGTCCAGTTTTTACTATTTACCAAATTATCAACTTACAAGTGTATATCAATATGCAATATATGTACAAATGAAAAAGAAGAAAAAAACAGGATTTGGAATGTGTTCTCCCAAGGTTTTCCCAGATATCCGCAAAGCTGCCAATTTCAAAGTATAACTTAATATACCAGACTACCTAAGTTCCTAATAGTGTTAAATAAGTAAGAGATGATAGCTGAGGCACGGAAGATTAGAATTTTGCATATCTGCAAGTCTACATATAATAAAAGCAAAATCTGGCAATACATGTATTACCAGAAAGGATAGAAAAAGCAGCTTTCAAGATTTATCGCTGGACAAGGAGCATAAAGCTTTTTGATAGAATTGATCAATCTATTTTTTACATCCAAACTAAAGAAAGGTCCCCAATTTTTTAAGTTCTAACTTGACTTTCTTTCACTCATTTCTAACAAATTAGTACAATGACATGACAGTTCACTAGCAACTTATCACAAATAAAACGAAAAATGCAAAGAAAGGAGGCGGACAAGCACCAGAAGTAGCCTATGGAAACAAATTTCAAATTTAAAACTCACATTCAGAGAATGCAGGGCTGCCATTGCCGCTTGATGATTCACAAAGGTCGCGAATGCCACAACCTGTCCCACTCCAGAGAAAGATTGAAGTTCGAAAATTCATCACAATCCACAGAAAATAACCAAGCTTTTCATACTATATAAGAAACTATTTACTGATGGGATCACATTTTCCGATTAATCCAGAAAAATAAATAAAAATAACGCTATCCAATAATCAGTGAGAAATTTTGAACCTGATTAGTTAGAAGCGAAGAGAAATGAAACCTGATTGCCACGTCCGGTGTATTTGAGCTGGCAGGACTCGAAACCGGGACGGCGGCGGAAGAGGTTGTGAATCTCGCGCGCCTTCACGTCGTCGGGGAGACCGGAGACGAACAGGGTGTTGATTCCGTTTCTATCGCCGGGGGCGTAATTGTATTCGAGAGGAGGCGCAGCCAGGTAGAAAGGCTCGTAGGGCTGCGGGTGAGCCATATCGGAAAATAGAAAGCGACGGGGAAGAATCTCAGTTCCCGGCGGAGAGAGGGTGGGGTGGGATTCTGCGGGTGTATGTTTTTCTTAATTTTGATTTGGGCTGATTGGAGTCCAATTGTGCCAGTAATTATTGGGCTTAGTAAAGAAGTAATTTTGGCCCGAGTTAATTGGGTCTCAATTGAAGTTAAAATCGTCTTTTTTTTTTGTCAATTAATATAGAAATTTTAAAGGCCGAGATAATTAACCACTCTACCACTGCGCCAACACACACACACACGAAGTTAAAATCGTCTAATGTTTGTACATGTAATAGAACTAGAGGTGATTATTACGAAATTCTATACGTTGAAAACGAATTTAATTGATTTGAGCACACTGTTGCATAGGAAAATTCTATAAATTTCTTCGAGCTGGATGAGCTTTAGTTGAAAATCTAAAACGA
Organism: Salvia rosmarinus; assembly: GCA_036937905.1. Classification (NCBI taxonomy): domain Eukaryota; kingdom Viridiplantae; phylum Streptophyta; class Magnoliopsida; order Lamiales; family Lamiaceae; genus Salvia; species Salvia rosmarinus. The sequence goes on from CM072822.1 coordinate 713,799, forward strand.
GTTGAACCCAAATAGTTGGGTAATCCTTTTAATCATTGACATCGAAACTAAAATTGTTTTAAATACACCATGGCAATTCGACATGCCATGCCATGCCAATTTTTCGGAGCTGAAAAATAAACGAGTGGCACCATTGATACGAAATCGATAGTTCGAAATTTTAGACAATATTGCTTGGATTGTTCAAGATATAATTGATGGGGACAAAATAGTTTAAAGTTATATTTACCCTTCTTTTAAAGATTAACTAGTTTCTTTATCAACCCATTAATTTTACAATAATATCATTATAATGTTACATGGAACATATATAAATTTCAATAGAACAATTACAATTGTGAAGAAGCCTTTTACATTTGAAACGAGAAACGAATTTAAATTGATTTCAATTTTTCAGGACTTTCTTTTTCAGATCTTACATCGGCTAATTTTATATTTTAGAGTTTTCTCAAAAGTTTTGTCAGTTTTGTAACATGAGATGTCAAACGATACAGATAAAATGTCAGAACCCAATTTATATTTTTGACGTGTATGTGAAGAAAAAACTGAAACAAATTTTAGAGAGTGAAACTATTTGTATTATATTTTTAGAACTGAATTGAATAAATTTGCATTAACCTTTCGTGTTATTGCCTACAGTAAATCATGGGGGATGATTTCAATTTTCAAGTGTGTTCATGAAGTTTTTGTGATTGGTATAAAGTATTATTTCAATTCATTTGTTTATAGAAGATACTAGCTCAAACCATATAAATAGTGTTAGGCTGGAGATGGAGGTTTTTGGTATATATCATGGTTTGGTCTTGAAATGGAATCTCCGAAATTAGATTATTGATTGGTAAAAATTACTCTCCCGTCCCACCCAAAATAGCCGATTTTTTTGACACAGTTATTTAGGAGAATGATATAAAGTTATTAAAAATGATAACAAGTAAATATGTCACACAACTTTTGAAGAGATAATTATTTCCTAAAAATAAAACAAATCATCTTAGATGGAACAGTCTAAAAATGAATACATGTCATCTTGGATAGAACAAAGAAAATATTAGTTAAAACGGCCAAAGTGAATCGGGAACCCTAACATATAAAATTGTTCATGGAAATGAGCATTCTCTCTGGATGATTTCTGCCATTCCATTTTTATTGCATTATTACTGCATACCAAGCATGATCTGTATTTAAACGTATAGCAGTTCATATGCTACTGGCTCATTACACCAGAAAATGGCCTCATGGATTGGTAGGTTGGTTACAGCAACTAGAAACCTAAATCTCAAGTTTCACGATTCAAACATAATTGACGAACTAGATTTTCGAAACTAAATAAAACAGAGGATTCAGCTAAATATAATTGAGGGAATTGAAATGCAGCTACACGCAACACATTAAACACAATATCAATAACGCTTCACATTTTGAACTCAAACTGCTTATCAAGAAAAATAAATTAAGAGAGTTATTGAACAAATACATCTCACGCGTACAACAGAATTAAAAAATTTCAAAAATTCAACAAAGACAGATAATCATCACCTGATACGATTCGATACCATCCGTGGATTTTTCAAATCACCAGTGCCAGTGGAATAGAAGAGGATGAACACGAACCAAAACGAACGGCGAAAAAAAAATTCAAGAGGAAGGCGGATTGGCTGACCTCAACAGACCTGCGGCTTCCTCATCGGGCGACAAATTGTCGGTCCTCCTCAGGGCGGCGTGGACCAGCACCAGCACCACCGCCACGAGCAGCGAGCTCAGGATCTCCGTCGTCGCGCCGGTGAACAGGAGGACGAAGATCGTGAGCACCGCGAGCACGATCATCACGACCTTGTCGCTGACGAGGCGGCCGAAGATCACGAGCGGCTCGTCGCGGAGGAAGTAGAGGAAGAGCCACACCGTCATCATCGCGAGGAAGACGATGAGCGAGATCGGGTGCCAGAGGAGGCTGAGGAACACGATCACGAGTGCGACGAGGACGTAGTTCATGCTGAAGTAGGCGAGGTTCGTCTTCACACGCGCCATCGCCTCGCGGAAGGACCCCGGCAGGCCGAAGCTGTGGATATCGACCATCTCGCGCCACGGGCGGCGCGTGCCGAGGCCTTCCTTGATGCGCTCCTTGGCGCGTGAGATGTACTCGCGGTTGATGTTGGTGCCTGGAGGGGACGACGAGGTTGGGATGGTGCCGTAGCTCGCCATTTTTCCGGCGTCGGCGATGAGGAATTGGGAACTGTGTTGTGATGGGGGTTTAGAGAAAGGGGGAAAATTGGAAAGGGGAGCAAAAGGGAGGGTGTAAATGAAGAAGCGTGGACGTGATGTAGGGAATAAATTATTCGGGGAACTAAATGAAGAGCAGAAGAAACTTGGTCGTAATCTATATAAATCAATATTGATCGTGTATTAATTATTTTATATTTTTCATTGTATATATTTGCTCACTACATGTGCTCAATAAATATAACTCTCATTCATATATTTTTTCTACGAATTTGGACTTATATAAACAATTAACGAACTACACCTAAAATTAAAATCGGGTGAGCCGACGACTCATAGACAGTGGCTTGGTTAAGGAAACCCACCGAAGCCGTAGCGAAAGCAAGTCTTCATAGGGCACTTGTCATTGCCTATGGACTCGAACATGGGTGATCTATCCATGACCAGAATGAAGCTTGGGTGATGGTCATATATTAAATATATATGGTCGATTATTAAATTATGACAAGGAGAATATGAGTCTAATAATAGTGGAAAATTTTTCCCTTCAAAAAAAGAAAATAATAAAAAGTGGAAAATGAGAAGAAAAAGAAAACATATTTTATATAGTCAAGATGTGTGGTGCATTAATACCCATTATGTGAATAAAAATGATTATTATTGCAAATTGGAAATTCCTCCAAACCTAACAATCAACATATTTTGAATTCTATGCCCTCACAAAAAATTGGTACCAAACATTCTACACGAAAGTATGTAATTATATGTAGTAAATATTTAACCTAAAATATAAATAACTTAATTTGTGTATATAGACCAGGTTGGTATGACCATATTCATATAAGTTCTAAGTTCACAAGTTATGTAATTTATAATGAAATATATCATAATATAATGTTGCAATCAATTGGAAATTAGGGGCCGGTCTGATTGTAATCTCCTCCTCTATTGCCCATGGGATTTGCTTAACTTATCTTTATACCATTTTTAAATGCAACATAGTATCGAATTAATAATTCAATTGACCATATCGAACCAATGAATCTTTCTCTTGGAAATGTGTACCGATAATTTAGTTTTCTTGATACAAAAAAAAATAGATAGAATGGGCAAGACTAATATTTGGGTTCTTGATTAATTTGTATTTAGGGCCCCATTTCCTTACTACTATATTTGTCCCATTTAAAATATCTCATTTTTCTTTTTAGGTTGTCATAACATTAAAAATGTCTCATTTTATTTTAGAAAGTAATTATCTCTTCAAAAATGTGTGACTCTATCAACTTTTTATTATTTTAATTACTTTATACATTTCTCTTAAATGAGATGAAAAGAGTATATCTGAGTTTGGTTTTCGTGTTTTGAAATCGGCTCCATGGAACTTTCTTTATGGAAAAAAGGTTTTGAAAAATAAAACAAATGAGAAGATAAATAATAACAAAAATAATAATAATGTAATTTTAGGCCCCATTTCCTTACTACATCAACGAAAACGACTTCTAAAAGTGAAGACGTATCATATGTTGCAATTATTACTTCCATCATTTTATTTTGTTAAAGATTCAAATATCAATCATGTGTATTATAATCACACCCTCAAAATTAGGGGTGGGATTCGGTTTAATTTCGGTTAACCGAAACCGAAATCACTTTAAATAGCTAACCGTAACCGATAGGAATCGGTTAGTCGGTTCAGTTAGCGGTTAACCGAAATTAAAATTAATTTTTTAAAAAATTAAAAAAATATACAAAATACAAAAATTAACCGAAAATAACTGAGATTATTTTAAATATTACAGAAATTATAATATTAAATTAAATAATTTTTACTTAATAATTAAATAAATAAATAAATTTCGGTTAATCGGTTATAACCGTCGGTTAATCGGTTATACCCGATAACCGAAATTCACTTGAGTAACTGATACCCGAACCAAAACCGAAAAAATCGGTTTTATCGGTTAACCGATAACCGACTTTTTCGATTTCGATTCTCGGTTAACCGAAAACCGATACTCTTTTAAGCACCCCTACTCAAAAGGGCATGTGAAAAGTTTAAATAGCGAAAATTTTATCTTAAAAAACTCTTCGAAATATCCAAGCAAAAGAGAAACCCCAAAAGATGGTGAGTGCAAAAAAACAATTAAGTAAAAATAAATAATATCCAATCTCTGAAAAATAAACTAGGGTTGGTTGTATAAAGTAGCAACACATTTCCAACTAATCCCCTCACATGGGTATGGGCTTTTGGGCCTTTTCTTGTTGGAACCAAATGTGGATAAGACCGCACTCATCCCAGTGGGGCCCATTACTATTATCTAGTCGGCAAGGCACCAATCATAAGGCCTTAACTTTCACCACGTGGCATGTTTCATCCAATAATTTATATTATCATAAGACTTAGAAATTTAAATAAATACAAGTACTAACTTTCATAGAAATCAATATTATTATGGGGGGCCTCCAGAAAAGTCTATTGTCACGTGTCCACAAAATTGTAAATTGGTCAATGCTTAACTGCCTTTGGTAAGAACAACTCTGATTGGTATAATTCCAAATCAAGAAATGTGTGGATCATTGGATTATGTAATAATATATACTTATCTAAAAATGTCCACATTTTGACTCCACAAGCAAGAGTTTGCATTTATTACTGACCACTGGTGGATTGTACTCATTACACAAAATATGTTAATTCTTCTTCTGTTTAAATAGAGAGTTTGATCAGTCCATCTTTCCAATAATCACAACATAGTTTGGGATCGTGTGTGTTAGTCTAGTGGTAGAGTGGTTAATCTTTCGGTAGAAGGTCTCGGGTTCGAGTCATGAAGTGATCTGGCCTTTAAAATTTCTATATTAATTGACAAAAAAAAACATAGTTTGGGATCTCGTTTGTATCCCAATATCATATTTCATAGCATACATATTATAATACGACAAGATCACTTTACCCGTGAAGGGTATTTAATGTATATGATTAAGTTGGATATATAAAATTAATCTAACTTAATCAAATGTTTACTTTTAAGGATTAACATTTGAGGATCCTAAAGTTCAGGATTATTTTAATCCTTTGAATTGTTCACCGTTAATATTAACACAACCAATATAGATAAGATTGAAATAATCATCCAAATAAAGGGAGAGTTATTTATCCAAATTTCAATCCTCCACCAATCATTTGGAGTAAATAAATGATTGTTAGATAAAAATTATCTTATCGCATATTTAAGACAAAAACTTGGGTGAGCTCCGCCTCACCGTGAGCTCACCCTTGTTTTTTGTTAAAATAAATATATATTAATTATGATGAGTAAGGATAATTAGATTTTGTTAATGTATAATTAAATTTATTAATTTTTAATTATAATTTTAATTCAAAATTAAAATTTATTAATTCATAATCATGATTTATTAATTCATAATTGAGATTTATTAATTAATAATTAAGGTTTATTAATTCACAAGTAGGGTTTATTAATTCAAAGTTAGAGTTTATTAATTCACAATTATGATTTATTATTCAAAATTAGGGTTTATTATTTTCAATTAGGATATATTAATTTAAAATTAGGGTTTATTAATTCCAAATAGGGTTTATTAATTCACGATTATGATTTATTATTTCACAATTAGAGTTTATTAATTCAAAATTAAGATATATTAATTAAAAATTATTATTTATTAATTTACAATGAAATTTTATTAAACTAATTATTTAATACATTAGAATAAATTTAATTAATTAGGATTAATTAATTAAAATTAATTAATGAAGGAGTGATCTCAATGCGCACGCACAGAAGACCATTCTCATATTTAATCCATCAAATACTTAATCATTTAAAATGAAAAGCAAACCCTTCATGTATGCACTAGTAAAAAAGAGACGAGATTAAAAGTAACCGATCTCATATTGTCATAATGAGGTCTACATTCAGTCATTTACAAGGTTAACACTGAGCAAACGGGTTCCATTCAAACGAAGACATACAAATTCGATGGCCAAAGCATATATTCAGTTACTTTCACAAAAAAAATATGTACACACTTGCACAGCCAGAAAAATTTGAAAGCTATACCTTGAATTCAAGTCACAATTCCTTGTCATCGTGAGAGACAGATACATCCAGACTGTTACCAATGCCACCATTAGAATCTGGAGAGCTATTGATAGGGAGAGCTTTATTATGAGTCACAATGGCATCCTTCAATTTCTGGAGCTGCATAATAGTGCAAAGCATAATTTTGTTTAGCTACGGATAAGAGAGACATAACGTTTGAAGAACTTATAAGTTGTCAAAATGTTTGGATAATTAAACTTATAAGCTAGAGAAAGAATCGTGAGTTATTGAGAGAAAATCATAGTTAGAGGGAGAAAATTGACGAGCTGTGAAGTTGATAGTGTATATATAGAAAATAACGAAACATAGTAAGATTATTTTGATAAATTCATTATTAGTTATAAGCTTAAGAAAATATAAGTTGGGAATGAAGTACTTATTTTAGGTGAACTTATAAGCTGTTGGAACTTATTTCACAGCTTATAAGTTGTTTAAGAACTTATTTTGTCAAACACTTTGCATGAGCTTATAAGCTCCTAAACAGTTTATAAACTGTTTTGAAGAGATTATAAGCTTAGCCAAACACCCTCTTAGATAGCAAGCCTAGAAGTAGAGATCATTTAGTGTCCAAATTGACCTAAGGCAAAGGGATCAAGCAATAACATGGAATCACTCTATTGTCGATAGACACATGTTCGTTTGGTCACATAAAATATTTAGCTATGAGTTTTCTCGGTTCGGTCTTGTCCAGCTCGTTGGCATGATGTTAACTACATGGACCTATAGTTTGCTTATATATACATATTGTTTTCTTTTCTCGTTTTGCAAAGAACAAAGACCATATGAAGCCACAAAGCCAAACTTGGGGGCTGCAAAACTGATTTGAAGGCTTATTTATATATAAAGAACTGTGTGAGGTATTACCTTGGCAAGAGAGCATGAAAATGAATCGACCAGTCCATCAGCTCCCTTATAGAAGTGAAAATATGGAAGAACCTTTATATTTAGGCTTTTGCAGAGGGGCTTGTTCTCATCGAAGTTCACCTTAAGGAAAATAATTTCAGGGTGTTGCTCGGCAATCCTGCAGATCTAAACTCAAGGACATCAGCAGACAGATACAATCTTAATATTTATTCGTTCAAAGAGAAATAGCAACTTTGTAGCTGAAACGAAATCCAACGACGACCTATATGACAGCTTATGAACATTTAATATAAAACCAATACTTACATGACTCACTAAGAAGCAAAGAAACAGAGGTCAGACAGAAGAGCATTAAACTATTTTGACAGTCGAAGCAACAAAAGCTGAGAAACTATCAGTCACTACAGAGGTAAATTGAAATTAGCTACTGGAAGACATTTCATTTATTTGAGAGAATAAACTAATCCTCATTCTGGCACAATTAGATTCATGTGATAATAAGGCTTCCACCGCAAATGCTGAAGTTCCACAAAATGCCAAGAGGAATTGAATCTAGAGCTAGCATGAAATTTCATTAACCGATGATTACATATGACTGGCTATTTCTGTGATCACAGACGAATACCTAATTTGACTTCGTTTAGAAATATCACTGCAATCATGAAGTAGGGATAATGCCAAATGCTGGAAGCACAGCCAACAGGTAAGTCAAAATAAGACACTTACTTTGGGAAATAGGGCTCGACAAGAAGCACACCACGCACCAAAAAATTCAACGATGACCAACCTATCTCCGGCCTGACTCAAAGCATCTACAAATTCTTGAGTTGAATTAATGTCAATCATATTCAGGCCAGCGTTCTTTTCCCACCACTTTGGCTTATCGGTTTCAGCTGCAGCAGCTTGAGCCTGTTAATTCATCACAAGACATTAGCTAGGGAGACAGAGAGCACCACCTGACACATGATGCTATGAAGAAGACCAAATCTAAGAGACCGATCAAACATCGATCATTTTGTTTTCCGGTGAAGGTTAATAACATAAGACACAATCCCAATTAGGCAATTAGGAACAAGTATCCTGCAAATTTGATTCCATCCCCAAATTCTTCCTTATCTAGCAAATAACAAAGTTTCAAGGTATAGCCATCCTTTCATCTCATGATTCTATCTTGAGGAATCCTACCAATACCATCACTACACTGAGACACTCACACACACACAAATTGGCATCTTAGCATACGAATTTTGCAATTGAATGCACGAAAATTATTCCAAATTATTCGTAATCTTCACCCTGATATCCCCTCATAACTCAAGCTCACAAATTTTCAAGTAAAACTAGAAAATCTAATGTACAAACTCTATCCCAATATACATCTCCATATTTTCTTACCAAAAGAAGATTCAGAGCACAATCTAACATAACCCAAAATTAACATAGTCTGCAACACTAAACGCTTTCTAAAAGAGGGAAAAAGAAAAACTTATCATCTGCCCAATCAGCAATCAGAAAATAGTAGGCGAGAAAGACGGAATCTTTTTCACCTTTAAGAAGAAAATTCCTCTTTTTTGAGGTTTAGCAGCAAACGAATATGAAATTCCGCCATTTCTTGAACTTGGTTTGCATTCGCCTGTAAGCTGAAGATAATAAATCCGACTTGAACCCACAGAAATTCTTGAAATTTCATAAAAATTTTGTGGGACGACAGACTTCCCCAGCATATTGCAAACAATCTTTCACTTTCCTGACAATTTTTCTGAACTGTATCGTAAATATTTGTGGATTGATATGTTGCAAAACATAAAAATAAAAATACTTGAAAACTATTAGGATAGAGAAAGGGAATTAAAAATTAGAAGATTGTAGGTCTGCTTTGTTTATATCAGCGCCAACCCCGACACAAGAAAATACCAAATCGTACAGTCAAACGTAATCAAATGCAATATAGTGCAATAGATTAGAGTTGTTTTTTCTTTCTTTTTCTCACAGCAAATATAGTAGTCCCTCCATCCCAATAATAATGACTTCTTTTTTTATGCATAAATTAAGAAGAATTATGTTTTATATATAAAGTAATGGATGACATAAAATTCGAGATACTTTTTAGTGGAAAAAACGTTTTCTTTTTTAAAACAGACCAACTTAATTGACAACCCAAAAAAGGAAACGTACAAACAATAATGAGACGAAAGGAGTAGAAGATATTAATTAGATCGAACATTACAGTTGATAATTTATCGACATTATATTAATTTATATCAAAAGTATATTAAAAGAAGGTTGCACTTTTTGGTACTTAAAAATCCATGTCGAAATTTTGATATAATAATTACCTATTTTGAATTTTATTGAGTAATCATCTAGTGTCCAAGTCCGAATTATAAAAATATTATGACATTATATACTTCATTGTCTATAAATTGCATAGGGTAGAACGTAGAAAGTTTTTCTACCTAATTCAAATTTCAAAATGATATCCGGTGCAAATCATAGTTTTGTTGGCTTTCTTTGTGTTCGAATCAAGAATATGAGCACCAATTTTGAGATTCTGTTTCTTCAATACAATGAAAAATCATGTTTCCAAGTTATTATCCTACGTTGAATTCACTAGTATCTGAATATTTTATGTAATACAATGAAAAATCAGGTTTCCAAGTTATTATCGAACGTTGAATTCACTAGTATCTGAATATTTTATGTAAATCCAAATAGTCGATTCTCACGAATTTTGGTTGGTCACAGATAATTGTTCTCACAAAATTTGATCCATTAACTCGGTGCATATATAATCAGAAGATATATAAATTCCAAAAGAGTTATTAGTATATAAATACACAAACTTTGATGTGATTTTGATTTTACACACAAACTTTAAAAGAAATATATAAATACACGAACTTTGATATAATTTTGATTTTGCATACAAATTTTAAGAGGAATATATAAATACACGAATTTATTAATAATAATAAATTAATCACAATTTAGTTTTTCGACCAAATTGAAACTGACATTGCATTAGATATGATGAGTTATAACGATGAGAAAAAAAATTAATAAATAAAATATAAAAGAAACATTTACACTTAGTAAAACACACACATTGACTCATTAACACACAAAACATATATACATCTTACGAGAAAGAAAGAAAGAAATATAATACAAACTGACAAACACAAAAAAAAGAAGAAAACATTTCAAATCTTAAACCATCATTTGTAAATGAAATAAACAATAAACAAGTAAACTACTACAAATGTATTCTTCTTCTTCACAAACAAATTTTAAGATTTTCATATCGTTGTCAACTCATTATATCTAATATCATGCCAGTTTCAATTTGAACAGAAAAATAAATTATGATAAAATTATTATAATTAATAAGTTCATATATTTGTATACTCCTTTTAAATTACAGTGTGCAAAACCAAAAGTTCATGTATTTATATACTTCTTTTAAAATTCATATGCAAAATCAAAATTCATGTATTTATATGCCAATGAGCAATAACCCATTCCAAAATAATGCCTACAAAATCTAATCTCTTAAGTACCTAAACAGAGCTTCTAGCTTCATTTTCTAGAATAATTTGCGAGTTCTAACAGCCAGTTCTATCATTTTCATGCCTCCTACATTCCCAGAATTTACATATATTCATTACAACTTCGTGTCTGATTCTAACTATAAAAAGATGCAGTTAGATAAAATCAAGGTCATTCTCCAATGCAACACAATGTATAATTCACCTGTTAATTGTTTATTGGACCCAGTGATCACCGATTTCAAATCTAAGATTAAAATAAAATATAACATGAATAAATAAAAATCATGTCACAGTCCGACGCAATGCTACCAAACTGAACATAGACATTCGATTTATATAGAAATTGATTATTCTAACACAAATAATTTGATAAGAAATACAGAGCTAATGGAATGCCTTCAAATCACGTACTGGGAAAAACTGGAGAATTAAACAAAACTAGAGCTTAAGAACATTATAAATCACAATCAAAACACAGAAACCATCCCAACAGACATACAGCTAATTTTGTTCTTACATAGGCAAATTTAATGGTTTCATATATTGCCCACAAAGCATCTTCCCAGATGGACAAGAGTGTTGCTAGTCTAGTATCAGTATAATCAATCAAGTCTTGCAACAAAGAAAAAGTAACAAGAAATCGTCGTTCAGCTACTATGCCAATCCATACAATCTGTAACTGTTCTAGCAAGACACTGATACATCAAGTCCCCCAAATATTTGAGATGAATAGCAAAATATAAATTTGGAAAAGGTCTCAAGAGCACCAAATTGTTAGAAGGCAAAGCATGAGTATTGAATAGATTAGAAGGCTAGAAAACACATGCACCAAAATCAGTAATAAAAGATATCAGACTGAAAGACAAACATATGAAAAACTTTCAGGACTAAAGAAATACAATTCGATTTGAGTGCACTTGCCAAAGTGCTACTAGAAAAAAGTCTAATTTAATTGAATACTATGATGGTGAAATCAATAATATGATATAAACTGTTGTTAATATTACTATCATTGTAATGCTGTTTACTTGTATTAAATCTGTCTCCCAACCATTTCACCAGCAAGCTCAAAGAAAAATGACCCAGCCCCCAAGTGATAATAAACGAAAAACAAAATAGTTGAATGGCAGCTTGCTCATACCAGATCCCACAGCAGTTACATGCCAAAACACTCATGCTCTTTTTTTTAATGATGTGAAGCTTTTTACTTGAGTAGCGAACTCAAAACTGATTTTAAATCATAGAACATTCGTAGACCTAAATTTTAGAACAGCCACAGGTGAGAAGTACTTTACCTGACACACTTACCACAGGTGCTGGAGAGTTTTTGTAAAAGCAGCAATGACTCCTCATCTGCAAGAAACCCGAAAGACATTAAAACAATTTTTTAGACAACGGGAGGAAAAACAAAGAGACTACATTAGAGAAAAAGATACTTTACGAGGCATAAAGATTTATTTCTTATTATTATGTGGAAGGATCTATAGAAAATAAATATATTTATAGAAAGTTCTCACACGATATAGCATCACTAAGTCTTATAAGATGGTATACAGAATCCAACAGCATAATACCAGAAAACTCTCTCTCTCTCTCTCTCTCTCTCTCAGTACAAAGGAGCACAACTGAACAAACTTCTACCTGACTCCATTAAAATCTTAGATACCCAGCATATTTCTCATGAAACCTGCATCACAGTTTATACATTCTCGTAATATTGCAAAGTTCATCTTCAGCTCTCAATCAACTATGTCGCGCCTTTATCTCAGAGAAAGCATCGCAAACTATTGATGACCATAAGCTATTTAACGTCGGGACTTCTCAACCATTCCTTTTATCATCATGGAATATGGCAAAACATACCCGCAGCAGCTTCCAAAGAATGTTATTTTAACCGAACTTTTGATCACCTCAGAGAGCTAACTTACCATTCAACTTATCCAAAATTGATAATGAAAAAATGGATGAAACCTAAATTAGTCAATCTTTCAGCTCTAGATCGAGAACACACTGAGAGACGATGTTCAATCCATTCCCATAAATGTGAAACCCATTTCCGAATAGAAGATCCTAGCAGGTAAATCTCATAAGTGAAACAATTGATCCTGCAACCAATTCATTTGATTGAACAGGTTGCAATCTCATTAAAACTAACCACTGAATATTTCAGTGTTGGTAAAGTAGAATATAACCACCATAATGATTCACTTATCCAGTTCATATTCCACAAATCAATGGTTGATTCCCGCCCAACTCATGCAGTAGACATACAGATACTATCACAGACAACAAATTGCATATTATTCCTGGAGACTGGAGAACCCCAATAAGATGCCAGAAGGATTCTAGGTCGTTGAATTAATATATAAATAGTTATATTCCAAAAACTGCTACTCCATTCTGTACGCCTCAGCACTACTAACCAACTAAAATGCCTACCTGCCACAGAAACAGGTAAGTGTGTTTCCTGCTTATTGAGATGCCTAAGGTGAGAAGCTCAAACAAAAATATTTTTCCTCCTTAGATGTCTCATCTTCTCATTCTCACTATATCCAGAGCCAAAGTAACATTTGTATGCATAAGAAAGCAGTTTCTAATTACGATAACCATGGGTAACCTCCTTCCATTTCAAGACTGCTGGTCTGCATCACCTCATCCTTGTCGCCAATTTTGATAATAAAAGATGGAGGTAACTAACTACAAACTTAACATAGCATGGCTAACACCGAATATCTGATTCGCTCTCCACTTATCAGACTATATTCAGCATAAGGAACAATTTTAAGCAAGAAGCTAAACTAGACTGAAAGAAACAACTCGGCATGGGTCAAGGCAGTTCCAGAACAAGAGTACTAAAGCATAAGCAAGATTTACAGGGGGGAGGGAGGGTGTTCTTAAAGCACCTGAACACAAAATTAGACATATAAATTGCAAACCAATCAGGAGCAGTACCCAAAAAGCTGGAGGACGATACTTGCCTATGAAGTCAACTCAGCTTGCATCATTCAGCTGCTCACCACCATCAGTTTTTCCATCCTTCGTGAATCATTCTGATGCATAGAGGACCTTGCTTACTGAGGACGTGAGATAACTACTTTACTAGATAATTACATCACCAGGGAAGCATAGAGGAACCTTAGAGAGGTTCTCTCATCTGAGTGGATGATATAACCTACTTCATGTTAATTAGACTGGAGAGCACGACAAGCTTTTGATTACTAACCCGAACAAAATAGTATGTATAGTAACAATATGCAGACCCAAAGTGAGTCTTAGAAGAATATTCGCGAGTTTTTATACTCTAATTCTACCAAGAAATCACCTAAAGATAGCTTGGGAAAGTTTCATATCCCACTTCTCAAATTCCAATGAAGCACTTTCTAGTAATTCCTAAAAAGAAGATAAACCTACATACCTAAAAAGATCAGTAGAAGTTGAAAACAAGATACTTCTAATGACCAAAAACATACACGCTAGAGTTTCCTGTTCTTAGGAAAATTAACAGCATGCAGCAAAATTCACCTAAACATAAACCTTTCAAATTTCATTGTGGTGTTGCCACCTCCTTAGCAAATCGTCAACAACCAATAACAAGCTAAGCGAAAAAGATGATACAATCTAAGAGTCAAAACTCAACTAGAACCGTGGAGAACCACGCCAAAGTCTTCAGTCTTCAGTCTTCCACTGCATCTAATTCATTTATATTTCACTCAGAGGGTGTGAAGAATAACTTATTTCAGCAGTATGTTTTTAGGCTTAGGAAATGATACGCCAGCTAAGAGATGCCTCCGCAGATGCTCAAAAGATTTCTGTGTTCTGACGCAAACCTTATCCAAGCAAAAGAAGATGGGTTGCGAGAAAGAACAAAACAATCCTCAAAACTAAAATAGAAATTTGATCTCAATCGGATCCATTTGAAGCAGAAATTAAAATCCAAATTTTAGATGACACTGACTCAAATAAATCCTAAGAAGCACCATAATGTCCATTATAATTCAATAACTATTTCCTGTCAAAACACAGAGGTCTATATAACTCTTTTCTGAATCAGCTAATTCGTAGATAAGACTTCACACAATCACAATTATTTTAACCTGGAGAACAAAGCCATCAACAACTTCGGAAAAACCAATTCAAAAACTAATTTCAAATTTTTGACAATGATATCCAAAATCACCATCATAAGAATAAGCATTCCTCCAAACCATGGAACCCTTCAATCACAGCAACTCAAGCTCTAGCACTTATACAGAGCTGCATTCGTCCAAAACTTAACAACCAACTACACGGATGCTTTGAATATGAAACAACCAGAAGCAGAGACCACAGTGCGAGAGTAACAGTATAAATTTTAAAAAGAAAGAAGATAGTGAAGATAGCGCCAAACATGCTACTGAGTCATGATTATAGTCGAAGGAAGAAGTTAAGATAGAAGCCCTAATCTCCTATACAGATATTTAATGATGACAAGTAATAAAAGCATTTGCTACAGGGTATAATACGCACAAAATCACAGTTTTTTGCCCTTTACTCTATTGGGCAGCAACAATACTTGCAAGGGACGCTCTTACGCATTAAACTCCATGTATCAACGGCGATTCATCCTTGGTTTCTCAAGGCCTCCCCAGGAAGCAGAACTGGAACCATATGAAGGACCCTTGTGTAACAAACAATAAAAAGTTAACCAAGTGATAACTCATCATAGAATAAGGGTCTTAGATAAAATGATTGGAGTTCCTGTTTAGTTGCATCCACACCTGGCGAACCCCATATGTTTCATCATAAGGGGGAGGGAAATTCGCTTCAGGGTTGTTGTACTTCATCCCATAGGCCCCACCTTAGCAATTAAATAAATGGAATCAAAATAATGAATAAGGCATCTGAGGGAAAGAAACATGGAGCCCGTAACTATGACATTTTGCAAAACAATAACTAATAAGACCTCCCGCTCAAAAAAAGAAAAGAAAACAACTAATAAAACCTAAAGCTAGTATACACACACAAAGACATGTACTTATTTCCACTTTTCCAGTAAAATTTATTAACAACAATTCAAAGTTGTCATCAATAAAACAAGACCAAAGCCACGAACTAAGAGAACCATAACAGCTAGATTTGGCTTCTGTGAACATTAACTTATGCAAAGTGCAAGCTGAAATGTACCAAAACCAACAGAAAAGGGAAAGGAGGAGATCATTGCATGTCTATACTTACACCATGGCTATCAATAAGTAAATAAAGAAGATAGGAATATGCTGGAAATTCGGTCTTCAGAAATTTTGTGCATTGGATGGATGAAGAACCTTTAGTGAAATTAAAGAAGAAAGTATCAACCTGCATTCCATGCTCTAGCACCAGAATTTGCAACCTCAGAACGCAGTTTCTCAACTTCCCGAGCCATGCTGACCAAGTTCTTCTCCATCGCCTGCCTCTGTTCCATCAGCTCAATATTTGCATTCTTTTCAAAGTCAACGGCAGTTCTGCATGTGAGAAGATATTACCTTAATCAGAACAGGTGATCGTGTGATGACCATACAAAAGTAGCCAATCTTATTCACGGTGCAAGATTTTCAGATAAAAAAATGGTAGACCTAGCTCGCATAAGTTCCTGATGCAGCCCGTCAATCTTGGTCTTTAAAACAGGAATTTGCTGGTTTTCAGCACGAAACTTTGCAAGGTCTTGAGATAAAGCCTGAACCTGCCCCGTTAGATCCTGCCTAATGGCATGCAGTCTCTTAATCTCATCGCGAAGTTTTGTAGCCTCAATTTTCAGAGGCTCAGTAGCCCGAAGGTCAGCATCCAACTTCAGAACCCTTTCGATAAGCTCCCTAGACTGGAGGTCTTGTTCAGCACGCATATCAGTAATACCTAGATTCATGCGACGAAACTCTTCCCTCGCAGAATTTAACTCTCGCTCCAAAGCAATTCGATCCTCAACCAGTCTCCGGTTTTCACCTAGAAGCCTCCGAAGCTCAACATGCCGAATTTCAAGTTCTTCCTCTAACAAAGCAGGATGAGGAGGAATAGGCCGGGCCAAAGGTCCTCGAGGAACATGCTCCTCCAGTGCATAGGCACGGCGGTGACCAAAAGCTTCATGAGGAATTCGGTTTCTTCCCGCCATCTAAACTATAACCTTAAAACAAGATAAAATAAGGAATACATTTATAATACTGATACAGTAAGGAAAACTTCACTAAAAGAAATGGTTTCATTGTATGAAACTTTTTCATTCATTGTGATAAAATCTACCATGAAAATGCACTCATTAGTGAGCTTTTAGAGTGTTTGCTCTTAGTTCCTGTGAAGGAACAATAAACATCTTTTAGTGGATAGAAGCTGTTGGTATTCTTAGAGAAAAAAAGGTTCTGAGTTAATTGAAACCGGCTAAGATAGCATCAAATTAAGGTGTTGAAGAATCAATATATCCATAACCTTAACTATGAGTGTATGAAATACAAAGTTGCCTCTTGAGTATCTGCAGACAAGAAGCTAATCACGTTCTACTTTCCGGAAAAGTGTACCAAGCTAAAAATTGGCATAAATGATAAATGTAAGTGATGTTTTCTAAAAGGATACTCCATAAATTTTATCCCATGAACCCTAACCATAGAATTACTTATCAATCCATTGGCACATCAAAACAGAAATTGATTACCAGCCAAACTATAACTCAAAACTGGATACAGTCAAAGCTTGTAAAATCCTCGACTAATTAATCCACATGTCAAAACAGATTGAGCACCTTGAATATGTTCAATAGATCCCCCCCAAAAAAAGAAGCAGTAGCACAACCAGAACCACCATGCTTGTGACATATTTCAAAATTAGATGCCAACTCCATTTACCCTTCTTTTTCTAGGAGGAGATAATGTGGACTCCAGTACAAAGCATAAAACACGATAGGTTGACAAACAAAGTGTAACAAACATTGATTACTTAGAAAATAATGGCAGGAAGCAACAAAAAATTTGAAAGGTTAATAGGGAATGAAGGGAGAACAGAAGGATTTTAAGAGAGAGGAAGGAACTACAGGAGAAAAAGTTTGGAGGATCAAGAATAAAGTGGATAAGTTTTTCATACTGAATATACAGCTCTAATGTCCTTTATTTTGTCCTTTCCTTTTATGTGCAGTAAGCCCAATGTAGCGCGAATACAAATTTCTTTCTGATCTTGAATCACTAGTAACAAAAATCTCAAGTAATTCAGCGGCATCAAACAGATATAGAGCATTTAGTATCATGACGATGACTACCAAGTACGAACATGCCAACATCCTCAGTGTAAATCCAGGAACTTATATAGTAAGATGACCACGTGTACGCGAAGCCCTGATTTATATAAATACCACCAGTTCCAACTCAATGAATCACCCGTATTTAATTTCCCATATATGAGTCCAGAAAATCTAACTGCAAACACAAGTACATATAATCTAGATATTGGATTGTAAAAGCAAGTGTAACATCATCAAATTCACAAGTTTACCCACCCATCAAACAAGAAATTCTGGACAAAACAAATTATAACAAAAAAAATACAAGAACAATAAAATGAACATACGAGGATATTAACAACATCATACAACAATCAAATAAACGATAAAATTCAATACACTTTCTCACCTTAAACTGGAGAGAATACAAAAATTGAAAGAAGTCAGCGATGTGAACAAACAGGGCGGTAGGGTTTGAAGAAAAACTCAATAAATTGATAGAAACAACGAATATTTACGACGAGCTGGCCCAGCTGGGGTTGTTTGTCCATAAACGACAGCGTTTGACGCGAATTCCAGCTAACCAGGGTCGACTAAAGAGGATAGGTGTCAAACTTTTGAAATATTAAAACCAATTTCTAATATACTCCTCGATATTATTTGCTCCTTTATTTTTATATATAAATTAAAGAGAGTTATATTTTATATGTAAAATAATGTGTGATATGAAATTTAAGTACTTTTTAATATAAAATTATTTTCTTTTTTAAAACGGATCGATAATAGCGAAACAGTCCAAAAAGAAAAACAAGTTAATAATAATGGAATCGAGAGAGTATTATTTTAAGAATAATTACACAAAATATAATTACTAGTCCTATTATTATTCCTAAAAGAAAGTCCTATTATTCATTAAATATAATTAATTAGACTTATTGTGGGATTATTTTAAAAAATTCCATTTAGTATGGGCTGTATTTCCAAACTCGGGCCCATATCCATTTGCTGCTGAAAGTTAGTTATGCATAGGGCTGGAAAAGTAATAAAACTCATCATGCTTGGAATAATTATAGTAAATGAGACGAAGATGGTGTTTGGTTGAACTTATAAAACAAAAGCAGTTATAAATCGTTTTTCAAACTTAAAAAACAGTTTACAAGCTGTTGTTGGGGAGCTTATAAGCTCAGCCAAACACCCTCGAATAAGATTATAGATCATTTAGTTTGAATACTAATATATTCTATATCTAGTCTGTCACATTAAATTCTTCCAAACTAATCAATATTTTTTACCAGTTACCTTCACCCACTGAATGTATCAATGTAGCACATTTAACTCAAAATTTCTATAGACATGAGATAATGACATATTTAATAAAACTTAAATGACTTCAAAGTGTTGTTTCGAGCGATACCTCCAAATATATAGTTGGTTAGTTTGCAATTAAAAATTATACATAAATTCCTGGGAGTTAGAAGATAGTAAATGTTGAAATAATTCAAAATTATATATATGTATAAGGATAATAATATAAGAACATGATAAACAATATAAGAGCATGTGTCCTCTTCATGATAATTGATAAATACTACATCCGTCTCAATATTCATAGCATGTTTTTTTTGCACGTTAGATTAAGAATGGTTGTGTTTTGTATGTAAAGTAGTGTGAGGATGTATCCCTGGTTTTTCATTAAATTAGCATGTGTAAAGTAGTGTGACATGAAATTCGAGGTATTTTTAGTGTAAAATTGTTTCATTTTTTGAAAACGAATCAACTTAATATGACAGCCAAAAAAAAAAAAACGAGCCAACAATAATGGGACAGATGGAGTAGGAAATAAGAATCCCCTCTCAATTTTTTATTTTTTAAAATAGGAAATCCCAAATAATTAGAAAGGTCCCCCTAATTCATGATAATTGCATAATGGCCGACAAGAATTACATATTCTCCCTACCACCGATGAAGCTAGTAAATAGTAATCCAATCACAATTCTTTAGTTTTTATTTATTTATTTAATTTTAGTCAATTTAATACAGAAATTTAAAGATCGCGTCATGGTAAACTCGAACTCGAGACCTACCACTAAGCCAACACATGGACACCAATCACAATTCTTTATTTTTTTGGTCAATTTAATACAGAAATTTAAAGACCGCATCACAGGTGGACTCAAACCCGAAATATTTTCCCTCGGGCATTAACCACTCTACTACTAGGCCAACACACACAATCACAATTCTTTATTTTTTTTGGGTCAATTAATACAGAAATTTTAAAGGCTGCTTCACGGTGGATTTGAACCCGAGACCTTTGTCCTCGGTCATTAACCACTCTACCACTAGACCAACAAACAAATCACAATTCTTTATTTTTTTTGGTAAATTAATACAGAAATTTTAAAGACCGCGTCACACGAGACTCGAACCCGAGACATTTGGCATCGAGACATTAACCTACGGGTGAGAATCGGTTCGGTTTGGTTAGCAAAGCAAAATTTCGATTAACAAAACCGAATTAACCAAAATAGATAACGGAACCGATACCAATCGGTTAATCGGTTAACCGATTAACCGATTCGGTTAGTCGGTTCGATTATCGATTAACAAAATTCAAATTAAATTTAAAAAAAAAAAAAAAATAAAAATACAAAATTAACCGAAAATAACCGAAAATAACCGAATTAACGAAAATAACCGAAATTAACCGAGATTATTTCAAATATTACGAAATTATAATATTAAATTAAATAATTTTTACCTAATAATTAAATAAATAAATAAATTAATTAATTAATTAATTAATTTCGTTAATCGGTATAACTGTCGGTTAATCGGTTATACCGATAACCGAAATTCACTTGCAATGGGAACCGATAATCGAACGAAACCGAAAAATCGGTTATCGGTTAACCGATAACCGACTTTTTCGGTTTCGGTTTTGATTAACCGATAACCGATACCCGTTTAAGCACCCCTACATTAACCACTCTACCACTGGCCAACACACACACACACCAAATCGCAATTCTTTATTTATTTTTATTTTTTTGGGTCAATTTATGCAAAAATTTTAAAGGTTGCATTACGGTGGATTCGAACCCGAGGCGGCTGGCCCCGACATTAACCACTCTACCACTAGATCAACACACACGCACTAAATCACAATTCTTTAGCTGTCAGCGTATGTCAATTAAAAACTTTAGTCAATTTCCTTATTCTCTTATCTTAAAAGGTACAAGAATCACGTTTTAAATTTATTATCATCCAAAATTGGTGACTTTTTGGTTTCCATTTTCTTATCTCTTTGTTAAATTTTGTTAATCCAAAATATCTTTTTGTTCTTTATTTTCTTATTTTTATCCATTATAGCGGTCTTTCTTTTTCTTCTGTTTTTTTTCATTCCATTATAAGTTTTTTATGTAACTATATAATTATGAAAAAGTAAAAGAAAAATACTAAATAAATATTCATATATAATCAGATTCAAACAGGAATATTATATGTTTTCTAAATTTAATTCTTGTATATCATATATAACATACTAATGTTACTTCTACCAAACAAACACTCTTCTTAAAACATTGTTCCACTAGAATCCTAACCCAACAAAAGTTCAAATTCTCACATCATTTATGACTTGTCTAATTCTCCTTCTCTCTCTCCCACAAAAAGTAGCCAATAATCCTTTATGATTGAAAAATGCAATCATAATTATATGCCCACTCTGCCTAACAAAAGAATCATTCTTTTAACTTTCTATACCATTTATACAGACACAAAAGTGAACAAGAAAGTGATCTAATAAATTTGCCAACATAAAAATTCTCCCAAGTCCTAGAGGGTGTTTGGCTGAGCTTATAAGCTCTTTAAAACAACTTATAAGCTGTTTAGAAGCTTATAAGTTATTGTAAAGTGTTTGGCAAAATAAGTTCCTAAACATCTTATAAGCCGTGAAAATAAACTCAAACAGTTTATAAGCTCCCCTAAAAATAAGTTGATCGACCCTAACTTATGTTTTCATAAACTTATAAGCAATCATGAATTTACCAAAATAACTTTATTATAGGTCATTATTTTCTACATATATAATATCAACTTCATATCTCGTCAATTTTATCTATCTAACTATAATTTTCTTTCTCTAACTCACGATTCTTTCTCTAACTTATAAGATCATTTATCCAAACACTTTAACAATTTATAAGCATTTGAGACATTATATTTTATAAGCTCTTGGAGCTTATAAGCTCTCTAAAATAAGGCCTCGTTTGGTACGTGAGATAGGGTCTGGATAGGTTACCTATTTTGACTGATCTGCTTGTTTGGTACGTGAGATTTGTTATCTCACAAGCCGTGATTTCAGTCAAGCCCGATATTATATATTGTAGAACTTTGAGTTTTGTATCTCACGAAAACCCCCTTTATTGTAGTGAATCTGCACAGTATTGCTTAGATATTTAATCAATTTTACCAAAATATCGTTGACATTGTTGTGGTTTAACGTGAACTGAACAAACATTTTCACCCGTGTTGCCCTAGCCTCCACTCGAAAACTCTTCCCAGCCCTAGCCTCCACTGCAACTTCATCCTTTGCGTTTCAGGCGACGTCTTTCCTTGCTTCTTGCAACGTCCGTCGTCCACCCACAACATTTGGAGGCCTTTCAAGAGAACGGAGTCTGTAGTCTGGTATACCAAACAAGTTACGTACGCTATCTGGCTTATGTAACATGGGTACCAAACGAGCAGTCATCCTACCAATCTATTTGCTATCCTATCTAATGGGATAGGGATCATATCTTGCTATTACTACCAAACAAGGCCTAAGCTTAGCCAAACACCCCCTTAATCTTGTTTTAATGTTCTATCTCCATACAACTCAAACATAAAACCTACTTGGTATTGTAAATATACATAAAATCCATGAAAAAAATAAAACATGGAATTACAAGGAGAATATCATACTGCAGGATTCAAAATTCTTACATGGGATTCCCAAAAATTATATATTATATACATATATATTTATATTTTAGCTCTACAATATACTTTTTTCAAGAAGAAAAAGGAAACAATGATATTCCTCGACACAAAGACAAACTACGTCAGCCTCCAACTGCCCCACACGTGTGCACTGCATAATAAAAAGTTTCAAAATTTTGAAATAATTAATATTCTTTTCTTGTCTGCTTCTTGCTGATAGTTCTGTCTGCTCAAACTTTTTTTTTCCTTTTAAGTGGGAATTTCTAGTGGTTGTTGGGATGTCACCTCAAAATGTTAAGAGTATATTCTCGTTTTGATCCAAACCGGCATTCGTCTCTTCAACCTCACCGTTGGGAAACTTACAATGGAATCCTCCTCGGCTTCCCATCTGCAACTCAAGCAAACTACTTTCAGTATTGTGTTAATTTCGATGAAACACATTGTATCGTTCATTAAAATTTTGTTTCAACTATAGATAATTGACAATCAATTTGAATCGAGTAGTAAAAATTCATTGATCAAATGATATAGGATGTAATGTCACCTAGCTAATCATGCCTTTATGCAACTTATATACAATCACAATGTGCTATAGAATCATTCCAATCAACATGGCCCCCTATTATTGTCACAAGAGAAAAATACCTTCTTTTTTTTAAAAGAAATTTCAAATTAGTACGTGAGTTGTGTTCAGAACGTCGTGAGACAGTTCGATCCAATTCGATGGGGACGTTAGAGCATTGAGAGGACATTTCCGTAGTACGAGATGGCGAAAATGGCTGACTTATTAATTTATCATGTAAAGTACTGGAGTTCATGTAGTCCATGCCGGGGATTAATCATATTCTGGGCGGTAGTTGCCTAGTCAAGGATCAAATTTTACGGGACACCTAATTCGTGGACTTGATTTAATTGTAAAATTTGGAAGATTAATGTCAAATTTCAATAATTACCAAAAGATTGCACACATATGCTACATAGTATCATAGTATATGCTTCAATAACAAAAAATCACACAGTAACAGAATTTAAATATGGGATATACCTCTCCCTTTATAAATAAGAGGGTGCATCACTAGTGTAAACCTAAATATACGAACATTCATTTTTTTTTTGTCAATTTAATGCAGAGATTTAAAGGCCGCATCAAAATGGACTCGAACCCGAGACTTTTGGCATCGGATGTTAACAACTCTACCACTACGTCAACACACACCTAACATCATTTCTTGTGACACCTTTCTTTGTATCTTTCATACATTTCAAGTGTATATACAATAACCATGCACATATATTTCAAGTGTATATATATATTTTAATTTTAGTTTCTTTTCATTTGTTTCTTTTTTTATTTTATCAGCTGATAAATCATTTGACCTGCTTTTTTAAACTTAGTTCCCTGGCCCCTACCTAGTTTTGATAAAATTTAACTTTTCCCTAAATGAATCATTATCCCATATCTTCCAGCTAAGCAAAGTTGCATGCCTTTAAGGCATAATTTCTTCTTTCTTTTCCACGACTTTAATCAAACCACACGTTAAATGAATAATGGGGTTTAATATGTATAATCCTTCATATATAAAATAATTAATTATATATGAAATTGCCTCAAAACCTCAACTAAAAGAAAGGAGGAAGATTAGGGTGTTTGATTGAGTTTATTTTAAGCTTAAAAAAAGTTTATATTTTTGGAGTTTATAAGTTCGACCAAACATCCTCTTAATGTTATATTGCATATACATTATAGACCGTTGTTAGAGAATATACCCGTTCTAAGTTGAAAATGAAATAACATAATATCGCTATCTATTATTCTTACTTTATATCATTATCAATAAGACCCATATGTTTGTAAGCTGGTATTGTTCAAAACAAGTAGTGATCATATATAGAATATAAATATATACTTCAACCATATAAGTAATTAATTTCAATCAAAAGAATTTATAAACTAAGCATAACTTAGGTCATTATTAGTACACTCCAGCCAATTAAACGATCAATAAATTATGAGTCCTAATTGCCCAAATTAAGACCATAATCAAGCACATAAGTTCCTTAAAAAAGCACTAATTATGAGTACCTGAATCGGGTAACAAAATGATGTAGGAATATAGAAGTCTCCAGCCTGGCCAAGTCAAGACCTGGACACAATCTCTGTCCACCTCCAAATGGACTGAAGTTGTCATTGCTCATTTCCTTATTCTGTCACCCAAACATAATCACATATTATGTAACATATATGTATATAGGATTTAGATCATATAAAAATGCGTAAGTTGGTGAAAACGTGTGAACCCTGCATTGAATATATAGAGTTGTTGCACCAATATGACATTGAACTTGTATGTATATAAGATTTAAATCATATAAGAACGTATAAGTTGGTGAGAACGTGCGAACCATGTATTGAATATATAGAGTAGTTGCACTAACATGACACTGCATGTATAGGTTCAGTGCAGTTCTCACGATAAATGTCTTTTCACAATATTACACTATGAATAATCACCACATATAATTTGAATATTGTTGAAATAAGATATGGAATAAAGAATCTTACTTGCCATCTCCATGGATTGAACTGATAAGGGAAGTCATATAGTTTATCATCTAAATGCACTGATCTGAAATATGCAAAAACACACCATCCTTTTGGGATTAAATGCCCCTTAATTTCCACATCTTTCATGGCTTTTCTCATCACTCCTGTGATTATGTTTCCCATCCTCAGTGTTTCAGTAATCACCTATTTTTCCATCATCACAAACTTAATTAGTCACTATACATATATCAAATGACATTAATATCATGTTGTTAGGGATACAAGCAAGGAGCCCTAACTCTCCCCAAAACCATGGTTATAGGGAAAGGATTGACACTCACTTATATATCACTCCACACTTGCATGTGTAGTCGATGTAAGATATCCCACATCATAACAATACCTTCCCCTTCGAAACCGTACGTCCACGGACGGCCAACTCCGGAAGTCCTCCCCACCCATGGCTGGGTCCGCCCCACCCGGGAACTATTCCCCGGGCCCACTCGGTTTCCCAGGCCGATCAACGGGTCGTCCCTTCCCGCAAACGTACGATCCGGCAGGTCGGACCATTGTTAGGGATACAAGTAAAGAGCCCTAACTCTCCCCAAAACCATGGTTATAGGGAAATGATTGACACTCACTTATATACCACTCCACACTTGCATGTGTAGTCGATGTAGGATATCCCACATCATAACAATACCTTCCCCTTTGAAACCGTACGTCCACGGACGACCAACTCCGAAGTCCTCCCCACCCATGGCTGGGTCCGCCCCACCCGGGAACTATTCCCCGGGCCCACCCGGTTTCCCGGGCCGATCAACGGGTCGTCCCTTCCCGCAAACGTACGATCCGACAGGTCGGACCATTGTTAGGGATACAAGCAAAGAACCCTAACTCTCCCCAAAACCATGGTTATAGGGAAATGATTGACACTCACTTATATACCACTCCACACTTGCATGTGTAGTCGATGTGAGATATCCCACGTCACAACACATGTCCCAATGAAAAAAATAATATCATACATTTATACATCTAGGCATCGATGAAAATAATATAATTATATATATAATGACTATTATATCGATGAAAACAATACTTCATCCGTCCCATTATTGTTGACTCGTTTTCCTTTTTGGGATGTCCCGCTATTGTTCGCCCGTTCCAAAAAATGAAACAATTTTACACTAAAAAATGTCTTGAATTTTATACCACACATTACTTTATACACAAAACACAACTCTATTTAATCTACGTGTAAAAAGAAAAGAATCATCAATACCGGAATGGAGGGATTATAATTATATATATAATGACTATTAATGGTGCTAGAGACTTATATTGCGTGATTGAAGCTAACTTTTCGAGTTTGGTGAGAATTTAGGCCCATGGGTAATTAATTGTCAATGGGACATATGCACGTGTGACATAAAAATAAGTGATCTATTTTAAGTTTGTAGTTATGAAAATAATAGAAACTTACTGTTTGTGTAAAGGGCAAAGATGATACGTAATCATTCCAAGAAAATGGCTCTTTAAGCTTCTCCTTGAGCTTCTTCAGTTTAATATTCTCTTCCTATCATCATAAACATTAATATATTTCTTATATATATAGGAGTGGATCAAATGAGAACCACATCTTTTTTGCGAACTCTGCGAACCATGCATAAGACGTTTAAGATAATGCACAAAACGGTATAAAGTTGTGTATAACGAAAACTTTCTAAAATTATTTTGTTGTGCAATAATTTTAGAAAGTTTTCGTTATGCATAACTGTATACTGTATTGTGCATTATATTCAACGTCTTATGCATGTTCTCAAGTTCTCAAAAAAGATGAGTTCTCACTGTATCCAACCAAAAAAAAGAGAGAGAGAGAGAGAGACTGTTAATTGTGTGAGAGCAGCTGGACAATCTGAGAGGTATTTGATGGCAAGAGTCATAAGAACTGGGACAGAATCCTCTCCAGGAATCATCAAATCAATCATATTTTCTGCTATTAATTCATCTGTCAGTTGTTCATTCTTGTCATTCAACAATGCATCTACCACATCTTTTGTTATTCCTGGGTTAATCCCCTTGCAATCCCTTTTTTCTTGGATTATCCCATCAATTATCTTTACCATCTTCCTTTTTGCCTGAGAATGATTAAAAAAACATAAATGATAAATTCAAGAAAACCCTCCTTTAAAATGTAGTTAAATAATATATATTATGCATTAAAAATTGAGAACTTGCCTGTAATGATCGGTAAAGCTGAGTGCCAGGAAAGATTATTGGTATGGACATAAGGCCAGCAATAAATTCTTGAAAATATTTTTTTAGCAGCTCCATTTCAACACCAGGATCCAAACTAATTATTGCTTTGACTAGCACTTGGAATGCAATCTGAAACAAAAAAAAGAAAAGAATGATATGAACAAATTAATTGAGGAAAATTCCGTCGTTGATCGCGCAAATTCTTGTAGTGTATCAGTATCCAAGTAGACATAATTCATGCAAAAGTAACTCATGTAAAAAACAACAATGATTAGGTTCCAAATTATTTCCCTGTGCAGTATGAAAATTAATTAGGTGGTAATAATCTTGAAAAATTAAAGTACAAGCTGTACTAATCATTCAACATAAAAAAAAGTATATAAATTACTGCAACTTTCCACTCTGTGTGTGTGCAGTATGTGTGAAGTAATCATGCAAACATCAAAGAAAATAACTGTAATCATTCAACATAAACACACAGAAAAACACAGCGTGTGTTTATGTGATATCTTGGAAAGAACCTTACATTTTTGGCTTCATCTTGAATGTATATTGGGCAACCTCTCTCCATTCTCCCATTGATTCCATTACATATTTCTCCATTTCTGCAGTTATCTGGGATTTTATGGTTGGGGATTTAAAGAAGCTTCCAATCAATCCATGAATTCTCCTCTGCAAACTTCCATTGATGACCAAAATCGAAGACTTCCCCATCAACTCCATTAAGGATTTCGGATAAGATGGGATGAACGTTCTTGCATCACTTTGCAGAATTATTTTACTCACTTCTGCATCACTCGACACTATTGTCGGACTCCCAAATAAATGGGATTTGAAAACCTTCCCATACCTACAAAAAAAAAAATGAAATTCAAATAGTCATATATACACAAGAAATAATTACTAAAACACTTAGTCCTAAAATTTCATCAACAAAAAGTAAAACAAGAGTGCTGATACATACATATAACCATACCCCCAGTTTTTTTTATATGCATGAGTGTGTGTACTGTGTGTGTTTCTATGTATAGTGTATGTATATAAACGGCTCACGTGCGGCGGCGTTTGTCAACGAAGCTCTCCGGCCTGTCGGAATAAGCAGAAGAGATGAAGTGAATGGATTCTCCGACAAAAGGCCATATCCCAAAACTGCCCAAAGGAACCTGTGATGATTTGGTGGTGGTGTTGAAGTTCCGCCGATTTTTGATTTTCCACAACCAAAATATTGCTGCTGTCACTGCCAAAATCAACAGAACCTCCATTTTTAGCTTTTTGTTTCTTCTTCTTTTTCTCTTGGTGGGTTTTTTATATATGGCGAGTAGCAACTAAAGTTACTGTAAGAGAAAAATGTATTTGCATGAGAGAGAGAGAGAGGGTTGATGAAGGAGAGAATTAGACAGTGAATCATCACATATTACCTCGAGAGAGTATGTGATTTTGTATGGAGGAATGTCGGCTTCTGTATCTGATTTGGTAGAAAAAGAGAACCCTATGCTTACAGATTAAGGGAATATTTTAGTTCATTTCTGAATTGGAGGGATCTAATTATTATTTCTTCCGTCCCACCCAAGATAAATGGACAGTATTCTATTTTATAATTCCATCCAAGATCTGTTTCATTTTTAGGAAATAATTAACCATTCAAAAGTTATGGATCCTACCTACTTTTATCACTTTAACCACTTTATCTCTTATCCTAAATAACCGTGACCGGACGGAGGGAGTATTTACTTTCTTTTATTTGATTCAAAATCAATTTCAATAAGTAAATTTAAATGGACAACATATGTAATTTATTTATAATTGCTATTTTACGCTGATAAATAAATGCAAGCCCCGACGATAACAAGATATGTTCAAAACTTTAAATTTAACACATTTTTCGATTATTTTTAAATGTATTTTCAATAAAACCAATACAAGAATGACTCATCCCAATTCAATAAATAATTTATTTATTTTCAAATCCAAATATATGATTATTGAGCCTTTAGTTGTTGGTTTCAAAAATTTGTATCATAAATTGATAGTATTCTTTTCTTCAAGTCCCTGAATTGATAAATAGCATATATTTTAGTTATAGTTCGATAGCTTAAAACTTCGTACATACGACATATGTACATTGATAATGTCAATACAATATGTACATCAGTGAGTAATATTTGGTAATAACTAAAAAATCGAGTCGAGTGGAATCGAATCGAAATATTAATTTGATGTGATTATTTTTACGATCTATTTGGTTTTGGTTAAATTTTACAAATTTAGGTATTTCGATTTGCTTTTATTTATAGAAGTGAAAATATTGAATAATCGAAAATCGAATTGAAATGGATATATAATTTTATTTATATAATATTTATTTATGTTTTATGGTTTAGTAAATATATAATATTTATTATAACTATGAAGGGACAATTATTTTAATAATTTTCTTGATTGGAATGATGAAAGTGTTTGTTTAACACACAAAAATAATTAATTGTTAGAAAACGTCCCTACAGAAATGATTGAGTGGTGGGTACATTATGAGTGGGATTTATGAGAGGAATCTCTCTGCCGCCTCGTGCATTCATGTGTCCATACATACCATAATAAACCCCATCTCATCACCCTCTTTCTATTTTCTCAATTCGGATAGTATTTAATCTAACTTCATATATTATTCCAATCATATATCCATCTCTCTACGTCTACGATAAATGTGTCACAATTATCTTATTTGATGTCCACAAAAAGTGTATCGATTTCCTTTTTTTTATGACACTATTATTTTTATTCAACCTCACAACCATTTATTAGTTATCAAAAAACCATTTATACTACTATCTACTCACAACCTAATACACGATGAGACATTTTCTCCACTCAAACAACATCCACCAATAATTTATTATAACTTGTACTGTCCACAAATATATTTTATTTTACTCTAATTTATGCTCTAGAAAGAGTAGAATGATATTCCAACATACATATGTTTTTCAATATCATAACATTAATACATAGAAAATGAGAATTCGGTAGGTTTGAGTATATTTTTGTATGTTTTCAAACTAAAAAAGCATAACCCATCCACAAAATCACATGAAATCAGAAATTAATCATATGTTAGTTTGTAGTTTGTTGATTACTTTGTTGGTGTTCGTGTGAGCCAAAAGGAAGAAAAGGGAAAATATTAGATTTATATTATTTTTCGTTGGTCAAAATTTATTATTCCGTGAATGCATGTGGCTTGAACGGCTACCTCTCTTTAACAATTAACAAGTAATTAAGGTTGTTGATTATTGTCATTAAGAGCATGGCCTCCATTCTTGTGGCAAAAGCAAAGCTATTAGTTGAGGGGCCATTGGATATTCGAACCTTTTTTCTAGTGTTTATTTATTTATAATCATATATCAAAAACTCTTGAAATATTTGCGTGACATGTGTTATTGAATTTAAAAGAACTGATAGAAATGAAAAGTTTTCATTAATATAATTTGCATTCCTTCTCTTGTTATTCATATATATCGGAGCGTCTAAATATGTGTATTGATATAGTGATAGGGTGGTTGATTTCTAAAGTCAAAATTAAGTCTCAAATTCGAATTCATTGTCACACGATATTTAAATATTTATTTATCTATGTCAGGTCCAAGAGAAACCGTGCCCAACAAAAATGTGTTTTGAAAATAATAAATATATTATTATCATCAAAATTACTTTTTATCTGCATTTTTAGAAGGCAAAAGCTCGTATATACCCAAATGCACTGTATGTTAACCTATAATTAGGATTTAATTAAGATGGATGTGTGAAATGTGTCGCTTTGCATAATCCATTTATGTTCGTTCATTACTTTTAGACATGTGGATTAATGAGAGTTGTGTTTTATGTGTAAAGTAGTTTGTCATACGAAATTCGAGATATTTTTAGTATAAAATTCTTTCATTTTTTGCTATGTAGAACAATCCAAAATAATATACGAGTCAATATTAGCGAGACTTATTCAAGGAGAATCTCATGACATAATCAATAACGACAACATGAGAGGTTAAATAGTGATGTAGAAGTAAATGGAAAACCCAAATATGTCTTGCATTTTATTATATATGACCTTTTTATGACTTTCAAAGAGCTTCTTTGACTGCCGACGCAGCTACTAACAATAAAATCCTAAAAATGAATCATCCCAAATTTGCTTTTTCGTATTAAATTATTTTGGGTCAAATTTCTATAGTAATCTCCATACCTCACCCTTCTTTTTCTTTGATTTGAATTTGCCAAAATATTATAATACTCAAAAGGTGTTAGTGTTAGTTCAAATTTGTCACTTTTGCACAAACCCTGTCATTCTAACAAACCCTTGAATATGATATGCTTGTGTGTAGAGATGGCAATGGATCTTGGACCCGGTCCAGATCCGCAAGTCCAGATCCATTTTTCAAGATCTGGATCTTTGAAAAATAGGATCCAACGGATCTGGACCGGATTCAGACCATTCCTTTAAAATCCGGATCTGGATTTGGATCTTGGTTTCTGAGATCCAGATCCGGCCCATGGATCCATATATATATATAATTTTTATTTTATTTATAAGTATATTATATTGTTTTTCTTTCTAGTCGAAATTGAATAAACTATGTTATAGAATTGGAAGGTAGGTCAATAACATTAGAAAATTATACCTTGAATTTGAAAAAAAAAAAAATGAATTAGATATAAGTGGTCTATTTGCTAAGATATGTATGCTACTTCTATTCATATTATAATATTATTTGATGTCATGAAAATAAAAGTAAATTTATAACTAACATCTTTTTATATAATGATGATTGTAGAAATTCCAGATAATTATTATAGTGTTACTGTATATTTAAATTATTATTATGATTTTACTGTGAATTATAGTTGATTTATGATTTATTTTAGAAGATAAAATATACGGATCCGGGTCTAGACCCTGGACCCTGCGGATCTCATGGATATGGATCTGGATCTAATTTTTTTGGATCCAATGGATCTGGATCGGATCCGGACCCAAGCAAAAAAAATCGGATCTGGATCTGGACCTAACAAGATCCGGTCCATTGCCATCCCTACTTGTGTGTGTGTTGGCCTAGTGGTAAAGTGTTTAATGTCCGAGGTCAAATGTCTCGGATTTGAGTCCACCGTGACATAACCTTTAAAATTTCTGCATTAAATTGATAAAAAATCATTTCCCCTATTGGGCGAAAGTCTTAGTTTAAAACATCTCGAGAATGAAATTATTAAACGTGGATACATTAATCAAGTTATGTGAGTGAGTGTATTTTGTTCGTTTGTTGGTTTCGTGTGGAAGTTTGCATGTTGTGGGAAATTTAAGGTGTCCACATCTTGATTGGGACTCGTGCACTCCCTCTAAGACTTCATGTGATCAAGATTTTTAAAAAATAATATCCTTCCATCTATTAATAATCATTTTCTGTTCGTTCAAAAATAATTTACAATTTTTTTTGATATTTTTTACATTTATAATGTATGACCTCTTCTCTATTCACTACAATTTATTAAAAATTTTACTATTAAAACAATGCAAGTTTTTGATGAACATATGAAATATTTATTTTTTAGATCTCTGGTTAAATCACTAACTATAACAAAACAAGTTATAATGCTAAAAGATTTGAAAAATGGCAAATATTAAAAAGAAGAAATGCTCGATTAATCTGTAAATTACCCGTCAATGGCCTCCAACAACGCTAATCACACTGCCAAAATCAATCATCTCAGTGGCTCTAAAGCCGACTTCGTCGCCAACAATGGATTGTATTTTCATGATATTCATCTTTACCAAATCATAATAGAACATATTTAGGTAAGTATCAAAAGGATTAGAAACAAATTTGGATAATATAATTAGTACTCGTAACGGATTTGAGATGAGTTTAGAAATCATCTATGCATACACATTTATATAGAATTACAACATTATAATTTTTTTATTATGTTATAATTGATACTTATATGGTAATTATAATATTTCTTTTCTAATTAGTCATAAAGGATTATAAAAAGATTGACAGGAGATTTGAGATGTCAAAATAACATCTATATTTTTGTGGATGATTTAGAATATTATTTTGGTATCAAACATATTAAATTTAAATTGTTTGATTTTTAAATTTATACTTAAAAGTCAATTTCTATTTCTACTAATTATTATGCATATTTACTTTGTAGTTTCGACCTTTCGTTGGAATGCCAAATGCTATTATAACAATTCATATTTGATTATTTAAATATTTTATAAAATTTAAGTTTAAATGGATTGGGTGGGTAATTTACGAAAAAATAAAAACATATTTTTATATGCTTAAAAAAATACGAAAAACATCTCCAACGCTCTTTAGTGTGTTCAAATCCAAATTGATTTTTCCTATTTTGACCTAAATAGGAAATAAAAATAAAAATAGTAAATAAATAAATAAATAATAAAAATAGTAAATAAATAAATAAATAAAAAGAAGAAAAAAGATTGACCTAACCAAATTTTGACCCATCACGACCTGACCCTACCCAATTGTTTAACACCTCTAAGTATGGATATATCAAAGAAATCAAAAATTGGATAGACATCTAATATAGAAATCGGAACATAATTTTGGGACATTCATGAAAGAAGTGTGAGACTACAATTTTGGGAGGGAAAAAAAATATTATTAAAACAATATATAATAGTTCTTTCTACGTATGGAAATTGATCTGTGCGGGAAAAGATCAACATGATTTTATTGGAAGAGATCTTATTATTAAATAGATATATAAATTTACATTCACAACAAATTTACTGGAGATTAATTTATTAATTGAATTAAAATCGATATAAGAACCCTTTATTTCTACATTAGCAATACTAAAAAGATCATTTGAAGAAAGTATGTGTTAATTGTGTAATAATGATACAGTCTAATAGCAGGTAAATCTAACAATATAAAAAAAGGTTAAGTATACCTTCGAATGCGTGGTGATCGATCTGAGGTAACTGTTGTAGATTTGGGACCTTCAGTGTATTTTATTTTTTATTTTGTCAATTTAATACAGAAATTTAAAGACCACGTCACGGTGGACTCGAATCCGAGACCTTTGGTATCGGACATTAACCACTCTAACACACTACCTTCAGTGTTTTTTTTTTTTTGTATGTTATATTTGTAACTTCTCTTTCACTTATGTAGTTTTCCCATTTCAAATTCTGATTTGACTGCCAAAATTCTTGGAGATCAGATGAATAGAAGCATTTTGCAGTGGAATATAAATGAATAAAGAAGTGAAAGCGCAATAAATTTTATTGTGTTTACAGTGTTTCTTTTAACTAGCAATCAAATTTAGAACATTTTTACGCTCACTTCAAACAAACAAGAATCCAGGGCCTTAAATTATTAAAGACGCCAATGCTAAAAATCAAAACTTCATCCTCGGGTTCGAGTCCACCGTGACGCAGCCTTTAAAATTTCTCTATTAATTAACCAAAATAAAGAAAAGAAAGAATGAATCAGCCTTAATATACTAGAAAAAGGGACGAGATTCGGCTTTGTTCCAATTATTTTTCATACTTTCCGATCTTCGATTCGTATATATTGTAATGGGGCCAACACAGATGTTCCTCGTGGCTCAAGAAAAATTATGTAAACCAAGAAATACTTTAAAATTCAGTAGGATATATTTTCAAGCGCCAGAACAGGAATATAAATTTGCTAGTGTGACTTATAATATTAGTGAGACGATTTGAATCATTTGATAACAGCATGAAATCATCATCAAACAAAGCATCCAGATTCAAATATCAGTAAGAAATGCTTTAAAGTCTGACTATGCTAAGGAGAATAATTTTCTTCCCAAGTTGTAAGCTGAAATATTAAAGACCAACAAATTGCAGGCATTACCTGTGAATTTTTGTAGAGAAGGAACTGATTAAGGGTTCTTTGATGCAGAAATGTGTCAGATTGTGGGGAGAGACTTGGCTCGGATAAACTGTTTTAGAATGGCTTTCTCCTCATCAATGCGCTTTTTCTCTTCAGCATCTCTGGGCTTCGCTTTCCTCTTCTCCTCTAGCATCCATTTGAACAACTCACGCTGCTGTTCCTCCGGAATTGGTGGTCGTTGAATAGGCTCTACGGTGGGTGGAGTAACTGGTTTTTCGGTGATAGCAGTGGCAGTGGCAGTGGCAGAGCCAGGGTTGTAAATGATGATGTAGAAACGGTAGGATCCTCAGGTTTCTCCTGTTGTGATGGCCCCACTTTCAATACAGTCCTCGCGAAAGCATAGGCTGCACAACGTTTCTTGATAGATCAGAATCATTTGGTATCGATGTAAAATTGCCAAATAGACTAAAAGATACCAGACAGGAAATAGAAAGAAATACAGAGGCCATTTACATATTGCAAGATGCAGTATTATTTGGTTCTCGCTTCACTCAAAAGCTGTATCCTGTGCTAACCCGAAGACATCGACACAACTCACGTACCAATAGACCGTAACAAACTTCTGAAGCAGTGTCCATATCTTTTCACCAGAATCCTAATGTATAAGAGT
Source organism: Salvia rosmarinus (assembly GCA_036937905.1). Lineage (NCBI taxonomy): Eukaryota > Viridiplantae > Streptophyta > Magnoliopsida > Lamiales > Lamiaceae > Salvia > Salvia rosmarinus. Next base: position 750,114 of record CM072822.1, read on the forward strand.
TGAGCACTATTACAACTGGTAGAGTGATGTAAATTTTATATTACACCAAAAGAGGACAAGACGCTCTAAAGATAGTAAGAGATAGCACATTCCTTCTCTATTAATTTGAGGAATATCCAAGGTAAGTAAGAACATATGCACAAGTTGAATTGGGAACATATGTATTTCCATGATATTGTTATCATATAAGTGCCCACTATGCCGTAATTGTACCATATCGTTTCATTTCTAGAACGAAAAGTGATAGTGATCATAGACATGCGGGCGAAGTACCAGTTAGACATGCGGGCCGAGTATCAGTTAGTCTAAGTACCATGAATATTACCTATACTGCAACTGCAGCCCATAATACTACACAACAGATAATATTTCATATCCAAGGGCTGAGACAATCCAGTTATAAAGAGTGCATTAAAGAAGGTAATTCACAACTCTATTGTGGAATCACTAATATAGTCATATATCAGTTTCACCATCAAAACCAAAGAAATTCACATCTTGTACAGAATATAACTATTATAAAGAGAAAGTCATGAATATTTTTTCCACAGATACAACTTAAACATAATTTATTCTAGTTTGTAAACATTAAGAAGATCATCAGACAAAATGAAAACAAATTAAGCAGCATAGTTCATGCTAACTCGGTGCAGTGTTGATATTAATCCATCACATTACTCATACGTTATATGGATCAAATAAGAACTAATAACAGCAAGAATTTTAGATTCAAGCAAAAAGATGTCATCAATCAAAACTCTAAATAGGAGTTTTCAGTGATTTCATTGACTCCATAACGTTCATACAGTACACAAGTAGTATAGTTACGATATATGCAGCTGAATGAAGAAAGAGATTATCTCAACTAACATCAAGCGCGCACTTACAACCTTCCGCAATCTCAAACGAGCATAATTATTCCGACTCAAACAAACAACAAACAGAAAGCAATAATAGCAAATATGAACATCACGACCATCCAGACGATGATACACAGCCAAAATAAACAAAAAGGGCAGAAATTCAGAAGATACATAAATAAATAATTAGAACCTCCAACGGTTAAACTGAGAACCAACGCAAGCGTCTTATAGAACTTAAAGCGCTGGAGGAACGGCTCCTTAACCGGAGGAAGCGGCGGCGGAGGAGGAGGAGGAGGAGCTGTGGCTCCAGCTGAAGACGGGAAGCCATTCCAGATGCCTTCAACTTCGCTAAACAAACAAAAGAAATACGATAAAGTAATCAGAATAAATCGACGCTACGCTGATTAGAAATGTCAACCATCAGATCACATATCAAAGTAAAAGAAGATAAAAAGAAGATATCATTGTTAATTTAGTGAATACAGACATTTTTTAGGTTTGTTGGTGAAGAGCTTGGGCCCTTCGTCGCTCATTGATGATCTTCTTCTTCTTCTCAAGTTTCCCTTTGGTTCTTTTTCAGGTGAAGTCACGCTGCCTTGTTATTCCTTCAGTGTTCGTGGGTTTTGGAGATGCTTTCCACATGGCAACGACGTCGTATGCGAAAAACTTACACTCAATTTATTTTTCCTTTTATTATTATTATTATCATTATTATTATTATTAATGAAATGAGGATGATAATTATTGAGAATACCTATTGGCATTGGCATCTTGCCACCCTACAAAATACAATAATATCTGCAAAAATAAATAATATTGGGATTGGGAGTATATGTTCGTAAGAGTTAGAGTGGTTAATGCTTGAGATCAAATGTCTTGAATATAAATTCATCGTAACGCGATCTTTAAAATTTTGACAAAGAAAAAATTGAGATCATGGATTTTATAAATTTAGAAATATATTGATAAAATTTATTAATTTAAAGAGCATTCTCTTCATTTCAGTAGATACAGTTTTACATAAAGTTATGTGTACAAAAAAATCGATTATTAAAAAAAACAAGAGTTAATATCAATTTAAACCCTAAATTATACATGTTTTATCAAAATATCCTGAACTTTCAAAATATCAATTTAAACCCCAACTATCATATTTGTATCAAAATACCCGTATTCGGGATAGTTTGGGGTTTAAATTGAATCTGAATGTGATAGTTTGGGATTTAAATTGATCTGAAATGTGATAGTTTGGGGTTTAAATTGATATTTTGAAAGTACAAGATATTTTTGATAAAACATGTATAGTTTAAGGTTTAAATTGATAATTACCCTTAAAACAAAATGGATGTCAATAATTTTCTCGATTATCTAGGTGAAGGTGATGAATATTTCAGGTTAAAAGTATAGACGAAATTTATCAGAGTAGATTCATTTATAATATTATAACTCAAGAAATCCTAATCTCACATTGTCATACCTATCGATATAAATTTATAATAATTATAACTCGAACAAATCACAAAGATTTAACACACAACGCTTAAGGTAAGATCTAGGTTTCAAAGCCTCCCTTCAAACACAAGAAAATTAAATAAATACAAAACCCAGGAAATGTAAATACAGAGATCTTTCTTAAACGGGAATTAGGGCCAAAACCTCCACTGGAGAAATTGAGGGCCAGCACGAGTGGTACAGAACGCTATAAGGGCTGCGGAAGAAGAAGAACCCCTTCTCATGTGGTGGTAGAGGAGGATGCGGCGGTGGCGGAGGTAGATTTTACTCAATAAAAGGCTATGGACCTTTTAACTAGCAATCCTAATCTATCTTATGAGACATTCTATCTTCAACTTGAATCAGCTAGAACAATTTAAAAAGCAAAGTTTCTTCAAGAAATAAAGCAAAAAGAATTGTTCAAATGTTCAGACTGAAGAAGACTATATTATTGACATTATGTTCTTTGTGATAATGCTGAACAGAATTTAAAAAAGAAGTCTTCTTTGTGCATGAATGAGTAGTGATAAATGTTACACAAGGAAGACCAAATGTTACACAAGGAAGGTTCGTCGACAAGCTGCTGCTGGGTCTTTTTAACAAACCTTTCTGAGGAGCAATGTCTTCTTCAGTTCCAAGAGCGTCCACCATATCCCCTTCCACGATCTCGAGAACCACCATATGCTATCATCACAACACAAGGATTAATAATTAATTACAACTCCAAGTGGAACTAAACATCAATGTTGAACACGGAAACTATGCATCAAAGTTATTCCAAGTCTCGAGAAAAACAGCACGGACATTGATTGTACTCTGGATTTATCACGTTTTATACGACTTTATTCTTCACCAAATGCATAAAACAAAGCATCTAATTGCCAATACACAGCAAGGAACAGCACTGCAGCTACAAATTCAAGTACAAAGAAATGCTGAACCATCTTCCTGACCCAGTTCTTGAAATTCACAAGTTAACCCCAAAAACATTACTACCAATACCTCAGAATCTTAGCAACCCAGGGATTCAGGGAATAGATGTGTTGCCATATGAAATGTGCAAAATCATACTCTCGAGATAGAATAAGATATTTGCAAGTACAAGAAAGCTGAAAGTTTCAATTTCCAACTTAACTAAAGGCACGTACTTCAAAAACATAAAACAAACCATACATAAGCATACTTGAAAGATATATACAAAGCTAACCTGGAGGAGGAGGTGCACCACGTCCCATAGATACCAGCTCAGGACTAACCTTCTGTCCTGCCTCTTCCAGGATATTAATGAGGTCCTTGGCAAATCTGGCATTAGCCGCAGTGAAGAAAGTGTATGCAGTACCTTTAGCACCAGCCCTCCCAGTTCTACCGATACGGTGAACATAATCCTCTAGAGATCCAGGAAAGTCATAATTGATGACATATTTCACATCCTTGACATCTGCAGAGTTCAAAGGAGTCAGGCCGTGCAAGTTATGCAACAACCTCCCATATCTAACATTTTCTTTATAAAAAAAAAATAGGAACAAACCAGATAGTGATCTTGAGAAATACCTAAACCGCGAGCTGCGACATCTGTAGCGGTCATTATGGGACTCTTCCCAGCCCTGAATTCTGACAGAACCCAATCTCTCTCTGCTTGACTTTTATCTCCATGAATAGATAGTGCTGGCCATCCATCCATACGGAGCTGTCTAGTAATCTGATCACACCCTTTCTTAGTGTCCATAAAAATCAAAATTCGGCTACCATCCATAATGTCCTCCAGCAGTTTCACTAATCTGCATTTGTGATACAATTAAAGTAGAATCAGCACAAAAATCTGTAAGAAAACTGAGGCATAAATTTCAAACATCAAAAAGATCATGGGAGCACAGATTTGATCATACTTGTTATATTTTTGATTCTCAGATACAATATCAACATGCTGGCGAATTGCATGGTTTGCTTTCAAATCTGCTGAGCCAATAATGACCTGTTACCATATACCACCCAGCATAAGGAGGGGAAACACAACTAAATTATTATTTATTGGTTATGAATCGTAACTTGAACTCTGCCTTAAACAAGGAGTGCTGAAGTCCAGGTCTATCCAATCAAATATTGCGTCAAAACTTTGTACTATGGCTTTCAACTTGATCCTTATAAAGCCATCCTTAAGTTGTCAAATCAAAGCCAGCTTTCACACTCTATAAATTCAGGTTCTTTTGTGGTATTGAAAGATAAGAGAAGTGGAAAAACCTACAATATAAATTGCTCCATTTCTGCTTTATATTGAGCATAAGTTTATGCAGCTTTATACAAGCCTAACTCCTCTATAAACTACTGAAAACTTGCAGCAGGCAAAATTAGGATATCCATTTATTAGTGCCATAGTCGGACTCGGCCGCAATAGTACAAGTTTGTTATGCAACTTCATTACATAAAGCATAAAGAAGAGCCCTTACTTTATATGGATTAAAAAGGGACCTCCGAGCAAGTTGCTCGACCTCCTTTGGCCATGTGGCACTCCAGTACAAAGTCTGACGATCTGGGCGGATCTGCACAAACAATAAAAAACCTTATTCCATTTTGTCCGAGGCAGTAAGCATGTGTATATTATTAGCAGTCGCAATAATAAGAGCATAGAACATCTAAATCACAAGTTCACATATACTAAGAGTGTCATCATGTACATATTAATAGAGTTAACTCCAGCGTAACTGAACAAACCTGATCAACAATTTTTCGAATCTGAGGCTCGAAACCCATGTCTAACATCCGATCTGCCTCATCCAAGACCAGATATGTTACCCTTCGCAAATTTGTATGGTGGGATTCCAACATATCAATTAGCCTTCCAGGTGTAGCAATGACGATTTCAACACCTATAAGTACATAAAGACAACAATCAGAGCAACTGCTTATGGAATTTTGGACTAAAACACAGCTACAAGGAAAAAGAAGAAGCAGAAGGGAATACCCGATCCATGAACATCACGATACAGTAGTAAAGTCACGTTGAGCTTATCACCACCTACCTTTCTGGAGATCACGAACTTGGGGTCCCTTAGGGACCCCTCCATATATGCATGTATTCTTAATCTTTGAAGATGCACCAAATTTAGTGGCTTCTTGTTGTATTTGAACAGCAAGTTCGCGAGTTGGAGCTAATACTAAAACTATTGGACCATCTCCCGGAGCTAACAAAGAAACACATAAAATTCACAGAAAATCTCTATCAACCAACGAGCAACTAAAATAATTGAAAACTTCAACATAGATGAGTACATATATCCACATATGTACCACAGGCAGTTGCCAGTTGCTTACTAAAATCCCATTTAATTAATGCACAAAATATCCTGGAATACCTAAGAATGGTTGTGCATTAACATGAACAATAGCTGGTAAGAGATAAGCAAGTGTCTTCCCAGACCCCGTTTCTGCAATACCAATAAGATCCCGTCCCTTCAAAGCCATAGGCCAACCTTGAGCTTGAATAGGTGTAGGTTCAGTAAATCCAGCCTTCTCAATTTCTTGCAGAACATATTCTGTTCCACAAAAATAAATAGCTCAATCTCTGAACGGAGGACAATACTGAAAATTTTCTCTCAGAAAGAAAAATGGCATACCGCATGCATGATGAGAAAAATATGCAGAAAATAACATTTATTATGTAGTTTGTAGTTGTCAAACTAAACGAGAGGCATTGAACATAGCAAGCAGAACAAAGGCCACTAACTTTGATCCTAAATACACATTCTTAACATCAGGCCGAATAAGTCCTTCACCAGGGCAGCACAAGTAAATTACATTTTTTGCGACTCTCTAAAGATTTTAACATATTTATATGCCAAGATACCTTATATCATTGATCCTAAACAAACATTTGCTTCAATCTTGTGAAGGGAGAAACAAACAAACTTTTAAATGGTAAACCTGCACATTGCAGGACCAAACAAACTACATATAACCTGTTCAGCTTCTCCTACTCATGTCACAATTACTCTAATTCGCTGGTTCTCAAAATCCACAAAACAAAGACAGAAATGTGCACAGCTTGTACATACAAGAGGTGTGGGAAAGATACACAGAATAAGTTTGCTATGAACAACCCTAAATCATTCCAGAACTGATACTCCAGGTCCCAAAAAGTGGCCAAAGTATCACTAGAAATAAATTACATTCAAGACACTGAAGTGTTTCTAGACTGGCACCAGGCCAACAAAACATAATAACATAGCACGACAGAATATCAAATGTGTGGGTTCCAAAGAATAATAAAATGATTGAAACCTGGAAAACCGACATCGTTAAAGCTCTTAACAGGCTTCGGCACATCCTTTCCTTCAACAGTTATCTCCCGTCGCCGCCTATACTCTTCCACGTCACTCTCCGACATAGTGGCAACCGACTGAGGCTCCACGTAAAAATTCTTCTCGAACGGCGCCAAACCATCCAACTCCGACTTCCGCGGCTCAGTCTCCGCCCCGCCATCAGAGTCTCTCTTCGCCGAAGACGAGGAACGATAACTGCTCTCATATTCTTTCTTATAACCGAACCCCGAATCCCTATAATCACAAAAATCACACACAACGAACATACGATAATTACACCATTAACTTCGTCGTCCATTTCAGCTCGAAAAATTAAACTAAATTCTCGAAATAAATTAGAAAATTTAAGAAAATACACCAAAACTATATTGTTACCCGCGGCGGTCACGGTAGGAGCCGGGGTCGGCGGAGCGGCTGTCGTAGCGGCTCATGGTGCGCGTGAAGCTCAAAGTTTCCGGTGAGATTAGGGAAATTCAAAATTAGGGTTTTGAGGAGCAAAATTTAGGAATTAAAATAGTAAAAGACTCGGAAAGTAGAGTTGTAAATTGTAATGGATTAAAAATTATCTCCACCGCCCTCGGATTTTTGCTATTGGGAATACAGATTTTTGGTTTCAGTCACCAGAGACATGAATATTTGCACTCACACCCCAACCTTTTAATTAATTTATTAGTAAAGTTGTGACGTATTAAAGGACCAATTTCTATTTTTAATCTGGATAAATATTACATATCATTCCAATGTTTTCTATTTTCCCTTTCGATTCTACATTTGTTTTCGAACGTAAACATAATAACAAGTCATTTCATAATTTTTCAAATCGATTCATAATAATATTCTAATCACCGAAAACACTATTATATGGGTTATATTCTCCTCTCATTTTACATTCACTACATTTATTAAAACTACATCTTGTGTAGAAACGTATATCGAGGACGGAAGAAGTATCGATTACGGAGCTCCAGAAGAAGTCGAGTCTCTAGAACATACCAACATTCTTTTGACAATTTAGATATAATAAGTAGTACTGGGCTTTCAGTGAAGCTATATATGATAGCTTCATATTTCTTCTACCTATGGCCCATAGTTGTATGCATTTCTTTGAGACATTTCCATGGATCGATTCATTCTTTTCTAAAGAATTTGTTACAGAATCACTATGGCATTTAACCAAGCATGCCTCTTTCATAGTAAGGTATCAAAATTGGACAATGTGCTGTTTAAAGTACACAAACATTTATCTCATGCACATTATCTGAGTTTTATGTAATGAATAGGTGTTGCTATGTTTCAGGATGCAATGCTTCAAAAACTTACAAGTGATAACTTGTTATCACAAGAGAGATTTGTAGATTGTTTAGTCCCTTACTGTCCTATACTATGCTACAATTTGATGCTACAGTCATATGCACTGCATCTCAATCAAAGATGACGGCATGTGGTAGATCTATTTGATCCTAATTAGTTGGAACTCACACCTTTACACATGTCATCATCTCTAGAGTGGGATGTAGTGCATATGACTGTAACTAAGGCTGCCAATTCTTGCGTGTCGGATCGTTATCGTGTCGACATGATAACGACACGAAACGATAAGACCAAACACGAACACGACCAGTTAAGGATCTGTCCGACACGAATACGAATCGACCGAAATGTCTTGATCTGATTACCGATACGAACACGAATATGATATGATATTTTTTGTTGTTGACACGACACGATACAAAACGATAAATTCAAATTCAAATTAGACAATATATTAATAAAAGAAATAAAAAATATATAAAGTATAATTAATATTAAATATATACAAATATTATCGAATTATACGAAAACGACACAATCCGTCACGAACACAAATGCAATATGAAAATTATTGTGTCACAGGAAACGGATCCGACACGAACACGAAACGAAATTATTGCGTTCTTATTATGTCGATAAGATAAGGACACGAACACGATAAGACTGAAAACTAACCCGTTAATTTCGTTCGTGTCGTGTTCTCGTGTTGTGTCGAAAATTGTTAGCCCAAACTGTAACATTCTATTTACCCAGTCGATACCATTTTAATGCGTCATGTTCCATTGAGTGAATCCTACTTGCTCCTTGCAGGTTTCTCATTGAAGTATAGACATGTAAAATGAAAGCTGCATTGTATCAAAAGTCCAATGAAAGGGAGCAAGTAAAGTTAGGTTAATAGTATCTTGAATTTGGCCGGGATTCTTGATCAGGTTGCATTCATTTCTAAATATATGGCAAAAATGGAAGATTTAGTTTGATTCGTGACAAGGTCTCGATGGAGCTTTGCCTCAGTTTCGTCGTGGAAGTTTTCATATCTTTGATAGTACATATTATCTCGAAGATTTGTAATCTTGTTCTAGAATGATCCACGCGACATGTGCTGTAGGCCGACATGAATCATAAATTCACCTTGCGTTTGTATCGATAGTGTCCTTAACACAATATCACGAGCTGCATATTTTGTGTTTCTGCATCTTCAACGTGAGCAATCCAGACAATATGGTCCCAACTATAGATGCCTAAAATAAGGGCCAAATTTTACACAACTCGGATTGATGTCGTTTGGGATAGAGTTTCTCTGTTAAAACGAAAAACCTGTACGCATACAAATGGAGCCTCAAAATTTGCCATCCACAAGCTTAGAATTGGTTAAGAATCAGTAGATTTGAGACAAATGTCTCAAATTTTATATTGTACCTTCTGTTAGGGCTGACAATTTTCGATACGACACGAGAACACGATCCGAACATGCACGAAATTAACGGGTTAGTGTTCAGCCTTATCGTGTTCGTGTCCTTATCGTATCGATAATTTCGTGTCGTGTTCATGTCGAATCCGTGTCGTGTTTGTATAACACGATAATTTCCGTGTTGCATTCGTGTTCGTGTCGGATCGTGTCGTTTTCGTATAATTCGATAATATTTATAAATATTTAATATTAATTTAATTATATTTTTATTTTTTTTATTAATTTATTTTCTAATTTTAATTTGAATTTATCGTTTCGTGTCGTGTCGTGTCAACCCGAAAAAAATCGTGTCATGTTCGTGTTCATGTCCGTGTCAGTACATTTTGTGTCGTGTTCGTGTCGACACGACACGTACGAATTGTCAGCCCTACCTTTCGCCAACCATGCCAACCAACTACACATCTTGAGATTAACATATTGTTGGTGTTTATTGAATCCTCTATTTATTATTCCCTATGTCCCGTTTAAAGTGTCCTATTTCTTTTGGGTACGGTATTTAGGATAAATGTATAAAGTAGTTAATGTGTTAAAAAATGGGTAGGGTCCACACTTTTTGAAGGGATAATTATTTCCTAAAATGGAATGAGACATTTGTAATGGGACAACCCAAAAAGGAAAGTGAGACATTTTAAATGGGACAGAGAGAGTATATTCCATAAACACATATTGATATGTGTGATGATGCTGATATCAACCGCTCTTACAATAAAACTCGTGTGTGATTATATGAGTAATTACTTTTAATAGCCAATGTTTATGAAAATTTAAAAATTCTTATGATGATAATCCAAACCTGTAAATAATAATTACGTTGACAAAAACTTGATACTTCTTTCTTAAGGAAAAATAATAATTATGTTGACAAAAACTTGGTATTAATTAATCTATTAGCGTGACAGCAATGTGGGGTTTAGGCTGTTTCCATTTTTTGCCCTAGAAAAAACTACCTACAATGGGTAACTACCAATTAATTTGCCAAGTTGTAGAGATAGTTTTTTGGATTTGGTCCCTCCTCTACCAACACAACAAATGAGGCTAAAGAGTGAATTTTTTGTGGGTTGGAGTTAAGGATGTTAATAGGTGGGTTTTACCTGAACCGATCCAGAACCGTTCAAAACCATTAAATTTTAAAGTAGCGCTTCTGGTTCCGATTCCGGTTCCGGTTCCAGACCCGCTTTAGACCCGGACCGTTTAGATCCATAGTTTGATGGTCCGATCCGGTCCGGTCCGGATCTTATTCTGATTCCAAAACCAGAACAAATACTTATTTATTAGTTATGTTCCGAGTAAAACACGTCTCTTGACGAGCTTAAGTTTAAATAGGATTGTCAATGAGCTAGTTTTATCTATATCGATTCAAAATCGATCATAACACATTAAATTATAAAGCAACGGTTTGGTTCTAGTTACGGTTACAGTGCGATTCGGGTTCCGCACCGGTGAGATCTGGACCGCTTAAGACCCATAGTTGATGGTCCTGGTCTGATCCGGATCCAGTGTTTAATGGATCGGATCCAGAACCAGAACCATTACTTATTTACTAGTTCTGGTTCGAGTAAAACTCATCCATTGACATCCCTAATTGGAGTGACTATAATAAATTGAATTGTTTTTCTTTTAAAAAAAATTGCCATTTTATATCCTAACTATTTGTTTTGCAAAGTGATAAGGTTGAGATAAAAGAAATAAATTAAAAATTGGCAAGTTGACCCACACCAAGTTTGGTCCATATTTATATACGTGATGATGATAATGTATATTGTAAAGTAACAAAGTATTATACAAATGATGACTAATGTTGTTGAAAAATGATAAGTTTTATTCTCAAAGATAGAAACAAACACAACGCCTTTTAAATGATGATATATGATTGTTGCATCAATGCTAACTGAAAATTATCTTGATTGAGCTGTGAAGCATTTGTTACGAAAAACACACACCACAATCATGATAGAAAATAAAAAACACAAGAATTGTTTACTCGGTTCGCCTTGTTATACTACGTATGGGGCGATGTCAAGTTAGAGATTTCACTATATATTTCGGATACAGATTACATGGTGAAAATGCTATTAAATAGATAATAATCAAACCCTAACCCTAAGTCCATTAGGGTTCCGCCTGAACAAAAAAAATAAATTCAAATCGAGTTTGGGTGTACAGCCCATTCAGGCTCCGTATCCAATAACATTGGATGATGGGAAATAAAAGGGTTGATTGGCTGGCTGAATTTCTCTTGAATTTACATCATTATAGTTATATGATCGAAATATATGTTCGTTTAATATTTTTGCTTCTTAAATTATTTTAGACGACTATTTATTTCGAGCCATCGGTGGCGTGTTAGTGTTACATATTAGTTAGATCATGATTGGAAAATTATGATATTAATTAATCAATAACGGAGCTCTCCTTATTTTGTTCTATTAGCATATCGAATTATAATTCATTGCTAACAATGATTGCATTTATAAAAAGAATAAAATGTGATAATGATATTTAAAGATTGTGAATTCAAATGCAATTAACAATAGAACTTAAATAGAATTGAGGGAAAATATAAGTTTCGAAATCTGGCCCTACAATAGTCTCTTTAATTCAAATATATCATATTTCATGATTCGAGAGGCCATTGAGCCCATTCGCAAACCGTCTAGAACAATACAAAAAGAAAGTGACATGTTGGGGTCCTAAAATTCTGTTAAAAAGCTTAATTACTATTAAAATGGATCGAGAATATGACCCACCAAATCAAACGAAATTGTTGATGTAGAATAGTGTCCTCTAAATTATATAAAAAATGTGGAATTATATACAACTACATATTTTTTGAAAAGTGTGTACTCCACATACTCAATCTTTTAATTTGTTACACAACATAACCAATTTATTATGTCATTTTCGGTCATTGGGAACGAGAACTTTCCGATCGAAAACAGACATTAGTCGATCGGAAACAAGGAAATTACTCTATTTTTCAATTTATCCACATTTCCTTGTTTCGATCGACTAATGTCTGTTTTCGATCGACCGGAGACAGGGTTTTCTCTATCGATAACAGACATTAGTCGACCGAAAATAAGAAAATTAGTATTTTTTTTCAATTTATCTACACATTTCCTTGTTTTCGATCGACTCATGTCTATTTTCCGTCGAGAAAGCCTTTTTTCCGGTCCACTGGAAAACAAAAAAATTAGTCTATTTTAATGTAATGGATATAGAGTGCAGAAAATTTTGAAAAAAGTTATGAATGATATATATTTTAATAAAAATAGTTAATTAGGTTTGGGCCCTTAAAAAAATTACGTACTATTTTTAAGTGATTATCTATTTATTGTAACCAATTTTCTCATTTAGTATTGATGTTTCCTAATATAATAACTGGAAATAATTCTCAACCTCATATTTGATTGAGCGAAACATGTGACTATATCGAGGTTGCATGCATATACATATCGTATGCATCTATTTTCACTTTTATCCACAGCAATTTTTATTGGATGAATTTTGTCTCTGAGTTTCTTGGGAGCAACTAATTTGCTCGTATATAATTCTAATATTGAAATATTAATTATCTAATGGCCCTTATCTCCTCGATGATACGAAATTTGTCTAAATTGTAGAGAAACGAACAAAAAAAGTTGCAGAGAGAATAAAAGTGGAAGAAAGAGATGGACGAAATTTAATATATTGACATTGCTGAAAAGCTATAGAAATAAAAAATATTGATAGTTTTAAGCTAAGCATAAAATGAGGAAGCAAAGCTTAAACTGAAGAATTCATTATTGAAGAGAGAGTAATCATGCGTGGCATGCATGTTTATATACAGAGAATGTAACAGAAAAGCTAACCACCTAACCGCTTAACTACTTAACTGTTATAGCTAACAACTTTATTAAATGCAGTTGATGAGCTAACAGCTTTACAGAAGAAGAAGATAAAAATAATCTAATACACCCCCGTGAAACCTAACCCGGTTTCAAAGTGTCAAGATTTAACCGATCACGAAGTAGATAAAATCTTGAATCGGCAAGGGCTTTGGTAAAGACATCAGCCAGTTGATCAGTGGAAGAAACATAACCCACATCAATCGTCTTATCAAGAACCTTTTCTCGAACATAATGAACGTCCACCTCTATATGCTTAGTCCTTGCATGAAAAGCGGATTGTTTGCCAAAGCAATAGAGCTCACATTATCACACCGAGCTTAGAAGGAGCGAAATAGTAATACCAGTTCAAGACATAAAGAAGCGAGCGGACCAATTACAGCCGTACCATTGGCCATGCTTCTATACTCGGATTACGCACTCTTCGCAGAGGCGACCTCTTGCTTCTTGGCGGAACCAAGAAATCAAGTTAGAGCCAAAGAAAATACGGTGACCACCGTGGGCGTCTATCATCAAGCGGTGGCCCGGTCAAGATCCGAAAATGCCACTAGTCTGCGAGGAAGAAGATGGATGGAAATTTAAAGCGATTGAGGCTGTACCTTTTAAGTATCGAGTAAACGCTTGCAGCGACCCGATGTACGATAGTCGGTTTTGCGGCCGACTAAGTTTGTTGATGATGAAAGCGATATCGGTCGGTTAAAGTCGGATATTGAAGAGCCCGACAAGATTTACGTAAAGTATGATCATCAAAGGAGGAACCAAACTCTCGAGATAGCCGTAGCGTAGCGGCGTCGTAGGGGTAGAACACGGTTTGCGATTCAACATCTTTGTTTTGACAAGCAACTCGTGAATATACTTTTGCGACATAAAGCAAACACCCTGAGAATCTTGAACTTCAATCCCAGTAACTAATATTTCCAAGATTTTGACGAGAGAACTTGGCATGTAAAGTGTCGACAATCGGCGCACTATAGCCGAATCATCCCGATGATTAGAACATCATCCACGTAGACTAGAATCGGTGTGGTGAAGCATCGATTTACGATAGAACAAGTGAAGTCGCATCGGATCTTTAAATCCAAGATTGCATATTTCTCCACGCAACTTGTCATACCACGCCTTGGTGCTTGTTTCAAACCATAGATAGCTTTGTTAAGTTTACAAACATAATCTGGATTACGTAAATCCTCAAAACCTGCAGTGCGCCATATATATGCTATTTGTAAGTTCACCATTTAAAAAGCATTGTTAACATCGATTTCTTGAATGGTCCATCCTTTTGTAGCGACTAATGAGAACATTAATCGATTGTGGACGGTTTGATAACAGAGTAAAGGTTTCTACAAAATCAACACCGCCATTTGTTCAAAACCACGAGCAACTAGGCGAGCTTTCGGTTTATCAAAGTATAATCTGGATTAAGCTTAACCCGAAAGACCCATTTATTCTTGATAACCTTTTGGTGGGGTGCGGTGGCATAAGAATCAAGTTCCTTTACCAAGGATAGCATCAAATTCCTTAGCCATGGCCTTGTACCATCCATCGTGTGTTAAAGCTTCATCGAGGACAATGGTAAGGCGGAATATTCTTTGAGGAGGAGGTTGGGTAAGAAGGCGTTATAAACTTTGGGTTTTCTTATACCATTTTGGGCGAGTTTGCATAGCATGCAGATTAGTAGATAAAGGTAAAGCGGATGGATTAGAAGAAAGATCGGAGAGGGAGATGGAGATGGTGAGGTGAGGATGATGAGGATCTGAGAATGCGGTAGGTTTGGAGAAGAATTTGATAAAGGAGAAGATGAGGCAGGAGGAATAGGAGGGTGACCTATCGGATCGAAAGCATCACTAGATGAAGGAATGGAAGAAGGTAGAGTTATAGATAAGGAGGAGAATGGACGGAAGGAGCGAGACAAAGTTGATCCGATGGTGAAAAAGATTAAGATAATGAAACTCAAGCTCATTAAAATGTACGTGTCGACAACAAATATTCTTCCATCCTTGTTAAGACACTTAGCCTTTATGGTTATGACTATAGCCAAGAAAACACATTTCGAGATCGAAATTGAAGCTTGTGAGAATTATAAGGTTTGAGAAAGGAAAGCATGCTGACCAAATATATGAAGAGATGAGTAAGATGGCAATCTGTTGAACAAAGCTTCATGAGGAGATTTCATGGTTAAAGTTTTTGTGGGTAGGCGATTTATAAGATAGGTGGCAGTTTCAAAGGCGTGCCACCAGTATTTTAGAGGTATGGATGCTTGGCTTAAGAGAGTAAGACCCATATCCACTATATGTTGATGCTTACGTTCAGCTCTACCATTTTGAGTGTGAATGTGTGGACAAGGGTGCTAAAAGCAACTCTAAGATTCTTAAAAAATGGTACAAGTTTTCTATATTCACCACCCCAATCCGATCTAAAGGTTTTAATAGAAGTATTAACCGACATCGAATCGCTTTAAAAACTGTTGAACTACGGAACAAGCTTCAGACTTTAAAACCAGGGGATATATCCATGTGTATCGAGTATAGTCATCTATGAAGTGAATATAATACCTATGTCCCATGGGTGATGCAAGATGAACTGGTCCCCAAAGATCCGAGTGTATGACTTGAAAAGGTTTGGTAGTCGAAGAGGCATGATGTGTGAGGTTTTGATGTATTTTGCCAAGACTACAAGCATCACAAAGTCGAGAGAAGAAGAGTTAGTGACACATTTAGCATTTTAAGCACATAGGAAAGAATCGAAGAATGAGGATGTCCCACCTCTTATGCCAAACATTTATTTCATTGAGCAAACTGTTGTCGACATTACACTTTGATGGCGGATTACATTTTGAAGCTAAGTCGATGGACAAACATTTTGGAATTGAAGATACAATTTGAAGTCTTGGATACATTGCAGCTTTTTGGTTGCAAAGAGAGAGATCAATCGATCTGATCCTTTGTGCAGTTCCCGATCGAAGAGTTTGAAGGTTGTTCTTGTCCTTCACAAGGCAATGAGAATCGTGAAACTCAAAATCACATTATTGTCTTTTTGAACCGAGAGATACTAAGCAAATTTTGGTGATTTGTGGAACAAACAAGATATTATTGAGCGATGAGGAGGATTTGGAAGAAGAAGTGGGAGAAATATGGGTTTGACCAATGGATGCAATAGGAATAACCTTACCATTTCCAACCTTGAGAGCTTACGTGCGGTGTATGGAGTATTGAGTTGAAGATTGCTCAAAGCATTTGTAACATGATTGGTTGCTCCACTATCCATATACCACACCCTTCTTCTTCATCAAACTCATAATCACTTTGCATCGATTTTCAGTGAGATGAGCTTGTGGATTCAAACCGTAGTTTGAGAATCGCACCGATAAAGTTGACATCAAGCAGTTGACACACGGTTGACACACAATTGGGGATTTTCGAAAACTTGAATCGCCTCTTCCAATCATGCCACGCCACGAATGCTACGATTTCCACCTCGTTGCACGTAAAATGCGATGGAGTCTGCAATGGAGTGAGATGCTGTTGTAAGCGGACTTCATGAGATTGTAGTGCGTCTTGCATTTCTGCGAGGAAGGAGGTTCGATCTATGCATGAGATTTATGACAATTGACTCATATTCGAACCAAAACCACGAGGATATAATCTCCAAGTTCATCATCGAGAATTATATGTCCAATAGCACACAATTGGTCGGCATAACCGCGCATCTTTAAAAGTAATCATCCACCGAGAGATCTCGTTTTTCGAGAATTTAACATCTTTTCGGTTGAAGAACTCGAGCTCTCGATTGTGATGAAATAGTTGCTCTAGAATCATCCAGTTTCTTTGTGAAGAAGTGCGTGACGACATGACCCAACATTGTTTCACCGATGAGGATAACATCCAACTCATGAGAAAATGATCTCGACGAATCCACTGCAGATATGCCGGATTGGCTGCTGAAACTGCAGAACTTGAAGCAGTCGGAAGAAATGGAGGAGGAGCTGCAACGGTTGATGATATGAAATCATCAAAACCGTGAGCTCGGATCGTGGAAAGAACTTGAATACGCCAAAAAGCATAGTTGTTTCGATCAAGTCTAAGAAACAACGGATGCAAATTTGGTAACGTCGACGAAGACGAAGAAGAATTCATGTCTAATGGAAAAGAGTTAGAGCTCTGATACCATGTTGATAGTTTTAAGCTAAGCATAAAATGAGGAAGCAAAGCTTAAAGCGAAGAATTCATTATTGAAGAGAGTAATCATGCGTGGCATGCATGTTTATATCTGAGAGAATGTAATGTAAAAGCTAACCACCTAACCGCTTAACTACTTAATCGTTATAGCTAACAACTTTATTAAATGCGGTTGATGAGCTAATGACTTTACGAAGAAGAAGATAAAATTATTGTTGATAGTTTTAAGCTAAGCATAAAATGAGGAAGCAAAGCTTAAACTGAAGAATTCATTATTGAAGAGAGAGTAATCATGCGTGGCATGCATGTTTATATACAGAGAATGTAACAGAAAAGCTAACTACCTAACCGCTTAACTACTTAACTGTTATAGCTAACAACTTTATTAAATGCAGTTGATGAGCTAACAGCTTTACAGAAGAAGAAGAAGATAAAAATAATATAATACAAAATGAGTTCCCTATTTATACATTGATTATCCTATTAATCTCCCTAAGATTTATAACTTTAGCAATTTATTTACAAAAGCTTTCTATTCAACTAAAACCATCGTATCAAGCTTAATAAATTGCTCATTAATATTTTTTTAAAGCTGTCTGATAATATATGATGCCCCTTTAATTTGTATTAAAGTATGAAAAAGAATCAAAGATATTAAAAAAGGTCATATTACATGCATAGGTATAAACAATAAATATTTTACTTTATACTTGATACATATTTCGTAGTACATAATAATAATAATAATAATAATAACAAAATATTCAACCATAAAGTAATCCTAAACCGAACTCACATCCCTAATTTTCTATATAACGTGACAACTGTATAAAAAAGTAGCAAATTTGTTCCCCTAAAAAAAAGTAACAAATTTAACTGTTACCAATTATAGCTGGACGTTGTATTTAACACGACAAATTGAAAATTGAAGAAAAATAGATGACTAGTCATGATTCATGTCTTACGTTGGGATGTCGATGGGTGGGTTTTACCCGAATCGATCTGAAACCTTTCAAACCCACTAAATTTTAAGCGGCGATTCGGTTCCGGTTACGGTTCCGGACCGCTTTGAGACCCGGATCGTTTAGATCCATAGTTTGATGGTCCGGTCCGGTCTAGATGCGGTTACGGTTTGAACCGAACCAATACTTATTTATTGGTTACGGTCCGAAAACTGTCGTCATCGACAAGCCTAAGTTTAAATAGGCTTGTCAATGAACTAATTTTATCCATATCGATTCGAAATCACTAATAACACATTAAATTATAAAGCAACGATTTCGGTTTCAGTTCTGGTTCTTGTCTGGTTCTTGTCCGGTTCTGGTTCCAGACCCGTTCAGATCCGGACCGCTTAAGACCCATAGTTGATGGTCCGAGTTCGGTCCGGATCCAGTGTCTAATAGGTCGGTTCCAGAACCAGAACCATTATTTATTTATTGATTTCGGTTCGGATAAAACCACCAATTAACATCCCTAGTGCTACGTACACCACTAGGAAAAAAAACGTTTGGATGATTTTTTTCAAGCGGTTTTCCTTTATAATTAGTTCTCTTTCAACATTACACATTATATGTGTCTCTAAACATATTTATTTTAAATAATGTATCATAATTATATATATATATATATACACGATCATTTTCAGGTTCTTCTCTTAAATTTTGCTTGACCTACTCAACAAAAAATAATCAAATATATAATTATTTCATTTTAAGGAAAATGTTAATATATATAGCACATGGTTCACGTAGACCTTGATGGGGGAAATTGTCGTTATCGTGTAAGAGAAAATTGCTTTCATTTCATGTCTACAATTTGTTCGAATTTCCATAAAACTAACAGCAAAGTTTATGAATCCGAAATATTTTTTCCTTGATTTTAGTATATTATTTCATACTCTTTCACGTAAATAAGTTATTGGTCTCGTTTATTGATGACAAAAATGTAATAAAAAGTTCACCTAAATTCCATGAATCTAGCTAAAACACTCAATTATTTAGTTGTATTATAGCCCATTATAAATTAGGGTTTGGCGGGATATATATAGATATATATGGGTTTCTATTTTGTTTTAATCAGATAGTACTAATTGAAAATGTATATAAATAGTACATTACAAGGATAAAAATATTTTTATGCTACATACATTTTTTATAGTGTTAATGGGAAGAATTGCCCAAATTCTTAATATTGCTATCTAATTTAACCCATATCTAACATCTCTACTCTTTTTACTCATTTTTAATTAAAATTATAAAAATATTCTCTCTAACTCACGGCCAACCCATTTTCGGCGGCCAACCCTCCTCTCCTTTTTCCTGCCGCCAACCCTCCCTCCCCCTTCCCATCTGTTTCTCGGTGGCCAACCATCCTCCTCTCATCGGCCAACCCCTCTCTCTCCTTTTCGACGGCCAACCCTCCTCCCTTCCCATCTGCTTTCCGCGGCCAACCCGCGGTTAACCCATTTCCCGCGACCAACCAATTTTCTTTGCAATTTTTCTGGATTGACCGCCGGAAGCAGATGGGAAAGGGAGGAGGGTCAGGGCGAAAAAGGGAGGGAGGGTTGGCCGTCAGAGAGGAGAGGGATGGTTGGCACGGAAATGGAATGGGAAGGAAAGTGAGGGTTGGCATTGAAAAGGAGAGGGAGGGTTACGCACAGAGGAGGAGGATGGTTGGCCGCCAGGAAATAGATGGGAAGGGGGAGGGAGGGTTTGCTGTCGGGATTGTGTCTGTGCGTGTGAATCCGTGTGATTTTTTATATTTAAGAATAAAATTGTACAAATAATTAAAAATGATATCAACTTAACATATGCGATAAAAATGATAGCAAACTTAACATAAGAGTTATATTAGATTTTCGGCCTTTTTTTATATATTTCTTGTATCATTTTCTCTTTGTCCAAACGAGGAGAATTAATCTTGAAAATTAGAATTCACATATATTGATCGAAAAATATCATATCGATATTTTGAACTCGTCATATGCACCATACAACCCTCTTATCACATGGTCAAAGATGAACAAAAAACTTGTTTGGCAAGCAGGTTATAATCAAATATCCAAACACGGACTAAATTAAATAAATAATGATATATTTAAGATTGTGAGATGATCTAAATATAATTAATAAAATTAAAAATAGTGGCTGAATAATTATGATAATAAAGACTTGTTTGGCGAGTGGGTTATAGGTAGACGCAATTATGTACACAGTAATGGGTTGTTGGTTAGTAGTGGATGGAGGTCATGTGCATTGCAAACTAAATAAGTTATTATTGCAATATTTTAATTCGATAGATGTATTATTTTAATTTTTAATGGGACAAACTTTTTCTTCCCGGCAAGCAAAATCCATTCTTTCCTTTTCACATTACCCAAACTGGAAGGATTTCGAAACCCATCGTGTAAGTAACTCGTAAGTTTGTAACCACCACAAAAAGAGAAATAGGAAAAAGAAAAAAGAAAAAGACTACTCAAAAAAAAAAAAAAAAGAAAAAGAAATTAAAAAAATACTACTCTAGATTTGAAGTATATTCAAGTGCAACATGACTCGTTATGTATATTATACGGTTAGTGCTGTATTTACGAACTAAATATATTATTATATTTTTTACTTATGAAACTTACTATATATAGTGGAGACAGATCTATCTTATGATTGGGACATCGCCATGCAAAATAAAATATATTTATCATATTTTTTAATATTATTTGGTAGGTACTATGTTTACTCAATTAATGTATTGTTCAGAATGGGCCCACCACTTTTATGTTACTCCTAAAGAAATAATGTAAAATCCACAAAGTCCGTCATTAAAACACGGGCCGTAAGAATATTAATATGGGTTACCAAACAGACGCATTACCCATGATAACTTTGTTATCCTATCGAAACAGAGCTACCAAATATGCGCTTAATGTGTAGATCGGAATGAGCATAGGGAAAGTTTACTTTAGGCGGTATTTGGCTAAGCTTATTTTAGAGAACATAAGCTCAATAAACTTATAAGATGTTTCAAGAGCTTATAAAAGGTAATGTCTCAAGTACTTATAAGTTGTTAAAGTGTTTGGATAATTGATCTTATAAGCTAGAGAAAGAATCGTGAGTTAGAGAGATAAAATCATAGTTAGAGAGATAAAATTGACGAGATATGAAGTTGATAGTATATGTGTAGGAAATAACGAACTATAATAAAATTATATTGGTAAATTCATGATTGCTTATAAGTTTATGAAAAAATAAGTTATGATTGACCAATTTATTTTTATGGGTTCTCGTGTTGGATATTTTCAAAAAAAAGAAAAAACACTTTCAACATGAGCACAAAAATCTTATAATCTGTTTAAAGAGCTTCAAAAATCTTAATAATCTCATAAAACCTGTATATGATTTTTTTTGGACTTTTTAATATTGGCCTTTTATATTGAATATATTATTTAAAATAATAATATAATAATTTTGATATCTTTTCGAGTTTTCTATCTTTTAGAGATTTCTATCTTTGGTGGTTACTTCATAGTCATATGTGAGTTTCTTTTGTCTAACTTATTGAACATATGGTTTTGTGTAGTTGTAATCAAATTAAATTAGGACAAAAACTTTAGGGGCCCCAATTTAATATTCTGGTTGTCACCGTCTATGGTAAATTCTTCTATGTTAAATAAATTTCTTACTTTAGAATTGACTATAATATGTTCGTAGAATTCAAATTAATGACATTTCAATCACAAACTCACCCACTTTAGCGTAGCTAAAATGGATAAAATTAATTTACCCACAATATATGTCCTACTAAAACAATTAAAATTTTAAATGAAATTAGAAAGAAAGTTATTTAATAGAATTATATATCCATTTTTTAGATTGTCATCTTATTAGTGAGATATAGGATATGATACGAATTACTCAATCCGTCCCATCTAAGATGATCCATTTCTTTTCATCACAGTTATTTAGGAAAATGATATAAAGTGATTAAATTGATAAAAAGTAAGTAGGTCCCATAACTTTTGAAGAAATAATTATTTTCTAAAAATGAAACAGGTCATCTTAGATGAGACGATCCAAAAAGAAAACAGATCATCTTGAATGAGACGGATGAAGTATATGATTTTATCTCCAACCACCCTAGTTTTTACGTGGTCTTAATCGAGTCCTAAATAAGGAAGTGATGGTACAACTAATAAGATTGGTAACAAAACCAATGGTATATGTGATTTTACTTTATAGAATTGCATAAATCTGGATATTAAACCTACAGAAACTTTTCGTACTCCCATATTAATTAGTGATTATCATAATCTATCAATTTCGCGTAATTTTTTTACACGTCCCAATTTATTGCTTAATTTCAAATATTATCTCTAAATTATAATTAAGTCTAAAAACTAAGTGTTAAATTGCAAATGATAAAAACACTATTCAAGACTCGATGTGACAGAAGTAAGCTGTGACAAACACATGGTGTCAAAGGTTTTAAGAAACACATTGTGTGTTGATTATTTGTTCAATTTGGTTAATATCTCAAATCAAAAATCCCATGTTTTAAGAATTTATTTTTAAAATTTTTGTATTAATTGACTAAAAAAAAAAGGTTTTAAGAAAATAAAATTGATTATTTGTTCAATTTAATTAAAAAAAAAAGAAACAAACCAACAAACACCCATGTTTTAAGAACCTATTTTTAAAAAAATTGTACCGACCGACCATATTCTATACCTTGGGATTGTCAACACAGAATCTTTGTATACAATAATCAATAATCAATAAGCGCGTTTTACGCAACAGCCAAACAGCCCTTTCTCAAGTTTTGTTTCTTTGTATTTCTTCTGTAATTTATCCTCGGTTTGGTCCATGGTGAGGGGGTTTGGTCTATCCTCCACCCTCACTTTTAGTGTGCATTACACCCCTGTTTATCCTCCACTTTTTTTTGCTGTTTTCATGGGAATCGGAGAAAACTTTTCCTAAAGCTCACCTAAACAGTGGAAATCCCAATATTTTTATTTTTATTTGAAATTTGAAGCTAAAATTCTAGGTGTAGAGGGCCAGGGTGGGACCCGATTCTTAGTGAGTTTGGTCGTAATTGCTGACAAAGAATTAGTTAGGATTGGATTACAATTTTTTTTGAAAGCATAAATTATGGAGGGATATAGTTTCTTTATCAAAATTAATTGAACCAATTGTGAATGCTTGAAAAAAATCCAAGAAAACTAGATGATTAATTTTCATTATTTTTTATCATAAAAAAGTTTAATATTTTTTATTGGATGAAGCTCTAAATGCACAAGTAGGGGAACAACAAAGTGGGACATATTAGTTAAATAATGAATGTTAGATATGATGCGTGGATACAATTTTAATTTGAGTCAAATATTAAAAAATCCATTTTTATATAGTTAAAACAAATTTTCTTTATTCATATAAAAAATAATAGTCATATTACTACTTTATCCCTATTCTTAAATTTGCCTATTTTGCCTATAATTCATTAATTCAAGACTTAAGTTGAATTAACTCTAGTAATAATCTTTTTATCATGATTCAAGACTAAACATGAGTTCGTTCTTGAATTTAAATATAAAAAGGACAATTAATGAATTATCTACATTCGACTCTTAAATTTAGGTATAAAGGGTAATTCATGAATTGTCTCACCTCAACACTTGAATTTAGGTATAAAAGAGATAATTTATGAACAACAACTCTTCAAGTGATCGTGAATTTTATAGATCTACAAGGATAAGAAAATATTTTAACACCAAAAATGATTATTATTATTTTATCTTTTTTATCTTAGTGGTAATTTTTATATCTTCGTAATACCAAAATGGATATTTAGATTAACTCATTTAATTTTATTTACATATTTTAAATTAACTCTATATTTTATGTAATTTGCTATCTATTATACACAAATCGAAATGCACTACAATTTTTTCGTCACTCAGACAAAATGTGCAACGAGGCCAAATTATAGATTAATCCCAAGATCGCCAAAAAAAATTGCCTTGTTCTAAATTAGTCAAAATGGAATACAAATTGTTAGGCTGCCTAAGAAAAATATATTATCCTTCTCACTCTGTCCTTGATACATTTAATTTCGTTTTAGTAGGTCCATAAAATTCGTTCATTTTTTTTTATATACATAGAACCATCAAAAAATCAACATTTTTATCTATATTCAATTCACTTATTTACAAAAAACTATACATGATTCACTGTTTTTATTCATATAATATATTTTATTATGTGAGTCTCATTCTTTACTCATCTTATACTCATTAGATTTATTAAAATTTATGGTTAAAAGTTAAGAACATATATCAAGTCAGATATAGTATATATTTTTAATATATTAAATTTTTACTGAGTGAAATTAAAATTGTAGAAGTAGATACCAAAAAGGTAGGGGCCGCTTTGTTTGGTGGGTCCAAAAGTCTGAAAAATGGGTCCCACTTTCACTTTCAAAGAATCACCTACACTTTGGTCCTCAAAAGCAGCTGCAGAGCACCTAAAGATCCACATTCACAAAAACTACTCAACACACTGCCGTAATATTAATGCGCGTTCAGCTTCTCATTATTACTACTTAAATACAGAGGGGAGAGAACCAAACAAGGGAAAAAACTCAGGACAAGGCTAACAGCTGTTAGCCTCATTTTACCTGACTGTTTGCTGCCAAAGTTTGCAACTTTTTGTGCTGCACTCTCTCTCTCTAATTGGAAGAAGCATAGAATAAAGTGGGAAAAGGGCTAGGACGAATCAAAGTATATGTGCAAAGATAAGTAGGGAGGTGAAAAAAATATAAGAAAACAAGAAAAATAAAGGAAAAGAAAGCTCATTGCTTTCTAAATATACAATCTTGAAGAAGAGTTTTTGTCATTGGTGGCATTATGGGATTGAGATTGAATATTGCAAACTGCAATGCGTGTTTGGTGTTCGTTCTGGTGTTATTGAGCTCATGGGTTTCTTGTGGAGAAGCTTCCATTTCCTATGATTCAAAGGCCATTTCTGTTAATGGACAGAGGAAGATTCTTATTTCTGGATCAATACACTATCCAAGAAGCACCCCTGAGGTATATTAATGCCAATGTAGCCACCAAATCTTTCTTTTGAGAATCTTGAAACTGGAAATTTTCTTTTATTATTTGTAGTTTCTCATTTTCCCATTTTTAAAGAATTATTTATCTATCATATATTTTGTTTGGGAGTTGCAGATGTGGCCAGATCTTATTCAGAAGGCAAAAGAAGGTGGAGTAGATGTGATTCAGACTTATGTTTTTTGGAATGGGCATGAACCTGAACCTGGAAAGGTTGAATGTGCATTGAACTCTGTGTGTGTGTAAGTTGTGCTTATATTTTCTCACTGGCTGAATTTTTTTTTTTTTTTGCAGTATTATTTTGAGGAAAGGTATGATTTAGTGAAATTTATTAAGCTGGTAAAGGAAGCTGGGCTTTATGCTCATCTAAGAATTGGCCCTTATGCTTGTGCTGAATGGAATTTTGGGTAATGATACTGAACAAAAAGCTGAAGATATTTTCTAAAATGTGTCTATTTCTTACAGAATTTTAAAGTACTGTTTGGCTGTTTGCTTGCTGTTTCCTATTTCAGGGGTTTTCCAGTTTGGTTGAAGTATGTACCAGGCATTAGTTTCAGGACAGATAATGAGCCTTTTAAGGTTTGGAACTGGTTTTAATTTCATTGACATTTTAAGTTTTGCTCCATAGATAATATTTCAGACGCCCTTTTCCTAAAAAATAATTGATTTTCTTGTTTGTGCTTCTGAAAAAAAGGCTGCAATGGAAAAATTCACAACCAAGATTGTGAAAATGATGAAAGCTGAAAAGCTGTATGAAACTCAGGGTGGTCCGATCATATTATCCCAGGTAGTCAAAATGATTTCAGTAAATATTTCTGAAGCATTATATTAGGTGAAATAGGAGGCATTTATAAAAGTAATTTGTGTTCTGTTTGATAGATTGAAAACGAGTATGGACCGATGGAGTACGAGCTAGGTGCACCAGGGCGGGCTTACACGGAATGGGCAGCCAAAATGGCCGTGGATCTCGGCACTGGTGTTCCGTGGATCATGTGCAAGCAAGACGACGCCCCCGATCCAGTTGTTAGTATTGCTCCTTTTCTTCATTCCAGTTAAGCTTTGCATGTTTAGTAGTGGGCTACTTAGTGTTTACAGTCTCTTGTCCTTCATCAATCATGGTTGAGATCTTGCCACTCTTGCACATGGTTTCCCTAATTAAACAATCACAGAACTATTACATGCCTCTTGACTTAATAATGTGCACAGTCTTCTCGATTATAAAATTTATATCAGTTCTACAGGGTTGGATTTTGCTTTATATTTTCTAATGACACGTTTAATTATTGTTGTTGACGTCGACCTACTTGTGCTTTGTCTTTGCAGATTAATACATGCAATGGTTTCTACTGCGATTACTTCTCTCCCAATAAAGCTTATAAACCAAAGATATGGACTGAAGCATGGACCGGCTGGTACTACTGAAACTGATTTATTTTGAAGGAAAATATTCAATGTGATTATATCTATCTATTGGGAATTAACTTCTCGCAATGTCATTCTACAGGTTTACTGAATTTGGAGGTCCTGTTCCGTACCGGCCAGCTGAAGACTTGGCCTTCTCCGTTGCCAAATTTATTCAAAAAGGAGGTTCTTACATTAACTATTATATGGTAAACTGTTTTTCTCTAAACATGCTGAATAAATAAAATTGATAATAGATTTATTATAACCAAGTGTACTTTACATCCTCTTCTATCAGTATCATGGAGGTACTAACTTCGGCCGTACTGCTGGTGGTCCATTTATCGCTACTAGCTATGACTATGATGCACCTCTTGATGAATATGGTTCGTACACGAATTTGTTACTGTTGAAGTTTTAGCACGCATCCTTGCACGAGGCCACCCAGATATTCTGATTGACTTCCAGTTCAATTTAAGCATTTTACAGTCTTCACCACTTGATATTTGGCTTTTCATGTGTAGGATTATTGAGGGAGCCTAAGTGGGGTCATCTGAAAGATTTGCATAGAGCCATCAAGCTCTGTGAGCCGGCTCTAATATCTGGAGATCCGACAGTAACGCCACTCGGAAACTATCAGGAGGTTATATTAGTTACAATTCACCTGTTATCATTTCCATTATCTACGACAAAATGTGACATTCTTCTGTGCAGGCTCATGTTTTCAAATCGAAGTCTGGTGCTTGTGCTGCTTTTCTTGCAAATTATAACCAGCATTCGTTTGCTAAAGTGGCGTTTGCTAATGGGCACTACAACTTGCCTCCTTGGTCTATCAGCATCCTTCCCGATTGCAAGCATACCGTTTATAATACAGCAAGGGTAAGACACGGCCTTTTTAGTCCCATGTTCTTTTGTTTATATTGATGACATATGTGTCTTTTTTTTGTAAGATTGGTGCCCAAAGTGCTCAAATGAAGATGGCCCCTGTCAGCAAAGGATTCGACTGGGAGTCGTACAATGAAGAGGCTGCATCGCATGGGGCTGACTCATTTACGATGGTTGGATTGGTGGAACAGATTAATACTACCAGAGACAACACTGACTATTTATGGTATTCAACAGAGTAAGTCTATGTAAATTTGTCATCATATCCACTTTTAACAATATAGAATTAGACCTCATTTTCTTAATTTCTTGTTTGTTTATGTTATTCAGAGTGGAGATCGGTCCGAGTGAAGGATTTTTTAGAGGGGGGAAGCCGCCTGTTCTTACAGTATCATCTGCTGGCCATGCCTTGCATGTATTTATCAACGGACAACTTTCAGGTGGGTGATTGAATGGATAAAATCAAGATTCTTTGTAAACCTTGTTTGAAGTCATCAGAAAGCATTCTGGTTCGACTGATTCACTATGAGAAAAGAAAAAAAGAGACAACAAGAGACTGCTTTTGATTACCACTTACATTTCGACATAATTTCTTACAGGAACTGCCTATGGAAGCCTAGAAAATCCCAAGTTAACTTTTAGTGACAGCGTGCCTCTAAAAGCCGGAGTAAACCAAATCTCGCTGCTGAGCATTGCTGTTGGTCTCCCAGTATGTTTTCTCTCTCTTCTCTACCCCTTGTGCCTTTGTGCAAGCCTATCTTCTTTTGAACAGACACATTCTGTTTAGGTTTCGTGGCTGTGTTTATTGCTTAGATGATTTTTATTTACACATTTCTTCATGTGCATGAGCTCAGAATGTTGGCCCACATTTCGAGACATGGAATGCTGGAGTTCTTGGTCCTGTTTCACTCAGTGGTCTCAATGAGGGGAGAAGAGACTTAACATGGCAAAAATGGTCTTATACGGTTAGTTTACAAAACATGTACTATTGCCCCGTTGCCTAAATCCCTGTTTGTTAACTAGACCTCGTTCTGGACAGGTTGGTCTAAAAGGAGAATCTCTTAGCCTTCATTCACTCAGTGGAAGTTCTTCTGTAGAATGGGTTGAAGGATCATACGTCAGTGAAAGGCTACCACTCACATGGTACAAGGTAAATACGCAAAGGAAAAACTAAAGGCAAAAAATCGTGTACATCCGGACGTACGGTGCATCCATCCCAATTAGGGTTTATTAATCGCTAATTAGAGTTTATAATCATAATTAGGATTTGGTTAGGATGGATGTACCATACATTTGGATGCACCGAAGTGTGCCTCAAACTAAATGAATGATGTATACCATGCCTAATTTAGTCATACTTCACAGCTATTTCTCGTTATCGTTAGAATTCATGTACACAAGCAATATTTTCTCAAATGTGAGAGTACTGAAGGAAATTAAGAAGCTGATATGTCGTCGTTGGATATTCATCTAAGCTTGTTTAGCCATTGTAACAGTCAATTACTCTTTTAGTGAGTGAACAGTTGTAGTTAAATACTTAGTGAACTTGTAGAATACTTCTTAATCTCCCAATATAATTTCTCTTCATTTTCCAGACTACGTTCAACGCTCCAGGAGGGGATGAACCTTTGGCTTTGGATATGAACACCATGAGTAAAGGTCAGGTGTGGATAAACGGTCAAAGCATCGGGCGCTACTGGAACCAGTACAAAGCATCTAACGGCTGCGAGCCCTGCAACTATGCAGGGTGGTTCAACGAGAAAAAATGCCTAACCAACTGCGGTGAAGCCTCTCAGAGATGGTAAATATAGCTCCAGGGTACTCCTCTTTCACTCAGATAGAACACGTATTTGATAAGACTTGGATTTCTCTATTATAGGTACCACGTTCCTCGCTCCTGGCTGTATCCATCCGGAAATCTGTTGGTCGTCTTCGAAGAATGGGGAGGGAATCCGTACGAGATAACTCTCGTGAAAAGGGAAGTAGCAAGTGTGTGTTCTGATATATTCGAATGGCAGCCGACCTTAGTGAACTGGCAGTTGCTGTCATCCGGGAAAGTCGACAAACCATTGAGGCCTAAAGCTCACCTCTCGTGTGCTTCGGGTCAGAAGATCTCATCCATCAAGTTTGCTAGCTTTGGGACGCCCGAGGGTTCGTGTGGTAACTTCCGACAGGGGAGCTGCCACGCGTTCCATTCCTACGACGTTTTTGAGAGGGTATTTTCATTACATCTTACACAACATTACTACTTTCAGCATTCAAGACTAGAGGCACACTCCGGTGCATCCGTCTTAATTACATATTAATTATGATTGGATGCACACAAATTTTTGTGTCTGACTTCGACTTCTCTTCTCTTACAGTATTGTGTTGGCCAACAATCTTGCGTGGTGCCTATAACACCCGAGATCTTCGGTGGAGATCCATGTCCGAACGTCATGAAGAAACTCTCAGTCGAGGCCATCTGCAGCTGATGAGAGATGCTCGTTTCTTTCGACACAGGTACTCCTCCACAACATTTTTATCAGAACCATCTGTGTTTGGGCTATGCTGGGCTGAAGTTGTACATACATGCAACACACACCATCTAGTCCAAAATCGCGGTAAATTTTAAAGATGAGTCGAGAGAAGAGAAGATGTATATATAGATAGTTTTCGTCATTGTTCATCATTCATCGTTCATCGCTGCACCGTAATGCGCATTGCGACGACAAAATGAGTCCATGTGCAAAGATCTCCAGTATTTTAGAGCATGCGATCTCTTGTCTTGTGAGGTTGTATTTCCCATGATGAAGAAAGCAATTTGTAAGAAATGCTTATGGAAGTATAAAGATTTTTTCATCAAATGTTGGTTGACTTTGATTTCTTGGCTTTTGGATTTTACAATGTTGAGTAAGAGGATCAATAAGGATATCGGTTATTATCAATCGATATCGTTGTTATGGTTTAAGATTAATTTCGTTATCGATATACAATCGAATGGATATATAACGAAATTATAATAATTTATTATTATTCTTATCAAATTAAAAAATAAGTTTAATTATATTCAAATAATAATAATTATTTATTATTATATTATTATTAATAATAATAAATTAAAATTAGTTTAATTAGCCAAATAGGTAAATAAAGAAATTTAATTTTGATAATTTCGATTATCCAATAACCGAACCGACTAATCGATCGATTTTGATATTGGTTATTGAATTTGTAGAATTTCAGTTTCGGTTAACCGAAACTGATCCAATAAGCACCCAATAAGTATACTGATTGCTATGCAGGAATAAATCCAAAAAGATTGAGGGAATTCAGATTTTAATGCTAGAAATATAGGGAGAGGATCAAATCAAAAATTTACTCTCATGGATAGTTGATTTTTATATAATCTAGGTATGATTGTCGTAGAAAGAAGCCTCAATGTAATATATAAAAAATATTAATCTAAAGACATTAATGTATGTATAATGAAACATTGATATAAAGGAATATTATGGTATATATAAAGAGATACTGATGTATTTATAAAGAAGTGCTGATATAAAAGAAGTATTATTGTATATATATATATAGAAGCAGGGACGGAGGCAGTAAGGGGCTATGGGCCCCGTAATTTTCAAAAATCCAGGGTATTTTAGTAATTTCACGATTTAATTAATTTTTAATATATTATTACATATTTCACGAGAACGGGGTTTTCTTTCTCTTCATTGGGTTCTCACACGCTTTTAATTAATTTATTTTCAATTTAAACAATGGGCTACTTTAGTATGGGTTTGTCTTAGATCTAATTTATTTAAGCGATGTTCATAATTTGGGCCTAAAAAAGACTCAGTAACTGGGCCAAACCTGAAGTATAGTTTAATTAATTAAATTAGTCTTTAATTTTAGGTTTCATTATTTCTATTTTGATTTAATTAGCATAGTGAACATAATTTTACCAAAATAATATTACTAGAGAATAAATATTAAAGTTGTCTTTTGATTGTGGAAGAAATAACAATCAATTAAACTTAGTAGATAATTATTTCTAAAATATTAATTACTCAAATTTTGAAGACGATTAGTGGAGTTGTATAATAAATATTATTATTTATAACTTACTCATTATATGATTTTAACATAAAATAATTTAAATTATACTTTTAAATTATTATTAGTGGAGTTGTATAATAAATATTATTATTTATATGCTATTCTTGACAATGCTTCTTTGTAGTGAAGTTATTTTGTAGGCACACTAGTGTCGTATTACTTTTTTAGTTGCATTGGGGTAATATTGTTTTCACTATTTATTAGGTAAATGAATCGTTATTTTAGGAAAACTTCTCTTCTCGTGGAGGTTTCATCTTCGTCGGTTAATGGACTTACACTTCTCCAATCTCAAGAATCATCGAAGGAAGATAACAATGAATTAAAGTTGATTTATAAAATGTTCCAAGTGATCCGTGATTACGACGATATAATGAGTTATCCAAATAGAAGCGAGTTCGTGAAACTTACTTATTTAAAGGTCCATGTCAACCGCGTGAGCATGCTTTTCCTCATAGAATTAATGGAAATCGAAACGAAATTTGTTTCAAATTGGTTTGATGAATTCAAGAGTTGGTTGGAATATAGTATTGCAAAAGATGCAATGATTTCGAAGATGAAGAATAGAAGGAAATGTTATGATGTGATTGTATTTAACTTTTATTTTTGAATATTGTAATGTAATTTAAATAATACTATTTATTTTATTTTTATTATAAAAATATTTTTGGGGCCCCCAACATGAAATGTCCTGCTCACACACTGTATAGAAGCATTGATAAATAAAAAGCACTATAATTATATGTATTTATATAGATATAAGCCGTGGTTTATAGTTTCTATGAGAAGATTTTTTTTTATATAATTATTCCCGATATACATGTAATTGCGGTATCAAGTTTTACTATTTGGACCTTTAAAAAAAAGTGTTAGTATTTGGTTCTTATATGAACCAAATATTATTTATTGGCAAATGCTGAATTGACCAAATACTAACATATATAGGATGGTGTATTTTATGATCAATTGTTAACTTTTGGATTGATATTTACCAAATTCTATAAATTGCCAAAACTATAATATGATTGGCAATGAAATGAAAGAATGCTAACGTAAAATATCTACAACATTCGTAATGCACGATTTTAATTTAGATCAAACAAAAATTAGTTAGGCAGCCTACAAATTAACCAAATGCTGACATTTAAGTAACACCTTTTTTCGAAATACAACAATGAGGTATGCTAAACAAAAACCACATCCCATAATTGGGGTGAGATTTGGTTCGGTTTCAATTAACCGAAATCGAAATTGAGAAAAATTACTAATCGAAACCGATATCAATTGATTAGTTGATCTGGTTAGCGGATAACCGAATCAACCGAATTTATAATATTATAATAAAAAAATATTACCGAAAATAACCAAAATAATTTCAAAATATACCAAAATTACAATATTAAAACTATATAATTTAAAATATTTAACAATATTTAACAATATATATATATATATATATATATATTAATTTCGGTTAATCGATTATACCTAATAATCGAAATTAATTTGAGAGAGGTAACTAATATCCGAATCGAAACCTAAAATGTTGGATAAACAAATATACATATAAGGGTGTATAACTGAAAGTGTCGGATAAGCAAATTAATTTTGGTTTCGGATTAACTGATAACCGAAAACCGAATAAGCAAATACACATATAAGGGTGTATACAATTTTATTTTTAGTTTTTTTGTTCCCAGTATTAGAATTGGGTTGATAAATCAGACATACATCAACCACACAAATTTCATATAAGAACAAACCAAATTCTCATCAAATAAGATTGAGGAAATTAATTTAGGTTTATTAATTTTATTTATTGCAGAAGATAATAACACTATAATATGGAATTATGCTAGTTTGAAGAACTAATCAAAGTATTTATTTTTTCAAAATATATTCCAACTCCATATAGATTCAACCATTAATAATGAGCTCATAAAGAAATTTTTTTTAGTTGCTAAAACCTCAAATAAATGAGAAGTATAAATCCAGAGTGAGGAATCTGCAAATGAGTTGGGAGTTGCAACTAAGAAAATATTTTGTTTTTGTATTTCTCAAATATTATTCAAGAGGGAAAGAAGCAAAATAATGGCAAAAACCCCATCTAAAAATAGTAATACCATTTTCGGAATTGAAAAATATATACTTCCTGCTTTATTTTATACGTGTTATCGTCTGTCAAATTATATATACCAAAGAAATAGATAAATTTACTTTTATAACTTTATTAATTATTATGATAAATGTACATACGCAAATAATTATCAAATTATAAAAATATTAAATAAAGATAAAATAAAAAATACATTATAATTTTGCTCTCAAATTGAGAATTAAAACATTTAATAAAAAAAATGAAAAGAGGATGCTTATAAAAAAAATACAAAAGTAATGTATTTTAAAAAATTCTCATTGCTAAAGAACCTAAAAAAAAGGTTCCATTTCCAAGAATCCACATAATCTTTTTTATCAAAAAATAAAAACAAACTCATTTTTTTTTTTTTGGATATCATATGAATCCACAACCATTGTCTTGGGTCGAATATCTTAAATTTAAATTTAAATTTAATAATTTAATATTTTCGCGCCGCAAACCACTCGGAGACATTAACCACATTTGTTTAAAAATTCTCATTGCTAAAGAACCCAAAAAAGCGTTTGGTGGGCTTTGAACCATTTCTCGATCAAGAATACACATAATTTTTTATCAAAAATGGGTGACAAACAAACTCATTTCTAAACCTAGGACAAAATAAAAAAAGAGAAAAGGCCATTAGCTTCCAAGAGTTAAAAAGATGACATTACAAAAGCTTAATACAAACAAAAACCTCATCGCATAAGAAGCAGTTTCAGTCCACCTGCTGCAAAATGCAAAACCCAAATCCACTTTCTATATGTATATAATATCCTGAAAACACACACACGAACACACAGTGAGAAAACGCACAAACTTTTTTCTTCATGGCGGCCACCCCAGTTGTTCTTCTAATCACTCTTCCCACCCAGAATTCGCCGCATCAAGCTTCGCTCTTCCACATTACAATGGCTTCTTCCCTCTCCTTCTTCATCCTCCTCACTTTCTCCATCCTCGTTTTCACCCTCTACACAATCTTGAAGAATTACAGCAGCAGCAATGGCGCAAAAGGGGAAGAGGGCTCAGTAAAAATCCAAGCTTTATCTGCAAACGACGGCGAGAAGACTGCTCATCAGCAGAAGCAAGAAATGGGCCGCGAGCCCGACCCGGGAAATTTGGCTCGTTCCTTGCTTCTCGAGATCTTGCCTCCGAGCTCGCCGAAATGGGATTCCCTTTTCAGTAAAGGTGAGGATTATGGTGATGACCCGGGTGTGAAAAGCGGGTCGGGCCAGGAAGATAAGAAGAGGAAGAAGAAGCGGGCCAGGCAGAAGAAGCCCGACCCGAATGAGGAGGAGGGTAAAGATAAGGAGGAGTTGGTGTGTTTGTATCCTTTCACAAAGTCTTGTAGTGCTACTCAGAGGAGGATCAAGCAACAATATGATCAACTTGTGAAGTCTCATGGATTAAATGGATTGACTCTTGATCAGGTTTTTTTAAACGTAAACTAAGCTATTAGATTATTGGAGTGGTTGATTTCGTATGTATTTAACTTTATTTAATTAAAAGTTAGTTGATTGTGATTTGTAAATGTAGTCAAACTGTATATCTGTGGCGCTCTTATTCAATGCTTCTTTAGGCTACTAGATTGAATTGAGAAATGACCTTAGTGTTGAAGATTCTGTTAGTTTTAGCTGAATATATACTTCACTTGCACTAGAATTATTGAATCTGTGTATGTCTTCAGATAGGTTTGAATTTACTAAGGTAAATACTAAAGATTTATGACTTTTGTGTGTGTAATTCGTTGATAGTTGATCTAGTTGGTTGGTTCCATGAATGGGGCTTTACATGAGCTTAGGTGATTCTTTGTTGTAGTGAAAAGTAGCTGTAGTGTAATATTAGTTACATTCTTGAAAAAGTGGGCATTGAACAGATTAATTGGTTCGAAAAGTAGAAACTGAAAACATATCCTGTAATAGTTTTTTATGTTGCAGGTTGGACAATTTGTCAATTGCCTGGTTGAGGCGAGAAACGAGCTGCAAAACAAGTATGTTTGCTGTATATCTTAACATATCATGTAAATCTTCAGTAAAATTAAGTTTCTTAACTAACTGTATGTTCCTAAATAACAGATCCGAGGTCATCAAGAGGAGATTCACAATTACAAAGGCCCTACTGTTTAAGGCAGACGGATCTTCCTTTGACCGCCTCCGGCAACAGGTGCAGGAAAAGCACTCTCAAATCTGGGTTATATTTTCATATACGCCATCATGCTGAGTTTCGATTCTTCTTCTTGTCATGTATAGATATACAAGCTAGAATTAGAGCAAAAGAGACTAGAAGAGGATGCATTCGTCTATAACTGGCTTCAAGAGCAGCTTAAGGTCTCTCCCGCATACAAAAAGGTACTACTTTCTTTGCCCCTATTTCTCATCTCTGTTTAGGATCGGCATGTTTTTTGTATCAACAATATATATATAAATGTGTGCGTGTGTGTATGTAAAATAGAGGATAGATCTTCACCAGATGGATTTTTCACCTAATGTAGCATCTACAAGAAGCACACTCCGGTGCATCCACCCTTGTTAAATTCTAAGTGTGTATAATAAACCCTAGTCAGGGATTAATAAACCCTAACTGGGGAACCTTAGTTGGGGTGGATGTACCGTGCATCTGGATGTACAAAAGTTATTGCCATCTTTTACAAACCTATATCATGTACCTATATAAATGTGAATGATACAATGCTCTCTCTCCATTCATATGTCGATCACAGTTAACTATGTTAAACTGTCTTTCGACTTCTATTATTTTCTATTATCCGGTCACTGGATTCTGGTAAAATTTACCTAATATCTTCTGGCCTTGAAAGATGCTGGAAATCAGCGCGTGTATGGAAACAAAAGCAAAGTCCGGCAGCCCTGTAGAGAGTCAAGATGCCAACTTCTCCGATATATCCTTCGAGGAATTACTAGCACAGGAGAAGAAGGATGTGTTTTGGTATGTTGTAATCTCGAAACTGAACTCTTTTTCGTATATTTTCATAGAGAGATGTTTGTTGGTGATGACGTTTGTTGGGTGCAGGCAGAGAAATGGGAAGTTGAGATCGTGCTCGGGGTGAGAGACTAACGTTAGTGAAAAACTTTTAGGTGACTTACTAACAATACGTACATCCAAAATTCAATAATCACTCACTGCTGAAGGAATCTGATGCTGTCTATGCTCCCTTGGATTACATTTCAAAGCAGATTCCTGAGGTGTTCAACTTTTTGATCCTCAATTACAATTTTTGTGTTTATGGAGTGTAATCCATCCGGCATTAGTGCAAACAGATATTCTGTAAATCAAGTTTTTGCAGAACTTTTGTCATCTATACCAACCATAGGTTGATATAAACTGGGCATCTCTCTCTCTGTCTCTCATATTTGTTGGTAGTTCTAAAAGAATAGGGTCAAAGTTATAGTGTATTTGGTGTAAATCATCTCCAACACAAACCAATTTTTGGTGCAAACCTATCTCATCTGCAAACCTATTTATTCATATTCTGATCTTTTTAGGTCTACACAAACTTTTAACGACTGCATCACTAACGATAACTTTAGCCTCATATATTAACCATTCTATCATTCGATCAACATATACATACTTCATATTCTTATCCTTTTTTAAAAAAAATCATGGGAAACTCGTGGCCGCTACCTTTAGTACGTCATGGATAAAACTTACGTTTATATGCAGTAATATACAAACCACACATGATGAGTAAGACACAAACATTATGTTGCTTGTGAAACAAAAGTTAAAAATCATAACACTGTTATTGCCGTACTTGTTATATTAATACATAAAACACTCACCATTATCCGCACAAAAAACAAGCATTATATTTCACATTATTACAATTCCAATTTCAGTTTTTGCATATTTCGAAATTATTAAAAGATAGGATTGGCTATAAACCCATAAATATAGTTATTTCTGATTTTTCCCATAATTAATAAAGTTGATGAGTAAATATATGAATTTTGAGAATTTCCAAAATTTCCTAAAAATTAGAATTTCAGCCAAATTGCAACTAACGCGACATCAAATATGTTGGACGTGAAGTTGAGATTTCTAAATACTGGGGCTAAGGTTTCTTAAAAATTCCTATGACTACATCGATTTCAATTTGGCCAAAATCTTAATTTAGAGAAAATTTCAAAAATTACTAAAATTCATGTATTTATTCACAAACTTTAAAAATTATAGGAAAAAACAGAACTCACGAATAATTTATGAATTTACAACCAATTAACCCTAAATATATAAATGTAGGGTGCCAAGTAATTGAGTTGTAACATGATTTCCATGTTAGAATACTATATTTAAATATTTTAAATGAGCTAATAATTATTTAAGCTTTTATTTTTTAACTATTTTAATCTGCGTAGTACAAAAAGACAAAAGTGACTTCAGATCATATAATATCAAGATTTTAGAGGGAAAAAAAACTGAAACAAATATAATTTTGTCAAACAAAAGTAGACTATCTAATAGCAGTACACAGTTGGGTAAAAATGGCCTCAAATTTGAATACATAGATAATAATAATGCAATTAAAAAAATCTGCCCCATTTGAGATGTTAATTATCAACCCATAGATCTTTTTCAAAAAATAAAAATAAAAATTATCAACCCACAGATGAAATTTATGGCTGCAAGCAATGGTAAACAATGTATCAATTTCAAGAGATGCAGAAAAATGTCAGACTGGATTTTACAAAGGATTTTACAAATCCAGTTGGACATTTCCTCACTACTTTTCAATAATTAAACCTATTCAAATATATTTCCCAGACAAATTCGAATGCACACAAAAAAGAGGGAAACATTCATCAATCAAGAAAAAATAAATATTAAGATAGATGGAATGATGAGGAAGAAAAGGACATATATTAAACTACAATTTGTATAATTGGTTCTTCCAGGATCTGTCTACTATCAAAGTTTTTCAAAATCTTACTAGTCCAGAAAAGTGACATCACCGTAAACAAAAGCGAAAAAAACTATTAAGAATACAAGACAAAGCCCTACATTGGCAACAGAAAACTGAGATTTTGCAGCAGAAAACATTTACACAGTTTAAAAGCTCATCCTGCGAATCGGTATTACCTGATATCACTTGTCTTCCATCCGAAAGACTTACACCCATGCACGAAATTGTTGAAACCTCTCGCTTCTAAGTTTCAACTTAATCGATCTTCACAGAAGAATATATCTTCCGGACGAACCAGAAGCAAGCATAGAACCCAATTGTTCCGGTCAGGGCAAAGAAAGCATATGATGCAATGAGCATATACCCGAAATACAAAATGCCCGAAACCAGCTTAGTAATTTCCAGCTTGGTGAAGAAGTAGAAAGCTGAGTACAGGAAGAGGTACAGAGCAGAGGAGCCAGCGGTCAGATAAGCTCTCCACCACCAATGATAGTCTTCACTGCACAGCTGGAAATAGCAGAGGACGATTGTTATCTCTGCAGATGTGACTATCAAGATCACAAAAACTATGAAGAGGAAGCCAAAGATGTAGTAGAACTGGTTCAGCCAGATGGAAGTCAAGATGAAGAACAGCTCTATGAAAACTGCACCAAATGGAAGAATCCCCGATAAGTACAGAGAATATCGGTTTCATGTACCAGGCCTGTTCTGGTACCTGCCTCGGGATCTTATTTGTCTTCACAGGATCTTCAACTGCAGGCTTTTTAAATCCCAAATAACTACCAACAAATACCAAAGGTACTGATATTCCAAACCATAGACACACAAGAGCAAACATTGTTCCGAAAGGTACAGCACCGGATGATTTTTCTCCCCAAATGAGAGCATTCAACACAAAGAAAACTGCAAAGAGTATACCGGGGAACATGAAGGCCGTTTTTAAGGTATTCCTCTTCCACTCAGTGCCCTTGAACATTTTGTAAAGACGGGCAGATGCGTATCCACCAAACAACCCCATGAAAACCCACAAGAGAACCATAGCAGTCATCAGCCCACCACGGTTGGAAGGAGATAGGAAACCTAGCAATGCAAAAATCATTGTCACGAGCGTCATTGCAAAGATCTGAATGCCAGTACCAACATAAACACACAGCAACCCATAGTTTGATGGTGCCCTAAAAACATCTCCATGAACCAGCTTCCACCCTGTTTCTTCTTGAGCTTCATCTTGGGTTTCCAATTGATTATAGTTGGCAATATCTTTGTACAGAGTTCTCATCATTATCATGGCAACCATACCAGAAAGGAAGAGGACAATCATCAAAGAGTTAATGATTGAAAACCAGTGAATCTGATCATCATTCATGAGGAGGTAAGTATCCCACCTGGACGCCCACTTGATTTCACTTTCCTACAATAGATCTTGTATTATTGCTTGTGGAGAACCAACAGAAGATATTAGCAGGAGATTTAAATTCATGGGGTTACAGGAGCTTACCTTGAAAGTAACGTCATAAGTAAAAACGATGTCTTTGTCTTTATCCACTTCCTGCGGTACAGTACTCCCTGAACCATATTTTTGGTGTTCTGGTTGCATGTTGGCACGTTAGGGTTCTTGTCATCCCACTCCTTGAACTCATGGTTAATGCTGTAGGAATAGTATTGGAGGAAGGAAATGAAAGTTGAGAAAAAATACCTTCAAGAAGAAATTAACTGTAGACGGCCAAAAAGAAACCCCAGGCATTCCATATATTAATGGCGAAAAATCTCTCCATGATCATTTTTTTCTCTCATAGAAACTTCTAATTACAACTATAAGAGTCACTCTATACATGCAAAGTAATCTGAGCTACTGCAGGTATAACTAAAAAAGCAACACACCTTCCAGGAGAAACTTCAAATCCAACAATTCGAGCAGTATCAGTTTCAGCATCTTTATGATACATAACTCTGAAGCTTAAGTGGTTATGAATAAAATATTTCTCCTCTTTGCTCTGGAAATATTTACATGCATTAAAGCAATTAGATGTGTACGCAATATACATTTAAATAAGAAGCATCTTTAACATGAGAAAGACTAAACAAACTAACCCCAGCGTAATTTCCCTTGAACCCTACACGAAAACCGTGCTCATAAGTTGTAGATGGAATTCCATCTCTCCTTTGCCTAAGTACAGCTACTGGAAGATTATCTAGAATCCTGCATCCAGTTTCAGTTTCAGATGTTATCATGAAGAATCGAACAAACCAATCATCACCAGCATCTCATTCTACAGTAGAAGAAGAGTATGGATAATGCCAAAAATATGAGATAGCAACAAAGAGGGGCCTCAGCGAGAGAGAATTCAGGTGTACTTGGTTTGCACTTACATATTGACTCTGTACTCATCATCAATTTTTTCCTTGAAATCCTTTGCAGCTTGAGCATCAAGATGAGTTTTGCAAGCCACTGTGCAAGACTTTTCCTCCCTCATGTTAAACTAATACCAATCATCACAGTACATATTAGGAACTAAGGGATAAGAAAAAGAGAAGTAAACAACCTACAGAGTATTTATCCAGATCCCAGGCATAGATGCTTACATTATAATTTGAATTTTCTATGCGGTCACCTCGAAGAACCTCACCAAGGTTTTCAGCGACATTCTGAATTTTAGGCGGCTTGCAGTATTTCAAGAAATAATAGTCATATGGAAGTTGTGTCTTAGTAGATGACAGCTTGTTCACTTTCACTTGAAGTTCATCCCCCTGTTATGAACGGGAAGGAAAAGCGTTAGACTTGGAGAAGGCATAAAATTATGAGGAAGCAAGACATTGCCTTTAGCATATCTAGGTGTGAAATAAGTAGCTATCAAGCATGAGTTATTTCAAAAAATAAGCTGATTAAGCCAATGAATAAGTAAATTAAAAAACTGTTATACCAACTATAATGATAAAAATAACTAATAGGTTTTCCACTTGCTAATGCCCAAAAGAAAGACATCAAACCATAATACTTGCATTCGTTTTTGTTGGAGAAAAGAATGCCATTGATGAAATCTAAGATTTGGTAAGCTGAATAGGAATCAGTTTGTAAATTGTTTGCATCTAATACAAGGGCTACACATATTCAACAATGGCTCACTTAGAGGAGGAAAATTAAAGAACTTTACTCATGCCTAGCACATGGAGAACCAGATCAAGCTCGGAAATTAAAATATAAATGTGGTCAACTTATTCACCTATCTATCGAATCCATATTCAAAAAAATGCTTCAATATTATTGCCATGCTTTATATTGCACATTTGACCAATCCTAGATCCACGTTGACCCTTCTTTGTTCTTACTACAAGGCATCCGGTCATCACGAAATCCAGACCATAAAATGCTACTAGTAGCGAGTTGAAAGCCAACATCAACCATCATTGAAATATAAATGCTGGCGAATTACATATTTTTTCTGGAATCAAACATTGGTAGTGAAACCTAGAAAGACAGCGGAACAAAAGCACAGCATGCAGCCCCTATCGCCGAAGTCAAACACTCACATCAAACATCATATAGCATTATAATAAATGATCCAATTATATACACAAATGCCACCTATCCAAATATAGAAAAAGGTAAAACCATTTTTCACACTCAATACGACACCCAAAATCCCGGATCGGTCCAAAATCATCTAAGAACCCATTAGATAAGCATAAACCCTAGATCTCCACCGACCAACAGAACAAGAGAAAAAACAAGTTCCACGGAAATCCCACACGTCACCTACAGATCTAATCACCAGAGGTTTATCCAATTAAACCTCGATCTAGAACTCTGAATTGAGAGAGAGAAGAGAAGAATGGTTACTCTTGCAAAATCACGAGGTGCAACACCGGGGAGGTAGAAAGAATGCGCCGAGGAGAACAGGAGAAGCAAGCAGGAAACAATGGCGGCGACCCGATCCGGGATTCGGCGACCCATTTCTCTCGATTCGGATCCTCCAAGCTCTTGTGTGTGAGAGAGAATTACAAGTAAAACAAAATGAAAGGTAGCTGTAAGAGGGGTTTTATACTCACTTTTATATCAGATTTATAAGAGAACGCGAAATGTCAAAAGTCGCATTTAGGAAATAAACGATTTACAAAACTAACTTTTCTGCTTATGAGTTATGACTTTATGACTAATTGGGGTTGGTGAAATGTCGTAGTTAAATGGATTGATTTAGTATTTATTGGTAAATATTTGGTAATATGTAATTAACAAATCAAGAGGTTTATTTATTTATTTTACGGAGCAATGGAATGATCACATTGGCAGCTGTATCGAAGAAAAATGATTTCATACTTTATATGGAAAAATAAACATGTTTGGTTGATTTGTAAGTGTTGGCAATTAAAGTAATTAGAGATAATTACCATATGTCAATCTTTACTATCTGATTTTACCTGCTCAGATGTGGACAATTGATGATCCTCATTATTGGTCCTTGTTTAATCATATTTATCTGCAAATCACATTCACGACGTAATAATTCATACGTAACTCGTCATATATATATATATAGGGTTGGGTTCTCGTAATATCCGGTCCCCAGATAGTATGTAATACTCAAGCTAAACCATACATTTTGAATACGTGGACGCACCAAAATTTGACACGTGGCAACCCATTTTTCGCTCAAGGAAAATGGAAACGCACCAATGGGCCGGGTGCCCGTCCGGCGCTGGGTAGGGGAGTCCGCGAGTGTTGGGGTCTCCGCGAGCGCTGAGTTTTGGTTGATGCACAATAAAACACATGAGTTGGGGTCTCCGCGGACGCTTATCTATTTCATATTTAAAATATGTTTGTAATATATGAACCCATTATTTATACTGCAAAGTTACATGCTAACAAGTGTGTTTGAATCAATTCCAAAGCAATATGGTTGCACAATTAATACAATTTAATTGAAGAAAATAACATATTATCTAGAGATATATGTCGCTGTGGAAAATACTTTTTTACCCTCCACTATTAGAAATTTTGCTAACCAACCATACCATTGCCATAAGGAGACGATGATCTCTCTCTCTCTGTCACTCGA
This sequence comes from Salvia rosmarinus, assembly GCA_036937905.1. Taxonomy (NCBI): domain Eukaryota; kingdom Viridiplantae; phylum Streptophyta; class Magnoliopsida; order Lamiales; family Lamiaceae; genus Salvia; species Salvia rosmarinus. The sequence goes on from CM072822.1 coordinate 794,213, forward strand.
TTACTGAATATTCGATAGTTTAATATAAATACCACATAAATTGATTGATAAAAACGATCGGTTGAAAATATAATTATTCATAATAAAGCGTCATTTACTGTGAAAATAATATGACACTGTCCAATCACGGAGGTATTTTCCAACGATGGTAAGTTGATAAATGATCCTTATAAATAAATAATACTTATTCGTCCAAATATTATTGGTTCCTTTCTTTTTGTATGTAGATTAAGAAAAATTATATTTTGTGTATAAAGTAATGTGTGACACGAAATTTAAGGTATTTTTTAATGTAAAATTGAATTCTTTTTTTGAACGGATCAATAATAGTAGGACGACCCAAAAAGAAAAACGAGTCAACAATAATAGGACGAATGAAGTATAATTGAGATAGGGTGTCCATTCAATATAATCATTCCAAACTCAACTGAAAACTTATACTCCCTCCGTCCCCCATATTCCTTCCTGGAATATGGGGTGCGGCTTAATAAAAGTTGTTGAGTTATTGTGAATGGAATAGGGTCCCATTAATATAATATTAAATTAGTTAGTGGTGGGCCATAGGTGGTAAAATGTGTAAATAAATAGGTTGTTGAGGGTAGAAAAGAGAAATAGTGGTGGGCCATAGGTGGTAAAAGGGTGTAATTAAAGAATATTATTGAGGCGAAGTTGGAAAGATAGTTTATAAATAGAATAGGAAGAATTTTGGGGCGTCCCAAAATGGAATACTAGGAAGGAATATGGGGAGACGGAGGGAGTATAATTTATATCATCAAAAAGCGGAACTGAAATAGTTTGTTGTTACTTCAATTTTCCACTGATATTGTCTCAACGGCAAATGCATGAAGTATCAGAATTTTCATATTCAATAACGTCTACACTAAGTTCGCCTTTTGTTTTCTCCTTTTTCACGTCAAATAGCAATGCTGGTACCATTATAAATCTTTGGTCAAATATATGATTATAATTTAGTAATATTATATGAAAAATGTTATTTTAATATTGAGTTATGCCATTTATGACAGAATTTATTATTGGCCTAAAAATTCGATCACATGGAAAATGATTGCTTAATTTTTTGGAGAGCTTATAAGTACAGCCAAACATTCTCTTAATTTTAAGTAAAATATCTGGCAGAAATCAAACATGAATAATGTTTTTATCAATGCAGTGTCGTCTTATGACAGATAATTGAAAATTAATGAAAAAATTAGTTTGTTTTTTTCTCTTATATTCTCTTTTTCTTCTCTCGGTTCGTCTAATTCTTCACCAACCTTTTATGTTCAAATCAAAGAGACCCGAGCTATATTATAGAGCTAGCAAAAACAGGTTCAGTCCGATAGGTTGGCCTGGTATTGGGTTGGGTTAAGTCAATAGATTTGAGTTTCGATGGAAATTTGGATCTGGACGAGCCTGTCCGAAATAATAAAAAAAACCGATGGCCCCAGCCGGAACATTTTTACTAGGGTAAATATCAATTTAAACCCTGAACTATACATGTTTTATCAAAAATATATATTAAAACCCCAAACTATTATATTTTGTATCAAAAATATGATAGTTTAGGGTTTTAATATATATTTTTGAAAGTTCATGATATTTTTGATAAAATATGTATTGTTTAGGGTTTAAATTAATATTTACCCTTTTTACTATAAACGATACTTTGGATTTACTTGGGCTCCATATATTTTGACCCGATAAATTTTTGGGCCGATCCAGTCTGAATCTTTTGCCACCTCTACTCGATTGTCTTAAAGTACGAGTCTGCACTAATTCCACGTATAATTTCCGAGGTACACATTATATTTTAGTTAATGAATTTTGATCTAACGTCAAATTTGTCACAAATTTGATTAATTAGATATTAAATTGATTTAAAAAAACCATAATCATAATATTTTCAAAATTGTGTCCAAAAGTCAAACTAGACTCATATATTTATTCTAATATATATTTTAACGAAATAAATAATAAACAAATAGATATTTATTAACTATTTATAAAATCAAGTTTACTTTCCAATTAGGCAATTACCGAATGTTCGATTTCGTTGATTAGAAAATAATAAAAATCCGATGGTCCAAGAATTTGGTTATTTTTAAATGGTGCTGGAGTACTAGTTTTGGCGGTTTTTCTCAGTCGGCCGCAACATATAAGAAAAAAATATGGGGTGGTCTCCTGCGCGCGCACGATGAGACCATCCTTAATTAATTAATTTTAATTAATTAATTAATTTTAATTAAAATTAATTAGTTTAATAGATTTTAATTGTAAATTAATATATAATAATTCTGAGTTAATATATCTTAATTTTGAATTAATAAACCATAATTATGAATTATAAACCTTATTTTTGAATTAATAAACCCTAATATTGAATTAATAAACTCTAATTATGAATTAATAAATTTCAATTATGAATTAATAAATTCTAATTTTGAATTAAAAATTATAATTAAAAACTAATAAATTTGATTATAATTTAACAAAATCCAATTATCCTTACTCACTATAATTAATATATTATTATTTTAACAAAAAACAAGGGTGAGCTCACGGTGAGGCGGAGCTCACCCAAGATTTTGTCAAAAAATATTTGATATTTTCTTATTGAAGCCGATGCATTTTTCCATACATAAACTAATTTGTAAATCAGGCTAATTATTAAGAATAATAAAAGATTTACATGAAATTTACGACTATGATGTAGTTTCTAAAATATTGCTATTACAATACTATCTTCTAGTATTACGCAGTTACAATATATTCGATATTTTCAACAATTTAATGTCACAACATACATGTATTGTAATTTATACAAATTGGATTAACTTCGCAAAAAGAATAAAAAAATATATTATAATTTTAAAATATCTTAAATATTATGTACTTTTTAACCATCAACCCTTGTAATTATCTATACTTGTCTTACCTTTAATCACACGTTTCTACATGTACTATGTGTCCCAAAATGTAAAATTAAAAAATACACATATATTAATAAGAACATAACACATTTCAGAAGAAGAAAAATCAACAAATTTATGGTAGTATCTCGTTGAGAAGCAAATAATTCCCCTTTCACGTAATTATATCTGGATAATAGTTATATGATTAATTAAAATTTTATATGATTATAATTTTAAGCTGTCAATAATCAAACTCGTTGTTAGTTATTCAGAATTCCATGATTTAATAATAATTTTAAGTAATATTTATCGCTATAAACGAATTAAATTTGAAGATGATTCAAAACAACCACTCCTTCAATTTTAGGCTATATATAAAATTATTTTCTCCCATCAGCCACTTTTTCAAGGCGCAGAGTCACATTTTACGAACACAAAAAATAATGTACGCCTACGAACTAACGCCTATTTAGGATCCTCACCTTCTTCGCATAATTCTCCGATCTCCTAATCTCTGGCAATTCGCCGCAGTCGACCGGAATTTCTCAATTTGTTCCGCCCATGGGTACGCCTGTGATATTCTATTCCACTTCCAGGAGATTTTTGTTTTGTTTTCATAATGAAAAAAGCGTCGATTAAATGATCCGCTACAACAATTGTCAACGGTTTTTATGGTATTGGATGGCGATATCGTCAATGCGCCAATATTTGCTTTGTTTTAGTTTTTGATGTTTATTCGGTGCTGGTATAGCTGGACCATGCATTCTCTAGCGTGGCTGGTAGTGTGATTACGGATTGAATGAGTTTTTTTTTTTTGATTTTTGACTGTTGGAGCTTATGCATGATATTCATTTACGTTTAATTTTTTATTTGCATGAAATTTATGAGGTGTTGGCGTTTGAATGTTGGAATCATATGCCAGGGTAGTAAGATGCAGTCGTGATTTTGTCTTGTACTTGCAGGCAAGAATTGGATATATCGTATATTAGCTCCACCTCATCGAGACATAATACTTTGATTATTTTCCTATTATATTGAATTAATGAATTCGTTTACAAATGACTGATTAAAAATGTTTTTGAATATGAGGCTTCTCGGCCATAATTCATTTGCAAATGTATTTGTTGAGATTAATTATTTTTATGCTGCAGCTGTGGCATGTTGAAGTATTGTTAGCTTTATTATTATTATTATTATTAGCATTAATATGGAGTGACGCAAATGATTCTTCATAACTTATTCTACTGTTTTTAAAATGAAACCACTGTTCTTTCTCTAGATAAAGAATGTTGCTCAACTCACCTCATAGATGGGGATGGTAATTTCAATGTCGAGGGGGTTGACAATTTCATGAAGGAAGTTAAACTTGCAGAATGTGGGCTTTCTTATGCAGTAGTAGCCATCATGGGCCCTCAGAGTAGCGGTATATATATTTTAGATACTTAGTGATTACCAACTATCATAGTCAGTATGCCTGAAATACGTTGCCTTCTTTGACAGGGAAGAGTACATTGATGAATCACCTGTTCCGCACTAATTTCAGGGAAATGGATGCTTTTAAGGGAAGGTACACACTTATTGACTCTGCCATTGTAATCTGTCTCATTATTTGTTTCAAATGACAATGCCCCACTCAATCAGGTCCCAAACCACAAAAGGTATATGGATGGCTAGGTGTGTCGGGATGGAACCTTGTACTATCGTTATGGATTTAGAGGGTACTGATGGAAGAGAAAGAGGAGAGGTCTGAGATTTTCTACTGACTTAGCATTCTTGTGGCATATTGTGCATGTCATCCATATACCTTCATTTTCATCTTGTGTTTTGAGACTTAAGATTAAATACTTTATTCATGTTTCTTGGTGCTAATTTGTCTCAGCCTGTTTATATGATTCTAGTCTGGTGATAGTAAAACCTTTCTTCCTTTTCTCTTTCCTTTTTCTTTTCCTTCTCCTCTTTTAAGCTAAATGTTGTTTGTTGGACCTTATTTTTTTATTAGTTTGCTCCTCCATAAATTCTCAGCACATGATTCCAGAGTTATCCATTTATCTTTTAATTTGTATCAATTGTTTCTACATCTCATAAGAGTTCGTATGCATGGATTATTTTTCCCCTTTTCTTTCCCCTGGAACCAATCAGTTGTTATTGATTGTTAAAGTGGCAATACTGTAGCTATTTTATCCTTCTCCAGGACGATACTGCCTTCGAGAAACAGAGTTCTCTTTTTGCCCTTGCTGTATCAGATATAGTGCTGATTAACATGTAAGATTGTTGAATTTCATTAAATGTGGACTATCTTTTTCTGCATTTTAAAGATTGTATTGTTTTTAGGATTACTTGATTACTCTCAAGTTATATTATAATTTTCAGGTGGTGTCATGACATTGGGCGTGAGCAAGCTGCAAATAAGCCTCTCCTGAAAACAGTGTTTCAGGTAAGTTATTGGTCTGAGTCTGATATAAATAGTGTCTTAATATAAATAGTGAATGCATTGATGATTTAACATGCTCTGAACAGGTTATGATGAGATTGTTTAGTCCGCGTAAGACAACCTTGTTGTTTGTTATTCGTGATAAAACAAGGGTATGCTCTCCCTCATAGGTCTAATCTGAGTGCCTAGGTGTCTATGTTCAAAATGTCTTACTAGTTTCTGCATTTGGCATTTTCTTTATCACAGACACCTTTGGAAAACCTAGAACCAGTTTTACGGGAAGACATTCAGAAGGTACATTGTCTGAAATTCTTCTATGTATACATAGCGTTTTCATTACACATTGTTCCTAATATATCCCTCTATTTTTTTCTCTATACCTTCTTGGGTAGATATGGGATTCTGTCCCGAAACCAGAAGCTCACAGGGAAACTCCACTAAGCGAATTTTTCAATGTAAGACAAAGAGATGTTGATAAGTTCAATGACGTCCTAATGGTAATAAAAGATGACACCAGTATTTCTCTGAAATCATTGAATGGCAGGTTGAAGTTGTGGCTCTATCTAGTTTTGAAGAGAAAGAAGAGCAATTTAGAGAGCAGGTATATGCTGTTGTTTGAATCCTGGAAAGTTGAACTTATTTTCCAAATGCTCGTTCCGTTATGAACTTATGAACCCGCTGGTTGTTTGATGATTTAATTATTGTTGGCCTCTCTGGAAAAGGTGGATGATCTATGATTATTGGAGACAGGGACCATTCATTTGGTTAACATTTTATTATTAATTTAAGGTGGCAAGTCTAAGAAAGCGATTTCACCAGTCTATCGCACCTGGTGGGCTTGCCGGTGATAGGCGTGGTGTAGTTCCAGCTTCAGGCTTTTCATTCAGTGCACAACAAATATGGAAGGTCATAAAGGAGAACAAGGACCTTGACCTGCCTGCCCACAAGGTAGTGATCCATACATCTTTTTAGGACCACAACAAACTTTTGAGGAAGTTTAAACATTTTAAAGGTTTGCTTGTTTGTTTATAGGTTATGGTTGCTACTGTCCGTTGTGAAGAGATTGCCAATGAAAAGTTCTCATCCTTCATTGGAAATGAGGTACTAATCTGATGAGAAGTGAAGATATTATTTGAGCTGTTCTTCTCTATTTCTGTGAAACTTATGACTTGTTAAGTTGTTGCTCATATTTCCAGGAATGGCTTGAATTAGAAGAGACAATACAAAGTCAACCAGTGCGAGGGTTTGGGAAGAAGCTCACATCAATTATCGATGCTTGTTTGAAAGAGTAAGTCAATCAAATGTGAATTAATATTTTTACTGTATTAAAATATAAGTATGTGAGAAACATCCACAATTACATTGAAGCCACATTTATGGTTTTGGTGACTTCTATCTGAATTTCTAGTCATGACACATTTATGTCAATGTTTTATTCTCTTTCCATGTTAGGTATGATTTTGAAGCCACATTTTTTGACGAAGGTGTTAGAACTACAAAACGGAAACAGTTGGAAGAAAAGCTTTTACAGGTATGTTTCTCAGTCTTGTATTATGAATCTCACTCTTGTTGCACAGAGTTAAATATAGATCTGCACTCATTTACTTTTATACTTGCTAATTGGTCCTGTGGTATTTCTGAGATATCTAGCAGAGACTTGGCTAGACAACAAAAATACTAGGTTATTTCAGACCGAGTTTTGTTACTTAAACCTAAGGACATTTTTACCATATTGTTAAATATTTGTTTATTATTTCTTTGTTGGTATATGACTATCAGATACCTTCTACTCTAGTTCAAACCACTTATAGCTGTAAAATATTTGAAGATATATCTGGTTTTTTTTTTTTTTTTTTTGGGGGGTCGTAATGCTCTATTTCATTTGCTATTTCCACTTACAGTTTTTCCTTCTTTGTTTTTATTAGCTTGTCCAACCTGCGTACCAATTCATGTTGGGACATATACGCTCTGGAACATTGGATAAGTTCAAAGAAGCATTTAATAATGCCCTAAATGAGGGAAAAGGATTCTCTGCATCTGCACGCGATTGTACTAAGAACTGTATGACACAGTTTGATGAAGAGGCTGAAGGTATGGTTATCAACATTTGACTTGAGATCTGAGTGTGGGTTTTGTGGAATGATGATTGATCCAGATAACCTTTAACTTGAAATGAACCCTCTGAAGACATCTTAAAAATATACACAATTTTAAACATCTTAGTAGCTACCATCGAACATTGTTATTTTATACAACGCATTTTCTGACTTTTTCCTTAATGTGTTACAAGTTCGCAGCAACCTTCTTTATGATGATCATGGGAATGGTTACCATGTGATTTTGTGCTTTGCAGGCGTTCATATTGAGCAAGCAAACTGGGACTCATCTAAAGTGAGAGAGAAACTCAGCCGTGACATAGATGCACATACTGAATCAGTTCGGACAACCAAGTTGTCAGAGCTTACAAGCGCATATGAGGTTTGAGATAGTCTTATTAGATCTTTTCTTATAATCCTGTTACAGTAGAATTATTTGTGCTTCTTCTAGTGATGAGGGTGATAAACATGAAGTTTTTTTAAGGTAATTGAAAATATGCTACTACTTAGGGATAAGATAAACCTAGAAACGAAATAAAAAGAACTGCCAGTTTTGGCATTCTATTTCAATTCTATTTACTCATCAATAAGATACTTTCAAATAAGATCCCTCCCTACCATCTGCATCAAACTACTCCTCTAAGGAATTCGTAGATATCTTTTCCTCCCATAACCATTTATTGCTTTGTGTAAATGGAATGATTATGATCATAATCCCAAAGCTCTCTCTCTCTCTCTCTCTCTCTCTTTTCTAGGTTATGTAATGCACAACTTTCCTACTAATAGTTTTTGTCTTCAGACAAAGTTAGATGAGGCATTGTCTGCACCTGTTGAGGCTTTGTTAGATGGGGCCAGCAATGACACCTGGCCGGCAATCAGAAAACTTCTCCAGCGTGAGAAAGAAAAAGCTGTTTCTGGATTTTCTGATGCACTTTCTGGTTTTGAAATTGATAATTCAACCAAAGATAAAATGCTGTCGAAGTTGGAGAGTCATGCAAGAGGAATTGTTGAAGCAAAGGCAAAAGAAGAAGCTGGAAGAGTTTTGATCCGTATGAAAGATAGGTATTTGTTGTACTCCTTACCCGACCTAGGATAAATTGCTGGTTTTATTCTCCTCATTGTTGCTGGATGAACTACCTTGGACAGATTCTCAACGCTATTTAGTCATGATGCTGATTCAATGCCACGTGTCTGGACTGGAAAAGAAGATATCCGAGGAATCACTAAAACTGCTCGTGCTGCTGTATGATATTCTATACTTAGATCTCTCATGGGACTATTGGTTCTTCATGGGACTCCCATGGGATTTTTATTAGATTGAAGATTACTTGTTTTGTTTTATGTTCGTTTTCTTTTGGGGCCAGTCGCTGAAGTTGCTATCCATTATGGCTGCTATCCGGCTGGAAGATGATGCTGATAATATTGAGAGTATCTTGTCCCTTGCTCTTATGGACCCGAAAGCTGCAGCTTCTACCAATAAGAGTATTACAGCCGACCCTCTGGCCTCAAGCAGTTGGGATAAGGTAGGTAGTTAGCTTTATTCATCGGAAGTTGAAAATTAAGGAGTTGAAGAATCTCCTACAATTTGCAGATTATTTCCTTGAGTATCAGTCAATAAATAGTCCAAGTTATTTTTTTTCAACTATAGTTGTGTCATTTCTCCCTTTACTATCTTGCTCTATCCGTGATCTCTATCATAAATAAAAAGCATGTTATAGTGGCTCATCTTTTGCAATCTTGGTACTGTTTAAAAGAGTTTACCTCTATGTACTAAACTTTGTTTTGTTTATAAAAATATTATGTGTCTTTACCTTAATAAAATAATCCTTGTTTGATGCATTTTCATCATTTTAAATATCTGATGATTAACTAGGCACCATGTGTAAAGCCTCAGCTAGAAAAGTAACATGAGTTATGGATCCACATTATTTATGCGTCAATACTTGCATCGGTAGATTGGTTAAATTATGGAATGCCGCATCCTAGAAATAGGTGACTGTATTCACAAACTTTATGCATAAATAAGGTGTTTATTGTTGTAATTAGAATATTCCATCTGTTGATTATTCGTAAATTTACTTAGATAAGGAAATAAGTAATTGGATCTATGAAACTACTTCCTCTCGAGAATTGCATTTTTACCAGTCACTCAGATTTATAGATTTTAGTGATCTCATTTGGAGCTTTGTTGACTCGCACTACAAGTTGTTGGACTTCTTTTTGCATGGTCGCTTATAGTTTCTCACCTTCATGCACTATACTTAGCTTATTGTTCGTTCCCTGCCCAGATTCCAGCATCAAGAACCTTGTTAACACCAGTCCAGTGCAAATCTTTATGGAGGCAGTTCAAATCTGAGACTGAGTATACAGTTGGTCAGGCGATCACTGCTCAGGTAAACTTGACATACCAACACTTTGGGTAAAATGAGGTTCATGGCTGTTTCTTGTTTGCTCGACTTCATATCAAACAAAGTTTCTAATGAAATAATTAGTTTTTGGTGCTTCATGGATAATAACATATGTTTACTTATTTGTCAAAAATCAGGAGGCCAGCAAGAGAAACAACAACTGGTTACCACCTCCATGGGCAATTGTCGCATTACTTATCTTGGGTTTCAATGAATTTATAACCCTTTTGAGGTACTCACTATCTTATTATTTAATCTATAATTGAGGTGGCTTGGATGATGTTATTTCAGAGGTAGTGCAGCCAGTGTCGAAATGTCAATTTTCTTTTCTTTTCCCTTTGTAGCGTATCTGTTTAGATAGAGTTTTCCTGTGTCTACCGATGATTTACTTTGACAGGGCCCCCTTTATTTTGACAGAAATCCTTTGTATCTGGGATTGATTTTCATGGTATTTCTACTCGTTAAAGCCCTCTGGGTGCAATTAGATGTCTCGAATGAGTTCAGCCATGGACTTGTAAGTGGACTTTCTTTAAATATTTATTTCTTTAGCTTACAAAGTGCTACTCCTATCTATGACTCTGTGGCCTTATTACCTTAAAAATACTTCAATTCAGATTTGTGTTAATTTAATATTCTTTCTACTTTGGGCGCATTAGCGTTACTGCTGACAAAACAGAGGACTTTTTGGATTTTGTTTTGTAACATGCAGACTTTTAACTGTAATCAGACTCTATATCCGTGTTTGTTATGGTTTTTTTGGAAGTTTCTTGGAAGCAATGTTATAAGATTCTTTTGCACAAGTTATATGCTTCTGTCTTCTTTCAGCTAAGCGCTAGTTTGCAAGTTGCAACTGAATTACTTTTCATGTTTCATAGAATTACGGAAGATTTATCACAATCAACTAAAATCATATATGTTACAATGCATTTAGCATTTGTTCACAAGAGGCATAAAATACATATTCCTATGTGAGGTCTGATATCTGTCTTCACCTACAGCTACCTGGAGTTCTCTCGGTGTCCACCAAATTCCTCCCTACTGTAATGAACCTTCTTAGAAAGCTAGCCGAGGAGGGCCAAGCGGCTGCTACTCCCAATCCGGAACGAAACCCGTCTCTTCCATCAAAGAGCTCCCTGCTTCCTCCGAGGTAACTTCATCCGACTCTGCACACAACAAATCACAGTAAGTAGCCACTTCCTCTTGTCTGAGGACTCCATCTCTATTACTATTGAAGCATAATGCCATATAACTGTATGGATCCTCCGGCTTACCTATCCCCTAGTCACAATCACACAATGTTGAAGAGTTTATTTACTTCTTTGGGGCTGGTTTATGAAAAAAACTGCCCCATATTTCTCTATGTTTTGTTTTTTTTGGTGATAATCCACAAGGCGTTTACTATCCTGGCCTTGTTTGTGATGGCTTAGCCTCCTTCAATTTTGTATCATTAGAAGTTGAATTTATTTTGTATTAATTGAAACTTGGTTACTATCCATTTATGTATTCAAATCAGGAGTATTGCTGGTTGGCTTCAAACCCTTGAGGCCATGATCTCTATGGTTTTTTCCTTGATATTTTGTTTTCCTTAGGGAAAATCCTAATCTTGTGTTTGGCTAATAAAGCTGTTGCAAGTTTGTTGGGTGAAACATTTGCTTTGATTTTTTTCATGAATATTATACTTGAGATCTTCAATTTGTTGAGCTTTGATCCTCATAACTATGGTAAATATAATACAATCATACGGCGATAAATATATGATACTCCTTCCGTCCCGTCATTCATGGCTCCTTTCTTTTTGCACGTAGATTAAGGATAGTTGTATTTTATGTGTAAATTGAGGCACTTTTAGTGTAAAATTGTTTCCTTTTTGGAAGCAGTAAAACAATGGGAGAAAAAGGAAAACAAACCAACAAATGGGACAGAGGGAGTATATTTCTAGATAAGTAGGCTTAGTAGAAAGCTAGTTGGGTTGATTTCAGCGAAGAATTTCATCAATGGGCTCAGCCCGGAATAGCTTAACGAGCTTTCTTTTCTATTTCTATTTCTATTTTCTTCATTTTTATTTACATTCCCATCACAACAATATTCTCTTAACTTAATCATCTCCAGAGGATCTAATACCCTAATTTAATTATGTGTATATATATTCCTGGATATATGTTTTTATTGTGAGGAATCAGGAATGAACATTTTACGCATAACGCACCAAGTTTGGCTGTTGGGATTTGACTTATTAATTGTGGCAACGAACAATATTATTTGGTATATAATTATTTGTCAACCACCCGATTTAGTACCCCCATTGATCTCTCCTTCAATTATATTCTTCAATCATATACTAACAATTAATTTTCACAACTCTACTCTTTTCATTTATATTTTTTTGGTCAATTTAATAAAGAATATTAAAGGTCATTTCCATCTGAAACCGGGCCCTTATACCGCCTTAACCACTCTACCAATGCCGATCCTTCACAACCCTACTCTTTTCTGGAAATTTGATTGTCACTTGTATAAAGTAATATTATGATTTCCATCTGAAACCGGTCCCCTTATACGCCTCCCAAAACGCCGATGCTACAAAAGCTAAAGGACGATTCTCCAAATTTTAAAATTTGGAATATATACACCACATAAACCTTATAAATTAGCAAAATTCTTGATGTATAACACTTCTAGAATGTTCATCGGGACCATGTTAAAAAAGTGTGTCCTAGTCGTGACCATGAAATGACTAATTTGACCTTACCTCCACAACATTGTTCGCAAATTAATAATGCATTGATTATTTGTTCAGTTCTTCAGCTCTCATGTACGTGATCATATGTTTTCTTCTCATTGTTCTGCAATGTTTAGCTGTTCCAGACTTGCTTTTTCAGCACATTGATTAATGCAATAAATGTATATAAGAGTAATGGATTCCAAAAGAGTATTAATGGTAAAGTTAGTTGATGCCACAAGAAACGGTTTTGATTATTTAAAAATAAAATAAAATCAGATATCATATATATTTGATGCTTGTGCATTACTACTTGGTTGGTGGTATATTCGTACAATAATAACAACACTGTCACGTAATTTGAGAACGAACCACAAAAATGGTATTATTGGGTGTATTTAGATGATCGGATCAAAGATGTATAACAGTCATATACATATTCTTGTCATTCATTTGTAGAAAAAGACACACACACACACACACACACACACACACATATATATATATATATATATATATAGGAGATGGATCAGGTAGAAATGATAATTTGGTAGGAAATAAGAATGAATATGGGCCTTTGATTTGCAATATCAATGGTTGAGATTTAATTTTCGGATGTCTACAATTTTGTGTTTTGTGTTTTGTGTTACACGGATTATTGTGCGATGAAAATTCTTGTTTTGGATTCATGAAAGATGTCTTAACTAATATATTTAGCGTATGTTTCATAATGGATGAAATATGTTTGTTCGATATAGAATTTTCGTCTTATACAAATATGAAAGATGTCTTCTATTCCTAATATAGTAATTCGATTGTCTTATACAAAATATGAAAGATGTACACTATTCATATTTATTATATTATATATATATATATATCCAACCCCTATATATATATATATATATATATATATATATATATATATATATATTAGGAAGAAAATACAAAATAATAACCAATATTTTATAAAACTTGGTACAGAATTACCCGAATGTTTGCATTGATGTGCATGCATTAACAGTATCTGTCTCTGACGCAGTTAATAATCTCACTTGATTGAAACATATACTCTGACGGAGTAACATTTAATATAACTATAGGGATCAATTTCAGTCTCGAAACCTAAATTGCTACAAGTTTGACTAATAGTTTCTAGCTACAATTTTCATGTTCTTAAGACTTTTTAGGCCCATATAACCATTAATTAGCTCCCGAATATGGTCCTTTTTGTTGTAGTAGGATCCTGAATGAACTATACACTCAAATCCGATATCGGTGATCCAAATTTTTTGCTTATGTTTTTTTGGATCCAGGCGGAATCCTAATGGACTTAGGGTTAGAGTTTGGCTATTGTCTTTATAATATAGCCGTTTCTCCATATAATCTGCATTCGAAATATTTAGTGAAATCTCTGGCTTGACATCGCCCAGACGTAATCGCAAGACGAACTGAGTAAACAATTCTTGATGTTCTTTATTTTCTGTCGTGATTGTGGTGTGTGTTTTTCGCAACACTTTTCCAACTTATTGCTAACCCAAGGCTCCTTTTACTTTGATTTGGACTTATTTATCACAACAATAATCATGATATTTAGGTTAATTCATGCATATAGCACACATTTACCTAATTTACAATTATAATAGATCAATCTTGTGTTTTATTTTCTGTTGGAATCTCATAATCTTAAAAGTTTCTGATCAAACGTTTACGTTTACGCACGTAATTTGGGTTGACAATTCAAAACATGTGATAAATGCAATAAATAAAAGTGAGACCAAAAGTGTGAAAAATTGGCTGCAAAATAGTTGTGGATTAGCTTTATCAGAATTTAATTGGAAGGCTCCACACATTAATAATAAGGGAAACATTCTGAACATCATTTTCTATCACAATTCATTTTATTTTCCTCTCAAATCATTGATCTCAGACGGGATATAACGTAATTATCTCATTCATACATCGATATGACTTCTCTGATAATAACTAATTATTTAAAGAGTACATGAAACATTATAATAGTATGATAAATTCTATATATATTACAACTAACTTTGTAGTAATTTATATACAAGCATATTAAATATTAATCAATCCATGTGAGATAAGTATTAAATACTTCAATCTATATCTACATTATCCAACACAACTCCACTTTCAAGTGATTAATTCTAATTAATTACTCCATCTGTTCTTTTTTAAGTGTCATATTAGCTTTTTTTGTTTTTTAACAGATGTCATAGTTCGTAATTTGAGAGTAAAACTATAATGTATTTCCTATTTACCATTGTTTAATACTCTTGAGATTTGATAATTAGTTGTATGAAATATGAATGCATTTATCATGGTAATTAATAGGATTACATATATAAATTTACCTAATTCCTTGATTTGTGCAATTTGACGGCAGTGGACATTTAAAAAAGAACGGAGGGAGTATTATATACACAAAACATAGAACGACCCTGTATATGCTATTTAATGTTACAAAATCAAATGTTTAATTAGTTACACAAAATTCAGTCAAAGCAAGGTGCATCTCGAGAATGAAATGATAATTAGATAATCAAAAGTAGGTAAAAGCTCAGTTAGGAGAAAAAAAAAACCCTATTAATTTTCAATTATGTAAATAAATTCCGAACACCCTGAATCAGCAGACAAGGTCTGAGGGAAATCTAAGAAAGTCAGAACTCAGAAGGGGTGTTAAAATTGGAAAATGCAGTTGAAGAATTGTAAAAATTTATCATTTGGAGAGATCTATTTCCAGCTGGGTAGAAATCAAATTTTCATGTGGCAGGTTTGAGTATTCAATGTCGTCCAACCAATGCTTTTGTTATGTATGATCATTTATTTTTCGTATTTAATTAGGAAATTGTATTTTATCCGTACAAAATAGTATTACAATAACTCGACACGATGAAAGAGTAATTAATGTAAAGATTAGCAACAAAATTGGATAGATCGAAACCTATTATTGATTTCAATAATTGATTTCATTATAATAATAATAATAATAAATATTATTAACTAATTAATAAGTGATAAAAATATAGTTATTAATAATATTAACACAATAAATAATATAATAAATAGTTACATTAAAATAATAATAATAATATTATTATTATTATTATTATTATAATTATTAATAATAAATAATAATAATAATAATAATAATAACAACAACAACAATAAAAAGATAGTAAAAATGATAATAATTATAATAAATAAATATTACTAATTAATTAATAATTATGATTATTAATTAATTATAATAATAATAATAACATAAATTATAAAATAATGGTTATTTTATTTCATTCCTATTCATTCATTCGTTAACTACATACCAACCGTAAGTATAAATCATATATTTCATTCCATTCCATTCCTATCATCATTCCAATTCAAAGTTCATTTCATTCCAATTATCCAAATACTTTGACAACTTATAAGCTTTTGAGATGCTACATATCTCCTAATGTATTAAAAAAACAAGTAAATTATTACTCCAAACCTTACTAAGTGCTAAGCGTCCACTCTGAATGTATATGATAACATTCTTTAGTATGTATATATTTATTTATGTTATTTTTCAATTTTTGCTGTTTTTAATATATTTTGAAATCAATCTCCCTCGAATTTTATTTTTTTGGGGTCGTGTACTTTTGGGGCCAGTAGTTGGGGTAAGTGCTATGGTTTGTTCAATATAGGGGCAAAACTAGAAAGATAGCTCGAATTAAGCTAAAGTTGAAAAAAAATCGACTACAAGGGCACTATTACAAAAAAATAATAATCAAAATCAGTGTTAAAAAAAAAAAAATTGCTCGGACCGAGGGTGCTTGAGCCCCTCCTGGCTCCCCCTAGATCCACCACTGGTTCCGTATACTTTAGTTCAAAAACAGATTTGTAAAGTAATAAATGAACTTGGAAAATGATTTGGAAATAATTACAAGGGTGTAGATATATGGGCCTCTCTAGATCTTGCGATGCTAGTACAATTATCAATTTTTCTGAAAGGGAGAAAAGTAAACTCATTAATCACCAACACAATTATTAAATTTTAATTTACCCATTGAGCATTTTATATAAGTCAAAACCTACATTTGCTTATAAGTGAATGATAATTGACTAGCTAGGACATTAATTTATGAGCTAATAAGTATGAGTCATTCTTGCTTTATATTTGTAAGGTGTCGTGCATATTAGAGATATCAATGGGTGAGTTTTACCCAGATCGATCCGTTAACGTTCAAAGTCCATTAAATTTTAAAGCAACGGTTCTGGTTCCAGTTCCAGACCCATTTTAGACCACGACCGTTTAGATCCAAAGTTTGATGGTCCGGTCCAGATCTGGTTTTGATTCCAGAACCAGAACCAATACTTATTTATTGGTTTTGGTCCGAGTAAACCCGTCTATTGATAAGCCTAAGTTTAAATAGGCTTGTCAATGAATTAGTTTTGTCCATATCGATTCGAAATCACTCATAACCCATTAAATTATAAAGCAACAGTTTCGATTCCAATTCTAATTCTTGTCCGATTCTGGTTTCAAACCCGCTCAGATTCGGACCGCTTAAGACCCATAGTTGATTGTCCGGGTCCGGTCCGGATCCAGTGTCTAATGGGTCGGTTCCAGAATCAGAATAATTATTATTTATTGGTTCTGATCCGGGTAAAACTCACCAATTGACATCCCTAGTGCACATACATAAATTGATACGTTAATAAAGCCCTACCATACTTTTTGTGAGTTAGTTTATTTTGTGTAGGTGGATTAAAAAAATATATGGGACTGCCATTTTGACCTAGTTTGAGCTAAAATCGATTTATGCTAATTACATTTTCCCTCATTGGTGGCCTAGTTAATGTCATGGGCGAGTTCATGATTAATATAATGAATTCGATTCAGATATCACTTACGGGATTTACAAATAAATAGGAGATACAAGTTTGCCATCTTAAAAATAGGACTTGCAACTTCAATTTTTTGAAATAAAAATTAAATACGATTCATACTATTATAATAAATTTTATTTTTATAAAAACTATTATTATAATAATATATACAATAGTGAGACATGGTGACACATAAAATAATTTATATCTAAAATGCATTGACTTTGTATGTAAATTGTATTGATTCTTACGAAAAAATAGGTTTTTATTATATATATATAAGAATTGATTTATATACATACAATCCTTAAGATACTTAAATGAGAACAAATCATGTACATTAGATTAGAAAATCTAATGATTATTTTTAAGTGTGCTTTTGAATTAATTATATGCATATTTTTGTATATAAGTATGCATTTGTACATCTGCGTCATAATTTGTGTATTGAATCAAGCGTCTTTATTGATTTATCAAAGGTTGATATTTGTCATCATGTTTATACTATAAAAAAAATCCACACGATAACCACTCCATATATATATATATATATATATATATATATATATATATATAGGAAAAGTTCAAATAAAAACCAATTTTTTTGTAAAAACCTAAAAATCAATGCACTTTAAATATAAAGTTACTGCACTTTATGTATAAAGTTACTGCATTACAAAATATTGATGAATAGTGTTGGCTTTTATCATAACTCAATGGTGCATTAGTTTTATATATAAAATACATTAACTTTATATGTAAAATGCATTACGAAACAATAGGTTTTATTATAACTCAACCCTATATATATATGTTCAAATGAGAACTATTTTTATCCTAAAAACTAAGAATCAAATGAATTCGCTATGAAACTTAATGAATCTGTTGAGAAAGTTACAGAGTTCAAAAATTTTCACCCGAGTTCGAATCCCATGAGAGGTGAAAATTCCATTTTTTTGGATTCAGTAACTTTCCCAACGGATTCATTAACTTTCACTGTGAATTCATAATTTTTTGGTTCTCACGATAAAAATAGTTCTCACGTTAACCCTTCCCTATATATAGTTATATCTGAAAGGTGAATTCCTACTATTGGTTAAGGTGGGCACACAACCTGGTAAATAAAGAAGAACATAAGAGCTCTTTTGGGAGCACCAATGGAGTGTCAATTATGGACTCACGCTTAAGTTAGTCAGATTGTAATGGAACAATCAATGAAAAGTAACAATAATTGTGAAATCATAGTAAAACATGAGTTTTGGAATGTGACTGATGTAGTGTTAATAATTGAACTAATAAACATTATCATCAATAAATGTTAATGTATGTCTTTATTTGTATTTCTCTTACTTCATTTATAAATATTTATATATGTGAAAACAGAGGGAGGATCAAATAAACATAATCATTATTCTATTATCTAGAAAATGATTTGTCAATAGATCTTCGTTGTTGGATAGTTAGAATTGATTTTCGAATACAATAACAATTTTTATACATTTAATTATGCTTTTTTATGATGATATTTTTATATACAATAATATTTTTTAGATATTAATAGAATACTTTGTTCATAGTTAACAGAATAAGAATATTACTTTGCACTCGAAGTCAATCCTGTTAAAATATATATATAATGGCGGAGCTGTTAAAATATATATATAATGGCGGAGCTGGGGAGCCCTAGCTAATTTTTTTAACTTTATAATTTACTATTTTTCAATTTTATTTATTTTAGCACCTTTGTAGTGAATTTCTTTTGACTTTAGCTTCTTCGAGGCTATATATTTAGAGGTGTTTAGTGAATGATTAAAATTGATATAAATAATTTTTCATTTATTTGGATGATTATTTCAATCCTACCTATAATTAAAATTAATTTAAATGATTAAAATAATCCTCGAGCTTTTTAAATCTCTTAGTCTCGAATCTATACCTTAAAGGAGTATTTGAATATTTTCCCTATATATTTAGATCGGACTCTTCAAAATGATGTATTTTTTCGAATTTCATCATTTTGAATTTCCAGAAGACGAGATACTATTTACCTAAAAAACTTAAAATTACTTATTATATATTATTCTCATTTGTAGGATAAGAATGAAGTTAAATTAAACTTATGAAAATTAATTATATTCGCTTTATAATAATATATAGTTTTAAAATTCACTCAATCAATAATTTAATATGGAAAAGGAAAGAAAACCTCCTAAAAAAAAGAGAAGAGGAAATAAAGGAGGAGGGAAAATGACTATTTTTTCTCCTCTTCAAGAATCTTGTTCTTGGAATAAAGTGGGGTCTGAAAATCAAGATGCTCCTAATCTTATCTGTAAGATAAACCCATAACTTCTTTTGATTGTTTGTAAAACTATATTAAATTGAAATTTAATCGTTCCTTGTGGAGCCAAATCTGGTTAATTAATTACGTCTATTATATGGAAAAGAAAAAATAAGGATTTTAAACTTACACATTGGGCCTAGAGAATTCCATTTTCACAAGGAATGTGAATAGTTTGCATATAATAGAGCCGTAAAATGAACCCGACCTGAAAAGTTCAACCGGAGACTCGGGGTTTGGGCTAGTTTGGATTTAAAAATTAAAGGTCTAAAAAAATAGGGCCTAAAAAGCCCATCCGAACCCCTCCCCCCGGGTCTACCGAGCTTTGGGCCAAAAAACCCGGGGTTTTCGGGCTAAAAAAGTTCGCCAAATATTCTATTAAATATATATATTTATAATATTATTTAATATATATATCTATAATTATTTAAAAATGTTAATTATATTTTATGTAATTATTTATTTTTTATAATTAAAAATAATAATTTTATATATTAAAAAAATTAGAAAAATGATCTAAAAAAAGCTGTCCGCTCGAAAACCCGCTCGAGGCTGGTTTGGGCTTTATATTTTTAGACGTAAAAAATTTCAGATGAACTCGACCCGACCCAAAAAATATAAAAGCTCGACGAGCCCGGAGTCGGACTGACCCTGCCCGCTACTTTGCTAGCTATACATATAACTGCAAACCAGGAAAAGAAATTCATGATCAATTTAATCACATGACGACATACGATTATATAAATACAACTACAACCCCCTTACTCTCTCTCTCTCTCACACCACCCACCCCATACACACATAAAAAAACATACACACAATTGCAGTTGTTTGAATTAAATGTCGCCTACGATCACCACATACATTGTAAGAATTCCAAACCCAGGCTGGCTTTTTTGTTGAGCTGTCAAATTATAAGCACATAAATCAAAGATAGAAAAGAAAAAGTGAAAATGAATAGTTAATTTTTTTTTAAAATTCTCTTGCATAAATCCAAAAGGCGCGCATGCATTGATGGCTTCGCCTTCTCCAACTGTGCCATTCATTTCTCCATTAATGCCACAATTTTTATTTTATTTTTAATACCCAGTTGGATTTCTGTGTAATATTTACAGAAAAGATGCATCATTGTTCGTCTTCTGTTGTTTCGTCTGTTTCTAAAGCTTAGCGATCCCACCAAAAAAACATAATTGTCCTAATTATTTATATATAACCCCTCTGATAAATGCATGCATCTACATCCCTAGCTTAGTTAGTTGAATCTCTCTCTCTCTCTGTACAAAGTTTGTGCATAGAATATATATAGAGACATAAACGCAGAGAAGAAGGCCAACCAGAGAGAGCCACATCGTTCGATCAAGAAATTTGTCCAGCAACGAGGGGTGCATTGTGGAATGTGAATTGGATTATTCTTTTGGGAGGAAACTGGTGTGTGTTGTGCGTGTTTTTTTCTATGGCTTTGGTTGGTGGTGGTGACTGTTCAGTCCTTTACTTGTGTTCCCTTGTATGGATCACCACTGTGCTCACTCTCTCTCAAGGTTTCTTCCTCTTTCTCCTTTTCATTTGCACACACACACACAGAGACACTTCCACTATGTGTGTTTTTCTTGATTTCGAGGTGGGATTTTTTTTGCTGTAATCCATCTTTCGAATTTTTGTGTATGCTTCTCTGAATTTAGAACTTTTAGAATTAGGAACAAAATGGGGTTTTTATTTGTTTTCATATATTTTTTGTGGTGTTCATCAACTAAATTAGCTCATCTTCTTCACTATCTCACACACAAACACACAAAACACGCAATGTGTGCTTCAAAAATGAGAACGAATGGAGAAACAAAATCAAATTCATTGAATTAGGAATTGAATTCTAGAAAAGATCGAAACTTTTTCTCACACACAATAACACGAAGTGTGTTTTTCCTCAAACAAGCTCAAGAATGGAAATGAAAAACAACCAATTCACTTCACATTGAATTTAAGAAAGAGTTTTTTTTTTTTGGAATTTTGTGACACCCTTTTCCTCACTCAATTCCTATGAGTTTTCCTCTAAAATAAAGAGAAATTTAAGATTTCGAAAATAATAATAATTAAATTAGAAAAAACAATTAAAAGGGAAATTCGCTTCTCTTGGCCAAAAAACATAAAAAATAACAAATTTTGCCTTGCGCAGGTGCTCAAAATGATCATCCAGCTCAATACCGGTACCCCTTCATCAAACCGGCTAGCTCCTTCTCATCTCTGCCGTCCTCGGCCGCGTGTGGCAACCCCACCGCCTCGTACGACTACATAATCGTGGGCGGGGGCACGGCCGGGTGCCCCCTCGCCGCCACCCTCTCCCGGAACTACTCTGTTTTGTTGTTGGAGAGAGGGGGAACGCCGTTCGCGAATTCGAACGTGTCGTTCATGCAGAATTTCCACATAACACTGGCCGATATCTCGGAGAAATCGGCGTCGCAGATGTTCATCTCCACCGATGGGGTATTCAATTCTAGGGCTAGAGTTTTGGGCGGTGGAACTTGCATCAATGCTGGATTTTACACCCGGGCAAGCGCAAGGTACAACTCTATTAATCTCAACTGTTAATTTTGTTTGTTTTTCTTAAATAGTGTAGTACAACTATAATCCTACATTTTTCAAAAAATAAAAATAAAAATCTATATAGTGTGTATACATGTGAAAGAAAACTAACTTGGTTTAGGTGCCATACATACACACATAGTGTGTGTATATGCTTAGTGACAATCTACAGTTAGTAGGGATCAATCTGCGATTCTGAGATGATAATTTGATTACAATGCAAAGTATTGAAAATGGGTGGAAAGTGTCTGTGTGTGTTGGCCTAGTGGTAGAGTGGTTAATCACGCGAGATCAAAGGTCTTGGCTCGAGTCGACGCAGTATTAAATTGACAAAAAAATGGGTGGAAAATTGTGTATGTGTGTTGGCCTCCCGGCGCCAAAAGTCTCCTCTCGGATAGAGTATTAGAACGAAAAGATCCATTAGATAATGAACTATTGGTTCTAAGTCATCTCTGACGATTAATCAATAATTCGAAGTGTTTTTCTTGTATATTCTTGATAAACCAGCGTTTATATATAGATGTAGGAGGATCCATTTGGGAAGTAAGAAGCCCATTTGACATCTCTTCATCTGCAAATAATTCTCAATGTGAAAACACAGAGCCAGGGGCTGATCTTTGAATAGGGAAAAAAGCGGATCTGCAGGGTCCCGAGTTCGAGTCCACCGTGACGCAGCCTTTAAAATTTCTGTATTAATTGACCAAAAAAAAAAATGGGTGGAAAATGTGTGCATGTGTTAGGGGTCAAATGTATCGAATTCGACGTCACTCTTTAAATTTTTATATTTAATTGAAAAAAAGAAGTGGAAAATACGAAATTTCGTATAAGAATAATATGTCAATTTCGAGTAAAGCACGTAGCTACTAATTAACACATACTCCTAGTCTACAATAAATGCCTACATGACTGGTGATTATTTCTTTTAAAGTGAAAAGCCAAATATTATTCATAAATGGACATGCCAGTCTATTTCTATTCTATTTTATATATTTTTTTTTTAAAGACAAGAAAAAAACAATAAATTTAAACCAGTAATTTTTGGCCCATTTTCTAATTGTGTGGAGTCATTGTCGCACCCACCCACTTACACACACATAGAGGTGTTAGGCTTGCGCCATTACTAACAACCTACTTAGGATTTCATGCATTTATTTGAATTCCCATTCATTTCTAGTCTTTTCATTAATATAATTCAATATTTCAACTTTGCATAGTCCTGTTTCCTAATTATGTGAAACAAATTGAGCCTATAAAGAATTTATGAAAAATGAATTCCTTTCCACGCATACTTGCATCGAGGTATAATGGATAAGGTGGATTTCTATAGTCGAGATATCATATGTTCGAATCCCACCAAACACCTCTTTATAATATATTTTACTCGGCGTAACATCTAGAGCGCCATACTAAGGGGAGTGAAAAAAAATGTTTAGTAAATAAATAACTATATATTTTATGAAGTTTGTTTGCCCATAAAGAAAGGAAATATGTGTGTTTGTTTGTTTGTTTATTTTTCAATCAATTCTTGCATCTATTCCAATTAGTTTATTTTTAGTTAGGTAGAGGCTGTCACAGGGGTCAAAAAGAGAAAAGGTAGAGAAAAGACCCATACATTTATAAGTGTGAACCACTAAAGAAGGCTGAAGATGGAATCACATTTATAGTAGCTTAACTACTCACGCACTATCATTAACGAAAAACTTTTCTCCCGTGTTTTTGGTTAATACTACCGGCCTTTTTCAGTGTTACCTGTGTTATCTGTGAAAGTAAATATATGTTTTTTCTTTTAGTGTTACCTGTAAAAAAGTAAAAAGTAAATATATGTTTTTTCTTGTAGTGTTACCTGTAAAAAAGTAAATTTTAAAAATAAATTAAATCCATAACTTAGTTTTAACAAGATCACATATGTAGATTGAGCTTGTATAATTCGATGAACAAATCATATATTCTACCAACTTGAGCTTATATGCACATGTAGATTGGAGGTCACACAAATTATATAAATTAATCGGTTGCACATCAAATTATCATGCAACAATTTTTTTTTTTTTCTTTTTGAGTCGGATCATTCAACAAATCTTTAGTATAGGAGACTAAGTCACCCAAGTTGAGCTGAATTTGTTCAATATTTAGATCATGATACACAGAATAAAAAATTGATCATGTTCAAGAAATTTTATTCCTTACTCTTATTGATGGTTTTTACCAATGATCTGCTGCAGTGAGATTGAGAAAGCAGGGTGGGATGCTGAGCTTGTGAACGAGTCCTACCCTTGGGTGGAGAACCAGATCGTTCATCGGCCCGATTTTGGGCCGTGGCAGCGGACCATAAGAGACAGCCTCTTAGCAGCTGGGATCTCACCTTTCAATGGCTTCACCTATGACCACTTGTATGGAACCAAAGTTGGTGGAACCACCTTCGACCGGTTCGGGCGTCGCCACACGGCTGCCGAGCTTCTCGCCTCTGCTAAGCCGGAGAAGCTTCATGTCTTGGTCCGTGCAACGGTCCAGAAGATCGAGTTTGACACGACAGGTAAATTCGATATTTTTAGATCATTTTTCGAACCTATTGCCAATACTTATTAGCTAGAAAAAATATTAAATATAAAGTGAAAAAATATAATTTCTTGTGATAACATGCTTCTATGGATTTATTATATACATGGACGGAAACAGAAAAATAGTTTGAAAGAGCTAAAAGAATTGAAAAAAATGGTTGGGGGTGCTCGTGTCCCCCCAAGCACACCCTGGATCCGCCCATGTGTATTTCTAGAAAAGGAATAACAAATAATAAAGCCAATGCAGTATTTCTATCACATTGTACTATCTAACAGTTTTGAGTGGCAGGGAAAAGGCCTAAGGCAGTTGGGGTGATCTTCAAAGACGAGAACGGGAAGACACATAGGGCAGTGCTGTCGAAGAAGGCGAGGAGTGAGGTCATCGTGTCTTCGGGGGCAATTGGGAGCCCCCACTTGCTGCTCCTGAGCGGCATTGGCCCCAAGGCGGATCTCGAGAAGTTCAAGATTCCGGTGGTGCTTGACAACCCATTCGTGGGGAAGAACATGTCGGATAACCCTATGAACACGATCTTCGTCCCGAGCAAGACGCCAGTGAAGCAGTCCCTCATACAGACTGTGGGGATCACCAAGGTAGGAGTCTACATTGAGGCTAGCTGTGGCTTTGGACAGAACAAAAATAGCATCCATTGTGACCATGGTATTGCTTCTGCTGAGGTTAGTAACTTTTCCCTACTAGATTTTTTTTTTTTTTTTGGATTTTCCTAGTCTGAGGACTGGAAATGTTGGATTTGGATTCATGGTGTATCCTTTGCTGTACAAAACAGATAGGGCAACTCTCCACCATCCCTCCCGCACAACGAACCCACGCAGCGATCCACAATTTCAAGAATCGGAAGAGAAACCTCCCAGTCGAAGCCTTCCAAGGAGGCTTCATCCTACAAAAGATCGCCCGGCCACTCTCGCAAGGTGAAGTCAAGCTTGCCAACACCAACGTCGACGACAACCCCTCCATCACCTTCAACTACTTCCGCCACCCGGCTGATGTAGCGAAGTGCGTGAAGGGTATGCGCATTGTGGAGAAGCTCCTGAAGTCGAAGCCCTTCTCCAATTACACACAGCTCGATGAGGACGTGGTTCAGAAGCTCCTTAACATGAGCGTCGAAGCGAATGTGAACCTCATACCTAGGCACACCAACGACACCAGATCGCTCGAGCAATTCTGCAAGGACACGGTCATCACCATCTGGCACTACCACGGCGGCTGCCACGTGGGCAAGGTGGTGGGGCCGGACTACAGGGTCCTTGGTGTGGATAGGCTCCGCGTCGTGGATGGATCGACCTTCTTTGACTCCCCGGGGACTAACCCTCAGGGCACGGTCATGATGTTAGGCCGGTAAGGTCACAACGCCCTCGTGTTTAGGGTTTTGAATGTGATTTGTTCACGGTCTGATCTTTTAGGCGAATGCAGGTACGCTGGAGTCAAGATTTTGAGAGAGAGACTGGGCGAAGCAGCTAGAGTGTGATGATGATCATGGAGGAAGAAGGTTTTTGTGTTTAAGTTATAGGAAAAGATTTGTAATTCTTTTAGTCTTGGTCGTTTTGCTAGTATTAGGAGGTAGCTGATGATGTGTGAAGAACGTTGTGGAGTTGCAGTCTTCTGTTGTATTCACAGTATCAATTCTCTTGATGCTGCTTTTGTGTTATCTCTTTATGGATCATCGCCACATCTTTTCTTCACTTGTCTTGTACTAGGAACATGACACGTGTGATGCACGTAATAGTTATGGATTTTGACTAATATATGCTCATTCCGTTCATCATATATATTCTTAGTTTTTATCGATACGAGTTTTAATAAATATAAAATGAATGGAGAATGATACCCATATAATAAAATATGTTATGAGTGGAAAATATGAGCCATTTAGTTTCTTTGTAAATAAACGGATTGAGTGTGGGTAAAAGTATTGACTTTTGGATGAGATTCATGTTTACAAAACAAAGTGAACGAATTTTGTGAACGTATCGAAATAGAATTAAATGAAAAAATATACATGACGGATCGAGTATAAATATATAGAGAGAAGGTGGTTCAAAAATTAAAAAATCATTTTTGTTATGATTAACTATAAACGAAGCATAAAGTATATAAAATTTATGAAAGTAAACACTTTAATAACATCGATATATTGTAATGGATTATTAGTATATATAAATACACAAATTTTAATGTGATTTTGGTTTTGCACATGAACTTTAAAAAGAGTATATAAATAATGATTGATTTTGGTTTTGCACACTGAACTTTAAAAGGAGTATATAAATACACGAACTTATTAATTATAATAATTTTACCATAATTTATTTTTTCGATCAAATTAAAACTGACATGACATTAAATATGATGAGTTGACAACTATGTGGAAATCTTAAAGTTCGTGTGTGAAGAAGAAGAAGAAGAAGAAGACATTTGTAGTAGCCTACTTGTTAGTCATTTATTCCATTTACAAATGATTGGTTTAAGATTTGAAGTGTTGTGTTTGTGTTATATTCCTTTTTTTTTATTTCTTTATTTCTCGTAAAGTATATATGTGTTTTTTTTTTGTCAAGTTAATACATAAATTTTAAAGGTCGCGTCACGGTGGACTCGAACTCGAGACATTTGACCTCGGACATTAATCACTCTACCACTAGGCCAACACACAACACATGCATATAAATATATATGTATTTTGTGTGTGTTAATGAGTCAATATGCGTGTTTTATCAAGTGTAAATATTTCTTTTATATTTTATTTATTAATTTATTTTCACGTAGTTATGAACTCATCATATCTAATAACATGTCAGTTTCAATTTGATCGAAAAAATATATCTTGATAAAATTATTAAAATCAATAAATTCGTATATTTATATACTCCTCTTAAAGTTTGTGTGTAAACAAAAATTAAATCAAATTCATGTATTTATATACTCATTTTAAAGTTCGTGTGTAAAACTAAAATTACATTAAAGTTCATGTATTTATATACCAATAAGTTATTGTAATAACACATCCACCCCTTTATTCAACTATGTACATGTCGGCTCTGTATGGATCATATTTAAATCGCCGTTGTTTCTGGTCAAAGCACATGATCTCATTTATATTCATACGCTCATTTATCCCATTATTTCATGTGATCCTTTCATAGAGAGATCAAATGAGATTCTAAAATCAAAGTGAGGATCGGAACCATGCTTTATGATAGTTCTTGACAATGAGCGTTATAATTATTCGAGCTTGTTCACGATCCAACGAACATTGAGTTAGGCCTTTTAGGCCCAATACAAACATCAAGAAAATAAAAACTGGCCCAATTAGTTCATAGCAATCCATGAGGCCCAAGCAAATCACCAAATGATCAAAGCACTAAACACAAACATAATAATAATAATAATAATAATAATAATAATATTATTATTATTAATAATAATAATAATAATATTATTATTATTATTATTATTATTATTATTTCCAAGTGGATTCAACGAATTCTACTAAATTTCCTCCAAAACATCTATAGACTTTAAATATTTCCAATCTTAACAAGGTAATCAAAAAGGAATTCTAAACTCTCCTTCAAGTCTAGGGATGGAATTTACAAGCCCCGATTCATGGAGAGAGAGAGAGAGAGAGAGAGAGAGAGAGAGAGAGAGAGAGAGAGAGAGAGTTGAACTACCTCCTAAAAGACTCCGATTCATGGCCTTGAAACGCCGCCGACGAGCTCGATAAATCCACAGCCGACAGCGCTATTTTGGTGTCAGAAGTCGACTTGCATTGCTCAGCACCTTCATTCGATCTTCTGCAGCTCTACTCCGATGGAGAAGTCATCGTGGCTGACACTTGTCGACACGAGCTCTCTCGTTTCATCAAGCTCGTTGCACACGAGCTTCAGAGCTTGGACTACTTCCCCCATGAAGGGGCGGTGGGAGACCTCGGGCTGGACACACATCGATGCTATGGCTGCAACTCTTGCCACATTATCTAACGGCACAGCCGATTTTAGAGACGGATCGATGATCGTTTCAAGACCTTCTCTGGTTGCAAGGAGGGGCCGAGCCCACGCTACCAGATTTTCCTGCCCCGGAGGCTGAGATAGATCGACTGGTTTTCTTCCGGTTAGTAGCTCGAGTAGCACTACGCCATAGCTGTAGACGTCGCTCTTGACAAGGAGATGGCCTGTCATTGCATATTCTGGAGCTAAGTAACTGCAGTAACGAAGATTGTAAGTTTATCAAACAGTCTTGCGTATAACTAGATGAATGAAGAAGTTCTTACCCAAAAGTTCCCATGACATGAGTGGAAACGTGTTTGTGTGCTTCATCCATGGCCGCTCTAGCCAAACCAAAATCAGAGACTTTAGGTGTATAATCATGCTCCAACAAGATGTTGCTCGATTTGAAGTCTCGGTGTATGACACGCGGGCTCGAGTCCTCGTGCAAGTAGGCCAGACCCCTGGCTGCACCGAGGGCGATTTTCATCCTAGCCGACCAGTCAAGAGGAGCCATCTCCTTATCAACTCCTGCACAGACAAGAGTTAACTCCATCTTTCTTGGCATGAGGCAAAATATTGAATATTCAATTCATTGCAAAGTTGAATGTGAAGTGACCGTGTAAATGAGACTCGACGCTTCCATTTGGAACGAGCTCGTAGACGAGGCATCTAGAATGTTCCTCAGCACAGATACCTATCAGCTTCACCAAGTTTCTGTGGTGCAGCCTGCCAAGCATCTCGACTTCTGCAAGAAACTCGCGGCCGCCTTGCTGATCGTCTCTCTTGAGAATTTTCACGGCCACTTTTCTCCCATCATCGAGAGTGCCGCCGTACACGAGTCCAAAACCTCCTTCGCCCACAATTCTCGAGCTATCAAAGTTATCTGTGGCTCTCCCTATTTCCTCGATTCTGAACACTTTAGCATTACCCGTAAACGCCATGAGGCTGGAGCTGAACGACACCGAGGCTGAGCTCGGCCTGCTTCTCAACGCCGGCAGCCGTCCACCACCTGCCAATCCATACCCGTTAGATCTAAATAGCTTCACTTATATGTAGAGGTGTTCATGGTTCTGGAAAATCGGCCTGTGAAGAAAGGTAGGCGTATCCGGGACCAGTTCGGCGCCAGTCCATGGTTCCGACCCTTTGAACCGACTTTTTATTTATTTTATTTTTATGAACTTCTAATCATAAAACAAGTTGAAATATAATAAGAATATACATAGTTAAGTAAACGGCGTATCAAACAAATAAAATCTTTATGTATATTATTGAAAATTGACTATTTTTATTCATTATTTTATTTATATTATGCATTTTAATTGAATTAGTTATATTCCATATTATTATTTTACTTAATTATGCATTTTAATTAAATTAGTTATATTTCAAATTATGTATTTCGGTTGAAAAACATTGATTTATGATATACTTAAAAAACTAAAAATGAGTTGAACCGGCGATTCACGGTTCCACATAGGGTTGTTAAGCGGTTCAGCTTTGCTAACCGAACCAAATTTTTGTTAATCGAACCGTATTTCTTCGAAAAAGTGGAATCGAAACCGAACCGTTTTAAATTTTCGATTAACTGAAAATCGATCGGTTCCGACGGTTCGGTTTTCGGTTAACCAAAAAACCGATTTAAAATTAATTAATAATATAAATAAATAAAATAATAATTAATATAAATAAAATAATAATTAAAAACTGAAACTTATTATAAATAAATAAAATATTTAACAAATCATTAAAATAATTAATAAAGTAATAATTAAAAATTGATTTTCAGAATTTTTAATCAATTAATTAATAATGAAAAATAAAAAACGATTTTTCGGTTCCGAACCGTTCGATTATCGGTTAACCAATAAACGAAATTTTTTTCAACTCCGGAACCGAAACCGAACCGATAATCGAATTTGTCGGTTTTCGATTAACCAAATTTGTCGGTTTGGGTTCGGTTCCGGTTCTAACCGAAAACCGTTTAGACACCCCTAGTTCCACATATTAAGAACCGGAGTCGGCCGGGCCGGTCAAAGGACACCCTAAAGTTCGGATGTTCCAGTTCCAAACCGTCGGTTCCAAATCTCTAGTAAGCTGCATTATTTTCATTTTATTGGACTTTCAAATAATAAAAGTGTGTGTTCAAGAATATGCAGTGAACTAGTGATTTCATCACCATCACAAGCCATACCTGATTGCTGATGACTTTCTCCACGTCGGAAAACGCCGCTGCGCCATTTCGACAGAACCAGGAGAATAAACCCCAGGCACACTACAATGGCTGTAACCAATGACAGAACCATTACAATGATGGTGTTCTTGCCAGACTCGTTTTTCCTTCCCCTCGGCACATCTACTCCCAAAGGCTTTATCGGGCCGTCCTCATTCCTGCCGCCAGGATAAGGCTGCACGTCGATTGTAGCGGAGGTGGACGGCCACGCTGGTGGAGACGGCGGTAGGCCTGCAAAAGTTCTCAGCTCACAAATATGCATACAGAACAGAAAAATTGATCATATATAACATAACAATACCTGGATAGTGAACATACAGCACTTCATAGACACCGAAAGTGGAAGTGTTGATGGAGAGCTCTTTGCTCCAGAACTTTCTGTAAATCGAAAAGGCGGTAGCTGACGTGAATGGCTCAGTTAGAGGTACCAAATTGATGAGCACAGTGGTTTTCTCCAGCTCTTGATTTGCAGCGTCCGCTCCCATGATACGGACTTGGCTTCGATTCACCGGGACGGCCTCGGAGATTTGCTCAGCGAGCTCGGATACCATAGGGAAGAATTTGTACAGAGAGATGCTGAATTGGAGTCTGACTTGAATCGGCCAGACACAGGCACAGGTTGTTCCGGGTGGTGTGTAGGTCAGCGGCTCTGTGCACGTGATATATACACATCCTGCAAGATTACACGTAAATCTTGTTTTCTTATTTTGGAATTCCTCGAGAATGAAAAGATTAAGAAAACACATACCTTTATTAGGAGGGGGAGGTGGGAATGCCATACTTGGTAACGGTAGTAGAGGTCTCGTGTCGCTCACTGCAGCGGAGCTCGTTGGAGAGACGGTAGGCGAATGGCTCGGCCCTTTGTAGACGAAGGCAAAGAGTCAAGAGTCGAAGATTTAGTATGCATTTGAATCATTTTGAGATTGAAAGATGTGTGATGTGGAAACTGACCTTTTGAGTGACTGAATGGAATTGCAGGGAGAGGAAGAGGCCCTTTCCGAATCCGTCCAACCGGAGACAGGAGGGGAGATGGAGACGGCCCTGCACGAAAACAAAGGGAAATACTCAAACAGACAAACTTCAACCTAATGAATCCAAGAAAAGAAAGGCAGAAGCTAACCTTCTCTGCTATGTGGCGCAAGTGAAATGTGGTGGCCTTTTTTCCTTGAATGGTGGCTGTGATGAGATGAGACCGGCAACGACGGGGTAGAAGGTGTATCTGCATTGCTCGAGAAATTTAGTTTTATGGAAAATGTGGTCATTTTTAAGGTCTGATTTCCTAACATACCTATAGTTGATGGATGATGCAGAGGTGGTTGAGCATGGAAGGGAACTGCGTTAAGAAATTTCATCCGACTCGTTAACTAACAGCAAATCGAACGAGCAACGAGGAGAGGCGAATGATGAATTACCGTTTAGTTGAAACAGAAATCGGTTTCTGCCTCTGTAGAGACTAAGATCAAGAGGTTCGACTTTGATGGGGAGAAGCATAGAGGCTAAAGATGATGGGAAACCAAAACCTGCTCAAATGTGTTGCAGAAAAGCTTAAAAACAGCATAATGAAGCCCAACAAGATAGTAAGATTAATGTTTTTCAATGTAATTCTACTCACAACTAATGTTTCCAATGCATTGGGACAAAGTTGAAGTTGATGAATTATATCATATGAAACAAAGAGTCTAACAAGTGTAAGAAAAAAGCAGATTCTTGCTGAACTTTCAAAATACATCATAACTAAGACATTGCATTATTTCAAAATTTCATGGATCCAAATTCTGATATTCCATTTACCTGCAGATTCTTGAAACAAGAAAGCGCAGAGAATCACAGAACTTAACTGCAGCAGCTCCATATCTCCCATAAGAAAATACACAGACTTCACAGCTCAAGAATCATTCACCCCCAATTTCAATCAAGATAACAAGCTCTACAGTAAAAGCAGAATATATATTTGCATAATTGCATTGGCCTAGCTTAAAGGAACAAAGCCTCAGACCCACATATAGTAATGCTACTCAAGTTATGAGAAGGCAGTGATGCAGACAAAACATAGGACTTGTAGGTTCAAGAAAAAATCATATTTTTCTGCTTCTGTGTGTGTTTGTTTTTTCCTTTTGTACACGTTTTTAACTCTGCAAGAGCTAGAAATTCTTGCAGAGCCTGAGTGCTTGTACTGAAATAGTATCACTTTTCTTGAAAAAGGGAAGCTGTTAAAGAAACTGATCAAGGAAAGGGGAAACAACAGTACAATCTTTCACCAATCACTTTTGCAAAAGGGATTAAAGGCTCATGGTGGGGATCAAAGAGAACCTGCAGAAATCAAGAAGATTACAAGGAAAAAAATGATTCTTGCAGGAATTAAAAATAAATAAAAATGCTTTGTAGTATGTTAGTTGGGGCTTTAAATCTTTGAGTTGTTAGAAATTAATGGATAAAATGGTCTAAACCCTTCTGAGTTTGAGCAGCAAATTTCAACATTCCAATCAAACCAGTTGCAGACCACTAGCATAAACAGTGACTCATTTTTGTCGAAGTCTACTGCAAATTTTCAACCTAAGTTAATAAAACATTCTCTATTTTCTGAAGTGGAATTCAAGAAAGTAATCAAGACTAGCAAACCTAATTTGGTGATGACAGCTAATTAATTCAACGATGTTATCATATTGGCATTCAGTTTGTCACTAAGAAATTTGATGGTTTTGAAGCAGACAATCTCAAATTCGCACACACCCTTTGTTGGCTCTTGCCCATAATCAAGAGTGAAAATGCATTCAATTATTCATTAGGATAAAAAAGAATATTTTACTACATTTATGCATTTCTACCTACTTTTTTTTATTGTTTTTTACGGTGTCCTTTTTTTTCTCTTTGCCCCCTTCAAAATCTCAGCTTACAAAATGAATTTGACATATTTTTTATTTTTTTTGTAGTTTACAATCAACACAAAAACTCGTGTGATGCGGACGGATAAAAATATCATTTATTGTTAAGAAAAGTATCATTTACATTAAAGAAAATATCATTTATTTTTGACCCTATAATATAGAAAGTATCATTTATATTGAAGAGAAAATATCACTTACACTTAATAAAAATATCAAAGTCTGCATGTGTAAACGGACGTACAAGAGACCACCTCTAAGATCAATACATTTTTTCTTGCTCTTATTCACTTTACTTTTTACTATACTTTTTGCTAAGTCAGGATCCAATGCTTCTAAATGAGACATTAAGCATAGGTTAATGTAAAGGTTTTTTTTTGTTTATTCAATACCTATAGGTCCCTTCTAGGATAAAGATGAGGTCTACGATTCAATTCCAAATGCTCCATTTCCCAAGTACAAAAAACACTATAAATCTATTATATAAGTGCGCCCAAAGTATCTTAATTTAAAAAAAAAAATGGATTTTCCATCAAGATATTTTTAGTTAACCATCTTGACATCAAACATATGAATCTACTCAATGTTGCTTTGGAACAATCTAGCTTTTTTTTTTGGTATCGTGGGACCCGCACTGCTACCTTACCAAGGCAAGACCTGGATAAACCCTACGTTCATGTGCAATAGCGCGCAAACCACACACGACAGTGAAACCACACTGAAAACCAGCGTGTGATGATTCAAACTCATAGACGCGTTTGGTGGGATTGAGCTGCGACCTCTCGTACCACACGAACCCACCTTAACCACGCGACCTTTAAGGGACAATCTAACTTGTTTTGTTAAGACATGTAGTAGTGAGATGATTGGGACGACAAACATATTCAGGTCAGGCCTAATCCTCGACTCGACCCGACCCGACCCGACCCGACCTGCAAGCACCATATGAGAGAGCGCATGGGAGTTTTTGTCTAAATATATTTGCACGAGCTCGCATCACTAGTTTGTGACCATATTAAGTAAAGACCATTCCTATATCATAACTATATATAACGCATAAATCACATTATAAAGAGCTTGACTTCAAATATATTAACAATATGTGACTTTTATTTTCAACTACTACATACTATTTCAATCCACCGATTAGGTAACATGAAAGGGCCATACACCCACATGTTTTTGTTACCAGTTTTTGTGGTATATAAAATTACTTCGATAAATATTGGAGGATGGAGATGGGGCAAAAAAAAAAGTCTTGATTTTTATTTTCCTTTTATTTGCAATGAAAAATGTGGTGATAAAAGATTCAATCAATGACATTAATTTCTTATGGGATTGCCGAATGTCCCCACATGTCAACATTGGGTAGGTGTTGTTTTTTCTAGTGAATTATAGCAGAATAATGGATGGTGGAATGGTGGATCTGAATTATGTCCCTTGACCTAAATTATTACTGCTAAATATTTAATGTCCCACTAAAATGTCGGTGCCAAATTTTACAGATCTTAAGTTTTTTAGCCGGGGTTAGATTTTTTTGGTTAATTTAATACAAAAATTTAAAGCTTGCGTCACGAAGGACTCGAATTCGAGATCTTTAACTTCAGATATTAATCATTCTACCACTAGACCAACATACGCATACCGATTTTATGCACACGATATGAACTAATTTGTGTGATGTTATTTATGGATGTATAATTAATGAAGTTTGACATTTAGATACTGGAAATTATTTAATTGGGATAGAACAACAAAATTTATGATTGTTTCATTTATCTATAAACCTGTATGTTAAATTTCGTTTTGCCATTTTTCTTTTTTTACTTGTTTTGCCACAAACAAGTAAAAAAGAAAGAGAAAAGAAAACTGACAAAAGAAATCAAATCCAACGACTCTCTGTCTCCATTTAATTTTTTATAGTAATTTTTAATTCTCGAGCTTTATGTTATCTTAGGACATTTGTCTTATTTTCCTTATCCTCAGTTTCTTTCTCTTTGGAAGCAACTTACCGTATTTCAATAGGTATTTTTTGTATTTTTTGATATCACGAACCATAAAAAGTTTGAACTCATTTCATTCCTTTGGAAAACATCGTTGGGTATTTTTATATCTATGAATAAGAGAGGAGGCAATATATACATGTCAGAGAGAAAGTTGATGACATAAACTTTTCATTTTGGACTGCGATAGAGTATTCAGCGTCAGAAAAATGAATCAACTTGTCAGATTCTCGCGTGAAATATATAAATGAGGTGAAATCTAAAATGGGTTTGTGAATTGCACTTTTTTCATTTCAATCAATATAAACTGCATTAATTTATTATAAATTTCAAAAATAGGAAAAGGAAATAATGGACATAGAATTGGACAAGCCAAGTTGAAGTTAGCCTACCAATTTAACTTTCGCTAAAGAAGAGTTTATTCAAATCGTTTTTGGGCTTATTTTGAATTGGACCATAACTTAGGCCCAAATATATACAAATTCTTTATCTTGTGGGCCAGTTGTTGGAAAGACTAATTAA
This sequence comes from Salvia rosmarinus, assembly GCA_036937905.1. Classification (NCBI taxonomy): domain Eukaryota; kingdom Viridiplantae; phylum Streptophyta; class Magnoliopsida; order Lamiales; family Lamiaceae; genus Salvia; species Salvia rosmarinus. Next base: position 830,787 of record CM072822.1, read on the forward strand.
AACCTGGTTTTGAAATTTTTAAGTTGGTAAAAAAATATTGCTACTCATATAATACTAACTAAATAACTGTATAGCACTGCAATTCTTTATTTTTATTTTTTCTAAATATTTTATTTTAACAACATAAACGAAAATCACAACCTTTCAATTAAGAGATTGCCTGATCCACTGAAAAAGGCTATTGTCGTGTGCATGTATTGATTTAGTGTAAAGTGATTAATGTCCGATGTTAAATGTGTTGGGTTCGAGTCAACCGTGACGTGACCTTTAAATTTCTGTATTTAATTGAAAAAAAAAAAAAGGCTATTGCCAAAAATAAGAGATTCCCATTGCCCATTTGTGCTATACGCAATTCACATGTTCAGTATTCTGTTGTCGGTTGAAGGAGAAGACTCGAATGGTGCAATTTCGTCAACTCGTTATTATTTTTAAACCTATCAAATTTTGGGAAGGTTAGTTATTCAAGACTTTGATCCTAGGTGGGGGTAGAGCAAAAACCGAATCGAACTGAAAAAACGAACCGAACCGAATCGAAATTAGCGGTTTGATTCGGTTTATACAAGAAACGGTTCGATTAAAATTTGAAACCGAAATTATTTCGGTTCGGTTTGGTTTGGGGAAAAAATCGGTTTCAAACCGAACACCTAATTTTTTTTATATATTTTATATATATTATATATATATATATATGTTATTTATATTATTAATATTTAAATAGGTTAATATTATATATATATTATATTATAAATACTATAATATTTATATTAATTATAATTTAAATTATATTTCGGTTCGGTTTCGGTTCGGTTTGGATATATATTCGGTTCGGTTTGAATTTTAAAAAATCGATTTTTCGGTTTTTCGGGTTCGATTGAATGCTCACCCCTATCCTAGGTCAGTTGTTAAAGATTTTAAGCATGAAACGTTAAAGCACGGCCGACTATTAATCTACAAAGATAAGCCAAATAGAAAATAATGGTATAAATATAAATGGTTGGGTAGAAAATCTTCATCCTAAAAGAACTTTCTATGTCCATCAAATATATTCATTTAATTTGGTTTTGATTCGTTCACAAAATACATTTATTTTATTTTTTAGAAATATAACTCCATAATTTTTACCCTAAATCTATCTACTTATTTACAAAAAAAATCCATAAACCATCTTTTTAATCTCACTATCTATTAATATATTCATTTATCATCTCTATAGTCTATTTTTTAATCTCACTACTATTAATCTATATATTTATTATCTCCACTCATTTTATTCATTACAATTTATTAAAATTTGTGACACCCAAAACAAAAAACGAATATAGTGGAGAGTGGGAGTATTAAAATCCAAAATATACTTACAATTGTAAATGATAGCACCTAGTTCAGAGTACTCATTAAAGTTAAAAGTTAAAGCTGCTCTCAAGTTCATAAAGAGTTAAATCTAATTCTTGGAAGCAAACAATATAGTTTTTAATATAATGATAATTTTATCTTTTTAGAGGAAAATATCATTATATTTAAACAGGACATAATAATGATAATAATAATAATAATAATAATAATAATAAATGATTTGCAAAACTTAAGTAACTTAATTAGTAAATGAACTGGAGTAAATCATTGTCTCAGTTTTGATCCAGAAGAAAATAGCAGTAAAATAAGGGTTAACTTAAGAGTTTAATTATTAAATAATATAATATAATATTTATGTAATATATAATATTAATATTTTATACAATGTTATACTCTCTCCGACTCTCCGTCCCAATATTCATGACACATTTTCCTTTTGAGCTGTCCCATTAAGTTGGCATGTTTCTAAAAAAGGAAACACTTTTACACTAAAAAGTATCTCGAATTTCGTGTCACCAACTACTTTACACACAAAACACAATTCTCCTTAATCTACGTGCAAAAAAGAAAGGAGCCATGAATATGTTATTATTTAGGAACAAAAAATGTGTAACAAGTTCCAAATATGTTGTAAACAAAATCAAAGAATACCTAAGCATACCTATAGAATGCATTCATTAACATGCCATTTTCTGATCACCAAACCTTCGGTATTATTCCATTGTCACACTGAATAAACAAATCAAGGTCAAGTTTTGACATCGATTTTTGGTATACATACAAAAACCTCCTAATAATTAAATATCATATCATTACTTAAATAGGGTCATACATATATACACTTATCAGTACAAATATAAATTAGAATAGAAAAACCCAATTAATAGATTCAATTATGAGGGGAGAGCATAATCTTTTTTTTTTGATCAATTAATACAGAAATTTTTAAAGGTTGCGTCACGGTGGACTCGAACCCGAGACCTTTGGCCTCGGACATTAACCACTCTACCACTAGGCCAACACACACACACACACACACACGAGGGGAGAGCATAATCAACACCATATAAAGTTCATTATTACTATATTATACTCTCTTCGTCCCATTATTGTTGGCACGTTTTCCTTTTTGGGTTGTCCCATTAAGTTGACCCGTTTCCAAAAAAGAAAATATTTTTTAAACTAAAATGTGTCTCGAATTTTTTGTCACTCACTACTTTACATATCAAAGACAACTCTTCTTAATCTACGTACAAAAAAGAAATGAGCTATCATTATTATGACAGAGGGAGTAGTAATAATAATTTAGTAATACTAAGCTCAAAGTACGAAATTAATAGTAAAACAAACGAAAATAATCCTATTAGCCCATTTTTGGTAAATATTCATACTCGCAATAATTGATTGGAGAAATTCAAAGCAACCGAAATGTTAATTAGGTAAAGACTGGTGTAGGGTTCCTCTCCCACTCACTTTCTCTGGTTAAATCAAACCTGGAGCCACCTATTTTAATAATATATCAATCGTAATATATTATGCCGAAATTATTGTAATATTGTTGTGTCCAATTCGTAATTTGTTCGACTTAAATATAAAAACTCTTTTAATGATAAACCATCATAATCTACAAATTCTCATTATTGTATTTGTGATGAAGCATGTAACACGCAAGTTGAGAAGGGAAAACTAAGTGACACCAACCTAGTTAACTAATCCCTCCGTCCCACCCAAGATAATCATTTCTTTTCGACACGGTTATTTAGAAGAATGGTATAAAATGAATAAAATGATAAAAGTAAGTATATTCCACAATTTTTGAAGAGATAGTTATTTCCTAAAAATAAAACATATCATCTTGGGTGAGACAACCTAAAAATGAATACAAGACATCTCGGATGGGATGGAGGGAATATATCATTATTTGACCTTTTTTTCTTTAATGAAGGCTCACATAAATGTATGAATAAATAAATAAATATCACTAAGAATCGCTCAGAAAAAATATAGCTAGAAAAATTTCCCGTTATTTAAGCTAGCATATGTTTGAAATGAATTTAGCATAGATTCGATTGAGGTTGGATATGCGTAAGATTACAACTTTTTTTTGTGAAAATTAAAATTCCCACTTTGATAAGTTACATATGAAAAATATATCGTATGGGTTCGAATCCTACTGGGATGTTCACTAGAAGTCATAAATTGTTGAAGAAACAACAAGATCATTCTTTTGTCCCTTCTAGACGATCGGAAAATAAAGAATCAATTAATATATTCAAGATAATTTATAAAAATATGTAAAATATATCTACATTGATTAAAATACTCTAATGTTACATCCACCTTACATATTTCCTATATATTTATGCAAAAGTAACTAACACGTTTCTTGAAATCCTAATTCTTGTCCAAAATAATAAAAGACTATCTCACGTTTTATGTGCACGAAAGAGAAAGAGAATAAGATTGTAATTTTAAGTATTGTCACCGATAAACTAATGAAAAACAAACTAGCCGGCTGAAAAAGCATTAGCCGGAGGCACTAGACACTCGGTGATCTCCGACCGCCAATGCTCTCGACTAATACTTTTCGGACGGCTAGTTTGTATTTTCGTCGAAAAATACAATTTCAGAGTGGGAAATCAAATTTTCATTTTTTCATGTAAAATTAGTCCTTTAATTTAACAATTATAACGAATTTCAGTGCGGATAATTAGCAAATAGAATTTAATATAATTCACAAAAATACATCTATAATAATTTCATGTGCAAGTATTCCAATCAATGCCCAAATAATTGATCATTTTTTTGCCAAAAAACAATTACAACAATGTAAGAGCTTCCCACATTCCCATGATTTGTCAACGTCTGAGGACAATTTAGTCCATTCAAATTAAATTTGGTAGATTTTCACATGTTTTTTTATAGAAGTGAGTATTTTTCACATGCAACTTGTCAAAAATAGGTAGTTTTCCACATTAATAAACTAAAAAACGAATAAAAATAAAATTATTATATGCAATCAACTCTTTATTTATCCAATAAAAGAACTATCCCCATTGTTTCATTAATTGTACTTCATTAATTTATAATAATAATTTAAAAAGAATGTGGGGAGTGATGCAGGTAATAATGAAGTCTCACTCTCACACGTGGTTTAGGAAGCAAGAGTAGAGAAGATTCGATGCAGCAATCAATATTAAAATAAAATAAAAGCTGTAGTCCAATAAATATAGTGGGTGAGATACAACTATCAATTTTAGGTTCAAAATTCACTCACAATTCCACTTCTATTTCCATCGACCTACCTCTAAAATACATGCCATATACATTAGATCAATTTTATTTTATCCATTAAATACAGAAATTTAAAGAACACGTCACGATAGATTCGAACAGGAGATCTTTGATCTCGGACATTAATCACTCTCTCACTAGACCAACACACACATTACACCAATTTTATTGATGCATTCGCATCAATTATTGTAATATAGTTATTACAATAAAATTTATCTTGCCACATTATTACCTACACACACCATTTTCTCATCTATTCGAAAAATATTAAATTTAAATTTAAAATTTTCATTCGATAGGTGCAAATTGTAATTTCATAAGATGGTTTTAATGTAAAACCAATTTTTTAATAGATCAAAAATTAAATAAATGATTTTTTCATTTAATAAAATTGATTATGACCGAATAACCTCACTCTTTTATACTTAATTTTACTCGATCAAGTATGTATAATAATCAGGCTCGAAGTCAAAATAGAATATTAGGATGAGTAAATGATTTAGTATTTATGATATGTGAGAGTTTTATATCAGATTGTCTGGTTGAAATATAAATGAATATGAAAAAATAATTATAAATATATCATTAAATATGAGTTGTAGTAGGATATGCATAAACATACGACAAACCTGTATATAAATATATGTGCGCTTTATATAAAATTCAAGAAGTGGTGTTAATCATAAAAGTATAAATTAATATTGAAGCATCTTAAAAATGATTTAGGAACAAAAGATGGGTTAATATGTGAGATAATACTTCAATTTCTTAAAGATTTTGTGTATTTATATATTGGATTTAAGAATATATATAAAGATCATCGAATTGTAAACACTTTTTTATAAACAAAATTCTTAACACTTTACAAACTAATATCATTATTGCTTAAAGCCATAAACATACACGCACCTAAACTTTGATCTCTCAATAATTTTTATAATTTCAGTAATTGGAATTTGGATTGGAAAACCTTTTAAAAGTCAATACAATGTATTATTTCATTTTGATTTTCTTATACTATCTTCCTTAAGTATTATTAAAATTCCTAATCGTTATAAACTTGTCAATTGTTATCGAATAGTATCAAACACAACAAATTACCTCAAAGAAAAAAAAAATTAAAAACATCTAAACCGGATGGATTGATTATGGTGAAAAATGAATCCTATTGTTTCTAATAAGAATAATAGTGTCTTCTGCATCTTTCATATTTGTGAAGACAATCGAATTACTATGTTGTATGTATTGGATGAAATATATGCTTTAGCACATAATTCATGTCTTCACACAATATGCATATGCTTAATAGATTAGTTTAGCACATTTTTCATCATAACTAAGAAGATATATAAGGGTTCTAATGCTACACAAGTTCAAATAAGAAGACACAAAACACAAAATTGAGAATCCGTTAAGACAACCGAAATTAAATCTCAACCATTGATCCAAAGAAATCATTTTTTGGATTCCTTTTCCAGATTCATTCATATTTCCTATCAATTATCATTTTCACGATAAACCATCTCCTATATATATATATATATATTTTCCTTGTTTACCGATCACACTAATCTATCAGAATACAACCAAAAGTAAAGTTAATAAACATCAAAAGTTTAAATTGCCCAAAATAATTTATGAAAAACAAAACTATTTTTTCCTAAAAAAAAAAAACTAATCTTTTGGCAACCTAATTTATGGTAACGAATACACCCAAAATCGTGAATAACGTACAATATAACCTAATTTCGACGTTGACCATATACCTAATTAATTAGGTTTTGGTCAACATATTAACCTAAGGGGCACTAATAGTCTAGTAATACTACAGTCACCCCAGTAAACAGTCATTAATTGTAATTAAATCGTAATTAGGCATTAGTTAAGCAGTTCTTGTCGCCTTCTCTCATCTCATCTCACACTCACACTTCAAATCTTCATATATTCTTCCAAAACTTTCATCTACTCTGTCTCTCTCTAGAAACACTTTCTTCTCTCTCTCTACCTATACATACAGCTTATATATGTACATGCAATAACAGAAAAAAGAAATTCATAATTTAGAGGGAGAGAGAAAAAAATAATTAGCGCGGAATAAGATGAACGACAAAGTGTACCCATCAGCGAAGCCAGCTGCCAACGGCGGAGGCGGCGCGCCCGTGGCGGCGAACGGCGATGCCAACCCGACGTTCCCCGCGAACAAGGCGCAGCTCTACAACTCCACGCGCCCGGCCTACCGCCCGCAGCCGCCGCCGAAGCGGGGCCACCGCCGCAGCTGCTGCTGCTCGTGCTGCCTCTGGTCGACTCTCACGATCCTCCTCCTCTTCCTCCTCGCCGCCATCGCCGGCGCGGTGTTCTACGTCCTCTACCGCCCCCAACGTCCCTCCTTCGCCGTCAATTCGCTCCAGCTCTCCAGATTCAACCTCACCGACAACTCCCTCAACTCGTCGTTCAACTTCTCCATCAACGCGCGCAATCCTAACAAGAAGATGACCTTCTTCTACGAAACGATTTCGGTCAAATTCATCTCCGGCGACCTCGACATCGCCGACGGATCCTTCCCCGGCTTCACTCAAGGTAAGAAGAACGTTACGACGTTGAAAAGCGTCGTTTCGAGCTCGAGAAACCAAATCGCCGACGGCACCGACACTTCGCATCTGAAATCAAGCTTGAAGAATAAGAGTCTGCCGCTGAAGATTCAGTTGGATACCAAAGTGAAGGTGAAAATTGGGAAAATCAAAACGAAGAATCTCAGGATTAGGGTTACCTGCGACGGAATTACGATTTCGATCCCCACCGGCAAAACGGCGACGTCGGCGACGACTTCGCACGTGAAATGCAAGGTCGATCCAAGAATCAAGATCATCAAATGGACAGTTTGAGCAGAATTTTTGCATAAGGTGTGATTTTGTTTTTGGGGGTCAAAAAAGTTGTTTTTTCCTTGTTTTTTCTGTTTGTTCGTGTTAATTTCTTTTTGGATTATTTTTGGATTTGGTATATGATTGCTGGTAGGAGGTAATTAGGATTTCTCAACTTTTAATTTGTGATATATACATATTTTCTTAATTGTTATGTCAATTAGTTAATCATTTTTCATGATTTGAGAATTGAGGCTGTGCTTAACTGCTTATGAAAAAGGAGATGGTGATTCTGTGGAAATTCTATAGAATAGCTTCGATTAAGTAGGTATGCTATATCCCCTCTCACATGATAATATTTTATTAATATAATTATATTAATAAAATATTATCATGTGAGAGGCGACGTAGTATACCTACATATTCTATAAAAATTCTCGTGATTCTGATTTTTTTGGTAATAGTTAGTTTTAACTTGGCCTTAATTACACAGTTGGATAATTTATTCCAATTTATCCTAATATTTTTCCTTTTTTTTCTCCAAATAGTTAATTAAATAGTGAATCAATAATTACGAGAAATTCTCAGAGATTAGAAAGAAAAAAGAATCTATAATTTTCCCTGCTTGGAGTTGACTTATATCAGTGAAGAATATAGGAATGTGTGATATTAATCGCTGAATTAATTTGTGATCTATCTTTGAATATTATAATTTAAAATTGACTTTTGTAGTTTTGTTTACATAAGTTCAGGTTTACATTTCAGTTAATTTTATTTGTGTCAGACTGTCAGTACTCAGTAATTTTAAATTACATATAAATATGTATACTACTTAAATTGCATCAAATATTGGACTTGCAATTGTATATAAAAACGTGTAAATATTAAATTAATTACACCCTGCCCAAATGTAAAGATTAGGAAAATAAATACTTAAATCTGACTATTACATCTAAAAGATATGTATATATTTTCTATGACATCCAATAATATACGTCTCCGTCCCGATATTGTTGGCTCCTTTCTTTTTTTCACTTAGATTAATGAGAATTGTGTTTTATGTGTAAAGTAGTGTGTGATATGAAATTCAAGATACTTTTAATATAAAATTAATTTTTTGGAACTGATCAATAATAACAAGACAGCCTAAAAAAAACGAGCTAACAATAATGTAACGATTTGAGTGGTACTTAACATATGTGATGTCAATTAATGACGAGAAAACATGAGATGCAGTATAAAATATTATAAAATTTTCATGCCATGAAAATTACGCAAGTTAGAAATATATATATGTATATATGTATTTAATTTTGTGGTGTGTAAATGAACGAAAATGGTATTTAATTTTGTGATGTATAAATGAACGAAAGTGGTATTTAATTTTGTGGGTATAAATGAAGTAAAATGGTTGGTGGTGGGTTCACGAAAGTCGGTGGGTGCAAGCGTCGGTGGAAATTAAGTTTATTGAATTGTAAAAATTTTATGGTTGAAGGTAGGGACTCCCTGCCCCAAAAATTAAAAAAATATTTCTAATATATAGTAATATTTTGTTGACTTTAATCAAAAGATTTTATATGCAAAATGGACAGTTGGCAATTAATACTATTCTATTTCGATAGTTGGAAATTTACTGGATAAACTGTTATCATTTTATACTCCCTCCGTCCACCAAAATCGTTCATTGGTTTTGGTGACACGATTTTAATAAATTATAATGAATGTAAAGTAAGTGAGTATAAAATGGTGTGATATTGGGATAATAAATGGATATATTAATAGATTGTGAGTGTAAAAATGTGGGTCATATATGTTTTTTTGTAAATAAGTAGATAGGTTTAGGGTAAAAATGTAAAGTTGATGTTTCCAAAAAAAGAAAGTGAATATTTTTTGTGGACGGACCAAAATGAAATTAAATGCACGATTTAGTGGACGGAGGAGTAATTTTCTTTAACCGGATGCATTGCATAACATGTAAAGGAAAAATAATTTAATTTACTAGAAAATTCCTTTAAATTAATATAATTCAACCGGCAAACTTTAAATTGGATTATGCTGGGTTTTTTTTCAGTTTAATTTTGGTTCAAGTTATTGAACATTTTTGTTTCTATTAACGTGTCTGTAGCCTGTAATTTAATTATTAATGGGTCAAATTAAAATAAGGACCACTTGGAAATTGGAATCAATAGAAAATGAGAGAAAGAAGAGGGCATATGAATCTATGAAGTGGACATGTTAGTTAAGCATAACAAAAAGAAAGGCATGTGAGAATATGCTTAGCTTTGCTACACACGATACATTTTTTTTTTGAAACCACATAAACTCAAATTAACTCAACAAGTCGTCTTTTACAAGATCCACTAGCCAACTAGGGAAATCATCTTTCCAACAGACTGGACGATTACAATTAAAAGCAAATTGCGCAAGAGAATGAGCAGTCTTATTCGCCGATCTATACATATGAGCAACCCCTAACCGGAAACTCGATCGAACATCTTGAAGAATATCATAAATCTCGTCCGGAAGCAGGTCTTTTTCCTCCTCCAGCTTAGCCATGAGCCGAGCAGCCAGGATAGAATCAGTAAACACCTCAATTATTTAATTTGCTGTTATTACATTTTTAATAACAACAAATTATTGATATTACATATTAATATCAATAATTTGCAAATTTGGCAGGTCTTTTCCCCCAACACACGATACATTTTTAATTATTGATATTACATATTAATTCTAAAAATATTAATTATAATTTTAATCATTAATTTTTACTTAATTTGCAAATTTGACATCACTTTTGACTAATTTGGACACAAAGCCGTGTCGCTTTGTGATGGTATGGTGTATTTTCAATTCATTGTGGAACAATGTAGTTGTTTTTTTTATCTCACTTTAGATTTTCAATTGTCGGAAAATTTTGAAGGTATCAAAATTGCTACAAATTAAAAGGCAAAGTTATTGTTGAAGTATTTTGAATTACAAATTGAGTCAAAACAAATGATAATTCAAATAACAATAATTCCTTATTTTTATAATTTCATATAGATGACGTTATAATTATTACTTTCAAAAACATATATAGTATGAATAATATAATTATTACTTTCAAAAATATATAGAGCATGAAATATATACATAAAGACACAATAATTGCTCCCACGGGCTTAACTCCAGTTGGTTAAGAGCTAGTAGATTTGAGACAAACACCAAAGATCGAGTCCTAATAGTCGTAGTGTGAGAGTTTTACCCTCTTTAGGATTGCTCCTTATGGACATTATGCAAATGTCCTCCTAACTACTTAACCGCTAAGTTACCGTGATTTATTCTTTCACATTTTCATGGGGTTGGGATGTGGGCTCCTTATGAATACTAAGCAAAGGTCATCATAACTACTTAATCGCTGAGCTGAGTTACCGTACTTTATCCTCTCACATTCTCATAAGATTGAGATGTGGGTTCTTTATGAGCACTATTCGAAGAATCTCATAACTACTTAGCTGCTGAGTTACCGTTATTTATTCTCTCACATTCTTATGAGGTCGAGGAGAACTTTTCATTTTGAAACAAAGACACAATAATCATATTGAGAACAATATAAACCTAAATACCCATTGTTCTCATGAGAGAGAGAGAGAGAGTTTGTTAATGATAATGTGTGGATAATGAGAGAGAGAGAGAAGGCGTGTTTGTTAATGATAATGTGTGGAGAGAGAGAATTATTTCATGGGAACGAAAGCAAGCTGTAGTGTAGTTAGTTAGGAGTTGGACCCATAAACTTCCAACTCATCAAAATCAATCATTCAACTTGAATCATTCACCGCCAACTAAAATTAAGAGAGAAAGAGAGGGAGGGACTGAGGGAGGAAAGCGTTAATCGTGTTATTTCGAAACCGTTTCTAGAAAGGCATCATTTTGATAGGTTTCGTCCTTTGTTGCATTTATCTCATTCAAGGAGGATTGTTTTAGTTTTTTTTTTTTTTGAAAAGTTAAAAAAAGAAAAAGAAATCGTGAGGATAAAGGATACTCAAATCTAGGGGTGACTATTCGGTACGGGTCGGGTACCCGATCCGAAAAAATCGGGTATCCGACTCCGATTTTACAGCAAATATGACACCCGACCCCGACCCGATATTTTTAGTCTGGTACCCAAATACCCGACTTTGATAACCGAGTCGGGTATTCGGATACCCTAATTACCTATTATTTATAAAATTAACCTTTCAATATTCAAAATGGCAACTTGGCCTACTGGTCTCAGTGTTCGACCCAGCCTTTGAATTATTGGCAGGTCACGGGTTCGATCCTCCAAGGTTGCTGATTTTAATTTTCGGATAATCGGGTACCCAATACCCAATAAATCTCGGGTCGGGTATCGGATACCCAATTACCCGATATCCTAATAGTCACCCCTACTCAAATCCCTTACACCATCACACAGGTCCCACAATAACGGTTGAATGAAAGGAAACACAAGAATTTGGAGTTTATGACGGATACAAATTAACGGGTGGCTACACCAATCGTTTAAAGTATTACAAAAAGATCGGCCAAAATGAGATTGAATCCAATTTCAAGAGTTAGCTTTAATCCTATCAAGCACCTTCAACACAATAGGACTAATATTCTTCAAAATCAAATTGTTCTTTGCCTTCCAAAACTTCTAATAAATATATTGTCAAATTAAACCATGAATCCTCTTTGCAATCCTACTGACACCACAGTTAACCAAGATGGATGGATAATCCACAACACTTGGAGAGGTTGAGGAAACTCCAACAGTTAGCAGACATATTCCCACACCGGAGCAACAAAATTAAACATGAAGAAAATGTGATTTGAAACAGAAATACTACTTGAAACACCGAGCAAAACTCCTCTTTTCAAAAAGTTCTCTTTGATGGCAATTATATCTTGAAGAAATTTATCAGAGAAAGCAGAGACCTTAAGTAAAATTGGCTTCCACCAAAGATTTCGAAAACATCCTCTCTCTTTCGTTGCTTCACAACTTCATCAATACACATGCCGAATGCAGCTATGGAATCATATACTCTCTTTCGTTGCTTGACAATCGTGGTCTGACGATTTATTTCGTTTCACCAATACACATTATTTGCAGGGACAAAATCATATTATACATTTAGTGAAACCAAACACGAGTTGGAGGAGTGAAGGGATTTAACCAACCAGAAAAACAGAATGGCTAAACTAGAACCTCTATAAATGCAATCTGTAACTTGAGCAATGGCTCTTTGTACATATATCACAAGCATACCTTGATCCCAGCAGGCAAGTTCCCCACCTCTCCTTAGCAGTAAACTGCAGCCATATTCTGAACTGGGGACAGCAACGTCAAGCAGAGTGCGCTGCGCCCCTTTCCACGGCGTCGAACAGCCCCATTGGACAAGACTCGTTGTCAAAGCCAGGGTTTTGATCTAGTCACGGGAAGCAAAATCTACATCTTGTCCATGAGGTTATTTCTGAATGGATGTCGTCCAAGCATCCATAGCTGGGCATCCGTTTGCAGTGAAGGCCAGATGCATGCTGGAGTGAACAAGGGCATTTTAGTATCTTCCGAGAGCAATCTACAAAAGAGACATCACGTCTTAGTACGTGCATAGACGAGTTGCTGACAATATGGTGGTATAGCTGGGGTAGTAACAGCCTGCTGATCTTGTAGTCTGAGACGAGATGGAGTACTTCAGTAGGAGTGGATTTCCTTCAAATAAGTTCTTGCTCCCCTCAGAAATGAAAAGGAGAAGCCACCCACGAGCTACGATACTGTTCAAAAGAGAAACAGCTAATTAACAAACAGCTTTGCATTAGTAAGGAAAGAGCTTTTCCCAACACAGAAATTGAATGTTCACAATAAAGAAAATAACTTAATAAATTGTACTCCCTCCTCCGTCCACCTAATACGTTCATTTAATTATATTTTGGTCTGTCCACAAAAATATTCAATATTCACTTTTTTTTTTTTGAAAACATCAACTTCACATTTTTACCCTAAACCTATCCACTTATTTACAAAAAAACCACTCATGGCCCACCTTTTTACGATCACTATCCATTAATATATTCATTTATTATCTCCATGGCTCACATTTTTACACCCACTTATTTTACACTTATTACAATTTATTAAAACCCGTGCCACCAAAATCAATGAAAAAATTTGGTGGACGGAGGGAGTACTAATCATGAAGGTGACAAGTAATAGGATATCCGCTAATGGAAGACTAAGAGGGTGTTTGGCTGAGCTTATAAGCTCCTCAGCCAAACACCCTCTAAATTAAATTTTTTAGAAGTTAAAACAATATAGCACTAATTTTAGCTTGTGAACATCGGATGAGACATGTTCAAAGATTTTATTTAAATCAATTTTTACTAGTTCTAATGAAAAATTACGAAATACCTACGTAGATTTGAGCAGTTAAAACCTTCTCCTCGTATCCAAAAATCTTCTAGATGACCTTTGTACATTCAACTTTGTTCCTCCAACATCTCGCCCAACATCTCCACGCCTCTCTGGGACATCTCACCACCCTTTAACAACGTCGTGAGGAATCTTGGGTACAGAGAAGGATAATCCAGGGGACCAGGCATATCCTGGACAGAAAATCAAAGCTTATCTCCTTGCGTTTCATGATACACTAAAGAAATTTCATCTTCAAACTTCATTAAGAAAGCAGGCAAGCAAAATGAAATCAACCAGACATAACATACACATGTATGCTGATCTGTCATATAGATGTGTCAGAAGCACTTTACGACATTGTCTCTATACATTCATAAACCCACAATGGAACTAAGTGCTTAGCTAGGCACCAATCTGTGAATTGTGTCGCATGTCAAGGCCTATGGTCATATCATACAACTTAGAAATGATACACAGTACATATAAATCATATTTCTCCAAGTCCATTAGACTTTAGTCATAGATTGTCATGCCCAGGGAGGGACAAGCGAGAGGGTTGAGATGCATATTCCAACAAATTCTAAAAAAACAGGACACTGACATAAAATAAGAGATAATGTAAGCTCCACTAGACCCCTCAAAGAAACAAGGATAGATTTGAGGCATACTAACACCTGATCACTGGTGGAAAACATGAAGATACTTAAGTGAGGTATTGAATTTTCTCAAACTGCTGTAAAATGAGCTGAAGAGAGGAACATTTCTTTTTCACAAAAAATAAAAACATATAATTACAAATCATGATTAAGAGATGAAGTGTCACACCACGTGCTGAAAAATGCCATGAGTCCCGATATTAGTAATCGGAGGCTCCAACGGCACCTGATCCATAGACAAAAGAAAAGAAGATCATTAAGTAATCATTCAAAAAAAAAGCAGATAAATGGATAAAAGATACCAACCTTCCCCTTTTTACCAGTCATCCCACCGTTGCTTGCAGCCTCTTTCCCGGAATTCATTCTCTTGGAACCTTTGTTGGTATCGATCACTTTAGCCGTGGGCAACTGCTGTCCAGATGTGATAGTGACATTATGGTCCGCACCTGCAACACCTAGGATGGCAAGAGGTGCAGAAACGTTGGGTCTCAGACCGTTCTGATCAGAAGGTTGATTTACAATACTACAGTGTTTGAGAGCTTCGTTTATGGCAGCCAATGCATTGTTATAACTCTCCTCTGACAACGAACCCTCTTCCCCCAGTATTATAGCTCGTCGACAAAGGTCATTGTAACGTCGGACCTTAGCTTGCACTTCATCCAACTTCTCACTAAGGGGAATTCTGCTAGTGGCAGCATTCGTCCATCGTTGCAAAATGTACTTAAATGGTATGCTAAAGACACCAGACATTTGGAGAACTACAATACAATGCCTACAGAGATAGCCTTTATATTGAAATGAACGACACGAACAGTATATGTCAGATTTCAGTTCATTCCATTCCACCAAATAATCTAGATTGTTTTCAAGTCTTTCACTCCATATATTATTGTCGGACCATCTTCATTTTCCTTCTTCAGATGGCAAGCCGCTGCTCCTAGAACTTCCATTTGAAATTTCCGGAATATCTCATGACTATACACAAGCAGCATTTGTTTCTCAAAAGGCGAAGGTGACTTCAGCTCTGGAGTTTCGTGCCATGCATCAAAATTCGCTTTAGCCTCCTCCTCATATCTGTCTTCAAGAATCGACTCATATTTCTCTATAAAATCTCTCAAAGATGTTTCCCCATTGATGTACCTATCAAAGAAAGAGTTCAAGCTTTCAGACCTTGAAGCTGCTGACAGCCCAGCAAAAGAAACATCCTTCGTAAATGCAGGCACCCAGAGTTTCCGATCTTCATATAAGGACTGAAACCATTCATCTTCTTGAACATTGAATCTTTCGGTCAACTTCCACCATCTTTTTCAAATTTTTCTTCGTTCCACGATCTATACAAACATTTATTCAGCTTCTCCATGAAAGATTCATGCCAGGTGTTACGGTACTCGAGCCTTCTTGGTATCCTTTCCAGAATCTGCCACAAATTGAAATAATGATGAGTTTCTGGAAAGACGAGAGGAACAGCGGCTTTGATAGCCTCGTTTTGGTCTGTGAGTAGCACTTTAGGGTTTCGTCCCCCCATTGCCAAACACCATGATTGCATCAACCAAATAAATGTATATAATGTCTCATCCGCTATCAAACCACAACCAAGCAACGTGGGCTGGATATGATGGTTCACTCCGATGAAAAGAACCAAAGGAACTCTATACTTGCTCGTGAAATAGGTTATGTCAAGCGAGACCACATCACCAAAGTACGTGAAATCTTCCACGCCTTTGGCGTCAACCCAAAACACATTCCTCAGCCGATGCTCTTCATTGAAGTCTAACGCATAGAAAATTTTGGATTCTCTTCATGCATGTGCGAACAAAATTCGAGCAAAACCTGAGCACCACCTTCTTCCAAACTCAAAAACCGCCCTCGATCATGCTGATTCCTGATCACATTCTCCATACAAGACCCTGAAAACTGATAAACGCCAAACTGCTTCAACACAGAAGCAGGGATTTTCTTCTTCCTCACTTTAGTATCATTGTTAATCGAATCAGCAATCCTATGACTTCTAAAAAAGTGCGCTTGAGCCGGCAAAAGCTCGTGATTATGCTCCTTCACGAAGCTATGAATATACCACTTCCCATTAAGCCTACGCTTCACGTGCATGCTAGCTTTACACCCTATCTTAGGCGAAGGCCTTGGATTAATAGCATCATCGGATTGCTGCTTATTCCCATATCTAATGCACGAAAATTTGGCATCAATGAATTCTTTTGAAGCCCTTGAGCGACGGCTGCTCAATTTGGCCGTACCAAACCCAACAGATTTCGCGTATTCTTTGTAATATGCATATGCTGCTTCGTGTGTATCGAATTCAAGATCATCCCTCGGCTCTAAGTTCGAATTCACTAGCACACTACTGCTGCTTGCCTCCATTTTTTCTTATTTTAACGAAAAAGCTATAATCAAATTTCCCTACCAACGGAGGCAACGAATCTTAAGCATCATAAAATTAACATCAAATTCACCCCAATTGAAGTTTAACAGAAACGTAAATAATCCATTAAAAGAAAGCCGATTAAAGCTCGAGGAATTAGATATTCCCAAAATGAATTTTCCGAATTTAGAAACAAGAATTGTACCGTAAATTGGCGAAAGATGTTTTGCTTGTTTGGCAGCAGCTGTTGGAAGGTTCTGGGAGGATCAACGTTTGATTGCATACAAATAAAGATGATTTTTTTTTTTGGGCAAAAAATGGTGAAAGTAGATTGAAAAGGGTCAGATGATTTTCAATTTCGAGAAAATAACTTGTGAAAAATTGCTGCGCGCATTTTGATTTAATCTGTCCCTATTTTCTTTAGTATTCTCATTTAGACCCCTTAGTTCTCCGTTATCTCGTTTTCTGACCATAATTTATACTAACACTGTAACACATCGACATAATAAGGTTAAACACAAACACGATCATACCAGTAAAAATACTAATACTGACACGAACTGAATAACATTTTTTCGTGTTGATACGATTTAAAACGATAAATTTAAATCAAAATTAGAAAATAAATTAATAAAAGAAATAAAACATATAAAATATAATTAAATTAATATTAAATATATATAAATATTATCGAATTATCATAACGACATGATCCGAAGATAAATACAACACGAAAATTATCGGGTTTTAAAACGACACGGATCCTTTTTTAACTATTTTTTTACTAAAATAAACCATTTTTATATATATAATATCAATATATAATATTATTTATTTATTCACTTGGAAAAATATTTTTTTTAACTATTTTATTTTTCTCCTAAATATATTTCGGTTTAATTCTGAATAAAATTTAATCAGTTCGATTTTTTTTTTCGATTCGATTATTTTATAATTCAACAAAGAATAACATTTCACCCCTATCAAGACCAAAATAATAAAAGTATGATGGAAAAAAAAGGGTAAAAGATATAGGGGTTTAGGTTTCTCATATTATTTGGAATCTTAAACCCTAGACCCCAAAATCTCCAGCTGCCACTTTTATTGATACAATTTTCTCTCCGGCCTAAAACCCTTTGAATTCTGCCATAGTTTTTCTAGCATCGTCATGTACAGGGTCGCTGCCGCTGCTGTCGTTTCATCGATAAGGTTAGACACTAGTAGAAATTTTTACTGAAATTTCTTCAAAATTTTTGTTCGTGTTCTTACACAGTGATGATACCTGCTCAATTATTCTGTTTGCAGATCCTCTGCTTCGAGAAATCTGGTAACTGTAGATAATGTTTTGGGTTTTCATTGTTTTCTTGATTATTTGTTATGTCTTATTTATTATTAATTTTTGTTTTTGGTGGAATGGTTGGGTGGGAAGGTACGGAGTGGGGTTATCCAAAGCAGAAATTACGCTGTCAAGGATATCTCTTTCGGTGATGAAGCTCGGGCAGCGATGCTCGCCGGAGTTAATGAACTTGCCGAAGCTGTAAAAGTGACAATGGGGCCCAAGGTAGCCTTTTTTTATATTTTATTTTATGCAGAACACCTATTGCAAATGGTCACATTGTATGTCTGGTTCAACTAATCAGGGTGTTATGTGAACTTCCGGTTCATGATGTCCAACCCAGTGACAATGCAGCCTGATATTTCCGTTGAATAAATCATTATAGATTGCGTGTATATTTGTTATGCATTACTCTCTCTCTCTCAAAAATTTGAGAGTGCTGCTTTCTGATGGTTGCCATTTAAGGCAGTTGTGTATACGTTATGTATCTGTTCTGCTAATTTAGTCACCAAATGCTATCTCATACTATTATGGGGTCTGTCCGCTAATTTAGTCAACAAATGCTACCTCATACTATTATGGGGTCTATGTCGTTAACTAGAATGAGTTACTGTTCACACATGTCACGGGTTCTCTCTCTCTCTCTCTTAAAAAATTAAAGTTTTGAACAGCTAGATGTGGTGAATTCAAGATCATACTGTATCTAATACTACAGCATTAATCAATAGGATGCTGTATATGGACTGAACTTGTAAGATGCTGCATCGAACACTGACAATGCAACATGACTATTCTGCAAATCTTGTGCAGGGTCGCAATGTAATTATTGAGAAAAAAGAAAATCCAAAGGTCACAAAGGATGGTGTCACGGTAGCCAAAAGCATTGAATTTTCAGATAATGCCAAAAATCTTGGAGCAAATCTTGTGAAGCAGGTTGCAAAAGCAACCAATAATGTTGCTGGCGATGGTAATCTCTTGTCTTCATGTCACAAAAGAATATTAAGTTTTTGCAGAAGTTTCTAACTTCTGATAACTGAGCTAGTGCATGATCTCAGTTGCTTTGCAAGATCACATGCTGATTGTTTCCTCCATAGGCCCTTGTTGAATACTGTATTTTGATCCTAATGAACATCAGATATCTGGTGTTTTATTTGTATCTCTGCGTGTGAATGATTCTTATATTGATTTATTAAACAGATCTTATGAAACAATAGATGTCTTGAGAGCTGTGTTATTAACCTAGAAGGGATATCTGGTATTGTCAGGTACCACTTGTGCAACTGTACTGGCTCAGGCAATTTTCAGAGAAGGCTGCAAATCAGTAGCTGCAGGTGTTAATGTCATGAACTTACGCAGGGGTATAAACATGGCTGTTGAAGCTGTTATTGCTGAGCTGAAGAGCAGAGCACTCATGATTAGTACACCTGAAGAAATTACCCAGGTGATTGGCATATGGAACATATAAATGAATTGACGTTGGATGTAATTTGTAGCTAAGCTTGAGAATTTTACATACTCAAATGCACTAGTGCTGTAGTGCATAGGTCATCAGTATATCCACAATAAACCAGACACGACACTGCTTGAATTCACCTTTTAATTTTCGTTTATTTAGACCTTCAAAGGTCTAGGAGAATAAATTTCAATTGGAAAAATAGTGTCATGAATAATATATATGTACTAATGTACATATTTCAACTTATATATTTTTCATAAATTTCAATTAGTGAAAGTAACAGTTATTAGATTTTGTTCTTTATGGTTGTTGCCTGTACAAGCATTGTTTAGGTTATACACACCATATCTCCCCTCGTATAGTCTTGCTAACTGGTGGATTCTTATTAAAGGTGGCTACAATCTCTGCAAATGGTGAGCATGAGATAGGTGAGCTCTTAGCAAGGGCTATGGAGAAAGTTGGGAAGGAAGGGATCATTACTGTCTCTGTAAGTATAATTTACTCTTCATGTCAGATATTTGCTTTTGGTAGGTGGTTGTATAGTGAGATATAATATCTGATGTTCTGCAGGATGGAAATACCATGGATAATGAATTGGAAGTGGTAGAGGGAATGAAGCTAGCCCGTGGTTACATATCTCCTTATTTTATTACAGATTCAAAGACTCGAAAATGTGTAAGTAAAGATAATAATACTTTAACCTCCTTAAGTAGCTTAATGCATTTTACACTTTTTACAGGCAAGGATGATGAGTTGTTCTGGATGTCATCTAATAATCCAATTTATGTCTTGATGGTTGGATAATGCTGACTAGAAGCCAACATAAACTGATATTTTAGTAGATAGCTAAACAGATAAAGAATATAAATTTTATGCCAGGGATTCATCGGTTGCTACTTTTATTTTGAAGTGGTCATGTAAGCAATGTTGTAAAAAACTTAACGCGTAAATGAGGCGTTTTGTCTTGGCGAGGCGAGGCGTAAGCCTCGAGGCGGTCCGAGGTGCAAGCCTCGAATTATTTTTTTTTTCATAAAAAACATTAAATAGCAAGCCAAACATCAAATTTAATAATTTATAATTCTGAAGAATATCAAACTAAAGGCATAAAATGTTCATAAAATATAAAACGTTGGATTATCTGTTTTGTCTTTTAAATATAATTATTGCTAAGGTTGAATGTTTAATTGAGTATTGGGTTTTAAAAATTAAGACTTAACAAGTATGGAATTTTTGTTTAATTTTATTTAAGTTCTAAAAATTAGCCCAAAACACTTGAAATTCTGTAAAAAGACTGAAATTTGCGAGGCTTAAGCCTCGAGAAGCCTCGAGGCGCTTAGCACTAAGGCGTGCGCCTCGGCCCTCTGGGGCTCAAGCCTCACGGACAACGGAAAAGGCTTAAGCCTTGATACTTTTTGACAACGCCTCACCTAGAGGCGAGCCTCAAGGCGTAAGCCTCAAACGTTTTTCACAACAGTGCATGTAAGTCATTTTATGATTCACAAAAGTCCTTTTTTCTTCTAATGTAAGCAGGAGCTTGAAAATCCTTTGATCCTAATTCACGAGAAGAAAATTTCAGACATGACTGCGCTTGTGAGAGTTTTGGAGCTTGCTGTAAAGGTAATAAAACCACTTGTAATTGAAATTTATGTTGCATGCATAAAACGGATGTTGATTGTAAGAAGAAAGATGATGAGTAATTAGTTGATGTCATACTTCTCCTGAAATTTTTGATTGAAGAAATCCATCATGTGGCTTGTGACTTTTCTTTTGACAGAGAAGTCGCCCTTTGCTAATTGTTGCGGAAGATGTGGAAAGTGAGGCACTTTCTATGCTCATAATCAACAAGCATCGTGCAGGATTAAAGGCAAGTGTGCTTTGCATAGCTCATTCATTGCTGACTAGTTGCATGGTTGATGTCATGAAATGTATCTTATCCAAGTCCCAACAATGAGATTCTATTCCATATATATTTTAGGTTTGTGCTGTGAAAGCTCCTGGTTTTGGGGATAACAAAGAGCAAATTTAGAGGATCTCGCCATTCTCACTGGAGGGGAGGTGAGACAAACTCTCACAGCCTACTATGTTTTTGGTTAAATCTTTTAGTATATCTACTTGATTTTGATTGCTAGGTCATTAGTGAGGAACAAGGAATGAGTCTTAACAAAGTTCAGATTGATATGCTTGGTTCTGCTAAAAAGGTTGGTTTAGTTACATGAATTTTGCGTGTTTACTTCTGGTGATTAGAGCTCTACTTGACGTGTTCCTGTTTTGTTGGGGCAGGTCACAGTATCTCTTGACGACACGTTAATTCTACATGGGGGTGGGGATAAGAAGTTGATAGAAGAGAGGTGTGAGCAGGTATTCATTGAGATATTTCTAATTCAAATAGCTGTCTACTTTTTTGTTTGTTTATGTTGCATTATCGAATCCGACTACTTTAAAGGTGCTGATTCTATGAGCTCATATAGAGCATTTCATTATTTCGAAATGTACTCATGTGTAAGAGTAATGAAGTTAACTTTCGTGTTTCTCTTATTAGGAACTTCAACTGCCCTTATACCTACCTGAATTTTTATTCCCACATTATTACTGGAAATACCTCTTAACTGTATATAGTAGCTTTCGCACTTTTGATCTATAAGCAATTAAAAAACTTATCGCATGTTGCTTCCTTAATGCCTAACGGAGTCAAATGGTAACGACACAAGACTTTCTAAGGTTTGAAGAATAAGAACATTCTCCAATATACATGATTGGAGTTCTAGTAACCCTTTCTACCATACAGTTAAGAACTGCTGTTGAGAAGAGTACTGCAATGTTTGATAAGGAGAAAGCACAAGAAAGATTGTCGAAGTTGTCTGGTGGTGTTGCAGTATTCAAGGTGATACTTCACAGCCACATAATCAAGAGACTTCAGATGCAGGCTTCTGGTCTTGTGCTATTTCTTTTTCCGCCTAAATCTTCCTTTCACAGGTTGGAGGAGCTAGTGAAGTAGAAGTTGGAGAAAGGAAAGATAGAGTGACAGATGCTCTGAATGCAACCAGGGCTGCTGTGGAAGAGGGCATCATTCCTGGTAAATTTCTTGTAAGATTTTAAGGAATCGAAACACATCTTTTATCATCCATCTATTGCCCCCTCGAAGTCACCAGAAAAAGCTAGATTGTCTTTCTTCTGGAGACCAATGATTCACGATTTCTGCAGGGGGTGGCGTTGCAATTTTGTATGCCACAAGAATTCTTAAGGACCTGAAACCAATAATGAAGACGAAAAAAGAGGAGTTGAAATAATAGAGAATGCTCTTAAGGTATAACCTTACGATCTCTCTCTTACTCTGTTTGTTTGCACACACTCCTTGTTCCTACTACAAAGATTTCATAGCTTTTTTTGTTGATATCTTTTGGTTAAAAGGCACCTACTTTTACCATTGCCTCAAATGCCGGAGCTGATGCAGCACTAGTTCTTGGGAAATTATTGGAACAGAATGATCCCAATTTTGGCTACGACGCTGCTAAAGGTTTGTTTCCAGTGGCTCCTCATCCCTTGAAAATTAAATGCATGAGGCATGAGCTCTATGATCATCTTATTGTCATGTTGTGTATGTGAAAATACACTATTTTGTAATTGAGCTTATGCTTGATCTACTTTGGTCAATAGATCTGAACAATAGTAGTCTGACTATATTCTGGCACCAACTGAAAAGTATAATTCCATTTTTCTACTTCACGTAAAGCATACTACTATGGTTTGTAGCATTTTCACAAAATTATTTGTACTTATTTTAATTACAAACTTGGACCGGAGTATTGTTAACTTTATTTCCTTGTTCAACTGTCTCAAGCGATGTATGCTTTGAGCCTCTTGACTGTTCAGTGAGAAACAAAGGATGCTAGGAATTTAAACTTTGAAAGATTGTATTGATGCCACAAAATCTAGAATGATTCTTTCTTATCATGATATACAACTGATTTATGGTCCACGCTTCGTTGGCTCTCAAGTACAATATGTAGGATGTTAGCTTTTACCCATCATGGCAATATGCACGAGCTTACGAGTCCCCACTCATTCTCTGTTTTCTTCCCTTTTTGCAAAACAGGTCAGTATGTTGACATGGTGAAAGCTGGAATTATAGATCCTGTAAAAGTTATTAGAACAGCTTTGCAAGATGCCGCTAGGTAAAATATCAGTTGTCATCTCGTTTTTCCCTTTCATATTGTTCATTGTTTCCTAACCCATTCCTTCATCCATGCAGTGTCTCGTTGCTGCTGACGACAACTGAGGCAGCTGTTACCGATGCTCAAGGAGTGGAAAACCCACTCAAAAGCCGCGTGCCAAATATGGATGCTATGTATTAAATTGATGTCCACGTCCTTGCCAGAAACACCAAATGATAAATTCATTCACCGATTCAAGCGACCCAAGTCGAACACTGCTGGAACTCTACATATTTCTTCTTCTCTTTTGGGCCATTGTGGGAGATGGGGGTGGGGGTGGGGGTGAGGGGTCAATGTTCACCCCCTGTAGTTAGATGAATTCAGAAAACAACCCTTCGTGTTTTTCAGCAGGAAACTACAACTTCACACGCTAAATGAGATTTTGGTATATTTGGAAAAAGGGTGCTGCATATTATATCTGAATGTCCTTGCTTTAATTGAACAGAAACACAAACTATATACATATTTGCTGCTAACTGACCTACATAATTGGTTGTTTTGGAGTTTCATAGATCACAGCTGCAGCCTTCAAATCATGGTGACGTACGAAAAACATTCATCGTCTTCCTTGATCGCTCCTTTCTCCTCTGTTGAGATCGTAATGTTTCTGCAGTTATACGTTGAGAGTTTGTATTAGATATTGAATCTCGTATTTTACTTCATGGATGTGTGTGAAACATCGTTAGGCTTAAAACGGACCTCGGTATGATGTTCCCATCGGAGTAGAATTCGAACTCGTCTCTAACATCGTCGCAGACCAAATGCTCGAAAATCGGTCTGATCATCTCGTCATTGCATTCCTCCAAAGAGCATTTTCTCGCATGGTGATGATCGTGAGGAAATGAGGACGACGCAGATTCTGCATGGGCATGGGCATCGCCGGCCATGCAGTCCCAAGAGTTCAAATCCTCCACGGCCACCACCTCTTCTGCCGCATACTGCGGATCGCTCCATCTCTCGTCATCTTGCTGGGCGGTGGCCCGGCAGAGGGCGAGGTGGTGGAGGACGATCTCGAGCTCCGCCTTGGCGAGGTTTATTTGGTGCTCGAGGTCGCGGATGATCTGGTAGCACCCCCCGACGGGGTCGGCTGCACGGGCATCGGACTGGAAGACAATGGTGCGCATGGCGTGGTCCTTCTCTGGCTGGTTGAGGCCGGTGACGATCTTGACGATGTTCCTGACACCGAAGAGGCGGTGGGCGTTGAGGAACTGCGGCTGGCTGTCGTGGGGGAAGTAGGGGGCGAGGATGCAGTCGGAGGCGCACTTGCGGCGTTGGTACTTGCAGGCGGCGCAGGCTTGGGAGATGGAGCCGTGGCTGCGTGGCTGAGATGCGGTGGCACTGCTAGGTCTAGAGGCGATATTATTATTGTTGTTGTGATTTTTGGTGGTGTGCAAAATGTTGTTGGGGGATTGCATGGCTAGTTATATGAGTGGCGGGTCGCGGCCCCGGCGGGGATGGAGATGAGGGAGGGGATTTTTATGTTTCTTGATTGAATTGTGGCTTTGTTTTTGGTGTTTCTCTTTGGGAAATGGGGAAAGTTGAATGGACCGCTGGGAGAAATTGAAGGAGGAGAGGACAACTGTAATTTTGCCATAATTTATTTTTGAAAATTTAAAATTGTTTTATTAGGTAATAGATGGATTAATTAATTTCCTATTAAGTGGATTTAAACTGCCGTAGATGTTTGGAAGAAAATACAGGATTAGCTAAATATTCGACGAAGAAACATGTCGACAATTGAGAATGATCTATTTCTAATATATATATATATATATATATATATATATAGGAGATGGATCGGTAGGAATAGATAATTTGGTAGGAAATAGGAATGAATCCTGGCCTTTAATTTGCTATATCAATGGTTGAGATTTAATTTTCGTGTGTCTACTCTGGTTTGTGTTTTGTGTGCTACACGGATTATTGTGCAACACTATAACTCTTCTTGTGCTTAAAATCTACGCAATGAAAGATGTCTTAAACTAATATATTTAGATATGTGCTACTGAATGGATGAAATATGTGCTAAACTTTCATGTGCAATACATTAATTCGATTGTGCTATACAATATGAAAGATATGCTACTATTCCTACTTTCGAATACGTTAAGAGCTTTTCACCATAACCAACCCCTATATATATATATATATATATATATATATATATATATATAATATTTGGAAATCGACTTGCTCAGTAGTATATAAAATGAAGGCCCAATTTGTATTTCCATCTTTTAAAATTAACCTAAGAAGAAAACAAAATTTGATTAAACTTTTGCAAAATATCCTTATTTTCTTAAGGGATAATGTGCAAATACACCCCTGTACGTTTCTGAAAAAAACAAATACACCCCTATCGTTATGTTAAGTGCAAAATTATCCCTAACGTTTCAAAAAGTGTGCAAAATACCCTGAGCACTAACGGGATGACTAACTCTGTTTATATAATTTCCGATTTTTCTTTTCTTTTATCCCTAGAATATATTAATAGATATAATATTGTTTATATAATATATTGTTGGTAGTGCTTACGGTTTTTTCTTCTCTGTTTCTCCTCTTCATCCAGAAATTAGGGTTTAGAAACTTCACAAGGTGGAAAATGAGCTTGTATTCTTCCAGCTAGTGCTCAGGGTATGTGTTGTTAGGGATTCCATTGCCCAGCACGGACATGGCTCGAAGACTTGGCACTCCGACCTATATGGCTCCGGAACAATGGCAGCCAGAAGTAAGAGGTCCGATATCTGTTGAGACTGATTCGTGGGGATTTGGTTGCAGTATCTTGGAGATGTTAACTGGGATACAGTCGTGGAGTGGTAAATCGGTTGAGGAAATATACAAATTAGTCGTAACAAAGCAAGAAAAACCTCATATTCCCAGTGGCCTTCCTCCTGCAGTCGAGAATGTCATTGTCGGTTGTTTTGAGTATGACTTCAGAATCGTATTATCATTTTGTTCACTTTCATATACATCTGCTATTGACTTATAAATGTATTTGCGCCTCTCGAATGTAGTTTCGAGGATGGAAGGCTGACAAGTCTTGGAAGTAGAATGATCGAGACAAACCGGTGGCGGTGGGTATCTGATTGGTTCCTTGCAAAGGATCACCGCAAGTTGGTGATGTGGTCCGATCTCGGAAAGCCCCAAACTCGTGCACCCAAAAATATGGATGTCTTAGGAAGGGGCGTGGTGGGTTGGGAACGGATACGATCAAGATGGATATGTTTTGGTGAGGTGCATGGAGTTCATGATCCTATATGAGTTCTCGTTTCTACATTGGAACGCGTCACATTTGGCTTGGCAGCAGCGATCGGGTTTGCTCGAAGAAAGAAGAAGAAGCACTCACCGTTGGCGTCCTTCATTCAGTAAACCGTGATGGAAGTGTAGCTGTCGCATTTATAGGACTAGAGACGCTATGGAAGTGTAGCTGTCGTATTCTTCTCTATTAATATATTCTAGGGATAAAAGAAAAGAAAAATCGAAAATTATATAAACAGAGTTAGTCATCCCGTTAGTGCTCAGGGTATTTTGCACACTTTTTGAAACGTTAGGGATAATTTTGCACCTAACATAACGATAGGGGTGTATTTGTTTTTTTCAGAAACGTACAGGGGTGTATTTGCACCTTATCCCTTTTCTTAATCTGCAACCCTCTCGCTTAAAGGGAATTCGCTTATACTAAACACACATAACAATTTGGAAATAATTATGTTAATCAGATATTGGCATCAGGTAAAATATTAATTCTAACCACATATTAAATTCCATATCAGTATATACATAATTTAGTTACTCAAGACCCAAATCAAAGAGCTTTCGCATAATGTCTCGGTTACGAACCTACAAGATATGAGTTTCTTACAACCCACAATTTATCCCCTTCAAGAAAAGAACAAAACAAAATCCCACAACTATTTTCTTAGGCACTAAATATATGCAAACTCATCAGTCGCTTGAAAAACCATCAAACCTCCAGTCAAGAAATGCATGACAACAGGAGATCCCTTTCCACATCGAACAACTCACTCATATCTGAGAATTGATGATCTCCTCAACCGAAGTCCTATACTTTGAAATAAGATCCCTGAAATTAAACAGCAACATAATGAGCAAAACTCAGCATATCGCGTCTAAATCCTACCTCCACATTTATATATGAGCATCTATATAGATTCCATCGATCATCTCAGTTTCAGCAAGTTAACAAGAACTGCATTTCCGAAAATTGGGGAACTGATGCGCGATGCACCAGTATATGTGTTGTTTCTTTTGATCGTAAAAGGAAAGTGCACGTTAAGACGAGGAGGGGAGAAGATTATCACAAACCTTCGTTCGGACAGAAGGTTCTCTGTTTCCTCTAGTCTGCGCTTTTGTTCTCCAACAGTCTGTCACCACCAACAAAATAAGTTCGTGAGCGAATTGTTAGTAAAAGATTAATCTCTAAGCATCAGCAATCAGTGTCTTTATATTGAAGCATCTTGCTATGGATTTAAAGCACTACATTTTCATTTCAGGGGATATATTAATTCGCAATTTGATATAACATCTCTGCATAGTTTAGAAGACTCAAAACCAAGACCTGAAACTAAAGTTTTGAACTTCATAAGGATCACATTCGATCCACACACATTTAAGAATACTATTCTACAATTTATTACCCTCAAAATATGAAAAAGGATATTAATCCCCCCAAAAAATAGAAATCAAACTCTTTAACTTACAGTTGATTTGGTTTTGATTGTACAGGCAATGGAGTTCAGCAGCTGCTGGCACTTCTCAAACTGAGTGTTCAACTCACCAACCTTCACCATAAACACATAAATAACTTTTTACAAAAATTTCCCCAAAATAGACTCTTCTAACACAAAACCCCAAATCAGTACATGCTACATTACTATTCAAACATCTATGCTTCATTCTTGAAACCAGTACTCAGTTAAACGTTACCGATATAATCAAAATTCTGTAATAATTGACTATTAGGGCTGAAGAAGTTAGTGAATTCATCAAGAAAAACTCATTTGAGCAATAAAAGGAACTAAACTTAACTAACCAGTGCATCAGTTTGCTGATCCCTCGTCCCATTTTCAGTCACATCCGCTAGATTCTCCACCAGCTATTAAAAAAGAGAGAGAAAAAACCCCAAATAAACCCTAAAACTATACATAAATAAAAAGGTTCCTAATTGAGTAATTGAGAAAGGAAGCGGACATGGAGCAGATGAAAATGAGAGGCGAGAGACTGATGCTGCTGTTGCGGCTGTGGCGGCGTCGTTTGTTGTTGTTGTTGCTGTTGGAAACGCAGAGGCGGTGGCTGCTGCTGGTTGAATTGCTGCTGAAACTGTTGTTGTGGATTGAATTGCTGTTGCTGGAGGAATAGATGGTCCTGATTGGAGGGAGTAGCGGGATTACTTTGGGACTGAATGTTGGGGATCATTGCCCAGTTCCCTCCTCCCCCAAAATGCTCCATTTTTCTTTTCTTCAGTGCTTCTGCTTCTCTACAGAAGCCTTTTCCTCAAAGAAACGAAGATCTAAACGGTGCCGTTTCCCCCACACCACCACCCCTTTCTTTTTGGGGCCTAAAGGCCTTTCAATATTTGGGCTTTGTTTATTTTATAGGCCCAGATTCCATGGTTTGGGTCATAGACACGTGCCGCATCAACAGTGGACCCAGCAACTATAGCGCTAACAAGAAATCGCAAACTACTTATTTCCTCAAAAGTAGTAAAAAAAGATAAAACTCTAATTCAGTACAAAACTTGTGTACATTTATTCGTACAATTAGATAGATAAAAGTATTATTTTTAAAAAAATATTATTTATATTGAAAAAAGATCACTTATTTTTTAGCTTATAATTAGAATATATCATTTATATTGAAAAATATATCATATATATTGAAGAAAATTATCCATATCCACACAAGATACCATCTCTTCATTCAGATATATTCTTCCAGTATATCTATCTCTCTTCCCCACATTCTATAGAAATAAATTAACAGACATTTGTCCCCTATGGATAACCCAATGGTTAAGGTGGATTTCTGTGGTCGAGAGGTCATAGGTTCGAATCCCACCAAACGTCTCTATGGGTTTGAGTCTGTCACACCTGGTTTTTCAAGTGTGGTTTACCTGTCCTGTGTGGTTTGTAGGCTATTGAACAGAAACGTGGGGTTTACTCAGTGCGCACCTTAAAAATTTCCCATGATACCAAAAAAAAAAATTATTAACAGACATTTACTCTAAGAAAAAGTTGAATAAAAATTTGCAAATTTGGTACACCATACTAGTACATCGTCACTTTATTTGTTATTTGCAAATTTGGTACACCATACTAGTACATCGTCACTTTATTTGTTTATTTTGATTTAATACCCATTTAATTCAAATTTTTCTTGAAATTTTTCGTGGTCTTTATTATTGATTGCTAGTTACTTTTCGGCTTGATTTTCCCTTTTCCCTTTTGTTACTTCGCCTAATGCGATCGGAAAATAAAGAATTGGTTAATATATTCAAGATAATTACGTAAAGATCGATGTAGTCAAACTGTTCGTAAAAATATCCTGTAGTATGTAGATATTTGATTATTGTCTCCACGAATTTAGTTCAATTAATTAAGAATTAATTGATTTGGAACATTTAGCTGTTAAATTGTTGTTCGCTATTTCATATTCCACTGGTTGGGATGGGTTTGCACTTCTCTCTCCTCTTTGAGATAATAAAATATATTTAAACCTTTTAAGATTTAAATTTAAATTTGTCTTTCTGTCATATCAATCCGCTGCCCGGTCACAATTCAAAATTCATTATTGCGATATTGATTATTAATTCAATACTACTTTCCATCGTCACAAAATATGCGATATTTGTTTAAGGTGATAGCTTAAATAGTTAGAAATTAATAGTATAAGCTATTTTTCAAATAGCTAACATATATTTTGATGGATTGGGAGAAAAATTAAATTACGTAAATTTTCAATTACTCAACATATATAGTATTAGGGATGTCAATGGATGGGTTTTACTCGGACCAGAACCAGTAAATAAGTAATGGTTCTGGATCCGATCCATTAGACACCGGATCAGGACCGGATCAGGAACATCAACTATGGGTCTTAAGCGGTCCGGATCTCAACGGATCTAGAATCAGAACCAGACCATAACCGAACAAGAACTAGAACCGAAACCGTTGCTTTATAAAACTAGTTCATTGACAAGTCTATTTAAATTTAGGCTCGTCAATAGACGGGTTTTACTCGGACCAGAACTAATAAATAAGTATTGGTTCTGGTTCTGGAACCAGAACCAGATCCGGATCGGACCGAATTATCAAACTATGGATCTAAATGGTTCGAGTCTAAAGCGGATCTGAACCGGGCACCGA
The DNA here is from genome assembly GCA_036937905.1 of Salvia rosmarinus. Lineage (NCBI taxonomy): Eukaryota > Viridiplantae > Streptophyta > Magnoliopsida > Lamiales > Lamiaceae > Salvia > Salvia rosmarinus. The sequence continues at coordinate 862,131 of CM072822.1, forward strand.
ATCGAACACGCTTTAAAATTTAATGGATTTTGAACGATTCCGGATCGATTCGGGTAAAACTCTCCCATTGACATCCCTATATAGGATCAGTCTAATTTTTTCAAATAACCACGTTAATAGTTTTGTGACGATATAATAGTGATGGTGAAAAATAGCACAAAATTAATAGTTTGTGTGCATCTGTTGGTCTAGTGGTAGAGTAGTTAATTCTCGAAGTCAAAGGTTTCGGGATCGAATCCACCATGATGCAAGCTTTAAATTTCTAGCAGCTGCGGGTTTTCTATGATAAAAAAATAAAAAAATAAAGTATAGAAATTAATATGTTAGTTTGTACATGTTGCGTGTAAATGAACAAGATATTATATACATATATATACACAAGTCAATTAATTAGAATAATTCTCTCATTCTTTCTCAAAGTGATCACCTGCATTACAACTTTTAGAATAGCAAATCTTTTCTCAAATTGGCTGGCGGGTCTTGATCCATCAGATGGACCCACTTATCGAACCCACTATGATATATTTCAATACTAAGTTTTGACCAGTCAAATACTCTTATACACGTTTTTGTGATTATAAAATATAGAATTAGAATCACAGATTCGAATGGATCATATGATCGAGAGGTCAAAGATTAAAATCTCACTAAACACTTATAATGAGTTTAGTCATACGCAGTTTTTCAGTGTAATTTACGTATAAATGTAGTTTATGAGTTATTACAAAAACTTTACACAATGCGCATCGTAGGTAGTGGTTGCGGGTTCCACATGATACAGCGTGTATCAATTAATCAATAGCATTCAAATCAGAAATAATGGAAGTGATGACGAATAACAAAGTTGGTAATCCTAAGTCCTTAGCTAGGTAGGTAAAGCTAGGAAAATGTCATTATGATATTTGACAAAAATATTGTAATAGTAGTTTTCATTCTTATAAAAGGCATATGTTAGTTCATTGTAAAATAACAACACCAAGAGAAATTCATAAAATCCTTTGCATTCTCCAAAACCATGAGTTTCTAAGCTTTTTTTTTCTTACTCCTATAACCGATAAAGAAATTTATCTCATCCTCGAAATAAATAATATATCTCAACACCATATAAAAAAATAAAAATCCTTCACTCACGATCATATTTTACGGAAGCAGAAGGCTCAGTCCTGTTCTCTTCATTAAAGAGTTACGTGTGATTCTATCTCAGTATTATTTATTTTCTTTCTTTTTTGTGGTTTAATGTGTAACCCGAAAAAACACATGCCAATCTAAGTCAAAAGTGGTATGTCTTCGTGCAATATTTATTCAACAAAAGCATTGATAATCTTTTTTCCCCTTTGTCCCATCTATCAATTCGATTTATTTGTATATCAATTTGAGCGAGAATATTAGTTGGGAATTTAGGTGCAATCTATATATTTTTGACTTTTCAACCAATAATTGAGTCAGTATGAGTGAGAACAATTTATGTGTGGCATGTGAGTAGTTCTAGACTTAATTTAGAATAGCTACATTTGACAAGTCAACAATGCCCAATTAAGTTTTCTTTAATTTGAAAATGGGAGTGCAGATTATGTGATAATCAAGAAGATTAATATCAACAACAATAATCAATTAAGCAATCAAACTCAATATATATAGAGAAGGGTTAACATGAGAACCATTTTTATCGTGAGCAAAAAATAATGAATTCGTTGTGAAAGTTTGATGAATCCGTCGGAAAGTTATTGAATAAAAAATTAAAAATATAATTTTCGTCTCTCATAAGATTCGAATCCGAGTGAAAATGATAAATTTTTGGATTAAGTAAATTTTTCAATGGATGCATCAACTTTCATAGCGTATTCATTTTGTTCATAGCGAAACTTTGTGGTTCTTAGTTCCCATATTAAAAATTATTGTTATTCGAACCTAACTCTCTCTCTATATATATATATGTGTGTGTGTGTGAACCATCTCTTGCATGTTTCACATGGCTACAAATACAAAAAAGAAATATACCACTCCAATTTAGTTCACAAAGTATATGTTCTTTACTATAAATAATAATCAAGAACGGCAAAGTTTGATGAAGAGGAATCTTTTGTTATACCAATACAATTATCTTATATATATATATATATATAGGGGTTGGTTATGGTGATAAAATTTCCTTAATGTATGAAAATAGGAATAGTAGACATCTTTCATATTTGTATAGCACAATCAATTACTTATATCACATATTAGTTTAAGACATATTTCATCCATTCAGTAGACATATGTTAAACATATTAGTTTAGCACATCTTTAATTAAAGTGTAGCATGAGCAGTTCTAGTCTTGCACAATAATCCGCTTAGCACACGAAATACAAAACCCAGAAGACAGAAAAATTAAATCTCAACCATTGGTCCAATGAATCAAAGGCTCGATTCATTCCTATTTCCTACCAAATTATCCATTCCTACCTGATCCATCTCCTATATATATATATATATATATGTTTACCTGTCCCCTTAAAAAATTACTAACCTACCAGCACTTACTTAAAAGAATCAATAAGTCCATAAAGAACTTAAATTATTGCGATAGGGGAAAAAGGACTGTAAATATTATTATTTTAACCTTGTAAAAATGTGCTTTCGGACAATAGCACACAAATTTTAATTCTAAATAAATCTAATGTAATATATTCAATCTAAAAAATATTAGTAAGATTCAAATTCATCACAAGCTCACTCATTCAATCAGTCTACAACTAGAGCACTCAATGACGAGGTAGGAATGGTAATTCTATGTGTGTGTTGGTCTAGTGGTAGAGTGGTTAATGTCCGAGACTAAAAGTCTCGGGTTCGAGTCCACCATGACGCAAACTTTAAAATTTCTGTATTAATTGAAAAAAAAAAGAAATGGTAATTCTTTCTTAATAAGTTGGATTCGATTAGAATGTATAGTTATACTTACTTTATTTTGGAAATAAAATATCAAATTTTACTTACCAAAAAAAGTAACATTCCTAGTAAAATGCGACGACACATATACTGGTTCCCAATGTTCCCTCGTGCAACAAAATTTAACCGTAAAAGTAGTAAGTGGCAAGTCAATCCATGATTAGGTGCATGTATTTAGCAAGTAATTAACTAGAAAAAGTATGTCCGTGAGTAAACAATAATTACATCATATTTTATGCATAATTTATATTAAATAAATATGAGATTCAAACACAATAATAATCAATAGAAAAGAAACTATTATAAAAAAATGGACCCCTTCATATAGGACGCCGTCGCATCATTTTACTTCTAGATGCTTATGGAAAATGAAACATAACATAATATTTGATATATATATATATATAAGAAGTGGATTAAATGAGAATTATATATTTTTTTAGAACTATGACGATATATAATTGTGCACAATTTTATAGATTTTGTTCATCAACTTTATACGTCTATGCATAGTTCTCAAGTTATCAAAAATATGAGTTTTCACTTAATCCAACCCCATATATATAGAGGAATTGGTTCAAGTACATATAATCTTTAATATACATAATGAGAAAAAAATCATGTTCGTTAGAGTTCCAAATCTAATGGTTATTTTTAAGTATACATCTGAATTAGTTATATGCATATTTCTGTATATAATTGTGTATTTGTACATCTGCATCATAATTTGAGCATTGAATCTGAAGCGACTATATTGATTTATCAAGGGTTGATATTTGTCCTCATATTTACATTATAAGAAGTGTCTACACGATAACCATTATATATATATATATATATATATAGCTAGGTTCAAATGAGAACCACTATTATCCTAAAAAATAAGAACCAAATGAATTTGCTATGAAAATTGATGAATCCGTTGAGAAAGTTATTGAATTCCAAAATTCAAAAATTTCACCCGGTTCGAATCCATGAGAGGCGAAAATTTTATTTTTTGGATTCGAGAACTCTTCCAGTGATTCATCAATTTTTACAATGAATTCATCATGTTTTGGTTCTCACGATAAAAATGCTTCTGACGTTAACCATCTCATATATATATATATATATATATATATATATATATATATAGGTAGAGTGAGTCAAATAAGAAGCATTTTAAAGTGTGAATATGAGAATCAAATGAATTTGTTATAAAAGTTGTGAATCCACATTGAAAGTTATTGAATCCACAATATTCATAATTTTTCGCTTAGATTCAAAAAATCTATAGGGGGTAAAAAATCCATTTTTTTTAGATTCAATAACTTTTTCGACGGATTCATTAACTTTCATAATAAATTCATCATTTTTTTATTTTATATTATTACGATAAAAATGATTCTTATATTAATTCTTCCCTATATATATTTGAGTGGCTATAGCAATGGCGGTATAGCGCATTAGCGCTAGGGAGTTATAGTGACAACACAATGGGCCTAGGGCATGTCACTTTCATTCTATCTAAGCTTGCTTCCACCTGGGGTGTCGGCGGGCGGATTTTGGGGACAGGCAGCAGTAATTTAGTATTGGTTGCGGTTGCGAACCGGCCAATAAATACTAAACCCGGACCGGATCCGGACCATTAAATTATGGATCCGGATCGGGTATTCCATTCTAATCGGTACCCATTGGATCTTAATTACCCCAAATCCTTACTCATTTTCCCTTACTTCCGTCGAAACAAAGCGTTTACCCTCAATCCCAATTTTTCTCACAAACCTTAGCCAAGACGTAAATTTTCTGCAGTTTTATACACTAAAAATAGAAAAATAGTCTATAAATAATATGGCATTGAAGCTGTGAATGGATGGGCGTGAATAGTACATAGTAATATTTTGGCACTTCATGTAGAATATAATAATCTAAACCAAATATCTTTGTTGCGATATTCAACATACGATAATTTTTATGTTGTCATTTCTTTGGGTTTTGACTTATCAAATTATGAGCTTTAAAATTTTTGGATTCAGATTTTCATGATCATAACAGTAGTTATATATATGTCATCTCTGCGAAAAAACAGTCCCTATTTTTTCAAATTATCACAATCGACCACTTGGTTTCAATCCAAGTTTCAATTAAGTAAAATATAGGTTTTGTGAAAAATTTATCGATTTTAATTTACACATTTTGGTAAATGATCGTTTAGTAAATTAATTAATATTTAGTAATTACACTCAAATGTAAAATGCTCTTACGAAAAAGTGGATATGTAATATTCAAATTAAAATTGAAAAAAAAAAAAAAAATCGATCGGGTTGACCGAACCGGACAAAGCGGGCCGGTTTTGACGGTCCGGGTCCTAACGATTCGGAACCAAACCGAACCGGAACCGTTGTTTTAAAATTTAATGAACTTTGAGCAGTTCGGATCGGTCAGGGTAAAGACCGCCATTAACATCCCTACTTCCACCTACTACATTTTGCATGTGAACCTTTTTCTTTTTCTTTTTGGCTACGCAGCCTACAATTATAAACAATGACATTGGTAAAATTATGGTATCTATTAATTAATAGAAACATATTGTGAATTTTATTTTGATTTCCTTTTTTTTTGGGGGTAAGAAAATTTGAAAAGTTGTGCTATGTTTTATGATTTTATCTGCTGGCTTAATGAAATTCTCAATAGTTATTTTAGCATATTAATTAGCATGTGTTTTTAAAATTTGACTATGCATGTAAAATAGTGCCATCTTAATATTACCTAATTCTCTTAAGAAATACTCCACTCATCCCAATATTCACGGCTCATCTCTTTTTATTTGTAGATTAAAGAAATTTGTATTTTATGTGTAAAGTAGTGTGTGATACGAAATTCGAAGTACTTTTTAGTGTAAAATTATTTTTTTGTTTTTGGAAATTGACCAATAATAATGGGACAGCCAAAAAATGAAACGAGCCAACAATAATGGGACGGAGGGAGTATATTTTAGTCACATATTTTTATGCATATATTCTAAATAAACTAATTAAAAAGCACTGTAACTTATACACACACATCATGAATTCAACCATACATAGGGGTGTAATCGAACCGAGTCGAGCCGAACACTATCGTGCTCAAGCTTGGTTTGTTTAGTATCGAGTCGAGTCTCGAGTTTTATTTATCGAATATTTTGAGCTCACGAGCTTATTCGAGCTTTAATCGAACCCAAACAAGCTTTCTAAATTTAGATATATGTTTAGAATATTGATCATTTTATTTTAAAAATAAATTATTTTATCCATAATAACACAATATATTTATTGATTTCTTAGAACAAATAAAAATAGTTAGAGATTTAACACAATAATTACTAATTATAGAAAGAAAATAATTATATCTAGTTAATAATTTCATATTTTCAAAGTAAATAAGTTAACGAACGTGTTCATGAGCTAACGAGCCGAATACTATTATGCTCAAGCTTGGTTTGTTTAGCTAACGAGCTTTACTAAACGAACTCGAACAAACTTTTATCGAACCGAACTCCGAATAGCTCAGAGAGAGAGAGACTATATATGACTACGTAAGACTATTCACATGAAAATGAGGTACAAACTATGACTACGTATTGGAGAGTCCTATTAAATTTAAATGTGTATGATAATATCAAGAGAAATGAAATGTTTTATTTAGGTTTGACAAATTTTATTATTTTTATTATAGTTAGGCAAAAAAAATATGTTGCATCGACCAACTTCACGACAACTAACGGTCAGATGTTTGTATTTCTTTGCTTTTTTAATTCACGTGATTTAATCTACTAGCTCAAATATTTAAATATAAAACCTGCCAATTAAGTATAATTTTTTTTTATATATAATTTCGAGAAAACTAAATAGATGGTTATGACTTATGAAACTAAATTAATGTGTACGCTATTTATATCAACGGAAAAAGGCAGTTTAGGGGGAAAATATTCGACTTCATCTTTATTTTCGTATTAGTTTTGTCCCAAATAAAAATATAAACATAATTTGCTCAAGTTTATGTTTTGTTTTCTTTGTTCGTTTAATTAAGGTGCAAATATTTCACTTTGTGTTATATATAAGAGTAGTTAAAACAAACTAATCAAACTTCAACTAACATACAACTCGTTAGCTCGTGAGAAATATTAAACTTATATTATGTATACGTGTTCTAATTATAAATAACTCTAAAAAATATAAATAAATATCGAAATACATTGCTAATAAGGCCATATAATATGGTATTTTCGTTCATTTACTTTTTAAATAAAATGCTAAACAACTCAATATATATTTAGAAAATTCATTTAAGCTCTAGTAAACTTATGAGCTCTGAATAATTCTCGTAACTCGATTAAACGCGAGTCAAACCTAGATAAGCTATATTTTAAATCTTTTTTATTCAATTCATTAGATTAAATCATTCCATTTAGTTGGATTAAATCATTAAACCCATGTCTATGCACTACTATTACTTCATGTTGGGACATCATGTCCCAATTCATACTTAGGAAAGAAATGAAAAATTAGGAAGAAAAGAACTACAATCTAAACACAAGAATTTAAAATGGAAAACTCCAAAACTAGAGAAAAAATCACGACCCACACATGAAAAATTCACTATACAATAAATTTCTACAATCACACAGTATACCTCTCCCGCTCGACCCCTCTACACTATTACAAGCCTTTGACAAACTTCACCATTCTATCAAGATTCTCACAAGAGAAACTAATAAATGAATTTAAACTAGAATTTAATCACAAGACTATAATGTAGTGATTGATGCTCTTGTAACAAATAACTTTATGCTCCTTATATAACACTAAGGGGCTCCTCACTTTTTTATAAAAACAATGTGAGACAAGATTTTCTTAAATTTAATATTAGAAAATTCCAACACTTCATTAATTAGATAAGGTGGTAGAGATGGGGTTAGAAAAGACATTTACATACCTATACTAAAGTAGTAGGGGTATATGTTAATTGTAATGAACTTATGCAGGTGTACTCGACAAAAAAAATAAAGATTTTATTTTATTTTTTATCTGTTTTTGGTTGAAAAAATAAAGAAAAATAGAGGGCAATCTTGGGATTGACTCCCAATTGTACCCAAAATCGGAGTCAAACAGCACCCCTTTCCTTTCTCATCTCTCTCTGCAATCTCTCAACAAAATACGATACAATGTTTTCAACTTTCACATTTCAATAATCTTTTTCTTCACACAAAGAATCCTATGCTTTTGCAATCCAAATATACTTCTCTCTCTCTCTCTCTCTCTCACACACACACACACACAAATAATATAGTTCATGGGAACTTCCATAGAACATGTAGTAATTCACATGTCGACCTATTTTACAAGACAAGGTTCAAATGGACATGCATGTACCTTTAATTAATCATATGTTTCGAATTACTCGCTTCGTTCTTTTTTAAGTATCTTCTGCCGTTAAATCGTATAAACCAAAGAAGTATGTAAATTTATATTTGTAACCTCATTAATTATCATGATAAATGTATACATACAACTAATTATCAAATTCCAAGAGTATTAAACAAGGATAAATATAAAATTTATCATAATTTTACTCTTAAATTGTGAACTACGACACTTATCGAAAAACAAGAAAAAAAATGCTAATAGGAGACTTAAAAAGAGCGAAGGTGATTAGTTACTAGCTACAAAATTAATGTATAGAGGGCATTCTTTAATTATACTAATAAGATCTCCCAACCCCCAACCCATATTGAAGTGTGCACATAGTATTTACCTAATTAATGCTATTGATTGGAATTATATATATAAAGTACTACTTTATTGACATTCACCATCCCATTTATAGCCCCATTCAGTGTGATTAAGCTATATTCAATGTATTATTTTAGAGACTAGACATTTTTTTTGCTTGATATTAATGTACTACTAAATACTAATTCATGGACTCAATCCGATCAAAACTTACTTGTGATTATAGGTAGACTGAAATGTGAATTATTGTTTTCTATTATACAACGTATTTTGATATGTGTAATAAATGATAAAAACAAGTTCATGAATCCATATATCTGTGTCATGCCTTGAACTTATAGATATAGAGATTAAACATTCCATTTTGACCCAACATTAACGTAAATGATACTCTCTCGTCCCAATATTTATGATCCATTTCTTTTTTCACGTAGATTACGAAAAAAAATATTTTATCTGTAAAATAGTGTATGACATGAAATTTGAGGTATTTTTTAGTGTAAAATTATTTTCTTTTTTGGAACGGGCCAATAAAAATGGGACAATCCAAAAATGAAAACATGCCAATAATAATGAGACGGATGGAGTATAATGCAATATTTGTGTTAAAAATTAATTAACAATATAATATTTCTCCTTATGTAAAGTACCAAAAATACATATGTACAAAAGAAAACCATAAACAAACAGTTATTTACTTTTGTCCCCTAGGGACAGTCCAATGGATAAGGTGAGTTCACGTGATGAGGAGGTCACGGTTGAATCCCACCAAACGTCTCTATGAGTTTGAGCATCACCGCTTATTGCATGTTGAAAGCGTGGGGTTTCTGGGTCTTGCACTAAGGTAGCGGTTGCGGGTTACCATACCAAAAAAGAAAAAGAAAAAGAAAAAAGAAAACCATAAACAGTCGCATGTGTGAAAACATTATCTTTATTTTTCCATGGAGGCACATTGGAGGAAGAACTTTTTTCAGACAGAAAAGCCACTTGCATTAAATATTATTTATACACACACATATACACGTATAAACATTTGGAACAAGATGGGTATGTCACCATCCCAAAAATGGGTTGATTCTCTGTGACAGACATATCATTTAAGTTTTCCTATATCATACAATCGATTTAGGGAGGAGTGCAAGAAAAGATGGACTCATTTATGTATGGTCTAAAGCATTCAATTTTAATCATAGGCAGCTATAAATGCTTACGTATATCAGCATTCTATACATCATTCCACACAGATTTCAATTTTCAAGTAGTAAATTTCCATTCTCTAACTCAATGCAATTAATGATTTTGTAGTAGCAACATTACTTAATTACACATCATCAAATCAACCAAGATACATATGTTGATCAAAAGGAGCTGAGATATATATATCTTAACTAGGGTTTCAGATTTTTTTGACAGTAGCTCTTTCTCTTCAAGGAGAGGTAAATTAAACTAATGAAACCATAGATACATTGAACAAGGATCAAGATTCTAAACTCAACCCCACCCACCAAAACTCAACCTTGCCAAGATCTTTGAGTTTGACTGTGATGCTCAGCACAAGAAGTGGTATTCATGCAATTACTCAAACCTGCGAAGCTTAGAATGTCGCTTTGAGACAAGGGCCTCAATCCTAGGAAATCCCTAGTCATCCTGTCATCATGATTTCCTCCATTAGAGGTGCTGAAATGATTAAGGGTTGCATCAAAATCCAAACTTTCTTCAACTTTCTTGGACGAGGAAGAATTGTTGTTCAAGATTCCTGAAAACGACAAATCGTCGTCCTCGAAAGTTGACCCTTGATGGTGATGATGATCGAATCCGGAGGTGTTGATCATCATATCGTGAAACATGGAAGGGGAAGGGTGGTGGTGGTGGTGGTGATGCTCCCACCACCATCACCGCCTGTGACGGTAGCAGCAGCTTTGGTCAAGCCATTGATGAACTGGTCACGTGAGGCCAGCTTTAGGCCGAAACCAGCTGTTGCGGATTCACCAGCAAGCACGTGACCATGGTGGGGCCTACTGCAGCTGCTGCTGCTTTTGGAGCCCATCTCTGCTGCTTTCTGCAGCAGTGCAGTGGCTGAGATGTGTGGCGGTGGGTGGTGGTGGAAGGGGTGGAGGGTGGTGCTGGTGGGGCCCATGCTGGTTGTGGTTGTGGTGGTGGTGGTGGTGGTGGTGTTAGGGTTAGGGTTTGAATTTTGGTTATGGTTTTCTTGAAAATCTTGGAAGATTGAGGATGGGGTGGTGAGGTCAATGGGGATGGGGGCATGGGGTGGGCCCAGCCATGGTGGCCTAAGGGTGAAGCTTTGGTGCTCTTTCTTGATTGGAAATGGGAGTTCTTGATTAGCTGCTGCTGCATTGCTGAATTGAGATTGAATCTGCTGCAGATTTATGTGTTGGGAAAATGAGAGAGAAGTTGCAGCATTTTGGAGTAATGGGATTGTGGGGGTGGGGGTGATGGATTTTGCAGTCTCTTCTGCTAGAACATCACAGAAGGCTCTGTGTGTGATGAAGCTGTCTCTCCTGATAAAAGAGAGAAAGTGCATGTAAGAAAAACACAGTTCACACAGTGAAAAAAGAAAATTTAAGTAGTTTTTTATTAAATTGTTGTGGAGGTGTCATGTGTGTGTGTGACTGTTTTCCTGACGCTAGTGACAGTGTGATGTGGGGATAATTAGAATTTATTTAACGGTGATTGATTAATTAAAGAAAATTAAAACAAACATGTCCTCATCAAATTGACTCAGAAATTTGACAAAAACCCCATCTATGGATTAGACAACCAAAATAAGCAAATCAAATCAAATCATACAAAATTCAAGAAAAAAAATTTATTTCATCCCCACATTTTATTAGGCCACAAAAACACTTAAAAATGAACAATCAAGAAACTAAAGATCAAACTTTCAAAAATTAAAATATTAATTACCTCCCATTTTTCACCTAGATTAACCAACAAGTAATTAATTACTTACTAATTTTACCTTGAGAATAGGGTGCCACAGTCACATCTATATTCCCTTGTGCCACAGGTTTTGGAGTGAGCTTTCCAGTCTGATTGAACTGCATATTTCTTTGAGCACTTCTCACATTTCCATTTCTTCTCACCATGTTTTCGGCAAAAGTGTTTCTTGATTCCCGTGAGATCTCCCAACGCCCTCGAAGGATCGTGGTGGACGCAGGTTGTCTCGGGGCAGACATAAACCTTTTTCCTTACTTCTTTGCTGCTTCTCTGCTTCAGCTTCCATGGCAGATTGTGCCCTCTTCTGTGCAGCTGCAGATTCTGGTCTCGCTGAAACCCTTTGTTGCAGATTTCGCACATGAATCTGTTCGTTGCCATGAGTGTTCTTGGCGACAGAGAAATTACTTCTGAACCTGGGTCTAAGTAAAAAAAATGGAAGAAAAATAAAAATCAAGATTTGATTTTTGATGATTTTTTTTTTTGAAGATTAGATGAAATGGGTTGTGAAAATAGTTGATTTTTACCTGGATGGCCCGGTTGGCTTCTCTTTTTCTTGGCGGGCGGACGTGGGTCGGTCTGGGTGGGCACATACGGCGGCGGGTACATTTCGCCGCCGGTGGAGGAGGCGCTGGCGGCGTCGTTGGAGGCCGAGGTGAGGTTGGAGATGTTCTCTTCTTGGAGCGCCGAGATTTTCATCGTTCTGTTTGAGCGGCGGGAGCTGGGATTTTTCGGTCGGGTGATAGTGAGAGAATTTTGAGAGAGAAAAATTTAATCTTGCATCATGGGATGTGGGATGAGGACACAGATCTTTAACTACGTTGTTGTTGGGAATAAGACAGGGATTTTCGAGATCTGAAGACAAAAAATATACTGACCTAGAGAAAGGCTAAATTAAAGTAGGTGAAAAAAATGGACAAAGTGATTGTTGCTCCAAGGTTCCATTTTTTTTCTTCTTCTCTTTTGGTTTCTTGCTTGAAATCTCTGTCTCACAAAGAAGCTTCAACTGCCTCTTCCTTGATTATGGCTTCTTCTTCATCTTTGGCTTCACCCCACGAGACAACTTTTTGGTTGGAGAGAGAGAGGTCTGCAGACAATAGCTACCTCTTTTGCAGGTTTTGCAATGGGGTTTTTTGATTTTCTTGCTAAAATCAAGAAAATCCAATTATAGGCATGCATGTAAGAACAAAAGGAGAGAGAGACCGTCTTCTTCTACAAACAAGAAGCTCTCTTTCTCTCTCCTCATCTCTCTTTTCTCTGTGTGTTTTTTATGAGAGAGAAACGCAGGAGATGGTGTGGATGAGAAAGAAAGGATAGAAAAACACCATCAAGCCCCACGGGAGGCTCAATTAGTTAAAAGCTACTTCCTCTATCCTCATAAATATTGATCTGTTTTCTGTTTTGCGCCTTCAATTATTGTTATCTTATTTTTAGAAAATAAATTATTTTTATACCTAAAAGTATTTCGAATAATTTATGTGTATGTAAGTTTTGAGGCAATAATTGTGGAATAGAGAGAGTAATAGATTTGAAGCAAAAATCAAGGATCAATTCCTACAAATCTCAATGTGAAAGTTTCATCCTAGTTATGATGACTTCTTGCATACATTATGTAATAATTCTCTTAACTAATTAACCATAGATTTATTGTGATTTAATCTCTTCATATTTTTATAGGATGAGGTATCGATAAAAGTCATCCTAACTATTTAACCAACCATTACATTAATATACGGGCCCAAATCTGATTAACCACTTTTATTAAAACATATACCACCTATAATATTTTGCAAAATTTCCTTCATCCTATACCCATTACATTAAAATAGACTAATTTTCTTGTTTCCGATCGATCGGAGAGAAGACTTTCTCGATCGGAAACAGACATTAGTCGACCGAAAACAAGGACATGTATGGATAAATTGAAAAAAGACAAATTTTTTATTTTCGATCGACTAATATCTGTTTTCGATCGAGAAAGTCTTGTCTCTAGTCGACCAGAAATAGATATTCATCGACCGAAAACAAGAAAATATGTGGATAAATTGAAAAAATAGATTAATTTCTTTGTTTTTGATCGACTAATGTATGTTTCCGTCATCGAAAACTTTGTTTCGAGTAAATTAAAAGATTAGATATGATAATATATTAGTTTTTTTAATGTAGTGTAGTAAATTAAAAGATTAGATATGAGAAGTCTTTTTTTTAATAAAACGTAGGTAGCTATATATAATTCCACTTAATATAATTCACCTTTTTATATTTTGATAAGGAGCTCTCACTCATGTGACAAGGATGAAGTGTGGGGCTCCCTATAAAAATTTCCTCTATTTGAGCAATAAAAACACCATCACCTCAAAAAATACACATCCCTACGGCTAACTCTGACGTGCACTTTCTGTCTACTTTTGTTCTCTTCTCATCTATTCTTTCTTTACACCACACTTATTTTACTTTATTAAAATATTATTCAAAATTTCAAATAATTAAACAAAAAGAAAGAAAATTGATAAATCAATTTCTGTTTTCCTCCATTTGCACCGCCTTTCTCTCATCTATTGCAGAAAAGTAACTCGAAAAAGAGCCCACCATGATTGAAACAAGAGTTCATTTTGTAGACAAAGATGGAGACTTTCATTTTGTATAATTGTAAATCTTTTTTTAACAGTGAACTAAGTCTTGAAAGTAGCCTCCTTTTTCTGCTTTTACTTAGTTTTTTTCACAATTGTACATGATTGAGTCATTGATTAAGCTCTTTGGCTATAAAGCCCATGCCCTAAAAAGGGTCATAATTTTTTCCACTCATGTTCATGCTTTGATGCATGACTGGACTTGAGTATATTAATCTCTCCGTTTTACTAATGTTGGTTCGTATATTTTTAGGTTGTTTCATTATTTTTGGTTCCTTTCTTTTTGTACGTAGATTAAAAAAATTATGTTTTTGGTGTAAAATAGTGCGTGACATGAAATTTGAGGTACTTTTTAGTGTAAAATTATTTCTTTTTTTTGGAACAGGCCAACAATAGCGGGACGGTCCAAAAAGAAAAACGAGCCCACAATAATGGGACGGAGGGAGTATTAGAAAATATCTCGAATTTCGTAACACATATTACTTTACAAATAAAATACAACCGTTTTCAATTTACGTGTCCAAAAGTAATGAGCCAATATTAACGGGACAAAATAAGTATTCCACTCCGTCCCATTATTGTTGACTCGTTTTTCTTTTTGGGTTATCCCGCTATTCTTGGCCCGTTCCATAAAAGGAAATAATTTTATACTAAAAACATCTCGAATTTTGTGCTACACATTACTTTATATACAAAACATAATTCTTAATCTATGTGCAAAAAGAAATGAGCCAACAATATGGGACGAGATATTATATATTGTTCTCTCGAGAGAGATTTAAAGTTTGGTTTCTTGTATTTATTAGGTTGAGTCAATATCAAATTATTAGTATGTTTTGGTCCTTCTTGTACAGCTACAAAAGCTTTGGACTTAACAATACATATCTATTAAATTGTTTCTTATCTTTTTGGAGTTAATAATATAAAATATGCAGTTACAAGGAATATACATTGTAAATGACATGAAATACATTACAATTGGCACCTTTATAGTTGTTCACATATGTTTCTGCACAAATTAAATAATCTTGAATGATACATATAATATAGGAAGATTATAAAATAATTTTGTTTTGTCACTATCCTGTTTTATTCTTCAGTGACTTGGTTTTTTGAAATGGGGATATTGCTGAACCCAAGTATCAACATGCTCTTCCAGCTCACCTGCCATAATAAAATATGATAATTTATTAATTAAATATGTATGTATGCTTTATCAGTTTTTCAAGCCATATATATAACCAATTGTTTTTTGGTGTGTGTGGTTGTAACTTGTTAATGTATTTCTTTTGTTCCAGAATAGTTATGTGTTGGGAAAGACACATATCACAATCACGATAGAATATAAAGAATACGAAAATTATTTACCCAATTCATCTTACGATTACGTCCGGTGGCGATGTCAAGCTAGGGATTTCACAATGATATTTCGAATAAATTATTTTTGTGAATTGCTATTTATAAGTGAAGAAATAATTAGCCTTCTATTATAAGGAGGCATATCAACCAATGTGAACATCTTTGCTTGAAGACTTGAAAGACCACAATTCTTATCTTTCTAAAATTCCTACTGTTATTTTCAGAGATAGATCTGTAGCTATTTCCAGCGGGGAAGAGTTAGGAAAAAATATTGTGGGGTGCTCCACTTTTTTTTTTTTTGGGAACCCACAACCACTACCAACGAACGATGTCGTTGGGTAACGCTCACGTTCGTGTGTAATAACACAAACCACACAGAACAGGTAAACCACACTTGGAAAACCAGGTGTGTCGACTCAAACTCATAGAGACGTTTGGTGGGGTTCGAATCTGTGACCTCTCGGCCACAGGAACCCACCTTAACCATTGGTTCGAGAGATTATTGTAAAAATTATATATATTTAACGATGCCTATATGAATTCACAGATTTTTATTTTTTTATTTTGAGGACTTCAAATCGAGTTAGAACATTAAGTTATTTTGTATTTTTTCTCTTGTGCCCTTGTCTCATTAATGGGCTAATGAGTAGTAATACCAAAATGGATTAATTATGGGCATCAAATCGAAACAAAAAATTAAACACGTATTAAATTTATAATAATTATTATCTATGTTTAAATTAAACAAAATACTACACCAATATTTTTTTTGGGACGAAGAACTTTACTGTGGTCTTCTTCTAAGTCGAGCTTGTTATACTTAATTTTTTAAATTTGATTTATCTCTTTTGTGTGATTTATATATTATTACATAGAACATAGTTTTTCGTGTTTATCTCAAATAGCGTTGCGTATGACCGTCATCATATTAAAATGTCACTTTCACTTACATTGTGATTTTTTTAGAAATACACTAATAAATAAATAATTGTTTCATGAAAATAAAAAAGCAAAGGTTAAATATATTCACAAGATTTCATGTAGATACCTTTTTCTATATTGCTAATATCTCCCACAAACCCTTCGATGACTGATCGGCTGCCTTGCTTGAGGAATAGTTTCATGAAAATGGAGACGAACCGGAATAACGTCCGATCTTGTTTTTGGATTGAGTAGAAAGGGGATATACGATCGTTTTCTTCTTCTGTGAATCTATGTGATGGGTAAATCTCCATGAAAAAGGGACAACTTTCGTGTAGTTTATAATTGAATGTAACTGTTAAGATCTTTTCGTGAATAAATCTCAAAAAAATAGCATAAATTCTTTCCTTTCAAAGTAGCTAGTAGCTAAACCGGATTCAATTGAGTTTCTTTCCAAATTAAACTTGATAGTTAAAAATTGGCAAATTCGTGCATAATTACTTATTATATCCTCAAAATTTGACAAATAGGGTGGATCAATAATTAAATTTTCATTTGATTAAAGTTTTCAAAATGATAGCAAATAAAAGTCAATGCAGTAAGGACGAGGTGGGGGCAAAAACTGCAAAGGTTCCGGACACAACAATAATTGATTGAGAAATCAGTAGACCTAAAATAAGATAGAGATTAAATAAAGCGCAATAAAAATAATAACAATTTCCAATTAAAAGTTTGATATGAGTTGTATAAATTTTTGGAAGGGACACAAACAAAAGACAAAAATAACAGGACACAAAAATGATATTCACAAATCACATGTACTGAAAAGTATATGCTAGATCCGTTTCATGCTTAATGCCAGCGAAGCATGCTTTATGAATATTTTATATTTTCTAATTTTATTGTCACATCAATATGAATTCAAAAAATGATTTCTAAACTTTGCACTCCCTTAGTCCCATTTAAAGTATCGTATTGTTTTTTGGTATGGATATTTGAAAGAAATATATAGAGTAATTAAAGTGATAAAAAGTGAGTGTCATTTTAAACCTCAATAAGATATTATCAAATGGAACAAAGTAAAAAAAACCTCAAACATTTTAAATGGAAAAATCAATTTTTTAAATGTCTACCGGGCATGTTAAGGCCATATGATACCGCACATTTCTTGACTTAAGAGGGTTTTGATGTGGCTTATTTTAGAAAAAGATATTTCTCCAATTTCAAGAGCTTAAAAGTTGTTTTAGGGAATTTTGATAAGATATGGTGTATTAAGGATACTTATAAGAGTTTAAATTTTTGGATAAAATGTAAATATGAAAATAAGAAAATATATTAGGGTTATTTTGTAGTTGTGTTGATAACTTATAAGATCATTAAAAATAAGTTGATATTTGAAGCTTTTTTAATAGAGCTTTAGAAGAAATCTTAGAGTTTATTTGAAAACTTATCGATTCTAAAACAACTTGTAATTTGTCAAACAAAAAATTGATATTTTAAATGCTCTTTAAATGTCTATAAGCTCATAAGCTCACATGAAACACACCCTAAATCTTGATTAATTTAATTAGCATGTTAGGTTTGATGTAACTAATGAAAAGAGCTCGGATCTGAAGTCAAAAAAGGGTGGCAAAAGTAGCTGCAAAAATATCAAAGTAATTCTTCCAACTAAATTCATGATTTACTAACAAGAATTTGCAACTGAGCCTAAAATCATTAAGAGACTGTCCTTTTTTCTCCTTGATAATTTCTTCTAATCTCATACTGCTTAAACAGAGCAGCGAAAAATAGTTATTTATGGCAGAGAGATTCACAAAACAAAATGACTTCATATTGAATGATTGAAGCTATAGATCTTAAGAGTGGCTATAGAGTTACCGGATAGTAGAACTATCGGCGTTGCAAACTAAGTAGTTATGAATTTCTCCTCATCATCCAAAAGATAAGAGTTGGTGATTCTTGATTACAAGAATATGAGTAGAATCATCAAAGCACGTCCAATGTAGCGGCTATGAGTTTCTTCTCGTCATCCAAAAGATAAACAGTTGGTGATTCTTGATTATGCAAATATGAGTAGAATCATCAAAGCACGTCCAATGTTGTGGCTGAGTTTCTTCTCGTCATCCAAAAGATAAAGAGTTGGTGATTCTTGATTACGTGAATACGAGTAGAATCATCAAAGCACGTCCAAAGATAAGAGTCGGTGATTCTTGATTACGCAAATATGAGTAGAATCATCAAAGCACGTCCAATCTAACGGCTATGAGTTTCTTCTCGTCGTCCAAAAGATAAAGAGTTGGTGATTCTTGATTACGCGAATATAAGTAGAATCATCAAAACACATCCAATGTAATTGCTATGAGTTTCTTCTAGTCATCCCAAAAAGAAAGTTGGGTTCATATAGTTTTTTTTTTGTCAATTTAATACGAAATTTCACCTAATTTTGACTTAACCTCTCTACTATAAAACGTCAGGAGGCAAAACTTGCATAACACAGAACTTCCATGCTAGAACAGATGTGAAAATAGTATCACAAAGTAATGGATATTTGCACAATCTCGCGACAAAAATGGTGAAAACAAACTCTACTGGTATATATAAATAAACCTATGGCAAATGCCGTTGGGTAGTGTATTACAGACGATGAGCAAAACCGCATAGATACATGCTCAAGTAACAACTGAAAACTGAATGATTCCACCTAATTACCAAGGAAAACCAAAGCTATAAAAACAGAAAGAGGCGAAGCAAAGGAATCGAGAACTTGAAATTGATGGAGATAGATGCAAAGAGAAACGAAGCAGGTTTTGAGATCTTTTTGAAACTTTCGATGTTTCTTCCAATCTACTGCTGCTTGCATTCTGGAGGGCGTTCACTTGGTTGACCTTCCCCAGCTTGAGCTCTGCCGCCCTTCTGTTAATAGAGAAACATCCAATTGCTTGGTAAGTCGTATCAAATTTACAAAAAAAAAACCCCACAAAAAAGTCAGAACAATAACCATACCTTATGTGCAGAAGGCTGACAGGTTTCCAGTGAAATTGTGCACCAGAAGGAAAAAGATGAGCATAGAAGCTAAAATTCTGAAATCAAAACTTAGATTTTAAACTTTAAGTTGTTCACCTTCTTCCTGCTCTTGACTTCCAGTTTTCCATCATCTTCATCATCCTCATCCTCATCTTCATCATCATCTTCATCATCATCTTCATCATCATCCTCATCTTCATCTGATATTATCAATTCATCGCCTTCAGCAGCCTCCCCAGTAAACCACGAAACAGCATGAGGGATAATTTTATCACGAATCGTGGAGCTGCAGTGCGTAAAGTATTGGTAAAATGTTCATCTCCATATATACAGCGAAAAAAGAAATTGCCAACTAGTAAATGACAAAGCATGTGCTATTAATGATTCATGGCAGAGGGAAAATTGATGAGATCCCATAAAGGCAAATTTATACATAGGACAGAAACTTACCCAATGTCATAGTCTTGCTCCATCAGATTTTGGAGTTCTTGAGCCTATTGGGATATATCACAAATAATAACAGGAAACATGAGCATGATATGAAGATATTTTAGAGCTTCAGGATCTGATGATAAACCATACAGGCAATGACCATACGTACCTGATCGTCATCAAGATCATCTTCATCGTCTGGTACCTCTGGTGGATTAAAGAAGTTGAAAAAACTTTCGCACTTTTCAGTCTTAATTATTGGCTTAGCATTTTAGCCCCCTTTCTTCGGTTTTTTCTTTAAAACCTTTTGAGTCAAGCATTTGCCAGGATGCCATTCAATCTCTGTCCTGCAAGAATCCAATATAACAAGTATAAACAAACTAAAAAACTCTGCAAATAAAATGTGTAAAAGAAACTAAAAAGGGTTCCCAAGGTCAATAAACAAATTACCCAATTGCCTTCTCTAGTATGGGCTCGTCCTCATCAATCATATGATATGTTTTCGTAAGAACAGAATTCTTGAAAAAGGGATTGGTATCAAAGAAGAACTCGAGCTTAAAGCCTTTGGGATCATCAAGCCTAGTCCACTTAATATCCTTAAGATATTTTAAAGCCTCTTCATCACGTTCTGAGATCTGAACAAGGATGTGGATTAGAGCTCAAGTGAAGGTAAATTACCAGACAGATTAATAAGTGTGCACAAATACCAACCTCCTCAGCCAATATCTCATTAGTCTTCATTGCTGTCAGCCAGAAGTCAGGGACACCTTTAACTGAGATGAAGTTTCTACTATTAGCTAAGTCAGTCACGGAAAACCAACAGCGGAAAGAAACTAAGGCAGTGCCTGAAGAATAACACAGCACAATCCAAACCCTGGACTGACTCAGGAAACAGGAGGAGAACAAAACCTTGATTTACCTTCAGTACTTTCAGCAGTCACTCCTTCAACTTCCGCAACACCATTCACAATTTCAAATCGCTGTAGTATGTTTGGAAAGAGATTAATACGAGACTGATCACAAAAGAAGCTAAGCAAATGCAAAATTATTTGTGATGCACTTACTTTCGTATAAAAAGGTTCGTAAAGTATCTGGTATTTAGCTTCAAGTGCTGTTCTCTCCTCAATAAACTTCACCTCTAGCTCATCATGTTGGCTCTGCAATTACGGAAACATGTTAGACTAACAACATAATCAGCAGTACAATGTCTGGTACAACGAAAACGAGAATACAAGGTTACCAGTTACCACAACTTACTGGCATAACAAGCTACTACAAAAACATTAAACTTGATCCACCACTAACAACCAATGAATAATTTTAAACTTCCATCTACGGTTAACACTTCAGACAGCACAAAATATCCAATAAAGTAAATAAAAATACATTTTTTTAGCAGAACCTACAAGCAGGCCAGAAACTACTAACATAATATAAACACATACACACACGCGCGTATCATAGAATCACGGAAAAACCTGAATATTCTTCAGCTCCTCGACGCGCTTCCGCACCCTAGGCGGCAGTGACTCCATCACGTCCACGTGCTGCTCGGCCAAATCATGCAGCTTATTCTACAAAGCGAAGTCAAAAGGCTTCAATCGCGCCGTACTGTTTAAAACAAAGTAGAAATAAAAAGGAAATGAGAAAATCGCAAACCTTGAGGGCATTTACTAAACCCGCACGATCCTCTGCGCTCAAAGCTGCAGAATTATTCAAAATACAAAAGATTAGTCACAAATTCGCACAAGCTCCACACACAGAATCAACAAGGAGTTAAGTAGGGTGTATAAAAGAGTGAAGCACCGGCGGCGGCGGCGGGGAGAGAGGAGTCCAACTCGGACGTATCGAAGCTGTCTTTGTGGGGATTACTCATGATGCTGGGTTGAAGAGAGAAGACAAAAATAGAAAACGAAAACCTAAGAGAGATAAAAGGGGGAAATTGAAGTTTTAAGGAGGAAAAGGTGCTGTGATTGGACCGCGGAGGATAGCTGGAAATTTATTTTCGTCGGAAATAATTATATTAATATAATGGCGTGGGTTTTATGTTTGCTCATTTAATATAAAAGGTTCTTATTTCCGGAGATAGTTAAATATAGATATATTAGTGAAAGTTTTTTTTTAAGAATTAATGAAAGTTTTGTTAGTGTTTGTTTAATGAGTAAAATGAATTATCATATGGCAATTATTAATAAATTATTTAAAAGAGTCTTTTTCGCGTTAAATATTAATTTGTGGCGTTGACAAATCAATGACGTGAACAAATACTAACTTATCTTGTTGACAACTTATTTTAGCTTAATACTTAATACTTGAAGTTTAGTACTTGGAACACGTCAATTCGACTTGAACAGTATAATAGTATTATACCGTCTCATTATTATTGGTTCATTTTTTTTTAGGTTTGTCCCGTTATTTTTGATTCGTTCCAAAAAAGAAAATAATTTTACTAAAAAGATAAAAATATCTTAAATTTGTATATGTGTTCATTGGTTAACTTTCTGACGCTGGTCTTTAAATTTTGTATAAATTGACAAAAAATGAAACTTTTTTTAATCTACGTATAAAAGAAATATACCAACAATACCGGGACGAAGGAAGTATATTATTATTAGTACTAACAAATATATTTATAGTTATTAATGTATAAAGATTCTAGAACAATATTTCATTAAAAAAAAAAGTGGGTCCCCTTACCGTTTGGAATAGAAATTTTTAACTCGCAACTCTAATTAAAAACTTCAAAAATATTTGTAGGAGAGAGATCGGCCCACTAAAAAGCCCAAAAGAGATAGAATTTAGATTCGTGACAAAGATCGGCCCAGTACGAAGCCCAAACAAAAAATCAACTTTGCTTAATATTCAAAGGTGAAAAAAAACGGAAAATAAAAAATATTCCGTGTAAAATCAGGACGGGAAAAATTGAATTCCGTGGAAAGAAGAAAAAGGAGCAGCTAGGGTTTCGACAACCCCAATATTTTATATTTCAAAATTATACCGCAGCTGGGAGCTATCCTCCATATCCATCGTCACCAACTTCAACGATTAGTGAATTTCTAGCTAGCTATCGAGTTAGGTAATTTGTTCAGGTCTTTGTTAGGGTTCCCCTGAAAAAAAGGGGCAACTGTAAAAAGGGGTGAAGCAATTTTGGAAGAAAAATATTCTCTATTTGTTTGCAGGTCTTTTTAAATTTTTCTCCTTTTGTATAGGTAGGAAATAGAACAGAATGGATTATGGTGTGCCCGACCAAAACGTCGCCGTTTACGGCGAAGATGAACCGCAGTATGAAGGGCATTACGACGCAGAAGAGGGGAACTACAGTTCAATTGATAACATAGATGATAGTGCAGGAATAAAGCATGATTCTTCTTCGTCTGCAGGGTTAGTTTGTGTTAGCTTAGTCTTGTGTCCGTTAGGTCTCAAAAACATGTTAGAAATTGAAAATGCTTTGATTAGTTTGGTATTGTTGTTGTATTATGAGCGGTGAGATCGAGGGTTTGGGTTCGATCCCCATGAAAAATAAAGAGGATGTGAAGAAATTGTAGTAACTGTTGGTTTTTTTGTTGTGATAGAAAACTTTTCGTCGGCGGCATTGCTTGGGAGACTTCTGAAGGTAATATTACGAATCTGCTTTTCTCCATTTTGGTTTCTTGTTTAAAGATTTCACATTTCATGGTTATATAGAGAGAGAGAGTTAATGAATTCTTGTTTATATATGCGCATCTCATTCTCCGCATTTTGTGATTATCCTGATTTGTGCCCTTATGGAAAATCTGCCTGTGAATGCTGTTTATAGTAGATTTATAGTAAAGTGCCCAATTAAGAGTAGAAAACTTGCAAAAAGATCGGAAGTTGCAACTTCAGTAGATTTATAGTACAGTACTTAGCTGAGAGTAATTTTTTTAAATGATTAATTTAATAGTATGATAATTATGATATGCTTACTCATTCTGAGTTTTTAAAACTCTTGTAGCTGTTTTCGCATCATAACACCACAACTTTTTCATTCTGACTTTTGTTGAAGATGATAAAAGTTTGCCTTGTTGAGTTGTTGTCTAAATTTGATACATAGGTTCACATTCAATGCTTATGTGCTGTTCTGAAGTTGTCGGTAACTGTCTTCATATCTCATGGTTATGTGCATATTTATAATATTATGTGTACTTTCAGAGATCATAAGGTTTTTGATCCCATTAGTGTCATGTTTTAAATGGCTGCTACATATTCTGAATGGCTGCTACATTGGATGGATTTGAAATTCAGTAGTTAGTGAATTTTTGAAGAAACAGCTTGAAATGAATAATAATGGATACTGTAATTTGAAATTTGTCAAACAATGTCAATGAATATGTATTAAATTCTTCCGCTTAATGCGGCCAAGGGTTATTTAAAATCATTTTCAATTTTTAAAAGATAAAATGTGAGTCCATGGCAGCTTGATAATGCTAAAATGCAATAAATATATTTTGTTTAAGTGCAATGCAAGTAGGCTATCTACTCGTATGTGTATTTGTATATTGTTAAATACTATGTCCACTATTACACTAGTGGTTCCACTATTCTGCTAATTATTAGAAATAAATGAATAATAGCATCAATTCAAAGTTCAGTAATGGCACTTAGTGGTGACTTATTAGTTGTACGGATACAGCATATACTATTATGAGACTCAAATTATCCCCATCACATCTGCTGAGGGCATTATGTTCATGTTATGTATGATTGGACCTGTTTGCCTGGTGCTATTAGATTTGATTAATGTGATCCGCCTAACGTCTAGAGTAGCACTCCAGAAGATTATTTATGCTTATATTTTTTGGGCACTATCTTTTGCAGCTTCCTTCAACAGGTACTTTAGCAAGTATGGGGAAATCACAGATTCTGTGATAATGTTAGACAAAATCTCAGGAAGACCTCGTGGTTTTGGATTTGTAACTTTTGCCGATCCAGAAGTTGCTGACAAGGTTTTACAGGAAGAACATATCATTGATGGTAGAGCGGTAAGAATTCCTTAATAATCTAACTGAGAGCATCTATATTTTTGTCGCATGTCATTCTTTTTTATTGGAAACAGTCACCGTGTGGCCTTACTTTTGCACATATCAAACAGGTTGAAGTAAAGAGAACAGTCCCTAGAGAGGATATGCAAGGTAGAGGAGGAGTGTCAAAGACAAGGAAAATATTTGTCGGTGGCCTTCCATTGTCATTAATTGAAGGTAATTCTCGTGTGACATAATTTGTTCTTATTATTTCTAGAGACTATCGAACTTCTTGTTGACCAAATATGTGATAATATCATATTGTAGATGATTTGAGGGATTATTTCTCTTCCTATGGTAACATCGTGGAGCACCAAATTATGTTGGACCACAAAACTAATCGGTCAAGGGGCTTTGGATTTGTAACCTTTGAAAGTGAAGACTCTGTTGAAAAAATATTCTCTGATGGTCGTATGCATGAACTTGGTGGAAAGCAAGTGAGTCTATGATCTCCTGTATTTTTTTCACTTTAAGGTCTGGCGAGGTCACTTGTTATCTTATGTTAAAATTACAGGTCGAGATAAAGAAGGCCGAGCCAAAGAGATCAGGGTTTGATAATTCAAATGAAGGTCGGTTTCGTCGTGGAAGTAGCATTTCAAGATCTTCCGGCAATTTTGCTGGTGGTTCAGAAGGTTTTGGTGGTGGCTATGGTGGAAAAATGGGAAGAGGAGGTTATGGTGGTTATGGCAGCTATGGTGGCTACGGTGGTTATGGAAACTTCTCCGGAAATTATGCTGGTGGGGCTTCAGGATTTTATGCAGCAGCAGCAGCAGGGTATGGTGGATACGGCTATGGTTACGGATTCGGTGGGCCAATGTACGGTGGTGGTGCATATGCAAGCAGTGGATTTGGGGCTCCCGTTGGTTATGGTGGAGCTTCTGGATACAGTGTAGGTAAAGGCTATGGTGGTGGCCCGGCTGGTGGATATGATGGCAGTAAGGGCTTTGGAGGTAGCAGCAGCGGCGCCAGTGGAGGGTATGGCCCCGTAAAAGGCTATGGAGGTGGTGCTGGTGGCGGCAGTGAGGGTACAGGTGGAGGGGGGGCGAGTGCTGGCGGATACGGAGGCGGCAAAGGATACGGCAACAGCACAAGCGGCCGGTTCCATCCGTACCGAAAATGAGCCGTGCTGAAGTTCTAGAGGTAGATGTTCCGATTTTTCCAAGTGTAGGACTGATCTGCTAAGAAAAGTTGCTTCTTTTTTTATTTTAATTTTCTTTTTCTTTTTTCGATTTCAGTGGGTAGTGTTTTTCTTTATACTTTGTTATGGGTTGTAATAGCATAGATTTGGTATTTTCTAGAGGTTGTAATAGCATAGATTCAATGGAGTCTTAGAAGGTTAAAGAGGGATTGAGGAAGAAGAAACAGTAGAGAGAGATAGTAGAGAGAGAAATAGAATTGAGTTAATATTCTTCTTTTTTTCATTTCCCGTCTACAGCACTTGATATAGTATCAGACATCCAAATTACAAAATAATATAAAACTAACTAATAACTACTTGTAATTATAAAATATACCCACATACACATGGATATTGGTAAGGCCCAAATTAAAAATCTCAATCTCATATAAGGCCCAAATTGTGTTCATGACAATACTCCCCTCCAATTGAGATCCTTGTCCCCAAGGATCAAGCTTTGGAAGCTTCACTTTGAGATTTGTAGCCAATTTTTTTACCGAAGTGGACTGAAGCTCTACGATTCTCACAACAAACATTTGATATGCTCCATTACGTGAGAAGTAGTGAAGGCACCCATCTTTTATATCTTCAATGATGCCCATAGGGGTTCCAACTACAACATCAATTCTTCGAAGAAGAGCATACTCGTGTGATGCATATGATATCCATCCATAGATGCAAGCTATTTTCAAATATGCATCAAACTCCTTCAATTCTTTTTCCACTAAGCTCCACTTGATCCAACAACAGCAAATTTCAGATGCCAAGATCTCAACCAAATTAACCAATAGTTCAACTTATCATTTGCTACATCATAAGCATTTTTCGGTTTCACATCCTTCATTTTTGTACAAATCATCCTCTGATATATAAATGGCTCAGTCTAAACTTCATACTTTACCCGAACAAGAACAGCAGTGACAGTTTTCCAAGGTAAAATTAATGTTGCTTCCCCGTCTCTCCCTGACCACCTCAGTGCCATAAGAGCTGCATCAGGTGGATTATGTCTCTCTAACAGTGCCTGTTCAAACTGAGGACCGATATAGGAGCCTGCAATTTTAGGGATGACACAAAATGCTTCCTGTAAAACTTCAATAGTATGGTTAACCAAAGGATAGAAGACAAAAGACTCCAGCAAAGAGCGCCCAGTTATATACAATATGACAACAAAATCATCCATAATGACCCTCTGCTGATCAAAAAGAAAATATAAGAAGATAACGCTTGGCCACCATCGAATTAGAATTTACTTGTAACAGGAGTAAGTCGACAGCAGCTTGCATACTTCCACAAGGATATCGTCCTGTTAATTCCTGTAACTTGAATAGAAAAAATGTCATTGTTTTTCCTATACCAGTCTTTGCACAAGTCATTTTCCCTTGGCTGACAAATGCTAGCACCAGAACAACTTTTTGAATGCAAAAAGACTTAATCATCACACACTCCAAGGGTGTGTCAATGAGCCATTGAAGCCAGCGTAATATGGAAAATGTGAGTTCAACCTCAGAGAATTTGAGAGTTGTAGCATGCAGTTTACAGTAACAAATCATTTGCTTTACTCCAAGAGTGGAACCAGTAATCATGTTCTTGAAGAAGTCATGATATCCAGAAGCATCAATGACAATATAGTACTTGGTAGTCTCAAACTTCCATAGAGCCATTTCAATGAAGTTACCTCGTTCGCACTCAGCTTTGAGATTGTCAAGAACCCATGTATACTTGAACGACCTTTGGTTCATATCAACAGCTTCGTTCCCAAACCTTTCAATGACACTAATGTCAATATCACCAAACTTGTTGGTAGTCAATTTGTCAGAGTCGACAATGCTGACGTGAATCTTCTCCTTCACCCTAACCAAATATATTTCATCGACTAGAAAAAGGTAGTCTAGGTGGAATATTTGGTATAGAACATGGCCAGAAATAAGGTGCCACTGTCCCACTATTATGAGAACTTGTATCTTCACTCCTGCTCCATAGTTTGACCTGATCGGGATGCAAGATTTTAACCACTCACCATTCTTATATTCAGAAATCAGCACATACTCAAAGCCGGGGACGATATCCATTAAATGCCTCTCGTAAATGCAACCCAATCTTGACTTTCCACCAACCTCATTCTTCTTGATTAAGTTTGTAGCTAAAGTCTTCTTTCGGAAATCCTGAATTGGTGGCCAACCAATTATTTGTGCCTTAGAAACAGGGACAGTATTGGCAACATCCTTCTTCCACACAATAGAAATTTCCTTCTTCATAGAGCTCCCATTAACAAACAATTTTGAATAGTTGCTACTGTTGAGGCCAGTACCAGTATTTCTTTCTACATCAATATTTAAACCTTCATTAATAGATAAACCCCATTTTCCAACATTAATCACGAAGCCAGAATAACCTCCCTCTCACAAACACAATTTTCAAAGATTATGAGAAATCTCACACTTAGTCTCATCCTTCAAAATTTTACCTGAAAGTGTAACCCCGATACCTTCCTTTCTCTCCAAAGCTTCCGAACCTGGCAATCCTTCCCCTATGGCCAGAGGCTCTGGTATGCCCATATGATCATGCTTTTGAGTTAGAGGATTCGAGGCTTTCTCAAATCCTATTTGCTCAAATTGCAACCTATTTTCTGAAGATTGTTGTGATTTGGTTTGACTATCTTCATTTACATGTTCTTCATTTACCTTCCCTTGGGCAGGTTCTTCAAGGCTCAGATCTTTCTCAAAATGGGTCTTCCTTCATTCACCCACCTCTTGGCAGGCTCTCCAAGGCTCGGATCTTCCCTCACAATGGTTTCACGTTGCTGATTTTCTGTAATTGCAGCTGGATGGAGACTAGTGTATTAGTTAGGCTATCAAACTTCCATTGATAACACCCAACTGATCTTGCATTTATTTTCCATACTCCCGATTTGTGCTTGAAATTTTAATTCAAATGCCTTCCTTTTCATGGATTCAAAATGTATGAATTGATCCAATCTCCTGTCCACCTTTAGCAGATCTTCAAATCAGTTTCTTCCGCCATAACCGAGGATCGCTTGCTCTGATACCAATTGTTATGAACCCACTTCTATAGCTATATTTGGTATTTTCTAGAGGTTGTAATAGCATAGATTCAATGGAGTCTTAGAAGGTTAAAGAGGATTGAGGAAGAAGAAACAGTAGAGAGATAGTAGAGAGAAATAGAATTGAGTTAATATTCTTCTTTTTCATTTCCGTCTACAGCACTTGATATAGTATCAGACATCAAATTACAAAATAATATAAAACTAACTAATAACTACTTGTAATTATAAAATATACCCACATACACATGGATATTGGTAAGGCCCAAATTAAAAATCTCAATCTCATATAAGGCCCAAATTGTGTTCATGACATACTTAAACCATGGTGCCACTCGGTGGTTGTAATTCTGATCCTCGGATAAATAATTAATTTGCACCTTGTAAAGCTTGTCTTATTTACAGGATTATTGTTCTCATTTATTTCGTTAGTGGTAGTTGTGTTACTTTTGGAAGCTTATTTTGGGATCATGTCAATTTCTTTAAATAATTTTACTTGTTACTGTAAGCTCTAGTATGTCTTGATTATCAGGAAATGTATTTTGGTATTTTAAATTGTTTCATCCTGCTTTATTGTGGTCAAGCTATGCAATAACCAATAGAGTTTAAAATGGGAAAGAAATCATATCCTAATTTCTTTTACAAAATTACCAATATCTTCACGGGTTTAGTTTAATTGGTTAAGAGTTAACATATTTTAAATAATGATCAAATATAAATATATAAGTTCTAACAATTACAATGTGAAAGTTTCATATGAGATTTCCGAAACAGAGATTCTTCTTTTGAAGCAATAGAAACAACATGACAGTTTGTGCATACCATAATTAAGAGCCAAAAGATGGAGACATACCTATACGATTAGTATATAGTCTAAACAACCTAACACTTTGTGCAATTAAGATTCAGACCATAATTAAGAGGACATACCCTATACTATTAGCACCTCTTTGATAGGCTTGTTTCAACTGGTTTGGTTTTGACTTTTGAGTAAGCCCAAAAAATGTACATTTGGTAGGTATGTTATTTAATTTGAAGGCTCATTCCTAATTCAAAACCCGTTACCAAAATCCTTGTTTCGATTAGTTTTGTGACCAGCTCGTAAGGTGAGTTTAAGCTAGTTTACATTTGAAAATTGGTCAAACTTTCATTCAATTTTACATTATTGCCACTTTCTTCTTTATTGGGTTTTCAAATGGATTTTCCCATTTTTCATAAACGAAGCTGCTCCTTGACGAAGATAGCACCTGAAGAAAAGAACCAGAGAGAGGGAAGAGAGAGAGAGTGCTGAGAAGGTGAGAGGAAGAAGAGAGAGGCGAGAGAGAGAGAGAGTGTCGAGAATGTGAGAGATGTATCTGGATTTCCAAAATAAGCTACCAAATAAAAGACCCAAGGATCCATAACCTAATCCAACTAACGTGTCTTGATTAAAATTAAACATAATATGATACAACCTACATTAGCTACCAAAGAGGGGCGTAGTATATCATTCTAAATTTCTTAAACTTCCCTAGAAAGATAATTGTAGCATTTAATTATGATCAAAGTGCATATTGATTGATGATTATACAAATCTCTCTTGCAAACATCATGGAAAAGGACAGCGAATGGACATTCGCCACGAGGTGTGCTGTACAACCATCTCTGATGATCTCACGCGCCATAATGGGCGGTCGCATTCACCCACCAGTCAAAAAGTGTTCGTCATTATATATTTCGGGCGGTGGGACCCAGTGCCCGCACCGTCAAATTGAAACAAAGATTTCTTAATTAGATATAAATGGAATAACTGCAGATACAAAATAAAATGAATTTAGACAAGTAATTAGGCAATGGTTGGTTGGATTGGGGATATGATGATTGAGAAAAGAAAAGAAAAAAATCGATTTTTTCTTACAGCAAAATATATTTTGTTATTTTGGCAGTTACAAGTTGTAGTGGGTTTAGAATTT
The DNA here is from genome assembly GCA_036937905.1 of Salvia rosmarinus. NCBI lineage: Eukaryota > Viridiplantae > Streptophyta > Magnoliopsida > Lamiales > Lamiaceae > Salvia > Salvia rosmarinus. Next base: position 893,360 of record CM072822.1, read on the forward strand.
TAATTTGTTAGGGGTATTTCACTTTTAATGTTGTATATAATAAGCTATTTCTAGATTAATACTAATAATTTTTTTTTTTAATGAAAGAAATTTGTTTTTATTAATTATTTAATCGTGATTGCCATTTATTAATAATTTTATTGTATTAATTTAACTTTAATGATTACCGTGCAGATAAGATTGAAATATAGTTTCAATCTATTCAAAGTTTTTCTTAGTTCATGAGAACTCATAGCCACCATCTTAAATATTATTGGATAAACCTAATAAGGTCCTATACAATACCCCGTAAACCTTATATGACGGATAAATTATATTTTAAAAAATAAATGTAAATGACTCAAACTTATAAAGACATTAGTGAAATTTGATTTTATAATTTTTAGTAAAAAAAACTCACTCTTTGATAATATATATGTTGATAAAAAAATAATAAATGTGTACGAAAATGAATTTATGTGAGTTGTTTCTTCTTAAGATGATAAGGGCTTGTTCAAGTCTTTTTCTTTTTTTTTTTTTAGTAATAAAAAAAAAGAACATGTTAATTTGGCCGGGGTTAGACATGTTTCCAACTTATATTTTGTTATGCTATTAGGAAAATACGATACAATTTCGCATTACGTAATGCTTTAAAGTTTTTTTTTCCACTATTATAGAGTTGTTATTGTAAAAATCATCATTAACGTATACGAACTCCCAAAATCGTATAAATTCGTCGTGAAAGCGTCTGAATTTACCGTGTAAGTGTATGAAATCAAAAAATAAAACTTGTCCCTCATAAGATTCGAATCCAGGTATTTGAATTCATCAAGTAAAGTGATAAATCCACTTTATATCTTCACGAATCAATGACTGTCATAATTTATATTTTAAGATTTATTGGTATTTGATCTCATTCGTAGAATACATACATGTATATATATATATATATATATATATATATAGGGTTGGTTATAGGGAACTATCTCTTAAATAAGAACTAATAACCAATAATCACCGTTAGATTGAATAAGATCGGACGATTTGTGATTATTTAATGAAAAAAATAGTTAAATCCCTAAATTTTCGCTATTTTAATATTCCATATTCAATTATTCGTTGTTCGTGTAATTCATGTTTTTGTGCATGTAATCGTAGTTCTTGTGCACGCTATCATATTCCAATTAATTGTTATGTTCATGAAATTCACGTTGTTATGCATGTAATCATAATGATTGTGCATAGGATAATAGTTACGTAAATTCATTGAAATAGTTAATATATTTTACCAACTAAACGTGATACACACGATCTTGAATCTATTACATCCATATATACGAGGCCAAATGTGATAGGAATTAGGAGCTTTACATAAAACTATAATATGCCTAAACCAAACGTACACAAGTTATATATCAAGTAGTTCTTTGTAGTAGTTTGTGAGTTCATATTGATGTGTAACGATTTATACTCTATTTCCCTTTCCTCTTATCTATTTACTTCCACTAATAGTACTTTCATGTCATATAGAAATTGGAAAGATGTGATACTTAATGGAAAGTTGTAATATACCAAAAAAAGAGAGAGTAATTAATATTGCATTGAATCTCAAAGGCTCCATGGTAAATGTGCCCACATAAATGATTTTGCCCACTAGAATATATTATTTCAACGTCTCATTTATTGTTGAGTACGAAATAAGTCGTACCCTAATATAATTTTCCAGCTTTTTTAAAAATCATTAATTTTCCAAGCACAAACTAGGGAGAAATTAAATCGAACCAAATTATTCAATAATTTTTAAAAAATTGTCTCTAAAATATTTCTTCTAGCTGAATTACATAGAATTAATAATTCAACTTCAAAACATGCGTACTCTAATTGGACTCGGTGCAATCCATTTTCATTAGGAAAACAAAGTAATCTTAATGTTGACAATGTTTGACAAAAACATGGGTGAGCTCCAGCCTCCGTAAGATGTTGTTTTTTTTGTTAAAATAATTATATATTAATTATAGTAAGTAAGAATAATTAGATTTTGTTAATTTATAATTAAATAATTAATTTTTAATTTAAATTTAGAATTTATTAATTCATAGATGGTTTATTAATTCATAATTGAGGTTTAAAATTCATATTTAGGGTTTATTAATTCAAAGTTAGGGTTTATTAATTCAAATTAGAGTTTATTATTCAAAATCAGGTTATTATTTCTAATTAGGGTTAATTAATTCAAAACTAGGTTTATTATAAAATTATGGTTTATTAAAAATAGGGTTTATTGATTCAAAATTAGGGTTTATTAATCCGAATTATGATTTATTAACTCAAAATTAAATTTATTATTCAAAAGGTTTATTAATTCATAATTAAAATTTATTAATTCAAAATTAAGATATATTAATTCAAAATTATTTATTTAATTAATATTAATTTTAATTAATTAATATTAATTAATAATTAACACTCACTTAATGTTGACAATATCGTATTATATACTCCCTCCATTTTTAATAATTGTCACATGACATTATAATACACACAATATAGATATTCTAATTTTATTTATTATATCCCTAGTTATTGGATAGAAAACTGAAAAAGGGAATTTGTAATGATTAGAAGGATAATTTTGAGAGTTTTGTACAATTTTACTATAGAACTAGAAATAGAACATTTATTGAGGGATAAATTCATTTAAGAATTGGATACTTATTAGGAAACTGATGGGATGTGCTCAATTTCAACTTATATGGAGCTTTTCTTGCAATTTTATTTGTATTTGTAAAATGAATGATGAATTTATTACATACATAAGAAAAAAAATAAGAAAATATAGAACCAAAAATAGCTGAGCAAAACTCTTGTGAAATTCACTTCACCTAAGGATGCATCTGAATAACATTCAATTAAAAAAATTCTAATTGAATATGAACTTTACATTTTTAATAAAATATGATCTCATTTACTAATTGAAAAAAAACAAACAATTTGATAGGGGTGCTTAAACGGGTATCGGTTTTCGGTTAATCGAGAACCGAAACCGAAAAAATCGGTTTAGGTTAACCGATAACCGATTTTTTGGGTTTCGGTTCGGTTATCGGTTACCCACTACAAGTTAATTTCGATTATCGGGTATAACCGATTAACCGACAGTTATATCCGATTAACCGAAAAATAATTAATATATATATTTATTTATTTATTTATTAAGTAAAAATTATTTAATTTAATATTATAATTTCTAAAATATTTGAAATAATCTCAGTTAATTTCGGTTAATTTTCGAATTTTGTATATATATATATTTTTTTAAATAAATTTTTTGGTTAACCGTAACTTAACCGACTAACCGAATCGATTAAATCGTTTAACCGATTAACCGATTGATATCGGTTTCGATTAGCTAGTTTCGTTGATTTCGATTTCGATTAACCGAAACCGAACCGAATCTCACCCCTACAATTTGGTACCGTAGATAATAAAATATTGGTTAATTAATGAAATTAATTATTGAAAACTATTTTAGTACAATCGAATTCAAAGCCGGCAAAAGATAAAACCACCACTAGTTAATCCCAACTACTTGCTCGAGCGATTGCTACCACGCGCCAATGGCAGCCCTCCGTATCCTCTCTAGAAACCCAGAAAAAGGCTAAATTACCACCGTTTGAATCGCTCGCTCTCTCTCTCCTCTTACCTCATTATAGCCTCTTTCTCTCTCGCTCCCTCTCTTTCTACAGTAGCTTTGAATACCAAATCCCCCTTCCCTAATCTACCCCCCTTTCCATCATTCCAGTCAGATTCCACTTCATTTTTTCTTTTAGCCCTCATATTTCACTCTGAAAATGACAAGTCCTGCGCTGAAGAACAACTTCCTCCCTCCCGGCCTCGTTTCCAATCTTCAAGCAGCTCTCGCAAATCGCAAGCCGGGTGAAGACGATGCCGTTTCGTCCAAGGCGGACGACGATTCGGCCCGGCCCTCGTCCTTCGAGGGCGAGCCCGGTGACGATAACTCGTCAAAACCCGTAATTTTTATTACCAATAGCGACGGGATTGAATCTCCCGGGCTATCTTGTCTCGTCGATGCTCTCGTTGGGTTGGGCGCTTACAATGTCAATGTCATTGCCCTCAATCGTAATTATCCTTTCTATCTTACTATAATGACGATTTTGCACCGTATTGTAGATGCATTTATTGTTTCAGTGCGCCGTCAGTGCTCTTTTTTCTATAGATCTTCTATAGCTTTCATGTGGCTCTTGGAGATGATATGTGGATAGTTTTGCTTTGTGAATGATTTAGGAAGTGTATTTTGTTGTTTTGAATCTTGTGATTCGATTAACTGTATTTTTCGTTTTCCATTATTATATGAGGGTGGAATGCTAAATGGTTTTGTTTGATCTTGCTGCGGCGAGTTGGGGCCCAAAAAAATTAACCTTTTCTTATTATGTTGGAGTTTTGCTGATTTTCTAGAGCTGTGATAGGGATAAATCGACATCAGGGCATTCAGTGTCGCTTAAGGAGACTGTTGAGGTGGCCTCAGTTGAGGTTAAGGGAGCCACTGCTTTTGAAATTTCTGGTACGATATCGATTTGTTTGAATGTAACGGAGTTTTTATTCGATGGAATTGTGTGATATTGAAGCAAACGTTGTGCTATGTTGCGACTTTCAGGAACTCCGGTGGATTGTGTGTCGCTAGCATTATCCGGCGCGCTGTTTTCATGGACAAAGCCACTTTTGGTATGTTTTATCTATCCCATCTTAAGGAAGTCATATCTGTTATTTTAGGTGTTGCGTGGCTCTTCAAAGATGTCATCTTGTTTCTTTCACTTGTTGGTACATGTAGGTAATAAGTGGTATCAACAAGGGTTCTAGCTGCGGACACCACATGTAAGTTGCTGCCTTTATCATCTTTTGTGTTCCATTGATTTTTGGAAGAATCATACTATAAGGGCAATCTCGTAATGTAGGTTTTATTCGAGTGTTGTTGCTGGAGCTAGAGAAGCATTGGTTTACGGTGTGCCATCCATATCCATATCGCTTAACTGGTTCGTTCTTGTCCTTGAAAATACTTTGGCAATGTTACTTTCCAATTGCGTGTGGATTGGCTTAGATAGCAAAACTATGCAGGCAGAACGATGAAAGTAATGAAACTGACTTCAAGGATGCTGCGACTGTGTGCTTGCCAATAATAAAGGCAGCCCTAAGAGATATAGAGAAGGGGGCTTTCCCAAAAGGTTTCTCATTGAACTTGGAAGTTCCGACGTCACCCTTGGCTAACAAGGTTTGATATTAGTATCTTACTCATCCCGGTAAAGTTTCAATTTTTTGAATGTGTATCATACATGGTACGAAAATATTTAATTTCTTGGTAATCAGTAGATAGAAAGAACTAATAAAAGACTGCCTCCCTTTTTTACTTTTTAATGCTTCATATTTATATGTTTGAACGAATTCCCTTTCTCGTGTAGCCTCAAAATTTTCATGAGGCCTTCATATCCCTGAATGTCATGTGTCCTGTGGATGTACTGTTTGAAATTTTTACAAGGTTTATTATTGTAATACATGCACTTGTTTTTCTAATTTCATTTTATAGGTGACAAGAACTAGGACTGTGTATGCAATAGGGCGAATTATTAAGAGGCTTGATCTTGCTGAAATTATGCTAGATAGATGTGTGAAGGCTTGAAGCCCCACGACTTGGATGACTGTAGTGTTTTAGAGTTTGTAAATGTTTGTAAATGTGCCCCCATTGAAGCACAATGCATAAATGTGGAACTAATTTACACTATCCTTTTGCTGCTCTAAACCGTTTGAGGTTATAAGGTATCCCAGCCTATTCCAAAAACCCTGGACCAAAAAAGTTGTTAATTCCAAGTTTCGCATTATGGGTTTAAGAAAATAATTGATCCTTTGCAGCTCATGTGAATAACAGTGCAGTATGATATCGGTGGTTCTCGACTACTGATTTTGCTTTACATTACTTTGTGTTGACTATGCTCTGTTTTATAGTGACATCTGATTTAATCTTTTGTTTGGGTACAAAACATATACATCTTTTCAATATATTTTAACAGGGTATTAAAGTTACCAAGAGAAGCCACTGGAGGTCAACTCTTAACTGGCAAGCCATTTCAAGCACCCGGGCCCAGGCTGCTGCACGTTTCACTGGTGCTCAGCCAGCCATCGGATTGAATATCGCCCAACTCAGCCGTGATGCATCTGCTGCTGTGGGTAGTCTTTAAATATTCAATATGTTGTTTATGTGTCACTAGTGCCCGATCTGATAGTTACTATCCTTGCTTTAATCCCCAGGGTGCTGCTAGGCGTCTGACAACTCAGAAAAAGGATATCGAGGTTGTGGAATCGGTTGGCGTTTCAGCAAAATCTGACTTTAAAAGGACAGTCAAGTACTTCCGTGCTGAGGTAAAATTTTCTATGTTCGGATGTAGAAAGTGTGGCAGTGTTATATCTTTTCTATGCTTTAAACTCGCGATTAGTGATCTTTAGCATGTGTTGCCTAAACATGGCATAAAAAACAAAGGCAAAAACTTGTATACATCCACCCCAATTAGGGTTCATTAATCCCCAATTAGAGTTTATTAAGCCCTAGTTAAGCTCTGGAGTGTGCCTCAGAAACAAATTGTTGCTCGGTCCTTTCTATTAGAATTTGAGCTTGTTCGAATCACGTGGTACGTAAATATGCTATAATGCAAAAGAGTTATCTTCTTATGTTTCTCATTTTCCATCATGGTGATTACTCATTTTCTTTGCCTCTATTCAAAATTTGTATCAGTAATATTTGAGACTATTTTCTTTCACCGAGTAGCCTTTTGTCGATTGGCCTGATGAACAGCTCAACAATTTTATTGTTCAGATGCTCCACAAGGAAAACAAGGAAGATGATGAGGATCTGGATTTCAGGGCGGTTGAGAATGGCTTCGTAAGTCTGGTCTTGCTATGTTTTCTTGCACAAATCTGTGTCTATAACATCCATTTCCAGAGACGGAATCGGGATTATTGGGAGTTGATGATTTCTATATCTCGAAACAGGTTTCACTCACTCCATTCTATGCCTCCGTGGATACCGAGACGGACGCTGCAGCTTTGAACTGGATATGCTCTGCAGTACTACAGGGGCAATAGGAAGACGAGAGCAATCGATTGATATCGCAACTTATTTGTACATTTGAAACCTCCAGCGTTAATCATCTGTCGCATGTATTTTTCTAATACCATGTGGCTGTATTTATTTATTTTTTCCCCTCATTTCTCCAGCTGCTGCTACTTAGTTTATTTCCCATATGTTGTGAGGCAAACGCTTCAGCTGCTTAGTTTATGTGACAAAAGGCATTGTGTAGAATGCATTTTTCTCTATAGTTTCTTTACTACTCAAATGGATCATAGGTTGGTTTTTCGTTTCTTGATTTTGTGTTTTTGTTTATCCTCAAATTCTGATTTGGAGGTTGGTGTATTGGTTTGTTGTATAAACTCTGGTTTGCCAGAAAAAATAGTGTTTTTAGTTTATGAAATTTTCTACATTTTTTAGTTGATGATACATTTTAGTACAAAATTAGATTCCTACTTGGCTTTAATAAGCTTTTGTGATGGTGGTAGTTTGCTACATTTTTCTTTGTGCAATCTGTGATTTGGTGATAGGTTTTTGTAATTATGACAGGTTGGATTTTTGTAAAGTGGGAATAGTCATCACTTTTTTCTTCTTATTCAAAATCTGTTAGTTCTTAATCAATTAAGAGGGTGTTTGGCTAAGCTTATAAGTTCTTTAAAACAGCTTATAAGCTCATACAAGGTGTTTGACAAAATAAACTCCTATACAACTTAAAATTTGTTAAAATAAACTCTAATAGCTTATAAGCTCTCTTAAAAATAAGTAGCTCAATCCAAATTTATTTTTTCATAAGCTTGCAAGTAACAGTGAATTTACTAAAATAACCTTACTATGATTCTTTATAATTTATATATATACTCTCGACTTTACCTCTCGTCAATTTTCTCGCTCTAACTATGATTTTCTTTCTCTAACTCACGACTTCTCGTCAATTTCTCGCTCTAACTATGATTTTCTTTCTCTAACTCACGATTCTTTCTCTAGCTTATAAGCTAAATTATCCAAACATTTTGATAACTTATAAGCTCTTGAAACATTATGTTTTATAAGCTCTTGAAACATCTTATAAGCTCTTAGAACTTATAAGCTCTTTAAAATAAGCTTAGCCATACACCCTCTAAGTTAAACTTGTGAGGGAATCATTACTTTCTTCGTTGACGGATGTAGTAGATATGTATCTTATGAGTTGGTACGTGTATATTATTATATGTTTATCGTATGATATTGAATATGTTGCTCTGCATTATTTAATAATGTGGGCGTCAACTTATTTCAAATATGCTAGTTTTAACCAATTGAGTGTGTTCGTCAACTTAATTATATGTTTAGGGAGTTTGGTTTTGAGGATGAGATAGATGTTTGATAGGATAGAGTATGATAAGATTATGTAGAGATTTGTTTGAATTGATTGATAATGGTATATGATAAATTGATAGATTATAATTAAAACGTAGTATAATATTGAAATTATTTTTATAATTTAGTAAAAATATAAAAGTTGAGACAAAGGTGACCAAAATTATGGGCTCCAAGTTATGGAATATTAGATAAAGATTTATAAAAATTATGGGCTCCAAATTATTGTATTTAGACTTTTATCACAAACTATTACCACCTAGGAATGGGAAATAGTCATAATTAAATTAGGAAAATAACTATTAAAAACGAAAAAGCGAAAGTGAAACAAATTTGAACTGCAAAAAAAAAGAAAATTAAGAACCGCCTCTTTTAACTGATTCTTCAATCAGGAATTTAGTTCTGCAACCCTGAACCACGCAGCAGCATCTCTGTTGACCCGATTATCCATCCAGAACCCGAATCCAAGATACAAAATCTCTCTCGAACCCCATTCTTACTGGGCGACGCTACAACATTTTTTAGCTTCACGACCGACGTCGTATTGCTCAGAAGCTCTCCACTTCCGATCCGACACCCTTTTGCCCCACCTTCCTGGGTTTTGGAAATCGGTTGCGTAGTTACATGTGCAATCGGTTGATAAGGGATTTTTATCCAATTGAGTTCTGGAAAGATATGGTAGAGATGCAGTTCGCCAGAAGTGATTAAAAGATTATTTTTTGAAATGCTGCTGCCAGGTTTAGAAATTCCAGTGTCAATAACATGGAATGCTATTAAACGCATTCTTGTTTGAATCTTAGGTCGTCCGCAATTAGGATTTATTAATCCCTAATCAGGGGTGGATGTACTGTGCATCCAGATGCACCAAAGACCATTTCTTGACACCTTGTTCTCTCCCACGCCCACGCATTTTGGATCAGTGATGGAATGGAAACATTAGAACGATGTGTGTTTAACTGTAAGTAGTGTTCTTGTAAATGTGTGTTGTTGGAGATCTCATCTTGCATATAAACATCAAAAGATGCCCTTAAACATCCTGGTTTCGTTTCTTGCATTGATATGTAACAAGATATAATTAAAATATAAATTGCGAAAGATCTGCAGAATATAACTCTTGATGAAACACATATTTTACATACATTATGAACAATGATTACGAACAATCTGCAGAAAATACAAATCATAGAAGAATTCGACACAACCATAACATCAACACAAGTAAATGATCCCCGCAGCTCAATCATGGCTGATTCCCCAGCTCGAAGTGTTCACGAAAGATCCCGGTAGTGGCGGCAGGTACGAAACCGGCGGCAGCAAAGCGGCGGACGGGGGCGGCGGAGGCACGAAAGAGTCCATGAGCGACGAGATGTTCTTGATATGGTTGGGGTGGAGCGGCCCGAAGCCCGAATCAAGCCCGCCATCAAGAACTTGCTCTTGCAAGATAGGAGCAGCCGCAGAAACCCCAAACTCAAACCCTTTCGCTATCTCAGCAAGCTCCGGCATCAAAGCGTAGAGCAACGCCGAATCTTGATCATAACCGGCGCCGTCGTATCCTAACACGACGCCGTGATCTTGTTTCAGAGCTTGATTGTTGTGATTGCATGAGATCGGCCATGAATGCGGATCGGAAAGTGATGAATCGAGGGCTAAATTCGGGCTCTGGGCTGAATTAGGGCCGTAGTTCATCAATGGATCGATTTGGGAGTCTTGCTCCATCTGGGAATAAGGGATTATTTGGTCGATTTGTGGATTATTTGGGATGATGGGATTGTTGTTCATGTAATCGCAGGAGGTGATGAGATTGGGGTTTTGGAGATTTAAAGAAGAGAATGCAGCTGCAGACATGTTGTGATGCGCCATGATTTTTTTCTTGATGCTCGAGTTCCAGAAATTCTTCACCTCGTTGTCTGTTCTTCCCGGAAGATGCTTCGCTATTTGAGCCCATCTATACACACACACAAAAAAAAGTTTTTTTTTATACATGAAATTAAATTTAATCAAGAGTGATTAGCAGTGTAATTACCTGTTTCCTAGGAGTCTGTGGAGCTCGATGATGAGAGCGGCTTCTTGAGGGGTGAAGTTGCCTCGCTTGAGATCCGGGCGGAGGTAGTTGATCCATCGCAGCCTGCAGCTTTTGCCGCATCTTTGTAATCCTGCAAACAACACATACATGAAATCAATCATCTCTCTCACATGCAATGCCATGAGAGAGAGAGAGAGAGAGAGACCTGCAAGCCTTGGGACAGTGCTCCAGCAGCCATGGCCGAAGGTTGAGATGTAGTTGATGAGCTTCTCGTCTTCCTCGGGAGACCACAGCCCCCTCTTCACTTTCTGTTTATTGCAGCAGCCGTGATGCGACATTTATGTATATGTATCCTCAATTTCTCCGAAACACAGCTGCGTGCTGATGACAGGCAGGCTTTTTATCTGCCAACACACACACAGAGGGAGAGGTTGCAGAAGGAATATTAGTGGAGAAAATCTGAGTGGGAGAGAGAGAGAGAGAGAGAGTGGAAAGGAGATTCTGATTTGGAGGTGAAAAAGCTGCAGCAGCCGTTGAAGATGTTTTATAGTGAGGGTTTTAGTGGCTGCAGATTGGCTTATAGGACACGAGTCACCCATGCAAATTTCCTATGCTCCCATCTACTGACAATTTATACCTTCATGATTCAATCTACACATACATGCATATGTATGTATGTATGTATGTATGTAATGAGAGTGCTTGTGTGTGTGTGTCTGTATGCTACGTACTAGCTAGCATAAAATAAGGGATGAGAAGGGATCTTTGAGGGGAAATTTGGTTGTTATGAAACTAGCAAACTACATTTACTACACAATTCAACTCCAGCTAAGTATATATAAACAATATTTCAATCTTATATACAAGAATTAAAAATACTAGTAATATCTTGGATACAACATATATATAGTAGAACCTTTATTAATGAATATTTTGGGGACTACAGAAAAATATGACAGAATGGGAGGTTATTCATAAATAGAGTTGTAAGAAGAATTTTTTTTTCTAATTTTAATGTACATGAAAAATAAATTGTGCATGCTTTGACTGAAGAAATTGTACATGCTTTGACTGAAGAAGAAATCATTGAAGAAATTAGGCAAGAAGAGGAGGGAAATAATCCGGAAGATGATAGCGTAGAAATCCCAAAAGTTTCATGTGAAGAAACTTTGAGTTTGCTCGACAAATTGGAAATATTTTGGGTTCAACAAGAAGATGGTCATATGGACGAGCTATTGAAGACCCGCAAGTTAAAAGATATAATTGCAACAAAAAAGATGAAGTCATTGTCACAAGTAACCTTAGAGAAATATTTTAAATCTGCATAAATTTATTATAATGATATATATATATTTATATTTATTCCTAAATGGAGGTGTATTTCTTTAAGGTGAGACCTTACAAAAATATGAATTATGACAAATATGGAGTTTATTTCGAAATATAACTGGTCCCAAGTTGGGACCATGAATTTTTATGACAAAATAGGAGATTATTCATAAATAGAGTATTCTTTTAGAGAGTTCTACTGTATGTAGATATGCACACTGATGAAGAGTGAACTTTATTATATGCATTAATTGCTGAACAGATAAACCTAATTGGACAAGGAGTACTTCAGTTCTGAAACAATGTAAATGCAACGTCCCACAAGCTTTCTTGAACTTAAATTTTATTGCCTCCATTTTCAAATTTTAATCATTCCTTGTACAACCAACATTGACATAAACAAGCTCAAATACACGAAAAAGCTAGATTTAAAATGGATTTGTACTCTCCAGAAGTTAGCCAGAAAATAAGTGGTGATTTCTTACAAAAAGAATAAGTATGTCTACGATGTACAAAGGTGGTCCATGTATATATATATATCCTTCCTCCACATACAGCAGGTGCTTCTTCTTCTGTTTCGTCATCACTTTCTTGTTTCTTGGTTTTAAGGTTTTAACTGTGACTGTCCTTTTTTATTGTAATCATGTGCTTCATAGGACTCTTGTAAGAAAAAAAAAATCTTGTGATGAGCTCTCTTTCATTTACCTTTTTTTGCTTGAGGAATCTTTTACCATTTATGTAGATTTTAGTAGCTGATTGTTACTGGCATGAGTTCATCATTTCATTCTGAAATTTTGCAGTACAAAAAACTTAGCAAAGGAATCTAGCAGAGATGTGCTACTTCTGCTGCTATCTAACACAGAAAAGAAGGGTTTCTTTGAATTGGGAAAATTTGCCAAAAAATGTTTCACATGCTTCTTACTCTCTCCATTACATTTATTCATCATAAAAATCCTTTTTGGAATTTTCCCATCAATCTTTAGGTGCTTTAAGAATTAATCTTTATGTGTGTGGAATTGGTTGGAATATTATCGAAACAAGAACCAATTTTTATATTTGAAATTTTTTCCTCTTCGAGTTTGGATTTTGCAATAGTGGAAAATAAATCAGCAGACTTAGAGTAAATACTGCATTATGATTTAATTGAATTCTGGAAAGAGAAAATATATTAATTAGGGATAAGGACCACATTAAATTCCTCTTTTTCCTTTATGGGTATACATTCATATGGGATCAACATCAAGAATCATGCCAAGTGAAAACTATAATGATGATTAATGATTATAGTGCCATGTTTCGAATATATATATTTGTTAGCCAAGGCGAGTTTTGGTCCCTAATTCTCATTGAACTGAAAATTGCTTCTTTGGCTTTCAAGTAGGTAGAAAGAGAGAGTATTAGTCCGAATTTACTCTCGTTTTGCTTAATCATTTGTTAGAAAATAATCAAGGATCATAGATAGAATATGATGCTACATATATATATATATATATATATATATATATATATATATATATATATCATGTGTGTGTGTGTGTGTGTGTGTGTGTCCAGTGTGTGTGTGGTGGGATATAGTGAGAAAGCTCTTTAATGTTCTGAAAATAGGAATAATAGCACATGTCATCATATTTGTGTTTTGATGAACATCACGATTATTGGAATTGGTTCTTATACATACAATTCTTAATATTCATACATCTTCTCATACAATTCTTAACATTCATAAATGAAACAAATTATATTAGATTTGAAAATCTAATGGTTATTTTAAGTATGCACAAAATACAAATATCGTTTTTTGCATATAATTGTGCATTAAATCTCAATCATTGATACAACAAATCATTAATGGTCCAAATTCATTCTCATTTCCTATAAAATTATCATTTCTCTCTCTCTCTCTCTCTCTCATATATATATATATATATATTGGTTCAATATAGTAGTCCATTTTAACGTGAGAATTATAAACCATGAAAATTAGTTATGAACAAATTGAATTATCACCAATAGCCAATAGGACGATAGTTATGCATCTGGATGAAAATGTATCGAATCCAAAATATATAATTTTCACCCATAGGCTCAAATTAGAATTCCATGAGGCATAAGGCGTTAAAGATTGCAAAAATTTTTGGATTCGAAAACTTTCTAAAATTATTTTATTGTGTATTCATCAATTGTGCACTTTATAAATTCATCAATTTTTTGTTCATAGTTCATGATAAAAATGGTTCTCACGTTAATATATATATATATATATATATATATATATAGAGAGAGGGAGAGTTAACGTAAAACCATTTTATTGAGAAATAAGAACCATGAAAATTAGTAGTGAACAAAATGAATTAACTACGATAGTTAATGCATCGTTGGAAAATTAATGAATCAAAAAGAATTTTCACCTCATGGCTCGATTCCAACCCGGTGAAAATTCCATTTTTGGATTCATTAACTTTTTCATGATTCATTAACTTTCATAGCATATTCATCAATTTTTCGTTCTTCTTAGTTCTCACGTTAAAATGGTTCTTATTTGAACCAAACTCTATATATATATATATATATATATATTACTCTGAATTTGAGTCCAAGATGCAATTTGCTTATAAGTTACAAGCATGACTATTTTCCCAAGTCATGTGACTTAGTTGGTGGAGTAAGAGATCATGTAATTGAAATTTTTGAGTTTCAATTTCCATCGATCATCACATTACATTATTTGACTTAGAGGGTGTTTGTCTATGTTTATAGAACCCTTATTTCCTTAGTGATATTTAATAGTACAAAAGTTGAAGACCTATTAAAACAAACAAAATTTTAGAAGGACTTTTCGAAATTCAAAGTAAAAATACAAGGACTTAACAATGTATTTTGGCAAATGGGCATATAAATATATAGCACTAAATCAAGATACTGTCGAGCTAATTGTTGCACATACAATAATTAATGGCAGCAAACTCCATTGCTTTATTTGGTGAGCCATAAAGCGACAGAAGATGAAAACCAGTTTTGGTCTTTTCTCGTTTTATGGATTATTAGAGAAAGGTTCAAAATAAATTAAGACAAGGCAATGGAATTTCTGTCATTTTTATTAATTCTGGTTATAATTTAAATTATGTAGTATTTATAGAGCCAGAACCGGGTCTAGGATGAGACTGATTGAATTTGAAACTTAAAAATATTGGTTGGATTCCTCCTTTGAAAAATAATAATATAATAAAACTTGCTCAATATATATTACAAATAAAATTATTTATGCACTCTCTCTTATGTGATTTGCAAACTATGTACATAAACCATCTAGGAACCCAAAAACTATCTACTATTATATTAATTGGAAAAATAATTGACAGTTCATTACTTCATTTTATGTATTTTTCCTTCTTGTTTGGGTCTGGAAAATTTATTTTGGCTCCTTTATATGCTGACAAACGTCTTTAATTTTTGAAATTTGAAGATTTAATGAAAATTAAAGTGTTTTAATGTAAGGGACGAAGTCTTTATGTTTTATTTTGCTTAGGATTCATAGAATGTCAGGAACGAGATTGATTTAGGGTGCATTGAAAGTAACGACGTTGTAAATTTATATATATATATATATATATATATATATATATATATATATATAGGAGATGGATCGGGTAAGAATGGATAATTTGGTAGGAAATAGGAATGAATCGAGCCTTTGATTATTGGATCAATGATTGAGATTTAATTTCGGTTGTCTTCTGGGTTTTGTATTGTGTATGCTACGCGGATTATTGTGCAAGACTAGAACCTTCTTGTCTTCTGGCTATGAATGAAAGATGTGCTAAACTAATATATTGAGCATATGTGATACGAAAAGATGAAATATGTGCTAAACTAATATGTGCAACATAGTAATTATGATTGTGCTACACAAATATGAAAGATGTGCTAGACTTACATATCTATTCCTATTTCCTACACTTATTTTCATTCTCACAGGAACCATCCCCTATATATATCTATATGACGACCACTTCTTCAAATAATAATAATAAATAAAAACAACCATACAACAATACATAATGATTAAACAAGGTTGACTTTTGATTGCAGTTTGAAGGGAAGAAATAAACCATGCAACAAATTCTGGTCTTGAGATAAATGCATTTCCTAAAATGAGCAAGAAATATTAAAATAAAGGGTCCAAATTACTAAACATAAATGGAAATTAAATAGAGAGGCAATCAATTGTCCTTGGCTCTAATTTCCCGAAACTGCCCCTCATTTTTTTGGGTTTAAGATAAAAAAAAATGATTGTGCTGTTAATGATCCATCAATTTTGCAATCATAATATTCATATGTTCTTAGAATTTCCGTTGGTCGTCCTAAACAAAATGATTGTGCTGTTAATGATTTTTTTCACAATTTTCTATGAGGTACTAATTTCAATCTTCCATCTAGATTGTTAATGAATGAGTTTTACCCGAATCGATCCGAAACCGTTCAAAACCCATTAAATTTAAAGTAACGGTTTTGGTTTCGGTTCCGGTTCCAGACCCGCTTTAGACCCGAACCGTTTAGATCCATAGTTTGATGGTCCGATCCGGATCTGGTTCTGGTTTCAGAACCAGAATCAATACTTATTTATTGGTTCTGATTCGAGTAAAACCCGTATATTGACAAGTCAAAGTTTAAATAGGCTTGTCAATGAGCTAGTTGTATCCAGATTCAAAATCACTCATAACACATTAAATTATAAAGCAACGGTTTCGGTTCTAGCTCTGGTTCTCATCCGGTTCCGGTTCCAGATCCGTTTAGATCCGCTTAAGACCCATATCCGGATTCGGTCTAGATCCAGTATCTAATGAGTCGGTTTCAGAACCAGAACCATTACTTATTTATTGGTTCTGGTCCGAGTAAAACTCATCAATTGACATCCCTACTTCCATCTACCATCACAAAATTAGATATAATTAAACCCTAATTAATTATCTGGCCGGATGGTGCAGTAGTCGTACCAGATTGCCTCTAACAACAAGTACAAGAGAATCAAAAAGGTTGATAATCTCCGAAGCTAACATAAAAAAATAAAATAATGAAACAATGAATTTTACTGACTGCATCAACAAACCACCATGCAAGAATATACGAACTATCATGCGTAAAAATATATAAAGATAAGATCAAAATTTAAATTAATCTATCTAATTGTTTACGATTGCTAATATTAGTAAGAGATAACTAGTAGTCGAAATCGCGGCCAAGCTGCTGCCGTCGATTGCTGCCGCCGTCACTTGTGCCCCAGAGATTACGTTAGAAGCTGCAAGAATTATCAAATTAATTATTTAAGGCAAAATTTTGTGTACGTTCTGGGTCAATTTAATACTGTAATTTAAAGGCCGTGTCACGGTGGACTCGAACCCGAGACCTTTGACCCCGGGCATTAACCACTCTACTACTAGGCCAACACACGCACACAAATTTAAAGGTCACGTTATGGTAGACTCGAATCCGAGATCTTTGGTTTCGGGCATTAACCACTCTACCATTAGGCCAACACACACATTTTGTGTACGTTCTGATGTGATGTGGGTGCCTCCATGGACTAAACCAGTACGTAATTACAATTTACTAATCTTTTATTAGAATTGATTAATTATAATTAAGATTTAATTAGAAATTAAAAAACTCATTGGAAACGAGAGAGAGGATTACCTAAATTATCTCCTGCGGCCACGAGCAGCTCAGCCGCCGCCATCACCAGCAACGCCGCAGAAAGAAACCAGCAAATATTGAGAGCCATCTTTTTCTTCAAAACCCTTGCAATATCAAGTTTTGTCAATGGAATTGGATGATTGCTGCTATTTTAAGTTGTCCAATTACAATGGCTTTATAATATACAGATCTATTTATATGATTAACAGTGTGGAGATGTTATACTTCGATAAGGAGTAGGAGACAGAGATTCGACATAATTGGTCGATTCGGTTTCTGATTCCAAAGTCAAACCAAATCCATTCAAGTTTCGTGCAATGAATATATATATTTCTATATATATATATATATATATATATATATATATATCCATAGAACTATCTTTTTGATAGAACCATGCATAATATGTTAAAGATAATATTCAAATAAAACTTTAAAATTGTTGCAAAGTAATTTTAGAGTTTTCGTTATGAAAACCATTTTCAACGTCTTATGCATGGTTCGAAAAAAAAGATTGATTCTCATTGATCCACCCATATATTGTAATAGATTCAAATAAAAACCTTAGTTAAAGTGAGAACATAACATTTCTCATTAAATGAAAATCTACGGTGATGCATAACTTTCTTTGGATGAGTGTATTGTGCACCACCCGAGTTCGAATCTCATGAGAAGCGAAAAATTCAAATATTTTTGTTTTGTACAGTAATTTTCATGAAGAATACATTATTCTCACGTTTATAGGATAATAAATATTTTTTTAATATATATTTCATCTCTTTTATCAAATATTCTAAATATATATAGGGTTAACGTGGAAAATCTTTTTATCGTGAGCGTGAGAACATAAGAAATTCTATGTGTTGTACAACTTGATGAATCCGTTGTGAAGTTCTTGAACACAAAATGGAATTTTTGCCTCTCATGGGATTGAAATTAAATCTCAACCATTGAATCGATGAATCAAAAAATTCATTAACTTCATTCTTCATTTTATTAAGTAAAAATTATTCTTTTCTTGGATTACCTAATTCATCTCTTTGAACATATATATATATATGATTTGCTTTTCATTAGTAATTGTTTTTGATTTGTCGGTTAGTGGTGACTGATACTGGATCATAATTACTGGTTGGTTCATGATGAGTGAAGTGAACTCTGATGTTAGAAATATTATTTTTTTCTGTGTGTCCGTGTTTGATAAAATGATTAAAGTGATCAAAATAAGTAGATTTCATAATTTTTGAAGAAATATTTTTTTAAAAAAAAAACATGTCATCTTGATGGGATATTCAAAAGTAATACATGCCATCTTGAGTGGGACATGAGAGTAGTATATATTTGGTTTAATATATAATATTATTTAAAAATATATATTTATATTATCTTTGTTATAACTTAGAAGTGTAAATTTCAAATATATTGTTTTTTTGTTTTATGTCTTTTTCTTAAGCAAAACTCATCTCAAATTCAAAAATTATGTTTTTTCTAGTTAAATTAATAATTATTGAAGAATGAAAAAGTAATTTTTTTAGTTTTCTCTGGATATTTAGCCTTTCACGTATTGGACATTTGTGATCAATTATAACTCCATACTAGTTCAAGTTGAATGAAATTCTTATTTTTCCTTTAAAAAAATAGTAAAATAGTAAAATATACTCCTTATGTCCCATAATTGTTGTTTCGTTTTCTTTTTGGATCGTCCCATAATTATTGTTTCATTCTAATAAATGAAGTAATTTTACACTAAAAATGTTTTATTTCCGTCTATCAATTACTTTACATATAAAACATAACTTTCATTAATTTACGTGTTAAAAAGTTTTGAGATAATAATTATGGAATGGAGGGAACAAAATTTATTCCCCTGGAAGGAAGGAAGACTGCATGAATCATAAGCTGCTATTGTCTGAACTTCGCACACCAACAGGCAAAACATCATCATCCATCGCACACATCTGCGAAATCAATCCAATAACGATCAACAAAACGAATCAATCATTAAAAAAGAAAAAAGAAAGAACCGATAAATTTCCAAACCTTAACATTTGTTAAATCGAGTTGTTGTTGATCAAGAAACCGAATCAACTGCGCCATGTTGTCGTCTGTGGGGCAGTAATGGCCACTGTATCCCCATATAGCCTTGCAAAGCACCCAACACCTCACTAATTTTAACTCCACCAATATAAAAATTAATTTTGTTTTTCTTAAGCAGAAAAAATTTAAGACACCTGCAAAATCCCTTCGTGGACAACCAAACGGCCCGACGCCACAGTGGCGGCGCCGGAGAGAAAACTAGAATGCTGAAACTGCCCTTTTTCCTTCTGCCCCACAAATAGACTTGTTGAGGTGCTTAGGACAAAGATCCATTTCGTCCCTGTAGTTGTGTGCACCAATGCACCGTTTTGTTTGTAGACAAGCTTTCCATTTTCGACGATCACTGCATATTCTTGCCTTTCATTCTGGGATAGATTCAAGAATTAATACTGTGGTGAATAAGGGTCGGATCAATAAAATTACTTACTGTTACTATTCTAAAAGAGTTTGATTTCATGGAATTCTCCATACTCATCTCTCTATTATATTTCATTTAGTTGTTTACAATTTCATTTTTACTTTTCTATCGTTTATTTAGATTAGTTGCTGACTTGAGAGTCAAAGATCCTCCCTTCAACACCTCCACCAGTGCTTCTAGGAGGGTTCTAACATTGTTCCTTGATCCCAGATTGCTAGTGGCTGTCGTACAGGATGTTTATGACATCTCATTTGTAATTGTTGGATCCATACTAGAGCCGATAAAATTGGCCCGACCCGATGGGCCGGCCCGGGGTACCCGGAATTAGGATCGGGTTGGATTCGTGAAAATAGTGACCCGTAAAAAATCGGGCCTAAAAAACCCGCCCACATAGCCAATCGGGCTTTAGGGTTAAAAAGTCCGGGGTTAACGGGCCTAAAAGCCCGCCCACACATTTAAAGTTTTACTCATATTTTATATTGTAATACATATGCGCAAGAAGGTGAAGAAGTATAATTGTCCAAGGAAGATTCAAATGTGGTCGATGTTTGATGTTTGATGATATTTAAAACTTTAAATTTATCTTATTTACGTTGAAATTGATGTTAGACTTGTTAGTATACTTAATTTATTTTATTTACTTTGGAATTGATGCTATTAGACGTAATTTATCTTATTTACTTTGAAATTGATGTTAGTAGATTTAATTTATTTATTGTTATCATACTTTTTTGAAATTAAAAATAATATTTTATTAAATTAAATATTGGACGGGTTTGGCCCGATGGCCCGATAGCCCAAATGGGACTGAGCTGGGCTACCATATTTTCAGACCGATAGCATTTGACTGGACCAGCCCGACCCGATAAAACAAAAAGCCCGATGGACCGGGCTAGGCCACCCGACCCGCCCCTTTTGCCAGCTCTAATCCATACCCAACAAAAATTAAATGCTAAAAGCTAATTATAAATCCTAGTTAATAATTATAATATTAAATTAAAATATAAAAAAATAAAGTTGAAGGAAAAAAAATTTGAAAAAAAAAAAAAACCTAAAAGATAATCTAAAATGATGAAATAGAAAATTCCAAGTAAAGATCGATATTGCATATGTATATAAATCGACTTAGTGACTAAGCCTAATACAAATTAAAGGCCAGAAGGAGCAAAGTTCAAGCCTATGTGAAAAACATATTGCCTTCAATTATCGAAATATGATAAAAAAAATGGATGTTACAAAAAGTTTCTTATATTTCCAAATATATACTTTTCCATTCCCAATATTCATTCAATTAGGCCACGTTTGGTTTTGTTAGGTTTCGTCTCAGTTAAAATGTCTTTTCTGAGTTTTGTAATCCACCACTTATTTATTCCTAAAGAAATATCTTTCCAACTTTACATCAATAAAACACGGGCTTATTTATTTACAACACGGGCTGTAAGGATACGAAACAGACCATATTAATATGGGCTATCTTTTTGTTATCTGAACAACCTATTTATGTGCATGTAACGAGATATTTGCTCACAGCTCCAAGATATTGGATGCGCTGTCGATGCAGCTCACTCTTGGGGCACTCCATGAGATTAATCTCTTTGCCATCACCAAAATCTAGCCTACAAAACTCACTCAAAAATGAAGAATTGATCAATAATATTGTATGTAAATAATCTTGGATTTTGATTTGTCTAGTAATTAAAAGTTAAATATTGTACTTATTTTTAGATGAACTTACCAGTAAAAAATGGTTGCGAGCTTTGGCTGTTGAACCATACATCATAATACAACTTCAGGTTTATGCCGTAACGGTGGAGTGGATCAATCTGCAAAATTAATTAATGTGGAAAAAAGGTGTACAAAAACAGTACAGAACTTGCCGGGCGTATTACAACGTGAAACAGAAAGGTAGAAAGAGATCAAAATAACAAGTGACAAAACTGTAGTGAAACTAAAATAAAACAAAAAACCGTAAGCTAATGCCGAGTCGAGGAGGCCTCTTTCCGCAAGACGAGATACGTCCCGGTAGTGCTCTCGGTTCTGGCGTATCGTCTCCAAAGGTAAAACGACAGCGTCTCGTGGGTGGCAGCACCGCAAACCAACGAGCTCCGGCGAACTGGATGGAGGCGAGGACAGAGCTTGGACACTAAAATGTATGCAGAGAGTGCTTTGGAATTTTGGAATGCTGATTAGCGATGAGGTGGCTTATCTTTGAGGAGACACGTCCTATTTATAGGCGTCATCCCCCCATGGGGAGCCTGCTAGAATCAACACCCGCACTGATGTTAGGTGTTACGAAGTTATGTCCCCTATTGAGTCTGTGGCGGTTTCGGAGACAACGTGGGCACGTTTCCGTGAAACCATCATGTCGGGCGTTAAGCGGTTACAACGAATCACGGACAACGCGTGCGTCCGGGTTCATTGGACGTATCCGGGCGTCTCTTCAAGTGCAGCGAGCCCAGCGGATTGGGCCACACGAGTTGGGCCTCGGACCAACTCCATCGCATGACAGCCCAGCGGATTGGGCTACACGAATGGGCACCGGACCAACTTCATCTTTGGGCTCGATCAAACGTTGATCCAAAATATAAGGACAATGGGCCACGGAACCGGCCCACGAAGCAAGCCACGAGCAGGCCCAAAGAACGGCCCAAAGACCACCCAAAGACCAATTGCAAGATCCAAGATCCAAGATCCAAGATCCAAGATCCACGATCCACGATCCACGATCCACGGACCACGGACCACGGACCACGGAACCAAGCCGGACCGGGCGGGCGGGTCGGGCGGGCCGGGCGAACGGCAGCGGGCGCGGGCGGCGGCGGCGGGCGCCGGCGCCGGCGGGCCGGCGGCGGCGGCGGCGGCGGCGGCGTGTCTGCGATGGGCTTTCCGACCCATCACTTGTGCACATAATTATACTAAGTGTTCAATGAACCACTTATATAGACAATTAATGAAGGTACATTAATCAATGTGGGATAATGATTAATTAATCCATGCTTATCCCCAAGCACAAAACTCCATGTTTAAGTGACCAACTTTGATCCATTATTTCTCACTCACCGAAATCGGTTTGAGAATGTGAATACACCACGATCATCTACTCAAACGTAGATCGATCCTATGCCATTTAATTTCACAAAATTAAATGTTCGTCACTCAAAATCTTGGTCAAAGTAGCTTTCTGGCAACTTGACCATATATATAATATATATATATATATATACGCACAGATTTCCAACAATCCCCCACATGAGTGGAAATAGCCATATGCATGTATGCAGACACAGCTCAGTCCTCAAGAGATGTTAAAATATTTGGACAGGTGGTTTATGACCTTGAACCTTCCATAGTTAGTACCATCGAGTACACAGGCGGATTAATGGACATGATGCCTTGAACTATTCCCCCACAGCGTGCACTGAGACAATGGTATTAACACTTTAACACCTCAACCTCATCCGTTCTCACGTTTGATTCCATTTTGGCCATGGACATCCACTTTGGATTCATAAGTGTTTTGTTTGAAGCGGCCCACTTCGCACTTACATAGGTGATTCTTTACCGAGTATCTTGCCATACTCAACCTCCCGAGGTATCTTAGGAATCATTAAGTCAACGACTCAACCTCACCACTAAGCAAGTTTTTCAACACTCGTTTGCTTTCTAGGAACGAGACTAACTTGAGTGTTTATACACGAATTCATATAGCTTAGTTCTCCCATTGAACCAGTTATTGGGATCTCAGGTCATCATGGTTGGGTTACCACTATGATTGTTCTTAAGATGTGGATTTTAGTCCCATTCCTCTAGCAACTTGATCATTTGATCTCGGTTCAACCCTTTGGTTAACGGATGCGCGGATTATCTATTGACTTGACATAGTCGATTGATATAACCCCACTGAGATCAAATGCCTCACGGTATTATGTCGTCGACGTATATGTCGAGACTTACCATTACACAAACCACTTTTCGCCCTTCCAATAGTCGCTTGGCTATCACGTTGAATCATCACGGTGGCGCGGGTTTAGACCAACATGGAATATCTTTCAAAAATTACGAGCCACTCGGCTTCCTCACCGACTTTATCCAAAGCTATGAATTACGATTCCATGGTGGATCGAGCTATACACGTCTGCTTTGTGGATCTCCAAGAAACGGACCTCAATCGTGAACACGTACCCACTTGTAGAAAGTGAATCTTTCGTGTCGGATATCGATTGGCATCACGGTGCCCTTCAAGTGCAGGGGGATATCTCGTGAAATGCAGCCCATGATTTTGAGTATACTTGAGTACCTCAAAACTCTCACTAAAGCCTTCCAATACTCCTTGCTTGGATTGCTCGTATAACGACTCAATTTGTTCACGGCGCAAGCTATGTCGGTCGGTGCAATTTGTAAGATACATCAAACACCGATGACCTTAGCATAGTCTTCTTGCCCAACAGGTTCACCCTGTTCTTACTCAAGTGAACATTGAGCTCCAATGGGTCTTAGCGGTAAACTATCAAACGCGTTGAATTTCTTAAGCACTTTCTCGACATAGTGAGATTGTGTCAAGACAATTCCGTCGATCTTCTTAGAATCTTGATTCCAAGAATCACATCGGCTAATCCCATGTCCTTCATGTCAAAATTTCTATTTAACATGCGTTTTGTGTCATTAATGACTTGAGTATTGCTACCCGTGATCAACATATCATCTACATACGGACACACTATAACATAACCATTATCGGTGTTCTTAACGTGACACATTTATCACACTCGTTGATCTTGAAACCATTTGCCAACATTACATTGTCAAATTTCAGTGCCATTGCAACGCGCTTGTTTCAAACCATATAGAGACTTCACGAGTTTGCATACCGCCTCTTGACCGGTACTACAAACCCTTCGGGTTGCTCTATATATACCTCATCCTCGAGGTCACCATTCAAAACGCAGTCTTAACGTCCATTTGATGAATCTCAAGATTGTGCAAAGCAGCAATTGCGAAGCACCCTAATAGGCGTAATCCTCGTCACGGTGAATAGGTATCGAAGAAATCGTACCCTCTCTTTGTTTAAACTCTTTGACAACCAAACGGGCCTTATACTTTTCAATTGATCCATCCGCCTTGTCTTCCTTTTAAGGATCCACTTGCATCCTAAGGGCTTACAACCTTCCGGCAAATCAACCAAGCGCCCAGTGTGGTTTGCAAAATGGAATCAATCTCGCTTTGAGCGACCTCTCGCCAGAGCATCCCGTCTGGCGAGCATAGGCTACTTTGATTGAAGTTGGTTCTTCGTCCAACATGAGCGCAATATAGTCGGGACCAAAATCCTTTGGCGTTCGACTCTCATCGCCACGTCTCGGTTCCGACCCTCCGGATCGGACCTCGATCGCTTATGCGATATCGGTTCTTCCTCCAAGGTTTAGAACTCGAAGCTTCACCATCGTTCTATTGCTAGAATTAGCTTCACTTTTATCCTTATCTTCTGAGGATAAACACTTTCAAAGAATATAGCATTCCTTGACTCAATCGTCGTCCCCACGTCATATCCGTACCTCGACCGTGGATGAGAAAACGATAAGCGCCATTGCTCATGCATACCCAATAAAGATACAATCATTGTTTTAGGTCCAATTGTAACTTGTTTTGGAAGAGCACCTCAACCTTCGCCAAACACCCCACACTTTGAGATATTTGTACGATGGCTTTCTTCCTTTCCACAACTCGTAAGGGTGACATCCTTACCTTTGAGTGGAATCTTGTTCAAGATGTAGTTAGTCGTCAAAACACTTCCCCACAAGTTAAGGGCGACCTCAACTAATCAACAAAGCATTCATCATCTCCTTAAGTGTTCGATTTTCGTTCAAGAACGCCATTAGGCGAGGTGAATAAGGAGTCGTCGTTTGATGTATTATACCACTTTCGTTGCATAATGCCTCAAACGGACTACATATTCTCCCCTCTATCACTTGAGCGGTCTTAATTGACAACAATTGATTCTCGGCCGTTCTTGAAGTTTTTAAAAGCTTGATAGCACCGTCTTTACTTCTTAGAAGGTAAAGATAACAATATCTTGTCACGGTCATCAATAAGCGTGATGAAGTACTTTTTACCACCTCTAGTTTGTACAAACTTTAAATCACATACATCGGTGTGAATAAGTTCTAGAGGCTTAGTGCTCAGTTCTACCGAATGAAGCGGTAACTTAGCCATTTTGGCTTCCACACAAACCTCATTTCGTTTGTGTATTAACTTCATTTAACTTTAGTAAATCTAAATTTACTATCTTTTTGCATTTAGATTAACATGTCCTAATCTACAATGCCATAAATCGAGCACTTTCGGTAAAGTAGTAGACGATTTTATTCATAGCAAGGTACACACAAGACAAATTATTACATTCAATTTGAAAAGACCCCAGATAACCCCTACCAAGGAACTTTCCAAACTTAGTCAAGACAAACTTGTCCGACTCAAAACTAGTCTAAAACCCTTATTAACTAGAATAGAGCCCGACACTAAATTCTTGCGAATGTCCGGACATGCAGACATCCTTCAGATCTCAATGCCGACGACATCTTGAGCACCACATCACCAACTCCGAAACCTCGGACGCTTGGTTCCCCATGTTGAGCTTCTCCTCAACAAGCTTGGGGTGGAGAAACGCATCTTTTCGCGCATACGCGCAGTTGCACAAAGGTCGATGAACCATCCACTTGATTCTCGGCGTGGTTGACTTCTTCACACCACCGCAGCCAAGTCATCCTTGTCCCATTTGTCGAAGTCCTTCTACAACGTTGGTAACTTGCTTAACTTCTTCTTCTTATTGAGCTTCCTTTGCCTTTACTCTTTCGGGCACTCAGCAGCAGAATGACGACAAAGCCGTCGAAATAGTGTGCCTTCTGGCCGAACCTCGTGCACAATGAGTTGAAACTCTTCTTAGTACATCATTCTTAGAAGGTAATATCTCTTTGCCATCACCAAAATCTAGCCTACATATCTTATCGGGTCAAACTCACTCAATAAGTTCTAGAGGCTTAGTGCTCAGTTTACTGAGATGAAGCGGTAACTTAGCCATTTGGCTTCCACACAAACCTCACATTTCGTTTGTGTATTAACTTCATTTAACTTTAGTAAATCTAAATTTACTAATCTTTTATTGCATTTAGATTAACATGTCCAATCTACAATGCCATAAATCGAGCACTCGGTCAGTAAGAGGAGTAGATGCATTTTTATTCATAGCAATCTTGGGTACAGTAGCGCGGCCATTACATTCAATTTGAAAAGACCCTCGGTGAGATAACCCCTACCAAGGAACTGAAGAATTGATCAATTGGTTCCCCATGTTGAGCTTCCTCCCTCAGCGAGGCTTGTAATATTGTATGTAAATAATCTTGGTCATTTTGATTTGTCTAGTAATTGTGCCCTTGAGAAAGTTAAATACTTGTACTTCGATCTTGTAGAATGAACTTACCAGTAAAAAACATGGATGTCGTTACAACAACAGCTTTCCTGCGGTATGAGCGGTAGCGAGATCGATCCATGACCGGATCCACGGTGTTAGATCCCATGGATCCAACGGTTGAACCAAGGAACCACTAACCAATTGTTGAACCACTAAAAGTGGAACCAACATCGACCAAGGTTCCCATGGTTGACCGATCAAACCAAACATGACCGAACAACTTCAAGCAAATGTATTATGTTTGAGCGTTTTAAGTCGACTCCTTCGTGGCATCGTCTTGCGATTGTGGAAAAAGGTGTACAAAAACGATACAGAACTTGCGGGCGTATTCTGACGTGAAATGAAAGGTAGAAAGAGATCAAAATAACGTGACAAAGCGTGTGAAACTAAAATAAAACAAAACCGTAGCTAATGCCGAGTCGAGGAGGCCTCTTTCCGCAAGAGATCGCCCGGTAGTGCTCTCGGTTACGCGTATCGTCTCCAAGGTAAAACGACAGCGCCTCGTGGGTGGCGACCGCAAACCAACGAGCTCCGTGAATCTGGATGGAGGCGAGGGCGAGCTGGACACTAAAATGTATGCAGAGAGTGCTTTGGAATCTTGGAATGCAGATTAGCGATGGGTGGCTTATCTTTGAGACATGTCCTATTTATAGGCGTCGTCCCTCGTGGGAAGCATTCAACACCGCATTGATGTCGGGTGTTACGGAGTTATGTCCCCTATTGAGTCTTGCGGCGGTTTACGGAGACAACGTGGGCACGTTTCCGTAGAACCATCATGTCGGGCGTTAATCTTCAAGTGCAACAGCCCAACGGATTGGGCCACACGAGTTTGACCAACTCCATCGCACGCGAGCCCATTGGGCTACACGAATGGGCACCGGACCAACTTCATCTTTGGGCTCGATCAAACGTTGATCCAAATATAAGCTTTGAGACCACCCAAAGACCAATTGCCAGAAGATCCAAGATCCAAGATCCAAGATCCAAGATCCACGATCCACGATCCAAGATCCACGATCCACGATCCACGATCCACGATCCACGGACCACGGAATCATTTGACATATATAGCTTTGAAGAAGTCAAATATATATTTGGAGATATTACTAGAATGGAGATATTTCCGAAACTCACACAGAAAAAGGAAGTGAGTTCGACAAAAGAAAGCAACTTGGACCAAAAAAGAAGTGATTTGAACAAAAAGAAATGATTGGTCGTAGGTTTGAATCCTACTTTGGGATATTTGATTCATTCTGAATTAACAGATTTTACTAATGAAAGATTGATATAAATTGATTATACATACAGCTTCTAACCAGTATTTCGCATGTAACATTTGAGGTTTGCTGTGCTTGGCCGATCCCTTTCCAACCTGCAGTGACCAAGATTTTATTGTTCAATTTGATTGCGTAATAAATCCTTTGAATCTTGAATTTTATTGAAGAAGATTGCAACACTCATTGCTTCGACATATATTCACCCAAAATCTTCATATGATGGACTCACTTGCAATTATCAGTTTGCATTTTTTTCAGCTATAACGAAAATAATCAATAACTGCATATACTAGGGGCACGTTTGATAGGTTAGTTAGGTTTACGTACAGTTAGGTTTAAATCTAGTTAAAATGTCTTTGTTCAAATGGGTTTTGTAACCCATCATTTTGTGGATTATAAATCCTAAAGAAATAATCAAAAAAGCAGGCTACCAGCAGACACATCCACAAAGCCGTCATTAAAACATGGTAGTAAAGATACTGAGCAGGCTACCAAACAGACGTATTACCATGATAACTTTGCAATCATATCGAAGCAGAGCTACCAAACAAACATGTTTAAACTTCCTAATCAAAATTAAAATAACAATAAAAGTCTGAACCAAAAAGTAAAATGACGGTTCTGTTTGGACCAAAATATTTAGTTTTTGAACAATCAAATTAGACCGAAAATAATATATGTACCTTCGAGGCAAGGGTTACAATTATTTTCCACCGTGACAAAATATTTTTTCGATTTTCTTCATTGAAATGATAGGAAATAGAATTTTTCTCAGGAGCAACCGAATTCATTGTCTTGAAATCCTGCTGCTAAATATATAAATTCCATTTTTAGGCCCTTATATATATATAAAGCAGCAGACAATAATTATTCTAGAATGTCAAGACAACGAATTGTCTGGTAAGAATAGTTGCCACCCCGTCGAACGGGTTATTTTGAATATAGGATAATTAGTTTCCGGTCATGAAGATAGACCGAAATAGTTCAAAATTCAAAACCTGTAAATTATTGAAAAATCAATAGAGAGAGAGAATAGATCAAATGAAAACTTCAATTTTTTTGAGAACTAAGAAATAATATGATCCATCCATTTGTTATAATCTAACTGTCAAGATTAATTATAAATCGTTTATTATCCTCAAATTTTAATGGTAATCGTTTAACCTTATAACTAAGGGCTTTTATATATTCATTTACGTAACTGTTTTCATATGCACAAGAACTACGATTACATGTATAATTGTATGAATTACATGAACATAACAATTAATTGGAATGTGATAATATGCACAAGAACTACGATTACATGAATTACACAAAATTAAAGATTTAACTATTTTTTCATTAAATTATTATAAGTCATCCGATCTTATTTAATCTAACGGCGGTTATTGGTTCTTACTTCTTATTTGAGAGGTAATTCCCTCTATAACTAACTCATATATATATGAATTCACGGTAAATTTAATCCAAAATGGAAGTGTTTACACTAATCAAATTTTGATTTTTAACCAAATAAAAATATTAATAAAAAATGCACGAAATTTAAAAGGTTTTGGAATTTGGCCTAAGTATAAATTTTGCTATCTAATAATTCGATTGGCTGGGGCAATATAAGAATATTGTTGGAAAGTTAAAAGCTCTCTATAGTTTTCTTGAACAATAGAGTTATTGACCTATAAAGACTATGGCAAGTTATTAATCAGCAAATTTCCAAGCTCAGGACCAAAAACTAATAAATTATTTGTTATTTGGTTAAAAACTAAAATTTGACTATAATTTTGTGTTTACAAACAATTAATCATTTATTATTCTTTGCTTGCAGCTGTTATGGGCCAATTATTTATATGAAGCATTGAAAATCTTCTCATCCCATCAAGATGGTAGTATTAATTTTAAATTTAAAATCTCATCCAAGATGGCTGCATTTCTTTTAGGAAATAATTAACTCTTCAAAAGTTATGGGTCCCACTACTTTTTATCACTTTAACCATTTTATCCTTCTTCTAAATAATCGTATAAAAAGAAATGGTAGTCTTGGGCGGAGACGGAGGAGTATGTTTTATTTCGGTTATCACCTTGTTCTAATATATTGTTAAATAGTTTAAAGATGTTTACATCTTTTTTTTTTCTTTTTTTCTTTTTTTTGATATAATGGGAAACGTGGCGAATTCATACCTTGGGTGCAAGACCTGATAAACCCACGGTCTGTGAAATAGCACATAAACCACACACATGACAAGTAAACCACACTTGAAAAACCAGGTGTGAGCTCAAACCCATAGAGGCGTTTGGTGGGGTTCGAACCTGTGACTTCTCGGCCACAAGAACACACCTTAACCATTGGGTTGTCCCTAGGGGACAAAGATGTTTACATGTTTTAAAGAGTTCTTATTGTAAATGGGTAATGATTTTCAATTACTCTATTGCATTGTTTTAATATTGTTACAAACAAAAATCATTAACGCAATATTATAATTTTCATGAATTACAATGTCACGTGTATTTCTTTTTGACAATTAATATATTTATTTATTTTATTGAGGTATTGTTGCCAAATAAAGAAAATAATAATTACTCATCAATTATAATTTAGCACAATGAAAAGTATACACATAAGTTAGAATTTATCATCTTTTGAGAAAATCTTTTTGTTTGTTTACAAGAAATAGAGAAAATTTGATTTAGAAGTTTAGACTATGGCTGATAATTTTCGACGTGGTACGAAAACACGACACGAACGCGTACGAAATTAACAGGTTAATGTTCAACCTTATCGTGTTCGTGTTCTTATCATATTGACATGATAAGGGCACGATAATTTCGTATTGTGTTCGTGTTGTGTTCCTATCAGATCCGTATAGTGTTCGTGTAACTCGATAATTTTCGTGTTACATTCGTATTCGTATCGGATCATGTCATTTTCACATAATTCTATAATATTTATATATTTAATATTAATTTAATTATATTATAAATAATTTTATTTTTTTTATTAATTTATTACTTTATTTTATAATTTTGTTTTAAATTTATCATTTCGTGTCATTATCGTATCGTGTCAATACGAAAAAAATCATATCATATTTGTATTAAGATCGTGTCCGTATCAATACATTTCGTATCGTGTTAGTGTCGAATAAATCATTAACAGATCGTGTTCGTATTTGATCTTTATTGTATCAAGTCGTTATCGTATCAACGATCGTATTCGTGTTTGATCTTATCATATCGTATTGTTGTCGTGTCGACACGACCCGATACACGAATTGACAACCCTAATTTAGACCCAATGGTTTTCTTTACTCTCTCCATGATCAATTCTCTCATCATAAACCAATTCTTTTCCCTCCCATTTAAGTGTATTTCTGACAAAGTGCTTCTGATTTTTCTACAATATATGGCAAGAAAAACATATTTTTACTATAATTGGCTATAAAATTAATAAGCTATTCTATGAAGAATAGATAATGAAAATACATATTATACATGTATTATCAGATAATTTACAAAGAGGAGCAATTCATGATGAATTTGCAAATAAACTAAACAATTTATTTACTTTATTATTTACATTATATTTCGCAACTGAATGTTGCTCGCCGCTCTCATGTAAGAAATAAACTACTTTAAAGATTACAAAAAACAAAATAAACCAGAAGAACTTCATCGATATGTTGTCAAACCAATTTGCTTTAATCCAAAATCTGCTCTGCATATTCTAGATTTAGATATTAGTAGACAAAACAAT
This sequence comes from Salvia rosmarinus, assembly GCA_036937905.1. NCBI lineage: Eukaryota > Viridiplantae > Streptophyta > Magnoliopsida > Lamiales > Lamiaceae > Salvia > Salvia rosmarinus. Next base: position 925,872 of record CM072822.1, read on the forward strand.
AAAAGAAACATAAAATTCATTTACTCAAATGCAACAAAATAATGTAACAATGAAAGAGGAATCGCATCTTTCTACCATCAAAACTTACCCAAAAAAGAGAAGAGAACATATGGCAAAATTTTCGTCAATCTAATAAAAGGGCTCTAAATAAATTGAAGTTTGGTGAAGCAAAAATTGGTTAAAATATTGCAGCTTGGGAAACTGTGTGAGCCTAATGAATCGTTCAAAATATTATTGCTTGATTCATTAAGCCACACAATTTCTGAAGCAACCTTATTTTAAAATAAATTTTTTAACTTCAACCAAATTATCTAAATAAAGCCCCTTCATTAGAGGGCTAAAAAATTGCTCCACGGCTCTCTTAAATGTGACCTAGGAATTCTGCCACTCCTGCAAAAAGGAGCACACTTAATAAATTTTAATGTTGAATATATATAGTTTGTAAAATATGAACAATATTTTGAGAATAAATCTAGCAACTTCAAAAATTATAAGTATACTAAATAGAAGGTTGTACTTTCCATACCCAATCTTTTAATTTGCTATATTATATAATCAATTTATTATGTCTGTTTCCGATCGATCGAAAACAGACATTAATCAACCGAAAATAAGAAAATTAGTCTATTTTTTCAATTTATCCACGTTTTTTTGTTTTCAATCGACTACTGTCTGTTTTCGATCAAACGAAGACAAAGCTTTCTTGACCAGAAAGAGACATTAGTCGACCGAAAACAAGAAAATTAATCTTTTTTTCAATTTATCTATTTTCGGTCGACTAACGTCTGTTTTCAATCAAAAATCTTCTCTTCGATTGACCAAAAACAAGAAAATCAATCTATTTTAATGTAATGGATATAAGGTTTAGGAAATTTTGAAAAAGAATACGGATGATATATATTTAATAAAAATGGATAATTAGGTTTGGACAGCTAAATAATTGAAACAAAAACAATAAAAAAAACATTAGCAGAGATACGATATGACGTAAAACGTCAGAACAGAGCAGCATAAAAGGTAAACTTGAATAGAAAAGACCTCAAATCAGCTTTTACCGCAGTAACAGTAGTACATAAAAGCAAACTTGCATTACTTCTTCTGGTAAAAAGCAGTTAAAATCAAAAAGTAAACAAACTAACCACCAAATTTCAACAAATTACAAAGAATCTCCGAACAAAATTAATGGAAAAACTCCGACAATAGAAGCAAAAGAGATACCTTGCTGCCTAATCAAAATCTCCACCAGCAGAATCTCCATGAAAGCCAGTTAACGGATGCTGCGAGGATTGTAGAGATGGTAGAATTTATAGATATATGGAGAAGATTCTAGGTTTCTAATTTTAGGGTTTCATCATTTGTGGGCTGCGTTTGTTCTCAATGTTGGGCCTCAGTTTTTAATTCTCATGTAAGTTTAGGAATAGATTGTTTTCTGACAAAGATCGTGGACTTTCATTCAATGAATAATGATTTTTTTGAGATAATTCATTAAGGCCTCGTTTGGTAGTGGTATAGATATAAAAATATAGATAGTTAACCTTGTTGTTTTGTATATTAGTTATAAATATATATTAGGAAAAAAATAAAATAAAAAGAGGCTTAGCGACCGTTAGCTACCTGTGATCATTAGCCTCATTTTTTTCCGCTCGAGGGCAAAAATGAGTGCACTGTGATTATTGGCGCCATTTACTATCACGGATGGGATCTAATCTGGTTCAACCGTGAGTTCTGAAAAACCAAACGCTTCAGATTGAATCTAACCTATCTAATCTGCTCCAAATAAGACTACCAAAATGGCCTAAATGAATAACATTTCGGGGCCAGGGTTTCTTGAAAAATGAATCTTTCATAATTATGTTTTAAGCCTCAAATATAAAGTGATAGTCTTTCATGCTGAAACTACATTATCATATGTTTTCAAGGATTAATTACTGCTAAATATACTAATTTTGATTTATAATATGAACTTTAAAATTTGAATGATAATTCCTGAACTTTTCTATTTTTTTTTTTTTCCCAATCGAAGCTGGGCTGGACATTACATATGAAAAAGGATTATGTACCACTAAAAGGATTATGTCGTTCAAAAGTTCTCATTGTAAGAAAATTCACTTCTCGAACTAAAAGAAAACTCACTTCTAAAACTCGAAATGATGAAGAAAAGAAGAATGGAAGAAGACATTGTAGCCCCCTTAACAAAATTCCTGGACCTGCCCATGTAAACATACACTTTTTTTTTATTGAACCAATAGTCACATACAACAAGAAGATAAGTAATAAGTAACCTAGTTGTTGTCCCCTTCACTTTCCATCTTGAAAAAGAGACGAACTCGATCATGACAGTTTCAGGTTTTCACTTGGAAGTTGGGGCTTGCTAAGCTCTCAACCACCTTGTTCTTCCTCAAGAGCAAAACTCGAACTCGAAGGCCATCATTCCCAAGTTCCTCTTGTTCCTCTAGTAATGTTTTAGCAGAGACGACAGCAGAAATGGTGCAAAATTCCAACTCGATCGTTCCAAGCGTTGGTATATCTCCTATACTCGGATCAATCTCCTTCAACAATGGCAAATCTCTCAAAACAACGTGCTCAAGGCGAGGAAAGTGGGTGTTTTCAGTCATCCAGTGCTCCAGATCACAGAACTCAACTAGCAAGAATTTCAAACTGCGAAATTTCCCTTGAACCGTTTCCCACTTGGGTCCGACGAAGGATTGCCATTTCAGTTTAAGGACTTCGAGAAGTGGCAACGAGCCTATCTTTATATTCAGGTCTTCCCAATGGAGACGGGTGTGACCTATAGTCAACTTCTTGAGCGAGCGTGGGAAGGTGAGGTTCTGCACCAGGTGCCTCCGAGTTTCCTCGACATCGGGGAAGGGGTCAATGACTATGCCAAGTGATTCGAGCTTATGGAGACGGGCAAGACTGCTGATGCAGCTACGAGGCCCTTCTGCAAAGTGTTCATAATATATTTTCAACTTCTTAATACTCGGAATTCTCTTAACCACCTCTTCACTACACTTGAAATTGTGTATCTTTACGAGTGTCTCTAGGTTTTCCAACACAATGTCATCATCTGTGGGAGGATCCCGGAGTTCAGCTTTGCTGAAAATGACATGCTTAATTAGAGGCATCTTCCAAATCTCACAAGGTACAATTGCATTGATGCCCCCAGGCCCCCACAATGAGTGTTTGTAGATTCCAAAGGAGAGAGATTGAAGAAGGAATTCTTACAGGTAACAGATACAATGCATTACCAGTAAGATCAAGAGAAAGGTACCGCAAGTTAACTTGCTGAAACATAGCCTCTGGAAAGCTTTCATCGACTATTGAAAATACCCTCAACAATCTGAGATTGAAAGATGGCAAAGGTTCTTGAAAATCCCATATCAAAGAACGGGCAAATCTTGCAGATCTCAGGGCATGAAAGACTTGATCTGGGAAATGTTCCTCCTCTGCTTTGCGTTTATTTATAACAATACGACGTTCACTGTTCATATCTTGTGGGATTCCCAGACTCTGCTCTGTTAGGGAGCAGAAAAGCTTCTCTTTTTCTACTTGCTTCAAGCACAAGTCCCTTACGAGATCATGCATTTTGCATACTTTCACTTTCCCATCATAACAATATGAACTGACTAAAATGAGATTTCTATCAACAAGGTCTTTAACATAGTCTTCTGCAACCTCTTCATGGCTTCTGCCACTAGTTGGTTTCAGAAAACCTTCTCCAACCAACAGCTTGATGAGCCTTGAGACACGAATTGTGCGATCTTCAGGAAACACGCCCATATAAAGAAAGCATGGTTTCAGGTGCACCGGCAACTGCATATAACTCAGATGCAATATCTTCAAGCAGCGCTCATCATCCTCCGAATTCACGATTGAGATCAAGTGTTTTGAGATATACTCCCAATATACTCGTGTTGGTCCGGACTTTGCAAGAAGCCCTCCAATAACCACAATTGACAGAGGAAGTCCACTGCAATTCCTGGCAATCCTCTTTCCTATTTCCACCAATTCAAGGGGGCAACTTCTCTCTCCAAATACATTCCTACAAAGTAGATCCCAACTTGCTTCCTCATCTAAGAATTTCACCTCAAGCTTATACGAGTTACTCTGCAGAAAGGCTAAGTTAGATAGCCTAGTGGTGATCATTATTCTACTTCCATTTCTATTATTAGGGAAGAATGATTGTAGGAGATCCCACACTTGGGCATCCCAAATATCATCCATAACTATCAAATATCTCTCACCAGACAAACTCTTGTACAACTTTTCACCTAATTCAGCTACACTCATTCCATTCAAGCTTCCCCTATCATCAGTACGCAGAGTCTTGACACACAGAAATTCTAAAACAGATCGCATACTGTATTCTTGAGAAATAGTGACCCAAGCAAAAATGTTGAAATAATGAGCAATAAGCTGATGTTCGAAGACTTTTCTAGCAAGAGTAGTCTTACCAATGCCGCCCATTCCAACAATCTGGATAATTTGGCGGTGAGGCTGTCCTCGAGTGAGCTTATCCAATATTTCAGTTAGGGCATCATCGAGACCCACCGTGCTAATTCTCTGTTCTGCGTAATGCGATCTTAGCAGACCTGCAGAAATCGAAGAAACTGTTCGCGCTCCCAGCTTCGCCTTTATCCGCATCGCATCTTTCTCGATCGAAGTCATGTATCTTATCACGTCCTCCAAGAGTCGATGGAAATCGGTGGAATTTATTTGATTTGTTGACTCATCAGCGAGGATTCGCTTCACGATATGCGATTCGATGAGATCCTCAGCTACATGAGCTGCACCTGCGATGCAGATCTCCAAGTCTTGTGCTTCTTCGCTGTAACCGACATCCGAGCTATAGCCTTCAAGAAATTCTTGTAGGAAATTGAGGGTTTTAGTGAGAGAACCGACTTGTTGTTTGTCGAGAGAGAGTGGAGGGCGAGGATGGCGCTCGATTTGCTGTATGATATGCGTGAGAGAAACCAGAGCTGCATAAGCCACTGCCATTGCGAAGGTGGGCTTGTTTATCCTGTGATCACCCTAGCAACTTAACTTACTTATTTTTAAGAAGAAAAAGGAAAAATTAGAGATGGAGATCATTCAATTGATCAACAACCCAGAGCAAAGGAAGACGATAATCAAGAAAATGAAACCAACAGACGGCCAAAAAAAGATAATCGTTAAATAATAAAAACAAGAAAAAATAAATAAATAACGTCTACCTGCTTTAAAAATTAAAAATTAGAAGGAACGAGAAAAGGATAAGACTAAAGAATTAAGCGAAAAATTGTCCACCACCAAATGCGCACAACTGGCAATTAGGGAACTGGGGTATGTTTTGTTGGTACAACTTATCTACCCAACTTTTATAATATGTGTAATACTACTCAACCTAAAAATTAACTACTGTAAATACCCAAACCTATTAAAAACTATATTTTGACTCAAATATAAAATTTGCTCAAATGTCGAAATTTGCGAGACGATGTGATGTGAGATAGAGAATTGATTCTCTTTTTTACGTGCGTTTAACGCCTTTTGACCAACATTAACTAAACACATTTGATTTTTCTTCACTCTTCTCGTACAATTTGAAATCAATTCTCTCGCACAATTTGAAATCGGTTTTCAAAATTTTTGAAACAATCTTCTCTCGCAATTTTTTCACGGCGCAATTTTTTCACGGTGAAGGATAAGAAGATATTGTAGAAAGATAAGAAGAGAGCGTGAAAAACAACCGAGGTAATTCTCGAATGTTACTTGTTTCCGGTCGGCGGAGACAACAATTTCGATCGGAAACAACGTTTGTCGATCGGAACAACAAATTGTTTCAATATATACATATTAATCGTTGTTTCGGTCGAATAAACCATCTTCCGGTCGATGAAGCCTTCTCTCGGTCGGTGGGAAGGCTTCATCGACCGGAAAGATGGGTTATTCGACCGGAAACAATAAATTGTTTCAATATATACATATAAATCGTTGTTTCCGGTCGAATAAACCATCCTTCCGGTCGATGAAGCCTTCTCTCCGGTCGTGGGAGAAAGGCTTCATCGGCCGGAAAGATGGTTTAATCGACCGGAAACAACAAATTGTTCAATATATACATATTAATGGTTGTTTCGGTCGAATAAACCATCTTTCGGTCGTGAAGCCTTCTCCGGTCGTGGGAGAAAACTTCACGACCGGAAAGATGGTTTATTCGACCGAAACAACCATTAATATGTATATATTGAAAATCAAGTGTATAAAGGCATTTCCGGTCGATATCAATTTAATTTTCTAATAATTAGTTATTAATTGAATTTTGTAATAATTGCGGCGAAACCATATTTTAGGCCAAAACGGTGACAATATGGACTTATCGGTATGTTCTCGTGTATAGTTATGCGATTTTTACAGTATGTATATTTTGGATTTTTACAGTATGTTCTCGTGTATAGTTATGCTCTCATGTATAGTTATGCGATTTTTGGATAAATAACAATATACTTATGCGAGATTGACAATATAGTTATGAGATTTTAAGAGTATGATATTTTGGATAAATATTGCTAAATGTGATTGATTGAATAATATGATTGAATATGAGTCGGGTTGTTTAATTAGTTTTTCATTATTGCTAAATGTGATTGAATAATGTGATTGAATAATATGATTGAAACAATATAGTCGGGTTTTAGCATATTATGATATGGGTTAGTTAAGATAGAACTAAAATCTCGCTAATTGCATGATCGTTTATATGTCGATTCGGGTAGTGATATTTGTATGATAGGATGTTTATTGATGCGAATTATATACAAATGAAATAATTATTGTAGTAGTTTGTTGGTTTGTTGTACGTTGTGTAATATGTGACATTGATATAATTGTAGGTCGATCCTGTTTTCTTGAGGCCTACCACGATAAATGTGGTGGCGGATGTAAAGACTTATTATAGGATGATTATTTTAAGTATATTAAGAATGTCTTGCTAGATAAGGCGGCGAGAGTTGGTAGATATGTTTAGGGGGTTGCTTTGGTCATCGATTGATTGGACTCCGGGCTAAGTCTAGTTTTCTTTGCACCATTTAGTCTCCCGTCGGATAGAGCTACGCGTCCAGGAGATGTATTTTTCATCAATGGAAGATATATATGTTTTCGATTAAAGATTATGCTCTAGTCACCGGCACGCAATTTGGGTCATCATCATTTGATCCCACACTGACTACGACTTGGCGACGTTGAGGTCTATAGTCTTTTTGCGGGCACACAGTTACATTCGTAATCTAGTAGATAGATTTTGTAGTAGTGATTTTAGTGATGATGTAGATCTTCGTCACTATTTACGTGTGGCCCGTTATTACCCTCTATGGGTTCGTATTTGGATACGATACGGGGAAGATAATAGCTGATTGGGTTTGGGCATTGGTTGTGATCCGGAGGCATTTTACCGATTTCGTGGGGGCCTACGGTTACGAGATATTGAGATATTATCGACCGATGTCGACCTAATGCTCAATACCACTTTTACGGACGATCTGGGCACTATATGCTTGGTCACTCGAGATCATACCGGGCTTGGGAAGTATAGGTGGGACGTCATCAATCCCACAACAGTCAAGAGTGTTGAGGTGGAAGTTCAGTAGGCTCTCACCGCGACTTCTGATCACTTTTGAGCAAGAGGTATTGAATTTTATTATAATTTTAAATCATGTATGAGGTATTGTATTTATTAGAATATTAAATAACATCTTTCAATTTATTGTAGGTCGGTTATCATCTCACATCCATCGAGCCGGACTCATTCGAGGTTAGCACCGTTCTTGGGTGTCTGTCTCACCCCTCTCCACTCGGTGTGACTTTTGTTATACCGTCAAATCCTTTGAGGAGGGACGGCAGTTCCTTCTCGTCGTGGTGTGTCTCGTCCACGGAGGTGGATGAGCCTCGGCATAGACGTCGAGTTCGAGAGGCTCCACGGTTTGTTGAGGATCACGATCTTCGGGGTCTCCATCGAGCGAGCCTCGAGCCTTCGCCGATACCCGGCCGGAGGACATCGTCGGTTGGGTTCGTTGAGGTTCCGATCGTTGATGAGCTGCGGCGGCATATGTGGATAGCCGTCCATCCGTTGAGAGGCGGGATACGGGAAGCAGACCGGGGAGGCGGCTTCGTCGACGGTGGTGGTCGGCACCGGGCGTCTTAGTTCGCCGATCGTCGTTGGATTGAGAATCTATCCGGGAATCTGTCCGGGAGGGAGGAGCGAGGCGATCTGACGCATCGAGAGGTCTATCGAAGATAAATTTATTCCAAAGATAAAAGTGGTTTGAAAACCTCTTAGAAGACTCGATGTGGTTGCACACAGGGATGATCTGACTACACATGCACCTCATGTCCCACGTCATCCGGCGGCGGCGGCGAGAGGTGAAGATCGAGACCACATCACGCCCGGTCCGGATGTCCTCGAGGCGGTGGACATATTGAGCCGGTGGCGACCTTGCATCGGCCAGTGATACCCCTCCCGCTACTCTCACGGATCCATGGTACCGATCCGGAACTACATCTCATCATTCCATGATGGGATGGACCTATTAGTGATCGGCGCCTCGGGGCGTCGTGATGCGGACTTTCGAGCCCGTCGGCGGTTGGAGGAGCAGGTAACTATTAAGTCTCATATTTGGCGGTTTATAATATTTCATTATATTTGTTATGTTTTCATTTTCTCTAAATTAAATGTTTGTAGTTCGGGATCCGGAGGGTGAGCAGGCACGGAGACCTTGGTGTAATGAGGTCACCATCGTGAATAGCCCGATGCCACGTCCATTATCCGATGATACATTGATAAATTACCGGCGTTTCTTGAACACAAATAAAGCGATGGTGGTTGTTCGAGTCTTGATCGACAAGTCCGAGTTGCATTTTTCGTGAATATCGAAATGCCGGAGGCGTTTTGATGTTGATGCGTTTTATACAATATGCTTCGTTTTTTAAGTACATCTACTTATATTGATATGTATCCTAAAATAATTTTGCGGTCGTCGATCTATTTATGGTGTATTTGAGGATGAGACTCGATGTCGGGATCGGCGTATTGGATGGGGTGGATTATCAAAACACAATCATCCTTGATACTAGTTTTTCGTAAGTCTTTAATACAATCAATATATAGTATATATGTGTAGTATCTCTAATTACTTAATTTTCAATGTTGAATAGATGTTTTGCAAAATTCATGGTCCGGTACACATGATGCTTTAGTCCTACATTCAAGACCAGCGTGAGGCACCATTGATCATGACCCCGAGAGCATTGCTTCACATGGCACCACCGGCGCATTGGATAGCGATTGTCCTCGGCATGGCGGGTTATACATCATGGTTACGTGCCACGCAGTAACCTTATTTAATGATAAATATTAATTTATCTAAATGGTTACGTGTCCTTGTTTATTTTATCTAAATATTAATTTTATAGATCATTATCCTTTGCGTCATCGGCGTTTCGTGATAATGCGCGTGGATATGCACTCTGGTCATTGCGTCTTTGTTTGACTCGCGTATTTGGAGGATGGATCGGGATCAAGTGGATGCGAGGATGATGGACTTCGTGTGCTGACTAGATTATTGCGGCCGTTTCTTCTCTTCACTAGATGGTTCGAGGCTAACTCCACGGATACCACCATGGAATAATGATGCGGTTATTACACGAGTGCCTCTTGAGGTATTTGACCGGAAGAGCGATTTCGGTGATGGTCCATTTGCGTGCATGGTTGTGGAGCGTCTTATTTACGGTTCACCGAGCATCGAATGAGGTATGTCTAATGTTGTAGCATATAGACATAAAGTAGGTGGAAATATATGAGATATGTGATCCATATAAGAAGCGGGAGGAAGAGGAAGAGGAAGAGGTAGAAATTAGCATGTCTTGGTATATTGGTATGTATTTGTATATTGGTATGTATTGGTATATTGGATGCAAATGGATGTTCATATTATTTATCGAATATTTGATTATCGATAGTTATTAATCCTCGTGACAACAACAGTATTTAACTTCGAAGCTAAGATCGTTGAATGAATTTGTGTCTTTTTTTGAAGAATCATAGCTCAATGAAATAAGTATTACATAACTTTGTAAAAATGAAACAGGCGTTATTCGAACAAACAAACAAACTACTGTGAAGATCAAAGTTTTCACCGCTATTCAAACAAACAAACAAACTTCATCGCTCAAGCTTCTTCTTTTCTTTTTTTGATAAAAGATTAATGTTTTAGTTAGTGAGATATATATGTGTTCTGACGGATTGTTGATGTTTAGCGACGGATTTTTCCGTCATTGTTATATATTTTTTCTAGTGTCAATTCAATTCAATTCAATTTGATTAAGTTAAAATAATAATAATGTTAATAATATCTTTACATGAATGTTTTCTTTCATTACAATGTCACTCGTCTACGGATAAGTAAGGACACTTCCGGCGTATGAGATTCATTACCACACAAGCTACATGTCCGTAGTGCACGACTTCTACTACTCGATCCCACTTACATTGGATGACGATATCGACCCACTTTCGGGCGCCCGACTGACGGACTCTATTAGGAGGCATAAGCGTAATTTCGGCAACATCGGAGGAGCAGGTCCAGTAGTATGGTGAGCAGGATTGATCCGATCTGGTATGCTTGGCTAGCTTTGCGAGAATGGTAGTACTCCCACATAGTTAGATATATGGTGACCTTTATGACTAAAAATTTATATAATCAATTATATGTAAGTGAAATCAATTTGATCAAAAAATTAACATAATTAAACTTAAATTAGTACCATATAGTTATGTGACATGAGAACACGGTATCATATCCATGTCCCACTCCAAACACGCACACGATTGCGTATTGAGATTGACTCGAATGTTTTGCTTCCGTGCTTGACTTTGAAAGTGGAGTCGATGAGGGCACTACATCGTGTCTGCGTGATAGTTCCATTGATACCATCATCTTACGCGTTGCTTGAGGGTCGATTCAGCCGCGTACCTCTTTCTTCTTTCATGTCTCTCATCGAACCATTTTTACGTAATGTGACGGATTGCCTCAATCATTGAGCAAATTGGCAATCGTCTAGCCCACAATATTCGAGAATTGAATGATTCGGCAATGTTCGATGTCATAAAAGCTAGCGCCTAACGGGCACGTGATCTAGCCCACGCACTCCAACCTCCACCAACTTGGTATATGCGCCACTACCATCAGCCTTCACGAGAGACTTTAACATAGCCATCGCTTTTCAAAGTGTGCATCTTGAGTACGCATAAGCGGCTTTCGAAATAACTGCGGATGGTTGCCCAAGCGGGGTGATTTTTTCGCAGATGGTAGTAGCATAATCCGTGTGTTGCATCGGGTGAACACACTTGACCGCGTTCATTATCTTGACATGGGCATACGAAACAATCAACATCTCGGATTTGATCCATAAGCGACTTGTAGTCGAGGCGAAACCAAGTCCATGAGACATCATTCTCGATCGGACCAATTCCATAAGCTAATGGAAAAACTTGCTCGTTGCGTCCTTTGTCACGGCAGCGAATAATATCTGCTTTATTGCGGCCCTTCAAGTGCGTGCCGTCGACTACAATCACGGGTCGGAGGCACAATGTGTACGCCTTGATCTGCATGAACCGAGGCGACAAAAGGTGGCGGAACCGACCATCGATCCAATATCCAAGTCGGTCATCGAACCGGGATTGCTCATCCGTAACATATGCGAGATAACTTCGGTAGTAGCTGAAATGATTCTTCATGTCCACCGTATATCATCTCGATCGCCCTATTACGGGCTCGCATTGCTACTTGTATGTAACGTGTACACCGTACTCTCGCAAATCGGCCATAATGGACCTCGGCTTTAGCACTTCACCGTCTTGGCGTATTTTTCGTGATATGTATCTGCAATTACGGGCATTAACCTTCATTACTCCGATATTCACTGGGTTACGTGCGCAAGTATGTATAGCATCAAACTTGCGGACAAACCAAAATCCACCTTCTGCGATGCGTGGTAGAAAAGGACGCGATTATGATATCGACATTTGAATGTAATCCTCGAATTATCGGATCGAGGAATAACAAATTCTACTCGGCGTTCCAATGCCATAGCCCCGGATATCTTGATTCACCCTTGCATCGAAGATGGAACCTTCGCTCATTCGTGAGTCTGGAACCGAGTCGGAGGGCGAGCAAAGAGATTAGCGAAGCATCATGAGGAATAACGAGGACTAGCCGGTTGCTCATCTCCTCAACTTCTTACGGCTCTAGGCCTCCTATGTGCTCTTGCGTGTTACTCGCATAATCGTAGATAGAAGCTTCCGAATCCACCCTTTCGGCGGATTCATGCGTCGAAACTCTACAAATGAGCCATAGCTACTTCAGCGAACTCGCGATCTTCTTCCTCTTCATCCGACTCTGTTTCATCTTCTTCTTCAACGTAGTCGTCGTCGTCATTGTCCTCAACAAGTGTATCGACCCACGGTTGTGGTTGCGGCATATGTTGGGAAAGCAATTCTGGATGGATCCATGTGTTGCGGCATATATTGAGATGTATCGACATCAAACCAATCGATGATGTAAATTGTTGTGTCGGCGACGCGTCGAGCGATATGTTTTGGGAAGTGTAGTCATATGTTTACGAGGATGGTATCTCAAGCGAAGGTCATATAGTTCTTGCTCCGATTGGGATGTGTCGGCATCGTGAGTCACATAGACCTCTGCTTGGGCATCATGAGCCAATCGAAAAGTTGATCATCATTACTCAAAAGTAATTTGATAATTCTACCACTCAGAAATCTCGATAGATAATGCGGTTGGTAGGTTGTACTCAACGAATTTCCCAACATAATTTGATTAATCATCTCTATGAACTCCCGGATAATTACATTGTCCATTCGAACAAGGCGTTTGATTGATACCATGATGTAACATAAAGAAGGATCCCATCGCCTCCATATCGAACAATAATGCTCTTCCATCCCGACATCTATAACAAATACAAGATTACATTAATGAAATATCTGATCTTAATATGATTTTCTAATGTACAAAACAAATATACATTCTTAATGTTTAGACTAAAATTATCGCTACAATAAGAAAAAATAGCAATCTAATCAAAGTCTAATTAAATAATTAAATTCTCTACTATAAATAATTAAAGTCTCTTACAATAAATTAATTAAAGGGATTTATCTAAGCGAATTATCCAATAATTACAAATTGCGAAACAATTGAATTATCTAAACAAAATTAACAATAATAATAAACAAAATAAACATAATAAATCTAAAAAATTTAACAATAATAAATCTAAACAAAACTAACAATAATAAATCTAAACAACATAAATATCATAAACAATAATAATTAGCATGAATTAATTAGTCATTTACATTATAATTAATTACTATATTCATCCTAATTGAAAAGACTTAATTTCTTAAAACTAAGATAAGCGCACTAAAATTATCCTAATTGAAAAACTTAATTTCTTAAAACTAAGATAACTTAAGAAAAAATAGCAATCTAATCAAAGTCTAATTAAATAATTAAAGTCTCAACTATAAATAATTAAAGTCTCTTACAATAAATTAATTAAAAGGGACTAATCTAAGCGAATTATGTCATGTGAATCTAAACTAATTATTCAATAATTATATCCAATTATCTAAACGAATTATACAATAATTATAAATAGCGAAACAATCGAATTATCTAAACAAATTAACAAAATAAATCTAAACAAAATTAATAATAATAAATGTAAATATAATTAAGGATCAATTAATTAGTCATTTACATCATAATTAATTACTATATTGAAAAGTAATTTATTTTAATTATAATTGCATATAAATTTTACATCAACATAAACTGTAATGTTATTTTATTTAGGTTTCATCAATAAGATCTTCTCGCTAAACATGTATTTTCATAAGTTCACGTTCTTGCTTAAAGCTAATAACATCAATTTTTAAAAACTAAGGAAAGCAATAATACTAAACAAAATTAACAATAATATGTATTTAAAACTAAGATCTTCTCGCTAAACATGTATTTAATATTTTATTTATTTATTGAAATGTAAACTATAATTCTTAACTAATACTCGATCGTCCATGTTAAATCTTAAAAAACTAAATCTAAACAAAATTAACAATAATAAATCTAAATCCAAATTAACAATAATACTAAACAAAATTAACAATAATAAATCTAAATCAAAATTTAATCAACCTAAACACGTAAAATTTCTAAATCAAAATTTAATCAACCTAAACAAATCAAAATTGAATAACTTACTTGTTGAGAGATATTTGGATCTGGATTGAAGAAAGGAATTTGAAAATGTTGAATATAAAACCGAAATGAGTAATTTGAATGCTAAAAGGATCGAGACAAATTTTGAATGCTAAAACCGAAAGGCTTGGATTTGTGATATATGATCGATCGGTTGTAGTATTTATGGAGAGAATTGTAAAAATTCAAAATTGAATTATTGGTGGTCGATAGTATTTATTGTAGCTTTTGCTTTTTGCGATCGTATTTCTCTTATTTTTGATCTTTTTCGAATTCAAAATTGAATTATTGGTGGTCAGTAGTATTTATTGTAAGCTTTTGCTTTTTTGCAGTAGTATTTCTCTTATTTTTCAGTCTTTTTTCCAGAGATTCCTCTGTTTTTAATTTGCTTTCCTTAATTTAAAGTGGAATATATCATAAGTTCATTTAAAATTAATTTCTAAAACAAAAAAGCTCTCTCTCCGGTCGCCGGTTTGATGTCTCCGGTCGACATTTTCTTGTTTCCGATCGACCGGAGACATCAATTAATAATTAGTATTAAATTCATTTGATAATTCGAAGATTCCGATCGAAAATAGGCTCAATTCATTTGATAATTCGAAGATTCCGGTCGATCATGATTAAATAAGTTGTTTTTTATACTATAATTCTTCGATAATCCTTGTTTCCGGTCGAATTTTTCGAAGATTCCGGTCGACCGGAAACATGATTAATTAAGTTGTTTTTTTATAATTTATAATTCCGGTCGACCGGAATCTTCGTTAATTAAGTTGTTTTTTTATAATTTATAATTCTCGATTCCTACGATTTTTATTCCGTTTTGTTAATTTATATATTTATATAACTACCTGATTCCGGTCGATATATTTAGCATATGTGCGAAATTATTTTGTTTATTTATATAGTTTTAATTAAATCATTGAATCATATTTTTTTTTTAAAATAAAATATAATTGAATGCCGCAATTAATTAACACATTCACATAGCTGATTCCGGTCGATAATCCTTGTTTCCGGTCGACCGGAGACCTCAATTAATAATTAGTATTCAATTCATTAGATTTATCCTTGTTTCCGGTCGAAAAAAGGCGATTCGGTCGACCAATTTGATGTTTCGATCGAATAGGAAACATCATTAATTAAAATGGGAAATTTCATCATTTATTGCTTGAAAATTCGATCGACAATTCCTTGATTCAAGTCGACGGAATCAAGGAATGTCGAGCGAATTTTCGATTTTCATGTTTAAAAAACATAAATGAATTAAAATTAATTAACACCTAAAAATCGAAAATTCGATCGACAATTCCTTTTAAAAAAAACATGATTCGATGATTTAATTATATTTTTCATGATTTTCTCTATAACTATAAAGTAATTTAAAGAATAAGCGATTATAATTTGAAATCATTTATCGATTCACGTGTTGTCAACAAACATAAATATTCTTGATTCACATGTTAACGGACAAAAACATTCTTGTTTGATCAGTGGCAAATCATTTCACCGATGTGACGCACTAGATATATATTAAAAAATATAAATGGGTATGTGGTATATTCATTTTGGAAAATGGGTATGAGCTGTACACACTTTTACAAATGTGTGTAGTTTGATATATTTCCCCTGTTTTGTTTTTATTTCATGTTTCAGTTTCTAATTTGTGTAATTTTGGAAACCTTTACACATTTTATTTCATTCTATCCCAATCTTTCAATCTACTACTCCCTCCGTCCCGCTTAAAGTGTCCCCTTTTTTTATATACGGATATTTAGGAGAAAAATATAAAGTAGTTAAAGTGTTAAAAAGTAGATAGGATCCACACTTTTTAAAAGGATAATTATTTCTTAAAATGGAATGAGATATTTATAATGAGACCATCCAAAAAAAATTGAGACATTTTAAATGATAGAGGAGTACAATTTTATTATCATAGCATAGTTTTGGTGATTAAATTGTGATGTGGTGTGCAGCAGCTGACTTGTTAAAAGAAAGGTATACATCTAGCAAAATAACAAGTTATCGTCACATCATGCCATATGATTCAATCACCCGATAAGAGATATGATGATTACATAGATACAAATTGAAAAGTGAAATTATATATAACTATAACTAGTTTGTAACCCGTCGAAATTCGATGGGAATTTCTTTTACGTTGTAATTCATGAATATAAACTTAAACAATAAGTTATAATGTATGAACTCCAAAAGTAAATCAATATTTTATTTCGAAGCTATTTGGATAATATATTGAAAAAGTATTAGATGACGCATAAAATTATAATAAAAATAGGTCAAGAAGAGTGTTGTTCAATTTTTTCTACTATTTTTATCCGCAAGAGCAAATATAAATTAAGCTAAATATGTTTTTAAAATGTTAATAATAAAGTATTATTCTAAATATAGAAAGTGAAGATTAATTTAAATAAAAGATTTTTGTAAAATATGAAAAAATAACTTTACAATTAAATCTTATATATCCGTCCAATTTTTTTATCATACTTGTTTTATCATGCGTCTTACCATCTTTATCATGGATTAAATTTTTTACAAATGTTGCTAATGAATCGTGAGATTATGATGTATAAATGACCATAGCTGAACATAAGTTTCCATATGCATTGTTCTACTTTTGAAAGAGACCGATCATGTCTACTTTTTATGGTCATAACAAAGCAAATGACAAATTTCTTTATATCAGAGTGATGCTTCTAGATATGATATATAAGTTTCATTTCATCAAGTTTCGATGAAGAATCACTTTCAATTATAAATTACAAGTATAAATTTTAAAAATAATTTAATAAGTTGCTAGATTTCAGCTACCATGAGTTGTTGACCACGACATAGCATGATATCGAAGCGAAACGATGAGGCTAGGGTTCAGCCACGTAGATTCGTTGATCGCGACGAAGCACGATAATGAACCTATCTATAATTTATCTACCCGTACACGTCTCAAACTCGATTTAAAAAGTGATTTTACCATGTATAACAATAACCGATAATTAAACAAACCTTTCTAAAATTCAAAAATATAAAATGCTACAATAATGTTTAAGTCCTTTTAAATAAAAATCATAATATTAATAAACACCAATAATAAATGGTATAAATAACACAAGATAAAAATCTGAGAAAAATTCACATACGTCGTCAATTAATGTTTGGACCCATTTAAGACTAATATACATGTACATGTCTCATACTCGCTTTAAGAGTGATTTACTATATATTATCATCTCAATAATACCCTCTAACTATAAAAACTCGTTTAAAGTTATAAATATAAGTTGTTACAATCTTGAACCCAGGACTAATGTTTAAAAAAATTCGTAAAAATTATATCCTTTTGATTATATTTATAATTTGTGAAGTCTCATGAAAAATTAATATGAGATTCAAATTGTATCATTTAATTAAAACACAATGTAATACTTGACTATAGTTCAACTAATTTTGAGTTGTTGACTACGATAGAGTATGACGTTGAAGCAAAATGTGAGCATAAGGTCCAGTCACCCGGAGTCGTTGATCATTGTGGAGCATAGTGATGAATCAAAATAATAAGATTATAATTTAGCCACCTAAACTCGTCTACAATGTATACATTCGTACTCATCCCAAATAATTAATTCATATCATTTCAAAAAACTGAGCATAAAAATAAAGAAAATCAAAACTTTCTATTTCTGATAATAGTTACGTTATTATATTATATTATATTATATTATATTATATTATGTTATTTTATATTATATTGTATAATTATCCAAATTTAAAAGTTGTCTGTAGGTGTATTATCTCTATGAAGTCATTTTGAAAATTAGGGAAGCTTCTTCGAACCCGACATTAAGTGTTTGCCTCCGTCGCACCGATGAGAATTTGCAATACATCTAAAGTACACTTTTTTAGAGACCAACATAAACATATTATTCTTTAAAATAATAATATTATTATAAGAGCTAAATTTGTTTAATTTTGTTATAGTTAAAACTTGATATTCCCGTAACATAGTATTTGAAAATTATATTTATAATGACATATATAGGATGAAAAATTATAAATTAAAATTTTGTTTATAAAATCTTATTGAGCGATTTGCTTAAGTGATAGTTAATCATAAAATAGATAAGACCCTTATTGTGCATTATATATAAATAATTGAATATTAGTGGGTTAATTTTCTTGGATTTACCTTTCGACATGTTACTATCGTTAATTTAACTCGGAGATCATTTCAAATTTTATAGTTTTGATAAATTTAAAATATGTGATATAAATATAAGTGATTTTATATTTGAAAAGGCAATAGTTACGACACGTTATATTATACCGAAAGATAACCAAAATAATATAAAATTCATTACCATTATTCAACTTACAAACAATATTTGTAAAAATAAATAATATATGAGAATATACCCATGAAAAACATATGATAATATTCTTTGATTCTAATTGTTTAGCTCACAGGTTACTAATAGAGCTAAATATTGTGAAATATTTTGTATATTGTACCATTGTTTAGCACACATTATATAGATTAAGCTAAGTATTGTGATTTAATTTTTGTATCATACCATTAATTTTATATCTATTAATTATCCATTCAACATGTCCACTTTTTAAAGAGAGAATAAAAATAAATATATTAATTATGATAATAATAAATAATTAATAGAATAATAATATATTTTCACCTACCCATCTACATATAGGACAAAATATGGACTCGTGGGTGAACTTAAGCCCATCTACTGCCCAAGTCTCCAGACCTCATTTCCACTGCTCCAAACATTTTGCTTCGCATGTCTTGCAATTTTTCGTTCTCTTTAAAGAGCTCTCTCTTACCATTCCACTTTATGCGTCGGAATAAGATGCCTTCAACTTATATTTTTTATTTCATCACTTTATTCATCCTCTTACTGTATAATTCGATGTCGATAAATTTACAATTGTATTAACAGTGAAATCAGGAGATATAATGTATAAAAAAATCTCACTACATACATAAAACATCTTAGTAAGGAATTGAAATGGATGAAACTAACACACACTCAATTAAAATTTGACTTGATAATTTGAATCGAATTTTAAAATTATCTGCAGAGAGTATAACTTCTTCATAGACAATACGATTAATATATGACCTTATTCCATTGGTTTGAGTTCTTATATATTATGTGAGATTATATCCCACTAATTAAGTTTCTAATTGATGATCTATTAAAGTGTATTAATTGAAAATTGCCATCACCGTTCATATCAATTGCAATTGATGATTTGTATATGTAATATAAATGTTAATGAGTACAATAAATAAGTAATATATATATATATATATATATATATATATATATATATTAACATGTGATTATATTATCGTAATTAATATAAATGTTAATGAGTACAATAAATAAGTAATATATATATATATATATTAACATGTGATTATATTATCGTAATTAATTATTTCCATAAGATATGTTTTTGTAACGTTTGCATTAAATAATTGATGAATATTAAAATTTAATTTGACATTTAAAATGTCATAAAATGAATAATTTAGAAAAATAAGAATGGAAGTTCTATGAATTGTCACGTAGGATTTCTAATTGCTCTGAGCTCTTCAATGTGTATTGGATTATATAATTAAATAGATATGTAAATGTAAATCTCTCCTTTTCCCCTTAGATATGCATTCTTAGAATTTTCTTGTAGTATCATGAAGTTCAAATCAAACAGATTTTAAGATTTATTCATGGCTAGAGACAATTATCTCATTTTGATGTGGTTGTATTCGATATAATAGAATTATTCAATCTTATTGAAGAGTATTAAATGAATGATTGCTATATATTTTGTAGATAATAAGATCCGAACGAAATATACTAAAGGAAAAAATATAATAATTACTCTATATAACATAAGATGAATTAAAGAAAAAAGAATTACTATATATCAAGAATGCTAGTTTCAAATAGCACAATGGTTGACTTTATAAGAGTCGGTTGGCACCCAAAACCAAAAACTCTTTACGGACTCCATATATTTCATAGAAAAATTCAATACATAATTTAAGCAATTACACATGATTAATGATGAGTATTCAATAAAAGAAGTAAATCAAAAATTGAGATTGAAAACACATAAGAGATTGACGGAAATTATGGAGGCGAATATGACATACACGCACCATCAATCACTCGAGAAAAGAAAAAGCAAATTATTATTATTTGCACAGTAAACTCAAAAGTCAAATTCAAAAGAAAAAAAGATAGAATAATCTAAAACCAAGCATTGTAGGTCAACACCTTCATGTTTCCATAGTTAATACATGTTGATGAAGAAGCTTTAATGTCTTTCCATCTTTATTTATATCAAAACCAGCCAAACTGATACCAGTCCTCAAATTTTATCTTTGAGACACCATATACCTTATTGCCACAAAAACATGTTCAAAAGGAGATAAAAAGCATGTATCATAATTAAGTTCTCTACCTTGTACTGAAAAATGAATTATTTGTGGGTGGGAGTGTAAATTTACTGTAGCCGTTTTTCACCAAATAGGAAGAGGAGGATTAACTACAATATTTCTATCAAATAGGTTGAAGAGAAAAAGAACATGAATGAGAAGAGAGATTCACGAGGTATAATTTTATAGGATAGAGGGGATGGAAGTGATAGCAAGAATTAAACCTCCATGAACCTTTGCATAGTTAACGATGAATGAATTTCAGATGACTTATTTTGCCTATTGATTGAAGAGATTAATTTATATACAAATTTGGATAGTTAATGGTTAATGGTAAAATTAAAAGTAGTCATTTGATTGATATGTAACGGTAATCTATATAAGGGAAAATGCAGTTATATGGTTTTATAAAATTAGATTAAATAAAAAATAGATTGCAAGAGAAGTTCTTTAATTTAGAAAAAAGAGAATAAAAAAACATGGTGATGCCACGTAGGATTGAGAATTGCTGTGGACTCTTCAATGCGTATCGGTATATAGAATTATATATAGATTTTTTTTCAAAAATGTGTACTCTCTTATCCAATTTTTTAATTTGATACACTACATAACCAATTTATTATGTCTATTTTCGATCGATCAAAAACAGACATTAGTCGATCGAAAACAAGGAAGTTAATTTATTTTTCAATTTATCCACATATTTCCTTGTTTTCGCTCTACTAATATCTGCTTTAAATCGATCGGGATAAGACTCTTCGATCGGAAACAAGAAAATTAGTCTTTTTTTAATTTATCCACATATTTCCTTTTTTCGATCGATTAATGTCTGTTTTCAGTTGAGAAAGCCTTATATCCCATCGATCGAAACTTGTCTATTTTAATGTAATTGGTATATGGTTTATGAAATTTTGGAAAAGGTTATGGGTAGTATATGTTTTAATAACAGTGGTTAATTAGGTTTGGGTCCCAATTGAAAAAATAGTGGGTAAAGGTTATAAATTTCATAATTGACCCTTTTAATTTTTATCTGGTATTTTTAAATTTGTAATAAATTTTTTTTTTTTTTGGAAGTATGTCTGTTTTTCCTTCTAATTTGGGATCATTGGATTGTTTGCATTTTCTAGACTGAATTCGGCCAACATGATTCTATTCAGTCTAATATTTACATAGCTCAGTCAACCCGATTTAAAGCTAAGCTTTACACCTCTAGGATATATGAGTTATAACACATGTGTTATTAATGTTTTGTATGGTTGAAAATTGGAAAAAAATTATTAATCTAAATAAAACCAAAAACACATTAGATTTCAGTTAACCAGCCAACAAAAAGTTTCCTTTAATTATTTATGATTGTTGAGAATAAAAGGACGTTACAAAAAAAATCACAACTTTTGAGTGAATTTACAAATTCGAAACGACTTCTAAATATTTCAATTATATCATCATCTTCTAAATAAATGTGTAATTTCGACATGATTTTTAAAACATTAGGGGCCCAAACCTAATTGACCACTTTTATTAAAACATATAGCACTCATAATTTTTTCAAAATTTTCTATACCCTATATCCATTACATTAAAATAAACTAATTTTCTTGTTTTCGATCGACCGAAGAGAAGACTTTCTCTATCGAAAACAGACATTAGTTGATCGGAACAAGGAAATGTGTGGATAAACTGGAAAAAATAGTAAGTTCCTTATTTTCGATCGATTAATATCTGTTTTCGGTCGATCGGAAACATACATAATAAATTGGTCATGTAGTGTAGCAAATTAAAAGATTGAGTATGAGGAGTATATAGTTTTGAAAAAGTGTGTAGTTGTATATAATTCCATATTATATATTGTCATATTTTAGTTTTATTATACAAATTCTAAAAAGTAATTGTCATTTTTCACAGTATGACAAAAGTATGAGTTATTCAGCAATTATTGGAGTTAGGATTGTGATCGATGGTACACACACACAGTCGAAAAAGGTGTTCAAAATTCTGAATCTTGATTGATCGATAGCATCGGACAATAAATATATCAATGCAGACAATAAGGTGCAAGAAATAAACTGATTTACTTTCTGTAGCAAATCTACTCATACCAGCTTTTGGCTATCAGCTATCAATTCAAAGTTTATTCTTTTAATAAAATAAACAATATTGTGATTTGCTTTACACAGAGAGGTTTTTATACCACAAAATATGTAGTTTAATTCTATTCATTCTCTATGTGACAAGTATGGTTGAATTGAATCGAATATCACTGTATTCAAATTTGATTTGTTTTGTATAGAGTCAATTATCGAGTTTTATTTATAAATTTTGAGTTCACGAGCTTATTCGAACTTTAATTAAACTCAAATAGACTTTCTAAATTTAAATATATGTTTAAAATATATTATTTTATTCATAATAACATAATATATTTATTCATTTCTCATAAAAAAATAAAATTAGTCAGTGATTTAATACAATAAATACTAATTATAGGAAAATATACTTGGATCTAGTTAATAATTTTATATTTTTAAGCTAAATCAATTAACGAACTTGTTCACGAGCTAACGAGCCTAATATTATCATGCTCAAGTTTGGTTTGTTTAACTAGCGAGCTTCACTAAACAAACTTTAACGAACTTTTATCGAGTGAACTCCGAATAACTCACGAATACGTTGACTCATTTACAGCCCTAGTGTCAAGTGGGATATTATGATACGAATAAAAAATACTCCCTCCGTCCACTAAAAACGTGCATTTAATTCATTTTCGGTCCGTTCGTCAAAAATGTGCACTTTCATTTTTTAGAAACACCAACTTTACATTTTTACCCCCAACTTATCCACTTATTTACAAAAAAAACACTCATGGCCCACCTTTTTACACTCACAATCTATTAATATATTCATTTATTATCGCAATGACACATTTTTTTATACACATTTACTTTACACTCATTACAATTTTCTTAAAACTCGTGCCACCAAAATCGATGCACGTTTTTGGTGGACGGAGGGAGTAATAATCATGCCTTGGCAACTGTATAATTGAAATGGAAAATATCGTTTGAAGATCACGAGCCCCTTAGTGTGATTATGATATAATTAAGATCACATTTTTTTCATGGGAAAGGGGAATCAAACAACAATCTCAAACATACTCATTGCTAACTTTTTTTTTCATTCTAAAATTCTGATTATTTGAAAAATAAATGCAGATCTTCCAAATAAAGAATGTTGTTGTTCTAAAGTACTACATCCGTCCTATTATTATTGACTCATTTTTCTTTTTTGACTGTCCCGTTATTATTGGTTTGTTCAAAAAACAAAAAAATTACACTAAAAAATGACTTGAATTTTGAATTACATATTACTTTATATAAAAAATATAATTATCTTTAATTAATTTACGTATCAAAAGAAAGAAATCAATGAGGTAGTATAATTTTATTTTTGAAATAGATATTCTCTAATCTCTCTTGGTTCCCACTCCTGTATATTTTTGTTGTATGCATACAGTATCTGCCATCTGCCACCTCAGGGATTTATTCTCTAATAAATATTTATGTCAGAAACATTTTGTATTTCTTTTGCATGACCAAAACAGTGCTTCAAATATTATTGTACTTATCTAATTAGCTTTATCAAATATATGCATGTACAAACAAGTTGATTATTTTGCTCAAAAAAAAGTTGGTTTATGTTTGATCCTAAATTTATATCTACTTGTTTTTTGGTGTATGTGTGTGTGAATGAGAAGTGATATATTTCATATACCGTTTCAGAACTTCACTGAAACGGTATATTTCATTAATTATCATTTTTTATTTTATTTTTCTCGTATATTTCATTAATTATAATTAAGATCATCAAAGCAATATTACAAGATTCGTTTACTTTATTCCTTTTTTTTGAAATTAAAGGAGAAGAACAAGTTGGATTTGAATTTTTATATAATTTATAAATTTTACGTTCTTGATTGTATTGTGATATACAAGATAAAAAAAGAAAGAAAAAGGAAAACGATTTTCGGTTATCTGTTAATATCGAATCGAATCGAAACCGTGCCATGTTCGGTTAACCGTATACCGTATATTCGGTTTGCGGTATAATATTTTAATTTTTTTCGGTTTTCGGTTAACCGATAACTGAACGGTTATTAACCGAAAAATCGAAAATCTTTTCTATTTTATTAATTATTTTAATTTTTATAAATCTGGAAAAACTAATTACTAATATTAATTAAAGTTAAACCCTATTACTCTAATGTATCAAATTATCATTGCATGGACATGATAGTTTGTTGATGGATTGATGTTGATTGTTTTGATTTATTTTGAATTATTGATGGATATTGGATGAATTTTTTTTATGGACATTAAAATTTGAAAAGTTTATACATCTGATTGCAAAGCTGTATCTTATGACATATCGTTTCTTTTTATTATTATTATTATTATTATTTTTTTGGTAATTTAATACAGAAGTTTTAAAGGCTGCGTCACGGTGGACTCGAACCCGAGACCTTTGGCCTTGGGTATTAACCACTCTACCACTAGGCCAACACACACACACTACATATCGTTTCTTATAAATTCATGTAATCTCCAAGCAATTTTTTGATTTTTTGGTTAACCGAAAACCGAACCACACTAACGATGCGGTTTTTGGTTAATCGGACTTAATAAACGGTTCGGTTTCGATTATTAAATTTATGAAAACTTCAATTCGATTAACCGAAAAAATCAATACGGTTAACCGAACTCGAACCGTTTCCCACCCCTAAAAACAACTAATGGACTGTATGCTAATATAAGTAAGAAAATAAATATAATTTCTTGAAAACAAGAAAAGAGGTCTTGGAAATTTATGGGAAACGATCGAGACAGTGAGTCAAAGTGTACGATGCATGCATTTTATCAGTGACTGATCTATTCCCTCTGTGACTTAATAAAAAAGCACAGCAAAAATACTGATAGACAATTGAGAGAGTTACATATATATGCTCTGCTGTATACCAATTTCTGCTAATTTATATTACTATTCTTTTGTAATATTTCATTCTTCAGTCCATCAAATATTTGGGGGGCCCTTTTTGGGTAAAATCAAATGTCAAACACACATTTCAAATTTGATATCTAATTTCCCTAATCCCAAGAACCCTAATTTAATTTACAGCCCTATTTTTCTCAGGGCTGGTTGCAAAGATTGAGATGATGTGGTTTGTCAGCTGCTTTTTTTTATTATTATTATTATTACTATTCTTTAAAAATCTAACTGTTTACAGTTAAAAGACAACGAGTGATCATTGGCTCCTAATTCTTGCATCATAAATGCAGCTTGCTTTTCCAATAAAAAAGATGAAATCTTTTTATTGGGATTTTGATTATCTAAATTTTGCCAAAATTCATAAGGGTTAGGTAAATGATAGGAATCCCTTCAAAGTTCAAATAAAAATGATAGGAATTATCATTACACGATTAATTTCTAAAACAGGTTGTTATTTATATTAGAGCAAATTAATACCAATTTCTGACCTGACATTTTGATTCATTATGGAATTAAAGTGTTTCAATATTTAAAAATATCAATTTTACATATACATGGCCTATTCGATTTGTACAAAGTCTCATGTCGGGTCAAATTAAGTCATTTAAAAGTAATGTGTAACGTTAAAATAGGTTAGGATTTTTTTTTTTTTGATATCATGGGAACCCGACCGCTACCTTAAACAAGAATTGGGAAACCCACGGTCTCGTGTAATAGCAAACCACATACGTAAATTTTGAAAAACCAGGGTGTGTTATAGAGGCGTTTGGTGGGGTTGAACTTGTGACCTCGGCTCACCAAAACATCCTATCCAGAGGACAAATAGGTTATGATTCGAACATATACAACATCGTCAATATATTCAATACGCATATGGTTCCAACATTACACGTTACTTTTTAGTTTTCCAAATTATATCAAATTTTATATCGAGTATCAATCAAATATTTTTCAAAATTGGGACAATTTTGATAATGAGTCCAATAACTCAATAATGTATTTGGGTATCTTGAATCGGTTATATAAATTTATTTAGAAAAATAGATTGATATTTGGTTAAAACTTGACTAGTTGAACTTCAATAAACACTTTATTTAATATTCTCTACGTCCCATCCAAGATGATATATATTTCTTTTTGAACTGTCCCACAGGCCCCAAGATGACCCGTTTCTTTTTTAGAAAATAATTATCTTTTCAAAAGTTATTATACCTACCTATTTTTTATCACTTTATACTCTTATTTTAAATAACCGTATCCAAAAGAAATTGATTGTTTTGGTTGGGACGGAGAGAGTATATTGAATATGTAGGAAGTAGGATGACCCTAGTAATCCACCTTCCAAGTGGTAATCATATTTGAATGATTAATGTTTGTCGATTTTAGTTTATATTAGCCCAAAATATGGTTTTAATTGCAGCTTCCTTTTCAAAACTTCATGTAAGTTACACTTGTGGAAATGTGACAAGTCTCAGATACAAATTGTGGCTCTGCATTCCATGCTTCCAAATTAGTATTTCCCTGTTTGGCTAGTTTGTCATTTATAGGATTACTTGTGTTGATGATTCAAGGAATCTAAGTTAAAAGGTCATTGATTCGTGCAATAGGTCAGCTAGATCTGTCAAACTAGGAGAGAAAAGTGTGCTCTGATTTTTCCACTCAGAATTGAGAATCACTTGTTTGTAAAGCAACCCCTCCCCTCCAGTCTACCAGTAGAGCCTCTTGGGAGTTGGGAATTGGGAGTGGTGATACTAATATATATATAGAGAGAGGGAAAATATTGCCAGTTGCCATCTTAAAGATTCAAGAATTCTCACACACAACACGCAGTGATTCCATTTGAGAGTTTTCTCTGCGAAATGAGGGCAGGAATCTATTATTTTCTTGTCCTGTTTGTAATGTTGCTCAAATTGGATGGAGCCACAAGTAGGCAGATTCAAGGTTCATTTTCTTGGCATTTCTGCTGCTCTTTTTGCAATCTTGCATTTCTTACTACAACAAAAAGGGAAAATCTTGCCATGTTTGTGTGTGTCTGTGTGAGATCAACCTCTGTGTTCTGACTATTGTTTCAATTGTGACCTGTCAGGCTCTGTCCGAAACCAGTCGCTCTCTCTCACCCCAACTGAGGTATGTACAAGAATTAGCATGTGCTTTCATTATATATCCAAAAACAGACACGTGATTAAAGATTGTGGTTGTTTTTGACAGAATGTGAAGATGGGAGAGGTGGAAAAGGAAGGGAAATACAAGGAGGTGAGGAAAATAGGATCAAAGCCACCAAGCTGTGAGCACAAGTGCTATGGGTGTATGCCATGTGAAGCCATCCAAGTTCCAACCATCACAAAACAATTAGGGCTGCTGTACACTAATTATGAACCAGAGGGCTGGAAATGTAAGTGTGGCCCCACCTTCTACAGCCCTTAATTCATCCTTAATCACAGAGAGAGAGTGGGAGAGAGAGAGAGAGAGAGGGAGAGAGAGATTGGAATCCTTTTCAATTTTTCTGCAATCTTTCTGAAATTAAGATAGTAGAGGTAACTAGCTAGCTCTAGTAGTTGTATTAATTTGTATAATATGAGGAGGATTCATCCAATAGAATTGACGCTTTCTTGCTACAATTTTTGATGTTTTTGTTTAAATGTAACATTGGTCAGAAGCAAATTAAATCTCGACTTATTCTTCTGAAAAATTAAAAAATGATTATGAAAATATAATACAAAAAGTCAATATCTCTATTTCCAAATCAACGATATTAAAATAATTCATTGAAAAAATATTAGCTGACAAATAAAATTATAATAGATAAAGTAGATCGAAGAAAAGGTGTTTGAGATAATAAATGAATATATTAGTGGACTGCTAGAGCAAATATAAATTGAATGTTTTTTTAAATAAGTGAAAATTTTATAAAAAATATGTTAAAAATATAATACAAAGCAAAAGCACACTTTTGATGGACGTCATTGAATGTACGTTCAACGATATTAAATATTTGATTGTAACAAATTGTACAATTTGATGAAATGTCCAATCTCAAATTTTTTTTTTTGGGCTAATTATGATGAATTTGGTTTAGATAATTACATTTACCAGGTTTTACTAATTTATAAGGTACTTAAATAATTTAATGATTATTATTCTGTTCATAAATAAAAAATAATATACAATCCCTAAACCAAATTTAAAAATGAATACACCGAGTCACTAATAAGTACATTGTATAACATCAATTGAAAACACAAAGAGATCGATGGAGGATTTATATCAAATTCTAAAAGTATTAAATAAGAATAAAACGAAAAAAATATATCATAATTTTTTTTTAAAAATAACATTTATTAAGAAAATGAAAACATGGCACTTGTAAAAAAGAAGGTGTGTGTATATTTTGAAGTTTGGGTCGTATTTAAAACATTTTAGTTTTTTTTATTTAATTTAATTTCTTTTTAAGTTAATTTATAAATAATTTTATGTTCTATATATTTTAAATTGGATTCAGTAATTGTAAAGAAATCCAAAGTTGGTTTCACTAATTTTAATACTTTTTAAGTTGGTTTCACTAATTTTATGTTCAGTAATTTTAATTCTTATTCGGGAGAATAATTTCACTAAACTTTGGTTAAATTTCGTTACGAGGAACGATTCCAGTAATTTTTATGCGACAATAAATACTTCGCTCAAGCTAATAATTATGCTAACATATGATCAGTCCAATTTAAAATGTCTCATTTTTTTTTGAGTTGTTCATTACAAATATCTCATTCCATTTTAAGAAGTAATTATTCATTCAAAAAGTGTGTATTCTATGCTCTTTTTAACACTTTAACTATTTTATATATTTCTCCTAAATACTCGTACTCAAAAGAAATAAGACACTTTAAATGAGACGGAGGAGGGAGTATATAGCTAATTAGCCATCTCTAGTAATGCATATAAATTTAACTGAGCCTTATGAGTTAAATAGCAAATTCAAATAACATAAATTTTCTACATAATTTATCATTGGCAAAATATTTAATTAGTTGGAATATATATATATATATATATATATATATATATAAATAAAATATATATAAAAATAAGAAATGAGAACAAATTTGAACCATTGATTTTTGAAGATGTATGGTTGTGATTAAATAAAATTAGGGAATAATGATAGTTAATGAATCCATTACGAAAATTCACCGTCCCTTCGAATTATAGGGAATGTGATAACTTAATCTTTAACCATTGATTAATGGTAAATGGATGATCAAGATGAATTCTTATTTCTTATTTTAAATGGTTTGTATTATAACCTCCCTATATATATATATATATATATATATATATATATATAGTGAGGTTCAAATAAGAACTAATTTTAACGTGAGAACCAAGAACTACGAAAATTCTTTACGAACAAAATGAATATCTTATGAAAGTTAATGAATCTGTTGCAAAAGTTAATGAATCCAAAATTTGGAATTTTCACCGGGTTCGAATCCCATGAGATGCGAAAATTCTATTTTTTATTCATTAACTTTCAACAGTATTCATTTACTTTCATAAGATATTCATTTTCATGTTCTCACAATAAAAATGGTTTTACGTTAACCCTTATATATATATATATATATATATATATATATGGGTTGGATCCAGTGTGAACTCATCTTTTGAGAACTTGAAAACCATGCATAATACGTTGAAAATAATGCACAAAACAATATAAAGTTGTGCGTAATGAAAACTTTCTAAAATTGTTGCACAATAAAATAATTTTAGAAAGTTTTAGTTATGCACAACTTTATACCGCTTTGCATCATCTTCAACGCCTTATCATATGTGATTCAAAAAGATGTGCTTCATTTGATCAATTTCATATATATATATATATATGTGTGTGTGTGTGTGTGTGTGTGTGTGTGTGTCAATAGAATAGTGAACTCTATCCCTTCACCGCTAATTCGGATTGGCGACAATAGCAGACTATTTTTCTTTCTTCTTTATCTGATATAACTAGAAATATTTTGATTTTGTATTTCAATTATTATAGGAAATGAATATATTAAAGATTATTGATTCTAACTTGATGCAGCTGTGAGAAATTAGAACGTCAAATACATTATTGTTTGTTAGTTTTATTAACGCGACAAATTAGTTTAATTTTCAACGTCTTTCTGATATATTTTACAGAAAATAAATAGTCTAATTTCTGTTTACGAGATGGTAAAATTTTGATATATATTTTTTTTTCAATCAGAAAATTATCAACGATAGTTGACTTAATAACCAAAGATTATGAGAAATAGGGCTATAAACCATTGTATTTGCTTTAAAAATCAATTTGGATAATTATAATGGGATTAATTCCTTAATCTAATTTGCTTATGTGTGAAGTCATTTGCTCCCTTAATCAAAATGATAATACATTTGTATGTATTATAACAATAATACTTGTTTTAAATCTGCTAGCTCTTAACCAACTGAGCTAAACCCGTAAATAAAAAAAAAAACAATAATACTTTAGAATCTAAAATTCACTCTTCAAATTGAAACAATTATTGTATGGCTTCTAAAATGAAATCTTTCATAAATCTCGAAGGATAATAATAATCAATAAATAGCCGAAACTAACATTTAGTCGTCATTTTCCTTTTTCTTTTTGTGATGAAAACTCACACAAGAACGAGAGAGAAACAACGTGAAAAACTGGCGTTGCGGACGTCGGCAGAATACAGAGGACACTATTTTTTCGCATCTCTCTCTAAAAACTCTCCCAGTCTCTCTTTTCCGGTCCACCTCTTTCCCCCTCTTTGTTCTCGCTATCTTCCTCCTCCGGGCCACCCCTCAGCTGATATTCCATCTGGGTTTGCCCCACATTTCCGTTTTATCATATTCTGCTCAGGTAAATAAGCAGATGAATTTGCCGAAAAAATCGTTTTATTATGCGTGTATTTGTGCGGAAATTTTGATTTCTTTTGTGGGATTTGTATCGGCGTGATGAATCTCGAGAAAAAAGTGAACGTGAAATGTCGCTTTACGTTTGATTTTTTATTTTATTTTTCTCTATATTTTGGAGCTGCAGAGATAGAAATTTTAGCTGGCATGTTGTCTCTCAATTGCGTTGTTTTCATTAATATTCCCAAAGCTATGATTTGTTTGTTATTTGAAGGAATAGGTGTCGTCAATTTATTGCTTTCGAGTTGATTTTTGTTATTTTTTAGGATCCATAGTTATTAATTTGAGTTTGGTAATTTTGTGATGATATTTTCATTAATCATGCTACTGTTTAGTTGGAATTTCGGTGTGGATTTTAATATGATCGTGTTGTCTATATCAATGATGGTGGAATTTTGAAGGAGTTGGTGGGATTGTTTGCAGCATATGATCAATGAATTCTTTTTTTCCTGTTTTAATTTTGTTCTAGGTGGTACATTGCTAGGATTCTCCGATCCGAAAATTCTAGAGTTTGTGCAAATTTTCAGGTGGGCATGTCAATTTGCCATGGAGAATGAATGATGCTTGCATAAGCAAGCCTTTCACTTGCCTTCACCAGGCAAGTGCTGCGGGTTTTGTTTGCTTTATTCTCTGAGAAAAGTTAAGTAGAAGTTACTTCTAGATAGTTCCGAAATGGCGGGGGGAAGAATCAGGGCAAAGTTCCGCAGGAGCAGCCTGTACACGTTCGCCACCTGCCACAGGCCGCGAACTTCTGAGGAAGAAAAGACGTTTCCTGTCGAGGGACCTGGTTACTCGCGTGTCGTTCAGTGCAACCAGCCTCATCTGCACGAGATAAAACCTCTCAAGTACTGCACGAACTACATATCCACAACTAAGTACAATTTCGTTACATTTCTTCCAAAGGCAATATTTGAACAATTCAGACGAGTTGCCAATCTGTACTTTCTCCTGGCTGCAGCCTTGTCACTGACTCCCGTGACACCGTTTGCTCCTCTGAGCGTGATCGCCCCATTGGTCTTTGTCGTGGGGTTGAGTATGGCTAAAGAGGCTATGGAGGATTGGCGCCGGTTTATGCAGGATATGAAGGTTAACTTACGGAAAGCTTCCGTGCACAAGCAAGACGGCACTTTTGGTCCGAAGCCGTGGATGAAGATTCGGGTAGGAGATGTAGTGAAAGTAGAAAAGGATCAGTTTTTCCCGGCTGATCTGCTTTTTTTGTCTTCTAGTTACGAGGATGGAATCTGTTATGTCGAGACTATGAATCTAGACGGGGAGACGAATTTGAAGGTAAAACGAGCCCTTGAGGTGACACAAAACATCGAAGAAGATTCCTCTTTTAAGGATTTTAGTGGAACGATCAAATGTGAGGATCCCAACTCGAGTCTATACA
This sequence comes from Salvia rosmarinus, assembly GCA_036937905.1. Classification (NCBI taxonomy): domain Eukaryota; kingdom Viridiplantae; phylum Streptophyta; class Magnoliopsida; order Lamiales; family Lamiaceae; genus Salvia; species Salvia rosmarinus. The sequence continues at coordinate 959,044 of CM072822.1, forward strand.
CTTTTGTGGGGAAAATGGAATACGATTGCAAGGTGTATCCGATTGATCCAAGCCAAATACTCCTTCGAGACTCGAAACTTCGGAATACGGCTTATGTGTATGGAGTAGCTATATTCACTGGTCATGATAGCAAGGTTATGCAGAACTCGACAAAATCGCCTTCTAAGAGGAGTACAATTGAGAAACAAATGGACAAGATAATTTACATCCTTTTCATTGTTTTGGTGGTCATATCGGTTTTGAGCTCCATCGGTTTTATTCTGAAGACAAAATACGATTTGCCGAACTGGTGGTATTTACAGGTTCCGGACGACGAGCATCTTTATGATCCCGAGCAGCCGCTGCAGTCGGGGTTTTATCACCTGGTTACTGCTCTTATGTTGTACGGCTACTTGATACCAATATCCCTCTATGTGTCGATCGAGGTCGTGAAAGTCCTCCAAGCGCTATTCATAAACAAGGATATTCATATGTACGATGAAGAGAGCGGAACTCCGGCTCAGGCTCGGACGTCGAACTTGAACGAGGAATTAGGGCAGGTTGATACGATCCTATCGGATAAAACCGGCACCTTGACGTGCAACCAAATGGATTTCCTTAAATGCTCGATCGCCGGCACAGCGTTTCGGCACTCGTCCTAGCGATGTAGAGCTTGCTGCTGCAGAGCAGATGGTGATGGATATGGATGGCCAGAGCCAAAACGGGGTGCCACAATCGGTGGAGAAAAGTAGTGAATTTGTGAGATCAGAAATCCAATTGGAGACGGTTGTTACTGCAAAAGATGACATTCTTAAGCCTCCAATAAAGGGGTTTAGCTTCGAGGATACCCGCCTCATGAATGGGAATTGGTTTAACAAACCGACTGCCGATGACATCTTGTTATTTTTCAGAATACTATCGGTTTGTCACACTGCGATTCCCGAGCAAAATGAGGAGACCGGAACCTTCACCTATGAAGCAGAATCCCCTGACGAAGGTGCATTCCTTGTTGCTGCCAGAGAATTCGGTTTTGAGCTATGTAAAAGAACACAGTCGAGTGTACATGTACGCGAGAGATATCCTTCCTATGAAGAGCCTGTTGAAAGGTGAAACGACAAGCAATTAGTTCTAACTTCTTCATGGAAGATCGGTCTATCTTTAACTGGTTATGATGTGTACTAATTTATCTCCGATTTCAGGGAATACAAAGTTCTAAATTTGTTGGACTTCACTAGCAAGAGGAAGAGAATGTCTGTAATTGTTAGAGACGAAAATGGTCAGATTCTTCTCCTCTGCAAAGGAGCCGACAGGTGCGATTCTTTTAATATTTCGATTATTTTGCTACTTCTGTTTTGTGTTTATTTGACTACTAGCTTATAGATCGCTTCACTCTTGTATTTAAAGCATTTGTTTGATACAGCATCATCTTTGATCGCCTAGCAAACGATGGAAAAAAGTATTTGGATGTTACCACAAAACATTTGAACGATTACGGGGAGGCCGGACTGCGGACTCTTGCGCTTGCTTACAAAAGACTCGATGAGGCGGAGTATGCCGCTTGGAATGAAGAATTCACCAGAGCAAAAACCTCGTTTGGTAGCGATAGGGAGGCGAATCTTGAGCGGTTGTCCGATATGATGGAAAGGGACTTTATACTCATCGGTGCGACTGCTGTGGAGGACAAATTACAGAAAGGAGTATGTCATATGATATAACCTATTGATACTTTTTGCTCGTTACTTTGCAATTTTGAAATGCCGTTTACTTTTTTATTATTGTTTGTGTAGGTGCCTCAGTGCATCGACAAACTTGCACTAGCTGGTTTGAAGATCTGGGTTCTGACAGGTGATAAGATGGAAACTGCAATTAATATAGGGTCTGTTGGCTGTACCTATCTATGGTAATTCCGCAAGTCTATTATCAAATCATTTTAAAGCTTAAACTAAAATTGGTGCCCTTTGCAATGCAGATTCGCTTGTAGTTTGCTTCGGCAAGGCATGAAGCAAATTTGTATAACACTCAATTCGGATGCATTAGTCCAGGAGTCCAACAAGGTAGTTTTTTTTTGTAGGAATGCATATTGAATTACACTCGTGAAGCTAATCTAATTACGTTGCTCTTCGTGTTGATTTTCCTAGAATTCTGCAAAGGAGGGAATCTTAAAGCAAATTACCGATGGAATCCAAATGATCAAGCGAGAAAAGGATCCTCACGCTGCATTTGCATTGATCATTGATGGAAAGACTCTGTCGTATGTGCTGGATGATGACATGAAGAATCAATTCTTGAATTTAGCTATTGAATGTGCTTCGGTCATATGCTGCCGAGTCTCCCCTAAGCAGAAAGCTCTCGTAAGTACTTTATACTCTCAAAAACTTAGGTTGATGTTTCTGTGGGCTATTCAGTCTGTTGGCTTATGATTGTAAGTTATGTTCCTGTCATTTGACACCTATGATATACGGCTACATAGGTAACCAGATTAGTGAAAGAAGGAACTGGAAAGATCACATTAGCAATTGGTGATGGTGCGAACGATGTTGGCATGATTCAAGAAGCTGACATTGGAGTTGGCATCAGTGGATGTGAAGGAATGCAGGTTGGTATTGATTGGTTATGATACATTTCAAATAAAGAGATTTATGTGCCCTAGGTTGTGTTTAGGCTTCTGCAAAATAGTAGAATTACAATTTACTGGCAGATGATTCATAATACCAAAATTGTTGCAAGCAATGCTCTATTTGTTCATGACGTGGTGATGCTGTAAATTTAGTTACCACAGCAGTGATCCCTCAGAAAATTGACTAGCTTTATGATTTATAACTTCTCTTATTTTTGTAGTTACAGTGCTTTTTATTTTTCACTCATTAAACTCATTTTCTAAGGTTAGTCTTTGTCTTTAAAAGAAAAATCAAACATAATCATTTCTGGATGCTAACCTCTTCTTTCTTTGACCAACACTCCTGTGTGCATGCGTACTGTTTAATTCTAAAATCCACCGCTGGTTAACTGCATGGTCTTTTGTGTGCGCACAGTGCACTGGAGACCAGCTCTTTTCTTTTTTTTGGAAGCCTAGTAGCATAGGAAAGTCATATCTCGTTTTTGATAAACATGTGCTGCATTCATATGATTTGAGACTGGCACACTTATATTGTCAGTTGTTTGCAGGCTGTGATGGCTAGTGACTTTGCTATTGCCGAGTTTCGGTTTCTAGAGAGGCTTCTGGTAGTACATGGTCATTGGTGTTACAAACGGATCGCTCAAATGGTAAATAATAGAAATTCAAAACCCTGAAAAAAAAAATCTCCTGTTCGAATGATCATTTTTAGTCGTTCTTGTTACAAATATTCTTCGACTTGTTTGTACCGTCGTCTGCATTTGATTAGCTCTAACTAGACTACAATTTCCTGTTGCAGATTTGTTACTTCTTCTACAAGAATATCGCATTCGGCCTCACAATCTTCTATTTTGAGGCATTTGCCGGTTTCTCCGGGCAGTCGGTGTACGACGACTGGTACATGCTGCTATTCAATGTTGTTCTCACTTCGTTGCCCGTCATCTCGCTCGGTGTGTTCGAACAGGACGTGGATTCTGAAGTATGTTTGCAGGTTAGTATTCTTCACGCAACTATTAAGGTTAATAACTTTGGCAAAAACTTGCATACATTCAAATGTAAGGTGCATCCACCCCAGAGTGTACCTCTTGTACTAATTACTCATGCTACTGTGGAAAACTCTGCTTGTGGCAGTTCCCAGCTCTGTATCAGCAAGGCCCGAAAAACCTATTTTTCGACTGGCTAAGAATTTTTGGGTGGATGGCGAATGGCCTCTACGCTTCCCTCATCATATTCTTCCTCAACATCATCATCTTCTACGACCAGGCCTTCCGCATCGGGGGCCAGACGGCCGACCTGACGGCCGTCGGGACTGCCATGATGACCTGCGTGATCTGGGCTGTCAACACCCAGATCGCGTTGGCGATGAGCCACTTCACGTGGATCCAACACGTCCTCATTGTCGCCAGCGTGGCGATGTGGTACCTCTTCCTCCTCGTCTACGGGGAGCTGCAGCACGCCCTCCAGGTGAATGCATTCCGGATCCTCCTCGAGATCCTCGCCCCGGCCCCGATCTACTGGTCCACGACGCTTCTGGTCACAATTGTGTGCAACCTCCCATACTTTGCTCACATCGCGTTCCAGAGGTCGTTTAACCCGTTGGACCACCACATCATCCAGGAGATCAAGTACTACAAGAAGGACATCGAGGACGGGCACATGTGGAGCCGGGAGAGGTCCAAGGCGCGGCAGAAGACTAAGATCGGGTTCTCAGCGAGGGTCGATGCGAAGATCAGGCAGCTCAAAGGGAGGCTGCACAAGAAATGCTCGGTAGTGATAAGTGGCCATTCTTCTCCTGCAAGGCAGCAGACTTGATATATATATATATATATATTTTGATAGTTTTGTAAAGGGCTTTCCTGCGAGGCAACAGACTTGGGGTTTTCTCGACATAGGGGTCTTTCTCTCAACATAGTTTTTAAGCTTAATAAACAGGTTGTTTTGAGGAGCTTCAGCCAAACACCCTCTTTGAAATTTCTTTGAGGTGAAGCTCTCCATGGGCTGTTGTATGTAACATTTATGTATAGCTAACAATTTCATATTTGGTGTTTTATTCTCATCCTCTCTACCCAATGCCATTGTGTTCAATTTTGTCCCTTTTTCCTTTTTTATGATAAGAGAAATTTACAATTGCTATTCGAAATATGTATTGGTAAATTCAGAGGAGGAGATTATTTTCTAATTTAGATTAATTCTTTCAAAAGATTAAGTATCTTCCGACACGAGAGGTGACACGGATCCAAATATGACACGATTGTTTTGTTGACACGTCTGGTTGGATCAATAAATTTAAATCAAAATTAGAAAATTAACAAAATATAAATATAATTAAATTAATTAAATATATATAAATATTATCGAATTATGATTATGCAAGGGTTACAACACGATCACGGACCGAAATGAACACAAATTATCGTATCGTTTGATAGCAACACGATAAGCGCGAACACTAACCCGTTAATTTTTATGTCATGACAGCCCTAGAGGAGATGTTTACGTGAATCAGAGACCTTATTTTCTAATTTAGATTAATTCGTTCAAAAAGATTGTATCTTTATTAGAGGTGATCCAAATTTTTGTTTTGTTAGTCTTAGTTGGATCATTATTAGGGCTAGATTAGGTTTATCATTAAACATATCTTCTATTCTCATGTGATTATATTCAAAAATCATAGTGCAAAATTCTTAGTTTGATAGCATTTAACTTTTTATGTCATGACATAATATATATAATCTTTTAAATTATCTCAAATTCTTATTTTTAATGATCGTCTGCGCCCATCATTTTAGGGCAAAATTTTATGTATCCTCTTATATTAATATAAATATTCCTTCAAAAATAAAATATTCAATGTCCAAAATTTTGTTATAAACTTTGGGGTCCAAATTTTATAAAAAATAATTATTTTATAAATGATATGTTGGAGCTTTTAGATATATTCAATTATATCTCCATAAGAAAAACACCCTCATTTTATATATTCGCTTTAAATTATCTCAAATACGTTGGATTGGTAACCTACGGTCCTACGGACGTTACAAATTGAAAAAGAAAAAAAAGGTTTAATTTTTTAACAATACTGTATATATGTTCGACGGGTTGCCCCATCGGCCGTTACCGGGCACCCACACCCGGCGAATAAACGGTGCCAGTGACGGCGTCGTATTGAGCAAACACTGTCGTCTTGTAAAGAGTAGAAACAGTAGAAAACAAAACGCAGAAAAAGGAAGGAAGAAATAGATAAATCATTGAAACTTAGGTGTGAATGGAACAAAATAACTCTGGATTTCTTGATCAGATCGACGAAACGAGGAGCCAAGCATGAATTAAAGTTGTTATTTTTGTCCCGGATAGAAATTGTCGCGCTTTCTCTATCTAGGAATTTGCAGGATCTGATTGAGTTCGGGAAAAAAGAGGGAGTGAATTGGGTTCGCACTATTTGAACTGGATGGAGCCCCGAGTTGGGAACAAGTATCGCCTCGGCAGGAAAATCGGGAGCGGCTCCTTTGGGGAGATCTATTTAGGTTCGTTTTCGCGAGTGTGTGTGTTCCGGTTTTGGGATGTTTAATTGATTGAATTTGGATGTTTGAACTGTTTGAAGTCGAAGCCTTGTATGTGTATATGTGTATTATGTGTGTGTCAGTGAGTGATTCTTTTTCCTGAAATGGATTTCTGATTATTTTTTTCTGCTGTTTGTTTGCAGGAACTAATATACAGACGAATGAAGAAGTAGCTATTAAGCTTGTCAGTAATTTTAAATGTTGCTTTTGTTTTTCCCTTTTTGATGTTTACTTGATGCTTATAGTTGATTATATATATATATTCACTTGTGCTGAATTTGATTAGGAAAATGTGAAGACAAAGCATCCCCAATTACAGTATGAGTCGAAATTGTACAAGCTGCTTCAAGGAGGAAGTAATGATCTTTCTATCATTTTGATCTCGGCTTCATTGTATTTGTGGCATGTTCATGATTTGTATTCCTTTTTTGTTTTGGTAGCTGGAATTCCGAGTGTTAAATGGTTTGGAGTTGAAGGAGACTATAGTGTGCTTGTGATAGAGTTGTTGGGGCATAGTCTTGAAGACTTGTTTAACTTCTGTAGTAGGAAACTGTCTTTGAAGACCGTTCTCATGCTTGCAGATCAGATGGTATGATGTTCCATTTGCTTTGTGATCGTTCACTATTATAGATGGTTTGATATTTCGATAATTTAACTTGAAAGGTTGAATTGAACCATTTTTCAGATTACTCGGGTTGAGTTTATTCACTCTAAATCTTTTCTGCATCGAGACATAAAACCTGACAACTTTCTCATGGGATTGGGGAGATGTGGAAATCAGGTTACCCTTTTTACCTTGCTTAAAAAGTTGTTCTCCAGTGTGTTATTATTTATTGATTATGTGATCTGTTGGTATTCGCAACTCAATCACATCTAGGTTTATGCCATAGATTTTGGACTTGCCAAGAAATATAGAGATACATCGACTCATCAGCACATTCCTTACCGGTAGGCTGCCTTCCACATTAAGGGATCCCGGAGAACTTATTAGAAATTACTCAGTAACATTCTCATTGTCTGTTTCAGAGAAAATAAAAACTTGACTGGGACAGCCAGATATGCAAGTATGAATACGCATCTTGGCATAGGTATTAATGAGACCTATATCATACCGTCTTTCAGTTTTAACCACTGGGGTGTACTGGTTAATCTGCTTGTTTATGGATTTTATGATTGATTATGCTCTACTACATTTGTGAATGCGTAGAACAAAGTCGCAGGGATGACCTAGAATCACTTGGATATGTTCTCATGTATTTCCTAAGAGGAAGGTATATTTAATTTAATAGAGTTGACCTTTTCGATTTCTCAATTCTGAGCTCTTGTGATGTGTATAGTCATTCTTGGAAATATGTAGCCTTCCCTGGCAGGGGCTGAAAGCTGGAACCAAGAAACAGAAGTATGATAAAATCAGTGAGAAAAAAGTTTCAACTTCGATTGAGGTTATTGGCATTTTATTCCGTTACTTGATGATTGTGTATTTCCAGTTGCATGATACTGACGTAGGTTCAATGCCTTTTACAGTCTCTATGCCGTGGATATCCTACTGAATTTGCTTCTTACTTTCATTATTGCCGTTCTCTTAAATTTGATGATAAACCAGATTATGCCTATTTGAAAAGGAATTTCCGTGACCTTTTCATTCGTGAAGGTTCTGAAACTCCCCTTACCGTTCCAACATTTATGTTCGACTTTATATCTCTTTACGTGCTTGTTTATACATGCTTTCTTCTTCTTGCAGGTTTTCAATCCGATCATGTATTTGACTGGACAATTTTGAAATATCAGCAGGCTGATTTTGCCAGCCCTCCGTCCCATGCTCTTGTTAGTAATTTTATTTTTCATTTATGCACCGTGCCTTCTTTTGGCTCTGAGATAAAACCCTAAGAAATTTTGGGACAGGGAACTGCTGCTGGAACGAGTTCAGGAATGCAGCTCGTTAATATTGGCAGACGGCCAGGTAATTCTCGTTTTTTTGGTTAAGTTACAATTGATCAGGTTGCAGCTTATTCTCTCTGCTCGTCGCTAAGCTATCTTTGTAATATTATAATCAACTTGTGGTGGAGTGCACCATTTCTCCTTAAATCTTTTGTTGTTCTGTATCATTCACTGTTTTGCTCGAATTCAAAATATTTCAACTATACTTTTGCAGGCCGTGATGAAGATGTCGCCCGGGGTTTATCTGGTAATGCTACTCATAGCAGAAACTTTCTGAATCCCGGGAGCTTTTCTCGACAGAAAGTTGCAACCGCAAACGACTTCACCATGGCTAAAGAAGTAAGCATGCTCCTCAACTTGCACAAACAAAAGAAAGAAATCTCCCTCACTTCTATCTGCTTCTTCAAATCTGCCGTGTTTGTGCGTGTGTTAGACAATCGACTATACTTGGGCAAAAACTTGTGTACATCCGGATGTACGGTGCATCAACTGCAATTAGGGTTTATTAATCCCCAAACCACAATTAAGATTTAATTAGCACTGATGCATCGTGCATCCAGATGCATCAGAGTGTGCTTCATACTTAAATAGTTAAGATATTAGATAAGGAACCAAAACTCGCAGCATGATGTTCCTATCTGTATTTCCCGTTTCTGTTTCCAATTTGCCTGTGCTTCTTCTGGTTGCAGCTATCTAGTTCCAACATCTTCCGGCAAATTGGAACGTCAAGGCGGCCTACTGTTTCCAGCAGTCGTGATCTGGAGATTTCTGCCAATGGCAACGACCCTCCGTCCACCCGTACAGCAGATCCCAGCCCAAGAAAATATGCTAATAGCTCCGTTTCAGCGCAGAGAAGTTCACCGGTCGTACCATCAGACCGTAAGCGCTCATCTTTTACCAGAAACGCTTCGAATGTGAAGAATTTTGAGTCAACGCTCAAGGGCATAGCAGGCCTGAAAATCGGCCCTGATGAGAGGGTACATTATTAGCCGGTTTCTACTATCAGAATGCGAATACATATATAACATTCGGAAAAATCCATGTTGCTCCGTCGGAGCACATTAAAAATGTGCTAATGGAAACTTGAAATTATATTTCGATGCAGAGTCTTGAAAGAGCACAGACACAGAGCGAGCAAGATACGGCGAAAAACGCGACGAAAGCGCGGTCGAACCTGGTTATGTTATATCAGCAGTTTAAGAGAAGAGGCGGTAGTCTCACTAAAGATATGCTTTGATTTGATTTTCTTGCTTAATTTATAACCATCTCTCTCGAACTTGCTGTGTTCCTCCTAATTTATTTGTCTATACAAAAAGGGGTATGTTTATATTTTGTAATTGCTTGAAATTCATCTCCAATTTTCTGATAATGTTGCATATTTGATGCATACTCGAATATTCTTGTGTTATCAAGTATGTTACTGTACTATATTTTGGGGGAATTATTTGCTGTTAATTGCATGCTTCAGATAAATTGCATTTTATATTGTTAGATTTATAAATTATAAACCACTTTATTGTTTTCTCAAAAGAATTGAATCCACTATTTCAATTGGGAGACGATCCTACTTATTACTACAATCGTTGTTTGAGTAGTTATTATTCCACGTCCCGCCAATTCATTTCTTTCAAAGACGGTTATTTGGACGTGGTTAAAGTGATAAAACTAGGTAGGATCCATAACTTTGAAGAAATAATTATTTCTAAAATCTTTGTTTGAAAGGTAGTCTTGGATTATATTTAATTAGACACCCTATCAATAAATGAGATTGAAAATAGAGTCCTCGAGCAATATCAGGCAAATGTTCGTGTTCCAAGTGTTAGCAACGTTTAATAAATTACAAATTCATACTTCATGTTTCAACAGTTCCATAATTATAATACAATGTGTATTTTCAAATTCTACCCTTCTCATTCAAGGCGTTTTCAATTTAAGAGAGGGATAAAGTAGTTAAAGTTAGGCTAATTGTAATGGTCGTTATCGTGTTGACACGACTTGATAAGGCCAAACACGAATACGATCCGTTAAGGATCTGTCCGACACGAACACGAACACGACACGAAATGCACTGACACGGACACGACACGAACACGAATATGAAACGATTTTTTTCGTGTTGACACGACACGATAACGACACGATAAATTTAAATCAAAATAAAAAATAAAAAAATAAAAAATATATAACATATAATTAAATTAATATTAAATATATTAAAATATTATCGAATTATACGAAAACGACACTAACCGACACGAACACGAATGCAACACGAAAATTATCGGGTTACATGAACACGACACGGATCCAACACGAACACGAACACGAACACGACACGAAATTATCGTGTCCTTATCGTGTCGACACGATGACATGAAAATAAGGTAGTTTCAGTGTTCGTGTCGTATCGAAAATCGATGATTAGATTGATAAAAGTAAGTAGGATCCACAACTTTTGAAGAGATAATTATTTCTTAAAAATAAAACAGATCATCTTTGATGGGACAGATGGAGTATATTGTATGCCAAAGTCTGATGTGGAAATAAACATATAATAAAGAAAATAAGGTGATATTTCTCATGTCATGTTAGTTCAAAACGATGTGTTTTAATTTCGAAGAAAAAAAAACTTAAATTAAATAGCCTCTCTCTATCTCTCTCTTGCTGTTCAAGTGCCATGCACGACTAACTTTGCAACTGGTGGAACTATGTATCATCTTAATACAGTCATTAATTGGAGTTTAATGGCCATCAATGGGATTTAAATGGTTGTTGGTTGTAGTACGATTTTAATTACCCTACCACCTTTCTCATTATACCTAACTGAGAAAAATCCCACTTTTCTTAAGAGTTAATTCTTCTTCTTTTTTTAATCTATTTGTCTTGTAGATTTTTGATCCAAAATATAGTTAGAAAAAGATTTGAGGTGCTAAATTTTTTATTTAATTTAGATGAGTGATAAAAGTGCCTAAGAATTAGTGTGGTAGATAATCAAGATTTAGGTAAGCTAAATCAACTTTGAGAGGATATATATGTGGGGGCATTCAGCTAATTAAGCACATTACAAGTTCGCTAAGAATATTTTCTAAACATCAAAACTTTATAGTTATGTGCTTTGAAGTATGACAATTATGAAGAACAAGAATTTAAAATAATCAAGATACCAAAATTCATAGAAGTTTAATGAATGTATATTTTCACATTTTTCGACAAGATATCTAAATTCTAGGTACGGCTGTGTACATTTGATCATATAATCATATTTGTTTAATCGTGTTTAAATTTGACAATTACACTTATTATTATTATTATTATTATTATTATTATAATAGTGAGCCCATTTATTCTTCACTTGGTAGGCCGTAGGAGGGAGGAGTTCATAATTAGCCTCGGAAAATGAGATTAGAAAAAAAATGAGAAAAAACGAAAAAGAAAAGGAAAATGCATTTGCTTGAAAAATTAATAGGGAAGCATAAAATTTATTTGTCTATTTCTAATTAACATGTGTTGATATGCCTTGAAATTATATCCCGCTTCGAATAGTTAGTCGGGCAGTATTGGGCCTTAATACTCGTATTGAGCCTTATTACTCGTATTGAGATAAACCCAAATTGGTGTATTCTCTTAGTACTATATATATAGTCTTTGAGAACTGTAATTGTAATATGAAACCCTGGCCGCCTAATAAAAGATGTTCTCATTTTCTGCCCGTAGACGTAACCAACTCATTGTTGGTGAACCACGTAAATCTGTGTTTTTTTTTACGTTTTATGTTTCTTATTGCTCAATAATCCTAATCCGTTACAACAATATGGATGCCGCTTTTGAAAACAACCTAGCAAAGCATGTCTTAACAAACTCTTCTTTCATCATATCATGTCCCTATTTTATCATTATACCCAACTCAGTAACAAACGCAACAACATCTAATAATTTAATTATATCTTAATATCTCATATAATTGATATTTAATCACTTACTAAATTTTCCATATTTTTTTAAATTGATTTCTCCCGGAAGTTATATCTAACTTTTCTCAATCCCAAGTTCAAAATTTTGGCTATGGTGATAGTGTTTCATTTTCTACGCCAACATATTCCATGTGAACTTTAGTAATTCTTAGAAAATAATTAAAAGCCAGAACTAAATTAACCAAATCATTTGCCAAGGTGAAGTCACAAGAAATCTTGCATCAAAAAAGAAAACATTGAATAACTCCATTGCATCTTGATATGATCATCAACAACTTTACATACTCTTTCATCATCTTATATATATTCTTGTCATCAGCAACTTCACAAATCAATATAGAAAAGCTATAGAAAAAATACAGAAAAGACATGATATATATATATATATATATAATGGTCTAAAAGGGATAATAAAAGTAATGAAACCAATCACCAAATTCCATGAACAAATTGATTGCAAGTCTCTTTAATCCATCTGAAACTCTTCCTCACAGAGCCCTTCATCTTTCCTTCCACAGTATAAGCTTTGTAATAGGCAACTCTCTTCTTCCTCTGCAGCTCAGGATGATCCACACTAAAATTCCAACTCTTTGAATCAATTTTGGTGGTTTTGCTTTTCTTGAATTTCACCTCCTTTGGATTATTGCTGTGATCAAATCTTGGAGCTGGAGTCACAGAGGCACTGTAACTCCTCAGACCATTCATGCTGCTTGGCTGCACAACACCTTGATCTCTGCTAGATTTGGATCTTGAATATTTCTCCATATTTAGAAGTTTATGTGTGTGTGTGTGTGAGAGAGAGAGAGAGAGCTTGTTGTGGATTGGTTTGAGGTGTAGTTTTTTGAAGTTGATTGTAGCATTTTATAGGGAGTTATTAGGCTATATGTAGTGGTTTTAGGCTGTGCTTTTTGTGTATTCTGTTAGCTGCTAATTTTTATTTTCTCTTATTTTGCACTCGCTCTGTCGTTATATTACTCGTAGATTAATGAGAATTGTGTTTTATATGTAAAATTGTGTATGATACGAAATTCGAAGCATTTTATAGTGTAATTTTTAAATTTTTTTTTGAACGGACCAACAATAGTGAAATAGTCCAAAAAGAAAAATGAACCAACGATAATGGGACAGATGGAGTATTTGACTAGTGTGCTGATTTTGTGTAGTGCACGTGTTGCATTACTACAAAAATATTTTATTTATTTTTTTGGAAAAAAAACCATTTTGTTACCATGTGAATAATGTGATTACTATAAGAAAAATACCAATTTAGTACGCAATTGTGTTTGTATTGTTCTATATTTTAGGGTAGAATTCACATTGTTAGGACAATATATCCGTGCGTTATGCATATCATTCTGTATTCAATAAATTAAAATGAATTTAAATATGATGATGGTATTTTTATATAGTGCAAAACATAATTGCAAATCAAATCAGATTATGAGGGTGTTTGCCTGAGCTTATCTTCAAAACAACTTATAAACTGTTTATGAGCTTATAAGCATATTTAATAAAATAAGCTCATAAACAGTTTATAAATTGTGAAAAAAAGCTCCAACAATTTATAAGTTTCCTTAAAAATAAGTTGTTAAACCCCAATTATCTTTTCATATGCTTATAAACAACAATAAATTTACCAAAATAACCTTATTATGGTTCGTTATTTCTTACATATAAACTAGCAACTTCACCTCTCGTCAATTTTATCTCTCTAACTATGATTTTTTCTTTGCAACTCACAATTCTTTCGTTAGCTTATAAGCTCAGCTATCCAAATACTTTAATTACTTATAAGCTCTTGAAACATTACATCTTATAAGTTTTTCGAACTGCTCTCTAAAATAAGTTTAGTCAAACACCCTCTAAATGACGTAATCAGATTGGAAACCTATTCCCATTTGATTATGATGTTACGGTTCACATCAAGTTCAACATATAAGCAAAATAGACAAAAATGTAGACTCCCTCATGTTGTATTAAATTAGATCTAATCCAAGCTCTTTTACTCTTACTTTTTTTTTTTGAATGCGTTTCAGCTCATCCAGCGACCAATCACATTTTTACTTTTCCAAAACTTTGACTGCATCTGCATGAGTTACGCCGGCAATTTCCATATGCCCTTTCCCAGATTCTTTATCCATTGCCATTATTGCATTATATGATGTTTATTTAAATCTAATAATAATAATAATAGAATAATCTTAGTAAGCATTAGTACGTTCGAAATTTGTTACGAGCAACAAATAAAAGTTGGCTAATTTTGTAATGTATTATGCTCGCAATATCTCACTTTCCAAAACATAGAGGTTCGAGTCATTCTCAAGTATACATATCGTATACAATGTTTGTTTAATTATATAGAGATAAAATTGAAGTAGAAAAAAACATGCTATGCAAGAAAACTTGTTTCTTTTCACCTCGTACTAGAAAACCATGCCATGTTATTTGTAAAGGTATTATGAGAGATATTGAGTTATTTTTTCATGATTTCCATAAAAAAAAACTAGAAAAATTATCGTGAAAACCATTTTTATCGTAAAAAAAAAAAATAATGATTTTTTGCTCTTGAAAACCAAATCAAACCGACCAAATACCATCGGTTCGTCCGATTTTTCAATTTGGTTCGGTCCATGCAAATCCCAAAAACGGTCACAAGATATGAACATCATGTATAAGACATAATCAACAAACACTTACAAGGAAGAAAATTAATGAAGACTGAAATAAGTTATACCAAAATTTGGGGCAAAAATTTAAATACGTTACAGAAATATACCTACAGACAAAATTGCAATAGTATATAACGATATGCTGCATACATATATCCATGCAAAATTGTAAGCAAAAACAAACTAGCTAGAGGAAAATAAGAAAATCTTCAGAGCCCCCACCCCAAAACCTAACCGGAACGATAAAGTTGAATGAGAAGAAAAAGGGAAAGTCAAAGAAGATCAGCAACATTAGCCGGGAGTTCCTCGACGATGACATTGTAGAACTTCTGGATGTCGTTGAGCATCTTCTCGTCTTCCGTAGTCATGAAATTGATGGCAACACCCTTCCTCCCAAACCTTCCACTTCTTCCGATACGATGCAGGTAGTTCTCAGGCTGGGTCGGGAGGTCGTAGTTTATGACAAGGGACACTTGCTGCACGTCAATACCACGGGCCAGGAGATCGGTGGTGATGAGGACACGGGAGGAGCCCGAGCGGAACTCGCGCATGATGATGTCTCGGGTGTTCTGGTCCATGTCTCCGTGCGTGGCCGAGACAGTGTGGTCCCGGCTCCTCATCTTGTCGGTCAGCCAGTCGACCTTCCGTCTGGTGTTGACGAAGATGACGCTCTGGGTGATGGCCAGCGTCTCGTAGAGATCACAGAGTGTCTCGAGCTTCCACTCCTCCTTGTCGACGTTCACGTAGAACTGCTTGATACCCTCGAGGGTTAGCTCGTCCCTCTTCACCAGAATCCTCACCGGCTTGTTCATGAACTTCCGGGTGATCTCGAGGGCTTCTGGAGGCATCGTAGCTGAGAAAACACCGACTTGAACCTTGGACGGCAGCAACTGGAAAATGTCGTAGATCTAGAAGCACAAAGCATTACATAGTCGGTAATCAATGTAAATATATGCCATAATTCACGAATCGCGTACAATAAGTAATGTGAAAGAGATGTACCTGATCCTTGAAACCACGAGAAAGCATCTCATCAGCCTCATCCAAAACAAACATCTTGATATATTCAGCACGGAGTGACTGCCTTCGCAGCATATCAAACACACGACCAGGGGTTCCAACAACAACATGAACCCCAGCTGAGAGAATCCTCTGATCCTCACGAACACTGGTTCCACCGACACAAGCATGAACCTTGACGCCAAGGTAGTCACCAAGCGCACGCATAACCTTCTCAATCTGTTGGGCGAGTTCTCGAGTAGGAGCCAAAACCAAGGCCTGGCACTGCACCACGCCGTAATCAAGCTGCTGCAGGATTCCAGAGCAGAAGGTAGCAGTCTTTCCAGTTCCAGACTGAGCCTGCTGGATAACATCAAGCCCTTTGCAGAAGGGAACAATGCCTCTTTGCTGGATGGCAGAGGGCTTCTCAAAACCTATATGAAAAAACGAAGGCAAAAACATTATAAACTTGCATTCAACAACAACAACCTGCAATAGTTAATCTGGATTCTTCATGAACAGGTACTGTTAATTTTATATGAAACAGAAGTCCATACCATAGGCATAAATTCCCCTAAGAAGATTTTCTTGAAGAGCCATAGCATCGAAACTGTCATAAACCTCATCATAAGAAGTGAAAAATTCATCACCACCATCAACTTGGAGCCTGCATCAGAAAATTGAGCTAGTTTAACATTTGCGTTCTATATCGCCATTAAAGATTAAACAAAGAACATGGTTCATAAAGGCAACTCACAACTCATTCATCTTGGCATCAAACTGAGGGCCATCGAACTGCGATCCTTCTGGTGCCAAACCTGCCATACTGTAGCACACTTTATGTGTAAGTGAGTCTGCAATGAATAATTGACAACAAAAATGGAATAGCTAAGTAAAATACTGCTACTCAATGCGAAACAAACAAAACTATTGACGTAAAGATCATTCATAGAAAAATGTCACAGAATAGCCAAACTTGGGCACCATACATTATGGAGAACAAGCATTAAAATCCTGTTTTCATGTTTGGGTTTGAGAAGGCACTATCACAACAAAGACTAAATAGTCAATATATGATAGCAGTTATAATACTCAATCACAAATTATCTCTCTAGGACACCAAAAGTCGCCCATAACCTTATTTTACCAGAAACAATCTTATCTTTTTACCCATTTTTTTTAAAAGAAAGGAGGATTGAAGAACTCTAGCTTACAAACCATATGAACAAATAAGAATTTCAGATCGCATCAACCCACAGCATGCCACTAGATAGGTAACCTAAACATACTCCATTACTTTAAAATCTAGCAACAAGATGTGAACCAACAGACATACAAGAACACTAATTTTAAGATCTCGAGGATCAAACAGAATAGGAGTAAAAACATAAAATTCAAGGAACACAGAAACATAAACAAGCGTGTTACATTGAAGATCCAACCTTTTTGAAGTACGTCAACATAAAATAACAGATCAAACACGATAAGAACTCAGGAAAAAAACCCAACACGATAAACCTACAAAACAAGGTACATGAGAAATCAAACAAGCACAACAACAGATCGTACCTTTGAATTGAATACGAAGATTGTTGAAGAATTGATTAACCTTGCAGAACTCCCCGGATCGGCGCCGTGGAGTTGAAGAAGTAGGGAAGTGTTAAATTCGCTTTTTTTGTTTGCAAAAACAAGGGCTGCTATCAGCTTTCTCCTTTTTATACTAAAATCGTCTAGGGCAAAATTCCTAGAATATAATATTCAATTTCCTTTCAGGAAAAGGACACTAATTTTATTTTAATTTTATTCCTCTTTCTAGTCGGTTTCTTTTATTGGTATATTATTTTAATGATGGCAATTTATAATAAAGGCATTGGCCAAAAATAAGTCTATATTTTTACAATTTTACGATTTTCAATTTTTTATGTTTTAGTTTTTTGTTATTGTACTATAATAAAATACAATTTTCTTTTAGCGAAATAACTCTAATTTTACTATAACTCTTACTTCTCTTTTTAGTCGGTTTCTGTAATTGATACGGGACAGATTTGTAGTTATCATTTTAATTAGTTATTTAGTTTATTTTAGTAACTTTTTTGGTAGTATATTATTTTGTTATTATTTTATAATTCTAGTTCTTTTTCCAAGTAGGATTTGTTTTAGGCTTAAAAATAGGTGTTTTAATGTTATTTTAGGAACATCGAATAAGTTTCAATAAATTTTGTTTCTCGTTGAGCGTTTGTTTCCAAGATTTGAATGTTTATGGTCGTACGATAATTCGTGTGTGTCGGATCGTTATCGTGTCGACACGATAACGATACGACCGATAAGGCCAAACACGAACACGAATCATTAAGGATCCGTCCGACACGAATACGAACACGACACGAAATGTCTTGACACCTTACACGACACGAACACGAATATGACACGATTTTTTCGTGTTGACACGGCACACGATAACGACACGACACCTAAACAATAAACTTAAATCAAAATTAGAAAATAAATAAATAAAAATAATAAGAATATATAAAATATAATTATATTAATATTAAATATATATAAATAGTATCGAATTATACGAAAACGACACGAACACGAATGCAACGCGAAAATTATCGGATTACACGAACACGACACGGATCCGACACGAACACGACACGAAATTATCGTGTCGACACGATAAGGACACGAACACGATAAGACTAAACACTAATCCGTTAATTTCGTGTCGTGTCGAAAATTGTCAACCCTATTCATGGCGGGCAAACATAGGCAAAATTATAACAAAGCGCATATAGGATAATCAAGATGGCGGAAAAAGAAGTCGAGTAATTGCTTATGACACTTTAGTTGACTATGGGTTTCCCTAATCTGATGACTGAAGGGCAACAGGTAGCAAGATACGAGCATGGATTAAGCCAATAATTCGTGATAAAATCGATTGCTAGATTATTCTTGGTCTTAGTGAGTTTTATAATATGACGCAGTTGGTAGAGTCAATGGGCTTTCAAAAAGATTATGAGACTCATAAATTTTAATGAGTTGCCAAAACTAGATCTAATCCAACATTGTGTCTTAATGAGTCGTCAAAACTAAATTTTGATGTTTCACGATTTATAAGATATTATGATTTATGTTTATGTTCAAAGGGACATGATATAAAATGTGTCGTTTTATTTGTATATGAAAGTATGAAATTCCCATATAATTTTATTACTTTAGAAAAAAGTAACACACCAAATATGTGACTCATCGTGCTACTTCTATAATATGAAGATAAACTTTCATCATAGATTACTTAAAAGCTAAAAAATATCAAATATTACACAATAGTTTTTTTTAAAGATCATTAGTATGGAGATGGATCGGGAATAAATAATCTCAGTTTGATCAACAAGATCAAGAGATTTAATTTCCAAATTAGAAATGTTTTGTGCTATGTAAATTGAAAATGACTAGAACCCTTCTTATACTACGTTATAATGAAAATGTTAAATTAATATATTTAAAGATATGTACAGAAATAGATCGAAATATGTTTAAATCCCACCAAAATATAATATTATTATGTTTGAATATAAAGATATACTGACTTACATATCTATTTATATTTCCTACACTTATTTTCATTCTCACATGAACCATTAGTTTTACTTTTTTTTGAAATAAACAAGAAGGCTGGGGATAAAATATGTAATCAACAAGAAAAGACGTTCACTTGCCAAATTAGAAATCAAGAAATTGAAAATGCCAAGATACAAAATATCAAAAATACCCTTTAATTAGGGTTGATGAAAAGAAAAAGATCATATTTTTCTTTTTTCGGCCCAGACATCTCACACAATTCCACTGCTTTACCTCAAGTCCATGATTCCTTGTTCCCCATCTTCTTTGATTCCATCAACCATTTAAATAATCGAGACTCAATTCGACTTCTTCAAATTTCAGCAGCGTAGATCTCCATTAATTGCTGTCGTTGCGCAGCTCGCCAACGGGGTTAAGGTGACGCTTTCTTTCAACCCCATGTTTTCCTTCATTATAAGATTGGGAATTTCACAAATTGGGTTGATTTGGGATCTTGCAATACGAACTTTCTTTTTGTATTATATGGGCTGCGCAGTTTTTGTTTTATACTGATTGTTTAGTTGTAGTATTCATGTGGAAGTACCAGTGAATGATCGGGAAACATGGTTGTTTGGGTTTGGCTGTGAACTGGTTTTTTGTTGGAAATTTGTGTAATTTAGATGAAAAGTGGTTTATTGCTTGGATAATTGAATTGGGATTCTATGATTCAGATATTCAATTTGATGTATTATCCTCTATTTAGCAGTTGGAATTGGTAGATAATGATGTCAATTTCTTTCCAATTATTTATCTGTTCGATTTCATGCGTAAAGTTGACTTTGATTATGTTATGTTGATGGTCTTTCTTAGTATTAAAGCAGTAAATCCAGTGATGGTGAATCAGTTTCATATGTGTGGAAGTGAATTTTGTGGTGTGTGCATTACAAGCTGCTCAGGGAGCAGTCGTATTGCATTTCTTAGTTGTTGTAGAACGTTACAGCTAAGCTGAATAGATGTTAATGAGGATTGTGATAGGTGTTTTAGGGCTTATTTAGAAATATGATTTGTCTTTCTGTCTTATAAGCGTCAGAGTAGGTATTTTTGAGAATGGCTGACAATGATGCTCCAGCTGAAAACGTTCCCCCTAGCGAGAATAGTGCACCTTCGGAGAATGGAAGTGAGACGTCAATTGATGCATTGGCAAGACAGGTCCAAGAGTCACTCTCACTTTCAAAAAGGCATAAGTTTTGGGAGACCCAACCCGTTGGTCAGTTCAAGGATCTTGGAGATTCGAGCCTGCCTGAAGGCCCGATTGAACAGCCAATGCCACTGTCTGAAGTCAAGCAAGAACCGTATAATCTCCCAGCTCCCTATGAATGGGTGACATGCGATTTGGATTCTGAGGAGGTGTGTAGTGAGGTGTACACTTTGTTGATGCATAACTATGTTGAGGATGACGAGAACATGTTTAGGTTCAATTACTCGAAAGAGTTTCTCCGATGGGCGCTTCACCCCCCTGGCTATTTCCGGAGCTGGCACATCGGAGTTAGGGTTAAGACTTCGAAGAAACTGGTTGCGTTCATTACTGGGATCCCTGCAAAGATTCGTGTCCGTGATGCTGTTGTGCTGCTTGCAGAGGTCAATTTTCTGTGTGTTCACAAGAAGCTCAGGTCAAAAAGACTCGCTCCCGTCATGATTAAGGAGGTTACTCGGAGGGTTCACTTGGAGAATATATGGCAGGCGGCTTATACTGCTGGTGTTGTTCTTCCCACACCAATAACGACTTGTCAGTACTGGCACAGGTCATTGAATCCGAAGAAGCTTATAGATGTTGGGTTTTCTAGGCTCGGTGCGAGGATGACAATGAGCCGGACTATCAAATTGTACAAGTTGCCGGAGCAGACAGCGACTCCTGGCTTCAGAAAGATGGAACCCCACGATGTCCCGGCAGTTACTCGCCTGCTTAGGAATTACCTCAAGCAGTTTGTTGTGGCGCCGGATTTCGATGAGAATGATGTCGAGCACTGGCTGCTCCCCAAGGAAGACGTCGTGGATAGTTACCTGGTCGAGAGTCCTGAAAGCCACGAAATCACTGATTTCTGCAGTTTTTACACGCTTCCCTCTTCGATACTTGGCAGCCAGAACCACTCAATTCTGAAGGCGGCGTACTCTTATTACAATGTGTCCACCAAGACCCCGTTACTCCAATTGATGAATGATGCCCTCATTGTCGCCAAGAAGAAGGAATTCGACGTTTTTAATGCATTGGATGTTATGCAGAACGAGAGTTTCTTGAAGGAGCTCAAGTTTGGGCCCGGAGACGGGAAGCTTCATTACTACCTCTACAACTACCGGCTAAAGCACGTTCTGAGATCATCAGAGCTTGGCCTCGTGCTCTTATAGATTCATCGGTGCTGTCACGGGCGAGCATTTTTGTACGAGTGAGTATTTTTTTCTCTGTTCTTGGAAGACCTATCCTTTTTTATCGTAAGCTGCTGCTATCTTTGGTGTTTCTACTTGGATTTCTCAAAACCATAACATTTATATGAATTTTGTAACTGAACATTTGTATTGAGCTTCCCTGGGACTTTACTCATTGAATATTGTCGTGCATCGAGTCATTTACCCGTTGAAATTTATGCCTTGTAGCTTAGTAGTAAATCGCCTCGAATTTTTGTTACCTTCTTTTTTTTTTGGTCAATTAAATACAGAAAATTTATGCCTTGTAGCTTAACCCGTTGGCTCCGGACATTAACCACTCTACCACTGACCAACACACGCACACAAATTTTTGTTACCTTCATTGACAAGAACTGTAGCTTAACAAATCTACAGTTACACAGCCAAAATGTATAGAACAGTCGGTCTCGAGTTCAATTCTCACCATTCGACTCTTTCAGAACTCGATAAACCGTTGAGAGCTCGTTGCTGAAAATACAGAATGATATATAATTGGCAATTTAAACATAATGTTGTTTTGAAAGTTCCACATAAAGTTAAAATTAAACAAATAAATCAGCTGTATATTTGAAGAAATTTTTATTTATATATTTCAAATGCTTTTTCGGAATTTTAGAAGTTATCTACTCCTTTCATCAACCGTAGATTTTGGTCATGAATAGCTTTAATAAATTGTAATGAATGTAAGTAAGTGGGTGTAAAAAATGGGTCATGAAAATAATAAATGAATATATTAATGAATAGTGTGTGTAAAAGATAGATCATGAGTGATTTTTTGTAAATACGTGGATAGATTTAGGATAAAAATATGAAGTTGATGTTTCCAAAAATAAAAGTGAATATTTTTGTGTGGTCAAGAAAATATTAATGAATAGTGTGTAAAAGATAGATCATGAGTGATTTTTTATAAATACGTGTATAGATTTAGGATAAAAATATGAAGTTGATGTTTTCAAAAATAAAAGTGAATATATTTTGTGGATTGATCAAAATAATTAAATAAACGATTTGATAGACGGATGGAGATTTTTTCGCGTATGTTTTTTTCTTCGCGGTATGTTGTGTAGGTATATTTTACATAAGGGTACCCCACTAGTCAGCTGAGGCATGGAGAGTTTGGGGCGGCGGCGGCCGAATAAAATGGGACAATTCCCATTCCCACTATTTTATTGCTTTTAAGCTATCATTTATAAAATTTAAATTCAACGCTGAGACCTACTATTAATAATTGTCTCAACCTACTTATTCATACATTTAAATCCCATGTTAATTTAGGTACCTCATCTATAGCATGATAATAAATTTTAATTATATATTTAATATAAGTGACATATACAACTTTTTTGTTTAAATGAATACACGTACACTAATAATATTATTTTATAATAAAAATACCAAACAAATCAGATCGAGTGAAATGCATAATCTAAATCAAGTCGGATGAGGACATATCTTAAGTGTGAAATTTACCATCGTGTTAATGATGTCGCACTTATAAGTAATGACTGCAACTATAAAAAAAATTAGGAAAAAGTTAATATATGTAAAATAAAATTAATTTTAATTAGAAACGCAAATTTAAGAGAAAAGAATATGATAGGCAACAGAAAATTTCCCCACACCAGACAATCTAATCTAATAATTAGAAAACTAAATTCCAAAATGGTATTCATTCATATTATTATTGTTAGTTCGTTTTTCTTTTTGGATTATCTCGTTATTATTGGTCTGTCACAAAAAAATAAATAATTTTACACTAAAAAGTATTTTAAATTTTGTACCACATATTATTTTATATACAAAAAACATAATTTTTTTTAATTTATGTATAAAAAAATGAGTTAATAATATCGAGACGGGGAGTATAATATATGCTGACTTTTACATTTCAGCCCGATTTTACACACAACGCACAATTTGGTTGTGGAAAATTTACAAGCTCACAACAACCGAATCTGAGTGCACCCTTACCCCCAACCCCAATACGCAGCCTACCTTTCTCGACTGTTGAAAAGGCAACCCCAAAACTCCTTCAATCGACGAACCGGACGATTTTGATCTTCGTTCCGTGAAGATTTAGTATATTCCGCCATGATGTATTCCGCTCGAATTGCACATCACGCTAAAAAGGTTTATTCATCTCGCCATTTATTGTTTTCTGATTCTATTTCGTGCTTCTGTGATTGAATGGTTTTCATTTGAATCCGAAACTTGCATGTATGTATGTGCTTGTTGTTTTATTGGTCTTGGCTTCTTTTTCTTTTTTTGCTTTTGGAGGGTGCGGTGGAGGAGGGCTACATAATGTGGGGTTCTCTGATCGCTGTCTGTTTGGGATCTCACGTTGGGTTGCTGAAATTGTGTTTTTTTTTTCTCTAGAATTTTCGCTGCATAATCAGATAGTCAAAATGATGGATCGCATTGAAATTTATTGTTTGGTGTTTATCTCGGAAATTGATTCCTTGTTAATTAGCATATCGTGAAGCTTATCTCCCTTGAGCTTCCATGAGATAGGGATAGCTTAAGCCTCGGGATGGATGCTCGGTTGAGTGTGGTTTGCTGCCGGAGTGCTTCTTCCTTTAGTGGTAGAAGGGGGCATTTTATGTAACAATGTGTTGTAGTTTTTCTAGATATACTATTTTTATGTCAAAATCTAGATGTCTTACTGGACTTCGTGGTCAAAAAATCATTGAAAGACATTTTAGATGGAAGTGGTCCGTTGGTGGTGTTAATAGGCTATCAGTTGGCTTCCTGATGAATTCCAAATTTCTATAATGTCTTTGTATATTCATTTCTCTTTGATTGCTGTATCTGAACTTTGATAGTGTTAATTAAATTGTTGTTATGCTGATAAATCGATTCGAGTTCTGTAGATTTATAGCTAATCAGTGTCCCAGACCAATTGCTTCTTTACTCCAATGACTTAAAATTTGAGTTTATTGAAGTACAAAGACTAATAATTACTTGTATATGTTACCCCCTCCTTTTAAAAAAATTATTCTCTCTAAATGACTTATTAAAGACAAACCACATGCTATGTCATTTCCTTTTTTTATGCCTGTTGTGAGGAATTACTTTGTTTTAAATGACATAGCCATGCTTCATATTTACAGCTCAGACAAGGCCCTAATCTTATACGAGGTCGGGCAATCTATGTACGCTCTTTTGCAAATGATGTGGGATCGGTTGTCAAAACAGATGGTAAGTCATGTCTTTGCATGCTCTTCTTTTAGCAAGATTGGTCTCTCTTCTTTGTTGCTGCATAAGGCAGGAATTTGAATATGTGGCCCTTCCTATAATTGACTAGGCTTATACTTCAGTTGGAGCTACTAGGTCAAGGTCACATTCTGAATAGGGATAGTTGGTTGATATAATCCTAGAACCTTAGATTTAACCAATCCATTAATTTCCTTTTCCTAATATAGCAGGTTAAACAAAGGCTTCAAAAAATGTTGGCATTATCTGAGAATGGCTCATTGTGTTAGACTAAGTGAATTTACATGTCACCTTCTGTTTCTGATATAATAATCAAGTTTTTATGGAATTATATTTATTTGAAGAGTCCTAATTCTTTCCAATTTCAATGCCAACTGTTTTAAGCAAACGAATAAAGATCCAATATCAAAAATTAAATAAAAAATCTATATCCTGCTGCTCGTACATTTTCACTGCATGCTAATCAGACTAGCTGAGTTTTAACCTTCAAAAACATGTACTGTTGTTTCAAACCAACTTTCTATATTCATAGTGCTTAGGCTTGTGGCTTGGACTTTCAGCCTTATCAAGTTGTGTGCTCATTCAAATTGGTTATTATGACTCTTTTGTACTTAAATCAGATTGGATTTATTTGTACTGGTGTGCGCTTTCACATATGCTTGTCTGTGTCCATGTATATACTTTTAGAGTGTGCATAACCGATGTGGTGTCCATTTGAGTACAGATATTTCAAGACACAGTGGTCTTGGAGTTATGGACAAGAATGGTAGTCCAAAGTTCTCCAGTATGGGATCTTTCAGCTGCAATAATGTGTCAGTTAATAGAATAATGGTAATTAACACTTGGGCTTTATGGTGTTGTACTAGTATTTGTATCTAGTTGGGAAGATTCTGATATGAGGTATATTTTTTAAAGATGTCTGCTGTAAAAATGAGCAATGGAAATGCTTTCTGGACAGCCAGGAGTTGTGCACCAGCAATAGGCGTGCAGTATAACAGGTTCTCCATATTTTTCAATCATTTAACGTTTCTTGTAAAAGACATATTTCTCTAACTGGCCTCTTTGATATGCTTATTTCCAGCCAATCAGAAAGAAGTGTCAGACAGTTTTCAACAGATTCAGGTCAGTTTGGTATCCTTCGAGTATACTTCATTTAGTGCGAGCTTAGCACTTTAAGAGATGTTATTAGATCGTGTATTGTAGGAAGGTTAGGAGTTTGGTTACTTGTTCGCTGTATTGTGAATGATACATATTTTAGTGCATCCATTTGACTTGTTTATCCAAAGTTCTATTAGTATTTGAATAAAAACAGTTTTTTTTACACCTGTTCTTTCCAGCATGTGTGATGAATGTTTTTTCATGTTGTATTAGGCCTCCTTTTTCTACAATTTTGGTTGATGCATATCAATCTACAGCTAAACATGCTACTGTCTTTCAGGTCTTCCACCACACTTTGAGATTGGAATGCCTTCTCTCTCACCTACAATGACAGAGGTATGCGCCTTTCTGATAATCATCACGTTATTTGCTATCTTCAACTATCATACTAAGTGCTGTTTATTTGGTGTAACGTAGGGTAATATTGCAAGGTGGTTGAAGAAAGAAGGTGATAAAATTTCTACTGGAGAAGTGCTTTGTGAAGTGGAAACTGTAGGGTTCTATCGATTCTCTGTTTACTTAATTTTATTGACCATGATACCCTACTCTCTTGGTAAGTCCGAGAATTGATTGTGCATCAATTGGTGTCTTAAGGACAAAGCAACAGTAGAGATGGAATGCATGGAGGAAGGATATCTTGCAAAAATTTTGCGTGGAGATGGATCAAGTGGGATTAAAGTTGGTGAGGTATATATCTGTCATCCGAGTATAGGAATTCATCTTCAAACTATTTCTGCCATACTTGTGTTCTGATCTTTCTTAACACATTTTACAATAAAGAAAGAGCAAGAATAAAGTTATTTGCTTGATTTATTAAGGGGTTCTAAGTCTCATTTTGTTTATGGCGGTTTCATCTTGGCACATATCCTTTTAATGCTATCCTACTTTTGTGACTGATCAATGTATTATTTTGACTAGATAATTGCCGTAACTGTTGAAGAAGAAGGGGATATTGCTAAATTTAAGGACTATAGTCCAGCGTCAGATGCTGCACCAGCACCCCCACCCAAAGCACCATCTGCTCCAACTCCGCCAAAAGAAGAAGTGTCACAAGTGTCTGCCGCTACAACAGATCCTAAAGTTTCCAAGCCTAGTGTGCCTTCTTCATCTGGGGATCGCATTTTTGCCAGTCCACTTGCCAGAAAACTTGCGGAAGATCATAATGTAAATTAGATGGCCTAATCTATGATATTTTTCTGACTGACCGGATAAATTTTTGCTCTCATGTTCCATATATATTGAAGTGGTGTGTTTAAAGCGCTACACTCGCACAACATTAATGCAGGTATCTCTTGCAAAGATCAAAGGAACTGGTCCTGACGGACGCATTGTTAAAGCAGATATTGAAGATTATGTTGGTAGTCATTTATGGCTCTTTGCTTATGTAGTTTGATGTCATCTGAACTATTCTCTTTCCTCACTCAATGAGATCTGCTTCTTTACCAACCTACAACTTTTAGGAAATGGAGTTTATGTGAAACCATAATAAAAAATCTGTTTAACATTCTCCTTCTTACAGCTTCAAGTGGTAAGGAAGTTTCACAAGCTCCTAAGGCTGCTACCGCAACAGTTCCTGGTTTAGATTACACTGACATCCCACACTCACAGATCAGAAAGGTAATATTTTCACATTGCTGGTACAATTATCCTTGGCTTATGAAACATATAAGATTGTTGGATAGCACTCTCTCTCTCTCTCTCAATGGTGTGTGGTTCTAAGATCTCACTGTGCCTAGGAAGGTGGGGATATTTTTGCACATGCTTGTTTGCTACTATGAGTACTATTGGAGGTTGGGGACTGTAATGAGTTGCCAAAACTAGATCTAATCCAACATTGTGTCTTAATGAGTCGTCAAAACTAAATTTTGATGTTTCACGATTTATAAGATATTATGATTTATGTTTATGTTCAAAGGGACATGATATAAATGTGTCGTTTTATTTGTATATGAAAGTATGAAATTCCCATATAATTTTATTACTTTAGAAAAAGTAACACACCAAATATGTGACTCATCGTGCTACTTCTATAATATGAAGATAAACTTTCATCATAGATTACTTAAAAGCTAAAAATATCAAATATTACACAATAGTTTTTTAAAGATCATTAGTATGGAGATGGATCGGTAGGAAATGAGAATGAATCTCGGCGTTTGATTCATTGGATCGATGTTGAGTTTAATTTCATTGTCTTATAGTTTGTGTTTTGTGCTTGTAAATTCTTCGGCTAGAACCACTTAACTATCGTTACAATGAAAATGTCTTAATATATTCTATGTCTTCTAATAGATGAAATATGTCTAATACATGACTAATAATCGATTATCTCAATATAAAGATATCTGAAACAATCTATTTATATTTCCTACACTTATTTTCATTCTCACTGACATTGTTTTACTTTTTTGAAATAAACAAGAAGGCTGGGATAAAATATGTAATCAACAAGAAAAGACGTTCACTTGCCAAATTAGAAATCAAGAAATTGAAAATGCCAAGATACAAAATATCAAAAATACCCTTTAATTAGGGTTGATGAAAAGAAAAAGATCATATTTTCTTTTTCGGCCCAGACATCTCACACAATTCCACTGCTTTACCTCAAGTCCATGATTCCTTGTTCCCATCTTCTTTGATTCCATCAACCATTTAAATAATCGAGACTCAATTCGACTTCTTCAAATTTCAGCAGCGTAGATCTCCATTAATTGCTGTCGTTGCGCAGCTCGCCAACGGGTTAAGGTGACGCTTTCTTTCAACCCCATGTTTTCCTTCATTATAAGATTGGGAATTTCACAAATTGGGTTGATTTGGGATCTTGCAATACGAACTTTCTTTTTGTATTATATGGGCTGCGCAGTTTTTGTTTTATACTGATTGTTTAGTTGTAGTATTCATGTGGAAGTACCAGTGAATGATCGGGAAACATGGTTGTTTGGGTTTGGCTGTGAACTGGTTTTGTTGAATTGTGTGTAATTTAGATGAAAAGTGGTTTATTGCTTGGATAATTGAATTGGGATTCTATGATTCAGATATTCAATTTGATGTATTATCCTCTATTTAGCAGTTGGAATTGGTAGATAATGATGTCAATTTCTTTCCAATTATTTATCTGTTCGATTTCATGCGTAAAGTTGACTTTGATTATGTTATGTTGATGGTCTTTCTTAGTATTAAAGCAGTAAATCCAGTGATGGTGAATCAGTTTCATATGTGTGGAAGTGAATTTTGTGGTGTGTGCATTACAAGCTGCTCAGGAGCAGTCGTATTGCATTCTTAGTTGTTGTAGAACGTTACAGCTAAGCTGAATAGATGTTAATGAGGATTGTGATAGGTGTTTTAGGGCTTATTTAGAAATATGATTTGTCTTTCTGTCTTATAAGCGTCAGAGTAGGTATTTTTGAGAATGGCTGACAATGATGCTCCAGCTGAAAACGTTCCCCTAGCGAGAATAGTGCACCTTCGGAGAATGGAAGTGAGAGCGTCAATTGATGCATTGGCAAGACAGGTCCAAGAGTCCTCTCACTTTCAAAAGGCATAAGTTTTGGGAGACCCAACCCGTTGGTCAGTTCAAGGATCTTGGAGATTCGAGCCTGCCTGAAGGCCCGATTGAACAGCCAATGCCACTGTCTGAAGTCAAGCAAGAACCGTATAATCTCCCAGCTCCCTATGAATGGGTGACATGCGATTTGGATTCTGAGGAGGTGTGTAGTGAGGTGTACACTTTGTTGATGCATAACTATGTTGAGGATGGCGAGAACATGTTTAGGTTCAATTACTCGAAAGAGTTTCTCCGATGGGCGCTTCACCCCCTGGCTATTTCCGGAGCTGGCACATCGGAGTTAGGGTTGACTTCGAAGAAACTGGTTGCGTTCATTACTGGGATCCCTGCAAAGATTCGTGTCCGTGATGCTGTTGTGCTGCTTGCAGAGGTCAATTTTCTGTGTGTTCACAAGAAGCTCAGGTCAAAAGACTCGCTCCCGTCATGATTAAGGAGGTTACTCGGAGGGTTCACTTGGAGAATATATGGCAGGCGGCTTATACTGCTGGTGTTGTTCTTCCCACACCAATAACGACTTGTCAGTACTGGCACAGGTCATTGAATCCGAAGAAGCTTATAGATGTTGGGTTTTCTAGGCTCGGTGCGAGGATGACAATGAGCGGACTATCAAATTGTACAAGTTGCGGAGCAGACAGCGACTCCTGGCTTCAGAAAGATGGAACCCCACGATGTCCCGGCAGTTACTCGCCTGCTTAGGAATTACCTCAAGCAGTTTGTTGTGGCGCGGTTCGATGAGAATGATGTCGAGCACTGGCTGCTCCCCAAGGAAGGCGTCGTGGATAGTTACCTGGTCGAGAGTCCTGAAAGCCACGAAATCACTGATTTCTGCAGTTTTACACGCTTCCTCTTCGATCTTGGCAGCCAGAACCACTCAATTCTGAAGGCGGCGTACTCTTATTACAATGTGTCCACCAAGACCCGTTACTCCAATTGATGAATGATGCCCTCATTGTCGCCAAGAAGAAGGAATTCGGCGTTTTAATGCATTGGATGTTATGCAGAACGAGAGTTTCTTGAAGGAGCTCAAGTTTGGGCCCGGAGACGGAAGCTTCATTACTACCTCTACAACTACCGGCTAAAGCACGTTCTGAGATCATCAGAGCTTGGCCTCGTGCTCTTATAGATTCATCGGTGCTGTCACGGGCGAGCATTTTGTACGAGTGAGTATTTTTCTCTGTTCTTGGAAGACCTATCCTTTTTATCGTAAGCTGCTGCTATCTTTGGTGTTTCTACTTGGATTTCTCAAAACCATAACATTTATATGAATTTTGTAACTGAACATTTGTATTGAGCTTCCTGGGACTTTACTCATTGAATATTGTCGTGCATCGAGTCATTTACCCGTTGAAATTTATGCCTTGTAGCTTAGTAGTAAATCGCCTCAATTTTTATTCTTTTTTTTGGTCAATTAAATGAAATTTTAAAGGTATCCTATTAACTTGGCGGACATTAACCACTCTACCAAACACACGCACAAATTTTGTTACCTTCATTGACAAGAACTGTAGCTTAACAAATCTACAGTTACACAGCCAAAATGTATAGAAACATGGTCTCGAGTTCAATTCTCACCATTCGACTCTTCGAACTCGATAAACCGTTGAGAGCTCGTTCTGAAATAGAATGATATATAATTGGCAATTTAAACATAATGTTGTTTTGAAAGTTCCACATAAAGTTAAAATTAAACAAATAAATCAGCTGTATATTTGAAGAAATTTTATTTATATATTTCAAATGCTTTTCGAATTTTAAGTTATCTACTCCTTTCATCAACCAGAATCGTTCTTTGATTTTGGTCAATAGTTTAATAAATTGTAATGAATGTAAGTAGTGTGTAAAAAATGGGTCTAAAATAATAGAATATATTAATGAATAGTGTGTGAAAAGATAGATCATAGTGATTTTTTAAATCGTGGATAGATTTAGGATAAAATATGAAGTTGATGTTAAAAATAAAGTGAATATTTTTTGGGTCATGGATAATAAATGAAAATATTAATGAATAGTGTGTGTAAAAGATAGATCATGAGTGATTTTTTATAAATACGTGTATAGATTTAGGATAAAAATATGAAGTTGATGTTTTAAAAAATAAAGTGAATATATTTGTGGATTGATCAAAATAGAATTAAATAAGCGATTGATGACGGATGGAGATTTTTTCGGTATGTTTTTTCTTCGCGGTATGTTGTGTAGGTATATTTTACATAAGGGTACCCACTAGTCAGCTGAGGCATGGAGAGTTTGGGGCGGCGGCGAATAAAATGGGACAATTCCCATTCCCACTATTTTATTGCTTTTAAGCTATCATTTATAAAATTTAAATTCAACGCTGAGACCTACTATTAATAATTGTCTCAACCTACTTATTCATACATTTAAATCCCATGTTAATTTAGGTACCTCATCTATAGCATGATAATAAATTTTAATTATATATTTAATATAAGTGACATATACAACTTTTTGTTTAAATGAATACACGTACACTAATAATATTATTTTATAATAAAATACCAAACAAATCAGATCGAGTGAAATGCATAATCTAAATCAAGTCGGATGAGGACATATCTTAAGTGTGAAATTTACCATCGTGTTAATGATGTCGCACTTATAAGTAATGACTGCAACTATAAAAAATTAGGAAAAAGTTAATATATGTAAAATAAAATTAATTTTAATTAGAAACGCAAATTTAAGAAAAAGAATATGATAGGCAACAGAAAATTTCCCACACAGACAATCTAATCTAATAATTAGAAAACTAAATTCCAAAATAGTCTATCAATAATATTGTTAGTTCGTTTTCTTTTGGATTATCTCGTTATTATTGCATTAAAAAATAAATAATTTTACTAAAAAGTATTTTAAATTTTGTACATATTATTTTATATAAACATAATTTTTTTTTAATTTACGTTAAAATAGTCGATAATATCGAGATCGGGTATAATATATGCTGACTTTTACATTTCAGCCCGATTTTACACACACAACGCACAATTTGGTTGTGGAAAATTTACAACTCACAACAACCGAATCTGGTGCACCTTACCCCCAACCCCAATACGCAGCCTACCTTTCTCGACTGTTGAAAAGGCAACCAAAACTCCTTCAATCGACGAACCGGACGATTTTGATCTTCGTTCCGTGAAGATTTAGTATATTCCGCCATGATGTATTCCGCTCGAATTGCACATCACGCTAAAAGGTTTATTCATCTCGCCATTTATTGTTTTCTGATTCTATTTCGTGCTTCTGTGATTGAATGGTTTTCATTTGAATCCGGAACTTGCATGTATGTATGTGCTTGTTGTTTTGGTCTTGGCTTCTTTTTCTTTTTTGCTTTTGGAGGTGGGGTGGAGGAGGCTACATAATGTGGGGTTCTCTGATCGCTGTCTGTTTGGGATCTCACGTTGGGTTGCTGAAATTGTGTTTTTTTCTCTAGAATTTTCGCTGCATAATCAGATAGTCAAAATGATGGATCGCATTGAAATTTATTGTTTGGTGTTTATCTCGAAATTGATTCCTTGTTAATTAGCATATCGTGAAGCTTATCTCCTGAGCTTCCATGAGATAGGGATAGCTTAAGCCTCGGGATGGATGCTCGGTTGAGTGTGGTTTGCTGCAGTGCTTCTTAGTGGTAGAGTTTTATGTAACAATGTGTAGAAATATACTAGTAAATCTAGATCTTACTGGACTTCGTGGTCAAAAATCATTGAAAGACATTTTAGATGGAAGTGGTCCGTTGGTGGTGTTAATAGGCTATCAGTTGGCTTCCTGATGAATTCCAAATTTCTATAATGTCTTTGTATATTCATTTCTCTTTGATTGCTGTATCTGAACTTTGATAGTGTTAATTAAATTGTTGTTATGCTGATAAATCGATTCGAGTTCTGTAGATTTATAGCTAATCAGTGTCCCAGACCAATTGCTTCTTTACTCCAATGACTTAAAATTTGAGTTTATTGAAGTACAAAGACTAATAATTACTTGTATATGTTACCCCTCCTTTTAAAAATTATTCTCTCTAAATGACTTATTAAAGACAAACCACATGCTATGTCATTTCCTTTTTATGCCTGTTGTGAGGAATTACTTTGTTTTAAATGACATAGCCATGCTTCATATTTACAGCTCAGACAAGGCCCTAATCTTATACGAGGTCGGGCAATCTATGTACGCTCTTTTGCAAATGATGTGGGATCGGTTGTCAAAACAGATGGTAAGTCATGTCTTTGCATGCTCTTCTTTTAGCAAGATTGGTCTCTCTTCTTTGTTGCTGCATAAGGCAGGAATTTGAATATGTGGCCCTTCCTATAATTGACTAGGCTTATACTTCAGTTGGAGCTACTAGGTCAAGGTCACATTCTGAATAGGGATAGTTGGTTGATATAATCCTAGAACCTTAGATTTAACCAATCCATTAATTTCCTTTTCCTAATATAGCAGGTTAAACAAAGGCTTCAAAAATGTTGGCATTATCTGAGAATGGCTCATTGTGTTAGACTAAGTGAATTTACATGTCACCTTCTGTTTCTGATATAATAATCAAGTTTTATGGAATTATATTTATTTGAAGAGTCCTAATTCTTTCCAATTTCAATGCCAACTGTTTTAAGCAAGCGAATAAAGATCCAATATCAAAATTAAATAAAAATCTATATCCTGCTGCTCGTACATTTCACTGCATGTACTGTTAATTTTATATGAAACAGAAGTCCATACCATAGGCATAAATTCCCTAAGAAGATTTTCTTGAAGAGCCATAGCATCGAAACTGTCATAAACCTCATCATAAGAAGTGAAAAATTCATCACCACCATCAACTTGGAGCCTGCATCAGAAAATTGAGCTAGTTTAACATTTGCGTTCTATATCGCCATTAAAGATTAAACAAAGAATATGGTTCATAAAGGCAACTCACAACTCATTCATCTTGGCATCAAACTGAGGGCCATCGAACTGCGATCCTTCTGGTGCCAAACCTGCCATAACTGTAGCACAGTTTATGTGTAAGTGAGTCTGCAATGAATAATTGACAACAAAATGGAATAGCTAAGTAAAATACTGTTACTCAATGCGAAACGAACAAAACAATTGACGTAAAGATCATTCATAGAAAAATGTCACAGAATAGCCAAACTTGGGCACCATACATTATGGAGAACAAGCATTAAAATCCTGTTTTCATGTTTGGGTTTGAGAAGGCACTATCACAACAAAGACTAAATAGTCAATATATGATAGCAGTTATAATACTCAATCCCAAATTATCCCTCTAGGACACCAAAAGTCGCCCATAACCTTATTTTACCAGAAAAAATCTCATCTTTTTACCCAATTTTTTTTAAAAGAAAGGAGGATTGAAGAACTCTAGCTTACAAGCCATATAAACAAATAAGAATTTCAGATCGCATCAACCCAAAGCATGCCACTAGATAGGTAACCTAAACATACTCCATTACTTAAAAATCTAGCAAAAAGATGTGAACCAACAGACATACAAGAACACTAATTTTAAGATCTCGAGGATCAAACAGAATAGGAGTAAAAACATAAAATTCAAGGAACACAGAACCATAAACACGCGTGTTAAATTAAAGATTCAACCTTTTTGAAGTACGTCAACATAAAATAACAGATCAAACACGATAAGAACTCAGGAAAAAACCCAACACCATAAACCTACAAAACAAGGTACATGAGAAATCAAAAAAGCACAACAACAGATCGTACCTTTGAATTGAATACGAAGATTGTTGAAGAATTGATTAACCTTGCAGAACTCCCCGGATCGGCGCCGTGGAGTTGAAGAACTAGGGAAGTGTTAAATTCGCTTTTTCTGTTTGCAAAAACAAGGGCTGCTATCAGCTTTCTCCTTTTTATACTAAAATCGTCTAGGGCAAAATTCCTACAACATAATATTCAATTTCCTTTTAGGAAAAGGACACTAATTTTATTTTAATTTTATTCCTCTTTCTAGTCGGTTTCTTTTATTGGTATATTATTTTAATATTGGCCAAAAATAAGTCTACATTTTTACAATTTTACGATTTTCAATTTTTTATGTTTTAGTTTTTGTTATTGTACTATAATAAAATACAATTTTCTTTTAGCGAAAGAACTCTAATTTTACTTTAACTCTTACTTCTCTTTTTAGTCGGTTTCTGTAATTGATACGGGACAGATTTGTAGTTATTTTAATTAGTTATTTAGTTTATTTTAGTAACCTTTTTGGTAGTATATTATTTTGTTATTATTTTATAATTCTAGTTCTTTTTCCAAGTAATATTTGTTTTTAGGCTTAAAAATAGGTGTTTTGATGTTATTTTAGGAACATCGAATAAGTTTCCAATAAATTTTGTTTCTCGTTGAAGCGTTTGTTTCCAAGATTTGAATGTTCATGATTAGGGCTGATAATTCGTGTGTGTCGGATCGTTATTGTGTCGATACGATAACGATACGACCTGATAAGGCCAAACACGAACACGATTCGTTAAGGATCGTCCGACACGAACACGAACACGACGAAATGTCTTGACACGGACACGATACACGAACACGAATATGACACGATTTTTTCGTGTTGACACGTGACGATAACGACACGACACGAAACAATAAACTTAAATCAAACTTAGAAAATAAATAAATAAATAAAATAAGAATATATAAAATATAATTATATTAATATTAAATATATATAAATAGTATCGAATTATCTGAAATCCGACACGAACACGAATGTAACACGAAAATTATCGGATTACACGAACACGACACGGATCCGAGCGAACACGACACGAAATTATCGTGTCGATCGCGTCGATACGATAAGGACGCGAACACGATAAGGCGAGCGTTAATCAGTTAATTTTGTGCGTGTTAAAATGTGTCAACCCTATTCGTGGCGAAAAAACATAGGCAAAATTATAACAAGCGCGCATAGGATAATCAAGATGGCGGAAAAAGAAGTCGAATAATTGCTTATGACACTTTAGTTGAATGTGGGTTTCTCCAATCTGATGGGGACTGAAGGGCAACATGTAGTAAGATACGAGCATGGATTAAGACAATAATTCGTGATAAAATCGATCGCTAGATTATTCTTGGTCTTAGTGAGTTTTATAATATGGCGCAGTTGGTAGAGTCGATGGGCTTTCAAAAAGATTATGAGACACTCATAAATTTTAATGAGTCGCCAAAACTAGATCTAAATCCAACATTGTGAGTGTCTTAATGAGTCGACAAAACTAAATTTTGATGTTTCACGATTTATAAGACATTATGATTTATGTTTATGTTCAAAGGGACATGATATACAATGATGTCGTTTTATTTGTATATGAAAGTATGAAATTCCCATATAATTTTATTACTTTAAAAAAAAAGTGCCAAAAAAATATCAAATATTACATAATAGTTTTTTTTGAAGATCATTAGTTTTACTTTCTTTTGAAATAAACAAGAAGGATTGGGATAAATATGTAATCAACAAGAAAAGACGTTCACTTGCCAAATTAGAAATCAAGAAATTGAAAATGTCGTATACTAGACAAAAAATGGTTAAGGTATATTTACGTATGTCTACAAATAGATGAAATATGTTCGTCTAGTAATGTTCCCACCAAAGCATAATGGGTTTGAGTTTGTTCTGCAAATATAAAGATGTGGTTTACATATCTATTTATATTTCCTACACTTATTTTCATTCTGCATGAACCATTAGTTTTACTTTTTTGAAATAAACAAGAAGGCTGGGGATAAAATATGTAATCAACAAGAAAAGACGTTCACTTGCCAAATTAGAAATCAAAAATTGAAAATGCCAAGATACAAAATATCAAAAATACCCTTGTAATTTAGGGTTGATGAAAAGAAAAAGATCATATTTTTCTTTTTTCGGCCCAGACATCTCACACAATTCCACTGCTTTACGTCAAGTCCATGATTCCTTGCTCCCATCTTCTTTGATTCCATCAACCATTTAAATAATCGAGACTCAATTCGACTTCTTTCGAATTTCGGCAGCGTAGATCTCCATTAATTGCTGTCGTTGCGCAGCTCGCCAATCGGGGTTAAGGTGACGCTTTCTTTCAACCCCATGTTTTCCTTCATTATAAGATTGGGAATTTCACAATTTGGGTTGATTTGGGATCTTGCAATACGAACTTTCTTTTTGTATTATATGGGCTGCGCAGTTTTTGTTTTCTAGCTGATTGTTTAGCTGTAGTATTCATGTGGAAGTACCAGTGAATGATCGGGAAACATGGTTGTTAGGGTTTGGCTGTGAACTGGGTTTTTGTTGGAAATTTGTGTAATTTAGATGAAAAGTGGTTTATTGCTTGGATAATTGAATTGGGATTCTATGATTCAGATATTCAATTTGATGTATTATCCTCTATTTAGCAGTTGGAATTGGTAGATAATAATGTCAATTTCTTTCCAATTATTTATCTGTTCGATTTCATGCGTAAAGTTGACTGTGATTATGTTATGTTGATGGTCTTTCTTAGTATTAAAGCAGTAAATCCAGTGATTTGGTGAATCAGTTTCATATGTGTGGAAGTGAATTTTGTGGTGTGTGCATTACAAGCTGCTCAGGAGCAGTCGTATTGCATTTCTTAGTTGTTGTAGAACGTTACAGCTAAGCTGCATAGATGTTAATGAGGATTTTGATTGGTGTTTTAGGGCTTATTTAGAAATATGATTTGTCTTTCTGTCTTATAAGCGTCAGAGTAGGTATTTTTGAGAATGGCTGACAACGATGCTCCAGCTGAAAACGTTCCCCCTAGCGAGAATAGTGCACCTTCGGAGAATGGAAGTGAGACGTCAATTGATGCATTGGCAAGACAGGTCCAAGAGTCCCTCTCACTTTCAAAAAGGCATAAGTTTTGGGAGACCCAACCCGTTGGTCAGTTCAAGGATCTTGGAGATTCTAGCCTGCCTGAAGGCCCGATTGAACAGCCAATGCCACTGTCTGAAGTCAAGCAAGAACCGTATAATCTCCCAGCTCCCTATGAATGGGTGACATGCGATTTGGATTCTGAGGAGGTGTGTAGTGAGGTGTACACTTTGTTGATGCATAACTATGTTGAGGATGGCGAGAACATGTTTAGGTTCAATTACTCGAAAGAGTTTCTCCGATGGGCGCTTCACCCCTGGCTATTTCCGGAGCTGGCACATCGGAGTTAGGGTTAAGACTTGAAGAAACTGGTTGCGTTCATTACTGGGATCCCTGCAAAGATTCGTGTCCGTGATGCTGTTGTGCTGCTTGCAGAGGTCAATTTTCTGTGTGTTCACAAGAAGCTCAGGTCAAAAGACTCGCTCCCGTCATGATTAAGGAGGTTACTCGGAGGGTTCACTTGGAGAATATATGGCAGGCGGCTTATACTGCTGGTGTTGTTCTTCCACACCAATAACGACTTGTCAGTACTGGCACAGGTCATTGAATCCGAAGAAGCTTATAGATGTTGGGTTTTCTAGGCTCGGTGCGAGGATGACAATGAGCGGACTATCAAATTGTACAAGTTGCGGAGCAGACAGCGACTCCTGGCTTCAGAAAGATGGAACCCACGATGTCCCGGCAGTTACTCGCCTGCTTAGGAATTACCTCAAGCAGTTTGTTGTGGCGCGGTTCGATGAGAATGATGTCGAGCACTGGCTGCTCCCCAAGGAAGGCGTCGTGGATAGTTACCTGGTCGAGAGTCCTGAAAGCCACGAAATCACTGATTTCTGCAGTTTTACACGCTTCCTCTTCGATACTTGGCAGCCAGAGCCACTCAATTCTGAAGGCGGCGTACTCTTATTACAATGTGTCCACCAAGACCCGTTACTCCAATTGATGAATGATGCCCTCATTGTCGCCAAGAAGAAGGAATTGGCGTTTTAATGCATTGGATGTTATGCAGAACGAGAGTTTCTTGAAGGAGCTCAAGTTTGGGCCGGAGGCGGAAGCTTCATTACTACCTCTACAACTACCGGCTAAAGCACGTTCTGAGATCATCAGAACTTGGCCTCGTGCTCTTATAGATTCATCGGTGCTGTCACGGGCGAGCATTTTGTACGAGTGAATATTTTTCTCTGTTCTTGGAAGACCTATCCTTTTTATCGTAAGCTGCTGCTATCTTTGGTGTTTCTACTTGGATTTCTCAAAACCATAACATTTATATGAATTTTGTAACTGAACATTTGTATTGAGCTTCCCTGGGACTGTACTCATCTCTTGTTGCTCGTCTTCAGACTCGAATATTGTCGTGCATCGAGTCGTTTACCCGTTGAAATTTATGCCTTGTAGCTTAGTAGTAAATCGCCTTGAATTTTTGTTACCTTCATCGGCAAGAACTGTAGCTTAATAAATCTACAGTTACACAGCCAAAATTTATAGAACAGTCGGGTCTCGAGTTCAAGTCTCACCATTCGACTCTTTCAGAAAGAACTCGATAAACCGTTGAGAGCTCTTTGCTGAAAATACAGCATGATATATAATTGGCAATTTAAACATAACATTATTTTGGAAGTTCCACATAAAGTTAAAATTAAACAAATAAATCAGTTGTATATTTGAAGAAATTTTATTTAGATACTTCAAATGCTTTTCGGAATTTTAGAAGTTATCTACTCCTTTCATCAACCGAATCGTTCTTTGATTTTGGTCATGATAGTTTAATAAATTGTAATGAATGTAAGTAAGTGGGTGTAAAAAAATGGGTCATGAAAATAATAAATGAATATATTAATGAATAGTGTGTGTAAAAAGATAGATCATGAGTGATTTTTTTGTAAATACGTGGATAGATTTAGGATAAAAATATGAAGTTGATGTTTCCAAAAAATAAAAGTGAATATTTTTTGTGGGTCATGGGGATAATAAATGAAAATATTAATGAATAGTGTGTGTAAAAAGATAGATCATGAGTGATTTTTTTATAAATACGTGTATAGATTTAGGATAAAAATATGAAGTTGATGTTTTCAAAAAATAAAAGTGAATATATTTTGTGGATTGATCAAAATAGAATTAAATAAACGTATTTGATGAGCGGATGGAGTATTTTTTCGCGGTATGTTTTTTCTTCGCGGTATGTTGTGTAGGTATATTTTACATAAGGGTACCCTCTAGTCAGCTAAGGCATGGAGAGTTTGGGGCGGCCGAATAAAATGGGACAATTCCCATTCCTACTATTTATTGCTTTTAAGCTGTCATTTCTAAAATTTAAATTCAACGCTGAGACCTACTATTAATAATTGTCTCAACCTACTTGTTCATACATTTAAATCCCATAGTTAATTTAGGTCGCTCATCTATAGCATGATAATAAATTTTAATTATATATTTAATATAAGTAACATGTGCAACTTTTTTTGTTTAAATGAATAGCACTTACATTAATAATACTATTATTTTATAATAAAAATACCAAACAAATCAGATCGAGTGAAGTGCATAATCTAAATCAAGTCGGATGAGGACATCATAAGTGTGAAATTTACCATCGTGTTAATGGTATCGCACTTATAAGTAGTGACTGCAACTATAAAAAAAATTAGGAAAAAGTTAATATATGTAAAATAAAATTAATTTTAATTAGAAACGCAAATTTAAGAGAAAAGAATATGATAGGGAACAGAAAATTTCCCCACACCAGACAATCTAGTCTAATAATTAGAAAACCAAATTTCAAAATGGTATTCCTCCGTCCCATTATTGTTGATTCGTTATTCTTTTTGGATTATCTCGTTATTATTGGTTCGTCTCAAAAAAGTAAATAATTTTACATTAAAAAGTATCTCGAATTTTATATCACACACTACTTTATATATAAAAAAATATAATTATTCTTAATCTATGTATAAAAAAAATGAGTTAATAATACCGAGACCCAAGGAGTATAATATATGCTGACTTTTACATTTTCAGCCCGATTTTACACACAACGCACAATTTGGTTGTGGAAAATTTACAAGCTCACAACAACCGAATCTGCAGTGCACCCCTTACCCCCCCAACCCCTAATACGCAGCCTACCTTTCTCGACTGTTGAAAAGGCAACCCCAAAACTCCCTTCAATCGACGAACCGGACGATTTTGATCTTCGTTCCGTGAAGATTTAGTATATTCCGCCATGATGTATTCCGCTCGAATTGCACATCACGCTAAAAAGGT
The DNA here is from genome assembly GCA_036937905.1 of Salvia rosmarinus. Classification (NCBI taxonomy): domain Eukaryota; kingdom Viridiplantae; phylum Streptophyta; class Magnoliopsida; order Lamiales; family Lamiaceae; genus Salvia; species Salvia rosmarinus. Next base: position 1,000,912 of record CM072822.1, read on the forward strand.
TTATTCATCTCGCCATTTATTGTTTTCTGATTCTATTTCGTGCTTCTGTGATTGAATGGTTTTCATTTGAATCCGAAACTTGCATGTATGTATGTGCTTGTTGTTTTTATTGGTCTTGGCTTCTTTTTTCTTTTTTTTGCTTTTGGAGGGGGTGCGGTGGAGGAGGGCTACATAATGTGGGGTTCTCTGATCGCTGTCTGTTTGGGATCTCACGTTGGGTTGCTGAAATTGTGTTTTTTTTTTCTCTAGAATTTTCGTTGCATAATCAGATAGTCAAAATGATGGATCGCATTGAAATTTATTGTTTGGTGTTTATCTCGGAAATTGATTCCTTGTTAATTAGCATACCGTGAAGCTTAGCTCCCTTGAGCTTCCATGAGATACGGATAGCTTAAGCCTCGGGATGGATGCTCGGTTGAGTGTGGTTTGCTGCAGGGTGCTTCTTGCTATAGTTGTAGAAGGGGGCCTTTTATGTAACAATTTGTTGTAGTTTTTCTAGATATACTATTTTATGCCAAAATCTAGATGTCTTACTGGACTTCGTGGTCAAAAAGCCATTGAAAGACATTTTAGATGGAAGTGGTCCGTCGGTGGTGTTAATAGGCTATCGGTTGGCTTCCTGATGAATTCCGAATTTCTATAATGTCTTTCTATATCCATTTCTCTTTGATTGCTTTATCTGAACTTTGATAGTGTTAATTAAACTGTTGTTATGCTGATAAATCGATTCGAGTTCTGTAGATTTATCGCTAATCAGTTTCCCGGACCAGTTGCTTCTTTACTCCAATGAACTTAAAATTTGATTATTGAAGTACATAAACTAATAATTACTTGTATATGTTACCCCCTCCTTTTAAAAAAATTATTCTCTCTAAATGACTTATTAAAAACAAACCACATGCTATTTCACTTCCTTTTTTATGCCTGTTGTGAGGAATTACTTTGTTTTAAATGACCTAGCCATGCTTCATATTTACAGCTCGGACAAGGGCCTAATCTTATACGAGGTCGGGCAATTTATGTACGCTCTTTTGCAAATGATGCCAGATCAGTTGTCAAAACAGATGGTAAGTCATGTCTTTGCATGCTCTTCTTTTAGCAAGATTGGTCTCTCTTCTTTGTTGCTGCATAAAGCAGGAATTTGAACATGTGGCCCTTCCTATAATTGACTAGGCTTATACTTCAGTTGGAGCTGGCTAATAGGTCTAAGTCACATTCTGAATAGGGATAGTTGGTTGATATAATCCTAGAACCTTAGATTTAACCAATCCATTAATTTCCTAATATAGCAGGTTAAAAGAAGGCTTCAAAAAATGTTTGCATTATCTGGGAATGGCTCATTGTGTTAGACTAAGTGAATTTACAGGTCACCTTCTGTTTCTGATATAATAATCAAGTTTATATGGAATTAAATTTATTTGAAGAGTCCTAATTCTTTCCAATTTCAATGCCAACTGTTTTAAGCAAACGAATAAAGATCCAATATCAAAAATAAAATAAAAAATCTATATCCTGCTGCTCGTACATATTCACTGCATGCTAATCAGACTAGCTGAGTTTTAACCTTAAAAAACATGTACTGTTGTTTCGAGCCAACTTTCTATATTCATAGTGCTTGGGCTTGTGGCTTGGACTTTCAGCCTTATCAAATTGTGTGCTCATTCGTATTGGTTATTATGACTCTTTGTACTAAAATCATATTGGATTTATTTGTACTGGTGTGCGCTTCCACATATGCTTGTCTGTGTCCATGTATATACTTTTAGAGTGTGCATAACCAATGTGGTGTCCATTTGAGTACAGATATTTCAAGACACAGTGGTCTTGGAGTTATGGACAAGAATGGCAGTCCAAAGTTCTCCAGTATGGGATCTTTCAGCTGCAATAATGTGTCGGTCAATAGAATAATGGTAATACCCTTGAGCTTTATGGTGTTGTACTACTATTTGTATTTAGTTGGAAAGATTCTGATATGAGTTATATTTTAAAGATGTCTGCTGTAAAAATGAGCAATGGAAATGCTTTCTGGACAGACAAGAGTTGTGCACCAGCAATAGGCATGCAGTATAACAGGTTCTCCATATTTTTCAATCATTTAACGTTTCTTGTAAAAGACATCTTTCTCTAACTGGCCTCTTTGATATGCTTATTTCCAGCCAATCAGAAAGAAGTGTCAGACAGTTTTCAACAGATTCAGGTCAGTTTGGTATCCTTTGAGTATACTTCATTTAGTGCGAGCTTAGCACTTTAAGAGATGTTATTAGATCGTGTATTGTAGGAAGGTTAGGAGTTAGGTTACTCGTTCACTGTATTGTGAATAATATATATTTTAGTGCATCCATTTGACTTGTTTATCCAAAGTTATATTAGTATTTGAATCAAAAACAGAGTTTTTTTTTTTTACAACTGTTCTTTCCAGCATGTGTGATGATTTTTTTTATGTTGTATTAGGCCTCGTTTTTCTACAATTTTGGTTGATGCATATCAATCTACAGCTAAACATGCTACTGTCTTTCAGGTCTTCCACCACACTTTGAGATTGGAATGCCTTCTCTCTCACCTACAATGACAGAGGTATGCGTCTTTCTGATAATCATCAAGTTATTTGCTATCTTCAACTATCATACTAAGTGCTGTTTATTTGGTGTAACATAGGGTAATATTGCGAGGTGGTTGAAGAAAGAAGGTGATAAAATTTCTACTGGAGAAGTGCTTTGTGAAGTGGAAACTGTAGGGTTCTATCGATTCTCTGTTTACTTAATTTTACTGACCATGATACCCTACTCTCTTGGTAAGTCCGATAATTGATTGTGCATCAATTGGTGTCTTTAGGACAAAGCAACAGTAGAGATGGAATGCATGGAGGAAGGATATCTTGCAAAAATTTTGCGTGGAGATGGATCAAGTGGGATTAAAGTTGGTGAGGTATATATCTGTCATCCGAGTATAAGAATTCATCTTCAAACTATTTCTGCCATACTAGTGTTCTGATCTTTCTTAAAACATTTTAGAATAAAGAAAGAGCAAGAATCAAGTTATTTGCTTGATATATTAAGGGGTTCTAAGTCTCATCTTGTTTATGGCGGTTTCATCTTGGCACATATCCTTTTAATGCTATCCTACTTTTGGTGACTGATCAATGTATTATTTTGACTAGATAATTGCTGTAACTGTTGAAGAAGAAGGGGATATTGCTAAATTTAAGGACTATAGTCCAGCGTCAGATGCTGCACCAGCACCCCCACCCAAAGCACCATCTGCTCCAACTCCGCCAAAAGAAGAAGTGTCACAAGTGTCTGCCGCTCCAACAGAGCCTAAAATTTCCAAGCCTAGTGTGCCTTCTTCATCTGGGGATCGCATTTTTGCCAGTCCACTTGCCAGAAAACTTGCGGAAGATCATAATGTAAATTAGATGGCCTATCTGTGATATTTTTCTGACTGAACGGATAAATTTTTGCTCTCATGTTCCATATATATTGAAGTGGTGTGTTTAAAGCGCTACACTCTCACAACATTAATGCAGGTATCTCTTGCAAAGATCAAAGGAACTGGTCCTGATGGACGCATTGTTAAAGCAGATATTGAAGATTATGTTGGTAGTCATTTATGGCTCTTTGTTTATGTAGTTTGATGTCATCTGAACTAGTCTCTTTCTTCACTCAATGAGATCTGCTTCTTTACCAACCTACAACTTTTAGGAAATGGAATTTATTTGAAACCATAATAAAAAATCTGTTTACCATTCTCCTCCTTACAGCTTCAAGTGGTAAGGAAGTTTCACAAGCTCCTAAGGCTGCTACCGCAACAGTTCCTGGTTTAGATTACACTGACATCCCACTCTCACAGATCAGAAAGGTAAATTTTCACATTGCTGGTACAATTATCCTTGGCTTATGAAACATATAAGATTGTTGGATAGCTCTCTCTCTCTCTCTCTCAATGGTGTTTGGTTCTAAGATCTCACTGTGCCTAGGAAGGTGGGGGATATTTTAGCACATGCTTGTTTGCTACTATGAGTACTATTGGAGGTTGGGGACTGTTTTCATGTAACACAGTAAAAAAAATCTGATCCAATATAGCATATCAGTTGGAATAAGAGGGATCTGTGGCATCTGTAATATGCAAATGTTCTAAAATCAATCACATCACATCGAGAGTTTTGACAAGATTTAGTGTGCTATGTAGCTAACTTATGCCATCTGTTTGACAGGTGACAGCATCGCGATTATTGCAGTCAAAACAAACAATCCCACACTATTACCTGACTGTAGATACATGTGTTGACAAGCTTATGGAGTGAGTGCATTCTACTGCAAATGAGAATGGCCTATCAAAGTTACCTATATTATTTGTATTAACCTCTATCCGATCTGCAGATTGCGCTCCCAGCTAAACTCATTGCAAGAAGCTTCAGGTGGGAAAAGGATTTCAGTTAATGATCTTGTTATTAAGGTATGATAGAATTTCTTCTAGGGAGTGCTACCTTATGTTCATCCTGTGATGAAAGATATATGCATGCTCATCTGCACTTCCTCTTTCTTTCTGTTTTATCAAGCTCCTTCTGTTTGTGAGAAACTTACTCCCTTTTTTGTAAGATATAATCATATAAGATCTGCTTAAAGAAAAATATTATCTGTTTTCTAATATTTATTTTCTAGGTCTTAGATGAGAATAAAGTTTCTTTCGTGGACCTAAATTATATTTTGTTTGGATCGATTGTCCCAACCACAATTCACCAAACAGCTTTTCTTGACTGCAGGCTGCTGCCTTGGCGCTTAAAAAAGTCCCTCAGTGCAACAGTTCATGGACCAATGATTATATTCGCCAGTAAGTATTTTTGGTAAGGAAGGTTGTAGTTTAACTCACACATGTTTCTTACTTGCGTAACTTCTTCTGTGCACACAGGTTTAACAATGTGAATATTAATGTGGCTGTGCAAACAGAAAATGGATTGTACGTGCCTATAATTAGGGTAAGTCATCTTGGGAGTTTAATGCTTATCATGTAAAGTCATCTTGCCCCACTTGATAGAATGATCTGACAATTATACCTCTCAACCTTTTGGCCTAAAACTCAAGGACGCTGACAAGAAAGGTCTATCAAGAATCTCTGAGGAAGTTAAGCATTTAGCTCAAAAGGCCAAGGAAAACAGCTTGAAGCCAGAAGATTATGAGGTGAAACAGGAACTACTTCGAGTGTTCTGCAAGACTTAATTGCTTATCATATCTAAATATAACTGGTTTGCAGGGTGGTACATTCACAGTATCAAACTTAGGTGGTCCTTTTGGCATCAAGCAATTTTGTGCCATTATCAATCCACCCCAAGCTGGCATTCTCGCAGTTGGCTCAGGTAATTTGAGCTCTATCTATTATTGCAGTGCACCAGGTTTCGATACTTGCATAATTGCTGATGTATGTCCTCACTCTGCATGAGCAGCTGAGAAAAGGGTGGTACCTGGTTCTGGCCCTGACCAGTTTAAGTTTGCATCATTCATGTCCGTGACACTGAGCTGTGATCACCGGGTCATTGATGGTAAGTAGCTAGTGGCAGATCAGCACAACATAGCCAATACCATTTGATTTTTGCTATGTTAATGTTAGTTTCAACCTCTCTAACATACTACTGCATATAGGTGCTATCGGAGCAGAATGGCTGAAGGCTTTTAAAGGATACATTGAAAATCCAGAGTCCATGTTGCTTTGAAGTAAAAATGATTTCCTTTACTCCACAATTATTCTGCTTTGACCACACCAGTGAAGGGATGGACACAATCCCACATGTTCTTTCAAATCCTTCCTTTGTGTAGAAGAAATTTATGCCATCTCTTTGCTTTTGATTCACTGAGAACCAATTTTATGTGGGTAAAATATTTTCGAATAATGGGTCCCGAGGCAATATGGTATGAACCAATTTTGCTGATAGAGTGTAGAAATCTACCCAGCATGAGATTGATTTATTTGCCATTGACTTCTTCCTTCTTCAACACATGTGAAGGAAATAAAATGTTTCTGACCAGTGACCACCCTTTTGCCTAGCCACTTTGTTTGCTTTCCATGTTTTATGAACAAAATTATGGAATGAAATTAATTTGTTGTGATATTATTTTACTCTCTCAGAAAGTTTAAAAGAAAAGAAAAAAAAAAAAAAACACTCTTCCATGCTGTGATTCTTATCCATCTAAAACAGTGACGCCTCATGAAAGGTTGGCAAGATTAAATTATGGTTTGGTGAGACCGAATTCGCATGATAGTTGTATTAGGTTTTGGACTAATAGGGTTGGAGCTCTCTGCCACATGCTGAAATATTTAGTCAGATGCGAATGTCCTAAGGCATATCTTCATTAGATTCTGTTGTTAGAATTATCATAATTTCTAGGAATAGGATACAAAAAATATCAGGATATCATAACAAGCTCTTTATACGGATGGGTGGGAAATATATTTCAATGGCACAATCACGAGAAGTTCAAACACTGATAAATTCAGATCCGAACACAAACAAGACTTGGATAGTTTGATCATTCTGCATTTAATTATTATGTCTGACATAATAGAAAAAGGTAAGATTTCAAGAACCCGTACGATAAAATTTTCCTTGTTGCAAGGATTGTCAAAGTTACAATATGTTCATGCACTATTCTAACCAATCGAGTAATTTCATTTCATTCTTCGTCATGAAAGAAATATATTCTTTTCATGTTGGAATGAACAAATTGGATGATTGAATTTCACTGCACAATGACCCACACAGACACTATTTCCATAAGAATCCAACACAAACACACATAAAGAATCTATATGTATATGATACAGATGGGGTCACAGAGACAAATATTTCCATAAGAATCCAACACAAAGACACACATAAACAATCTATATGATAGAAAGGGTCAATTACAAAACAATCAGATTATCACAGTTAGCAAAACATATCTGTCACATAACTTGAACAGAGGATTGCATGCTATATTAGAGGTTATGCACATATAACTTAAATCCCCTCAAAACCACCTAACCTCAGATTTAGCACACCAATAACAGCTACGGAGTGAAATTGTTGAAATAATTATGGGTAACACAAAGCATATGCAAACTAACACAAAGCCTTTTACAATTCAGAGAAGCATGACGATGAGGAAAACCACATAAAATAGTAGCAAGAGAAGTCGACACATAACTTCTAACATGTCTATCCCAATGAGCTACTTAACTACATGCACATATAACCTCAAATACAGCACACACCCATATTCTTAAGGGGCACAAAAGCTTGCACAATCCATAGTAATCGTGCAGGGTAGTTTATTATACAAACGATCACGTAGCACACAAACGAGAGGAAGAGGAAAACCATATAAAACAGTAGAAACAAAAGAGGTTACACACATCAATTCTATAAGCACTGCTGTAAAACTGTTCAATGGAATATGCAAAATAAGTTCACAAGTTTATATGAAAATGTATATTAAGGATAGCAGTAGCCAATGTTTACTGGGCATTATTCAGGAACCTAATTTCTCATCCTACAAGAAAAGGTAGATTACATCCAACGAGACAAATATAGATTATCATACACTTACTACAGATAGCAAAAGTGTGTCCATTTTATGCCGAAGACTCAAAGTTTCAGCTCCAGAAATAGCTCAATGACTGTCAAAATTGCACCTCTAACATCACTAAACCATCAATTAATTAATTGAAGATCACGATAAGACCAAACGAAATGCAAAAATTAAATCCCCAATATTAGAAGACAAGAAAAGAAAGAAAAATTGACAACTCAAAGGGGATATATCTTTTCAAGTAGGGTTTCCCAGCAACGGCAGCCCCAACGACTACGCCTCCGAGCGCCCCCGCCAGCGCCGCCGCCCTCGGCCCGGACGCCGCCTTGTACAGTGCCCCGGTGGCCAGCCCCGCCACGACGCTGTTGATCACGTCGTCGGTGTCCCTCCACGCGACCATGCCGCTCTCGAGCCCGGCGTACATCAGCCCGATCACGCCGCACCGGTTGCCGATCTGACGCCCCTTGTGGCCCGATCCGTTTAGGATCCGGTTGATTTTGAGCTTTAGAGTATCGGTCGGCTCGATCGCCTTGACCGCGGAGCCGAAGCCCTGGGCGGCGCCGCCAGTGGCCCCGGCGAGATAGCCGATGCCGGTGTAGTAGGTGATGTTCTCCCCCCAGGAGCGGCGCTGCGCGATGGATTCTTCCTGGAAGAGGAATTCCGGCTGCGTGGGGAGGTGGTATAGGGTTTTCGTAGGGAGGTGCAAATCCTGGTAGGGGTTGTAAAGTCGACGATTTGAGGTGGTTTCGTCGTCGGTGTGTCTGCGATTGGGGGAGTGGGGTGGGTACGCCATTGGGGGGAGGGGAAGGAGGAGGTTCTAGAGAGAGAAAGGGTGTAGAAAGAGGGAGAGAGAGGTCTAGGTTAAAAACGTTGGAGTCTCGAGTGGAGAGAAAGGGCATAAAAATTGGCCGGCCCGGTTCGGAATCTGCTGAATTTTCGCAATTGCACATATTTATAGAGGAGACGACATCGTAGCGGTCAAGAGGGGGAAATCGACGTGGCAATTTTAGGTCTTTTCTTGCTTGGGGTTTATTGCTGGTAGCTCCTCGCTTTCTTGTTTATTGCACATTTAACCCCAACTAGGGTGTCAAACCGACTTCGGTCAAAATTTTAAAATCGATTTCCGAATCGAATATATTTTTTTCTGAATCGAATCAGAAAATATAATTTTGACCGAAAACAATCGAACCGAAAAAACCGAACCGATTAATATCCGAAAATCTTATAAAAAATCCGAAACATATATTATACATATATATTTTAAATAAACATATTTTAATCCTAATTATTTAATTAAAATATGAATTAATTATTATATAAAATATATAAATATATTAATATATAAATTATATTCGGTTGGTTTTTGGAACCTAAAATATAAAAATCGATCCGAAATCCGATTTTAATTGAAAATTTGAAAATGTCAATCCGACTTTCGAACCGAAAACCGAATGAATCGGTTCGGTAAATTTTGGTTTGATTCGGATCGAATACCCCAACCTTCCTCTCAAACCGACTTCACTTTAAAACAAATGATTTATTTTGGGTTAGTAACGATGTATAGGGAAGATCAAATAAGTTAGTAAACATGAATCAAATTGAATCGTTAACATTCTAATTTTTAATATTTCACAATAGTAATCTAAGGTATACAAAATTAACAAATTAATATTGCACTACTATTATTGTTAATAATTATATTATAACATTCAAAAAAGTCAATTATATTTTCTCGCTCGACCGACTCAATAAAAGATGGTTGGAATTGAGAACACAATTATATTTCTTTTGACCTAGACTACAAAATCTCAAAACCAATTTCTCAGTTGTATATCTATTTGGTGTTGAAATTTTGCATTGAGCATCAATAAAACATAACTCCACAATATTAGTTTTCCGACCCAAGGTTATGTTATACTTAACATTAACGGGTGCAAGCAAGCCGACGATGGGCCCTACTCATACATCCCTTATCAGTGTATGAACATCTATCTCTCGAGCACATGTTTAGGTTCAGCCTCAATGGAAAAAAAATGTAGCATTTAACAACGCATCTTCACAGATCAAGAATTACGAGATCACCCCCTTCATTCTGGGGTGACAGAGGGATCGTACCATTCGAGCCGTGTTTTTCATGCTTTTCCGATGAAAATATTAAAATCTTGAGTTGTTGATTTTTTATTTTATGTGAGAGAATATTGAAAATTAGTCATTGTATTCATCCCCGACAACTTTGTTACATCTACACAACTATTTATGAATACAGCTGAAACAAGATAATACATCAGCACCAAACCCCTTCCCGTTTTGGCTTCTGTGTTTGTGCTCGAGTTTCAGGTTCTGCAAAAAAGGATAAAGTAAAAATTTGCTTCTCTCGCCTCATCTATGATTCTCGCCACCAGTAAATGCTGGGCACGAAATAGACTGCTCCTCCATCATAAAAGTACATTTGATTCTCTCCTGCATTTGCCAATGGTAAAATATTAATGTTTTTACTATTGAAAGATATTGTTCTACAACTTTCCGAGACCTGACCTTAAGACGAGCTTACCGGTGTATTGGAGATGAGAACCGTCGTTACAAATTTTGAATTGGATAATGCATTTAATGGAATCTGTCTTCGGGTTTGATCTGTGAGTATACTTCTCTTATTCGATGCAGCTCCGGTAATATCACCGAATCAAGATTCGGTCGATCTCTCTTCCTCAGCTCACAGCAGTGCAAGGCCAATTTCGCCATGGCTAGGGCTGCCTCGACCGGCCAGTCCTTCACCGTCTGATCGAGCACCTCCGCGAATTTGCCATTCTCTATCGCTGTATCGACCAGATAGGTTAGTCCCATAGCCGGTTTCGCGGTAAGAATTTGCAGCAACACCACACCGAATGAATACACATCCGATTTCGTCCCCAGCATTCCCGTCTGCTGGTACTCGGGATCGATGTAGCAAAACGTGCCCGCTGCTGCAGTCATGCAGCACTGAGTGATGGAATCAGCTACGTTCGGCGGGACCAGCCGGCATAGGCCGACATCGCTGATCTTGCTCACGTAGTTTCTGTCCAATAGGATGTTGGCCGGCTTCAGGTCACGGTGCACGAGGGGCTCCGGCCTTGTCCGGTGCAGAAAATTCAGGGCAGTGGCGATTTCCACGGCTATCCTGAAACGGGCCCTCCACGATAACGGGGGGCTGCCGTTTAGACAGTTTAGCCTGTCTTCCAAGCTGCCGTTTTCCATGTGCTCGTAGACGAGGCAGCCGTACTCAGGGCAAGCGCCTAACAGGATAACCATGTTCGGATGCCTCATACGGCTCAGCACATCGACCTCTCTTTGGAATTGCTTTTCGCCCTGTGACATGTCCGGCCTGAGAACCTTAATGGCAACGGGGGTGTGATCGAGACTAGCTCTGAAGACAGGCCCGTATCCGCCCTCACCGATCTTTTCTGAACCGGCGAAGTAATTTGTCGCTGCCTGGATTTCTTCAATTGTGTACTTTCTGTATTGGACCTCAGTATGTGCTAGCGCATGAATCGCCTTCTCCTTTTCCTCCACCTCGACCTTGAACTTCTTCTCTGCAGACTCCCTCTTCTCCGACTCGAGTTCTGCTATGCGTTGTGCCGTCTGTGCTAGTTCGACTGCGGCGTTGCACTTCAACTTCTCCCTCTCGACCATGGCCAATGCAGTCTCTTGGGAATGATTGCCGTCTCGAAGGCCGCTGGCGTCCTGCGACAACCGGTATGTACCATGAATACCTAATTTTTATTTAGTAAAGGGTAGTTGCAAAATGAATCATAAGCGTATTTTGCAATTTTGGACTCAATTTCAAACCTTTGCAAAATAAATAAATATTCAACTGGGCTTCCCCAATTTTCTCCTGTGAACGGAAAGATGATGTGGAGTTTGCATGGACCGAAAAGATGACGTGGCACCACTATTGACAAAAATCGGTATATGAGTAAACAATGTTGTTTAGTGTGCAATTGAGCACAAAATTGAAATGTACAGTACTCGAATCTTATCAATTTTGTGCTCAATTGCACACTAAACGACGTTGGCATCCAGGTCATCTTTTGGGTCCAGTGGATGTCCATTTCATCTTTTCTATCATCAGTATAATAGGGAAGCCCCAATTGCAAAAATTATAGAAATTTGTTATTTATTTGCAAAAATTTGTGATTTATTTTGCAATCAAACCATTTAGAAAATATCTCCACCTGGCAAAATTGCACCTTACATACCCTATCCGCAGCTGTCTCGGATTCTTGACAAACTAGATTATAAATCATTGTGATTCGCTTCATCTCGTGTTTTAATCTCCTGAGCTCGTCCTCTACATCCTGAAAATATAGACATTCGCTGTTGAGCGCGCTGCCATCTTTTTCGTACAGCGAGGAAAATACTTTTTGAACTTACAGCTGTTTGTGAGCAGATAGAGCTCCTTGAAGATAACGACTTCTGGAACTGGTCTAGATGCTCGTACGAGACATCCGAAGGGACACTCTGCATATCTGAATGATCGCTCGAAGAGGCCATGGAATACGGTGGGCTGTCCCTGGTTCGAACTTGAAGATTGTGGAGCCTCATAGACCGTAGGATATCTGATACGTCGGAGCCTAGATTCTTGGCCGGAGGCATATGCCCGACTTCACCGTCACTCGCCCCGGAGAAATTGCTTGCGCTGTAATAGCTGCCTAAGCCGATAGACTCGTAGCTGGTGTCTGCGGATCCCTTTTGAATAGATTCACTTGAATGCTGAGGTGAAGGTATTCTGCAAAAGCCCGATCTCTAGTAGTGATGTCACGAGACTCTCTGCTGTTGAAAGGCGACCCGTTCTTGCCCCCGTCGAGATCTGAAGCGTCGGAGACGGTGCTTTTCCAGCTCTCCTGGCTGTGGACAGAAATTGCCAATCAAGACAAAACAAGGCTAGATAAAGGCAATATACAACCGGATGTACGTTACATGCATGCATCCATCCCGATTAGGATTCACCAACCCCATTAGGGTTTATTGATCCATAGGATTTAATTAGGGCGGATGTCACCGTGCATCAGGATGCACTTGATAAAAACCATTTCAATTTCCATCAATGTAATTCAAGAACGAATCTTGATCATATGATATCTAGCATCATAGTTTTCACCGATGTAGTGAAAGTTCTTACGGGCGAAATTTTGCGGGAAACGAGCTGTCTTGTGAGCAAGAACTGGTCGTGCTGCTGGGAGTTCCGGAGTCGTTGGAAGATTTCAGTTTATGCGCTTTCGCCTTTGATACGGAGTACACGTTGCAGAAATCGGGTGCGGTTTTCATTAAAGAACTCGGAACGTCCGGATTTTTGAAAGCTCTGAGAAAGAGAAATGTCTTTTAGAGTTCGACTCCCATGGCAGAATAGGAATACAGCTAGGGTGCTTGCTACCTTGCTATGGCACCTCGACTCGAAGCACCTACGACCACGTTCACGATGGAGTTCCGGCTGGCATAATCCGCAAGCGTGCTTGCCACGTCGTTGCCTTGCAGAACCACCTCTTTTACGCGAATCTGGAGTCGCCTCAATCACACACAAAAAAAGGTTAGTTCATCATAGTTTCATGGAACTTTATTATTCTTGCTAGCGATATTGCAGCATTCATGCTATATTTATCGAACAGGATCTCTCCTATATATTGTCACGTGTTAATGGAATTTCAAAAGCTAAATTTTCTGTGAATTTTCATAAGCAAAATTTGTTGGTTTTTAAAATTCATTGACACGTGGCATTAATCTGCAGATGCAATATGAAGATATGGCTCAGTATTAGGTTTAAGGTTTACCCCTTTTCGAGCACAAAAACCGCGATAAGGAAGGAATAGTTGCTGTGTTTCAGCTGGAGTTGGCTCTCTGCCCTCTTTAGGAGCATCATCTGCAAATCAAAAAGTGAACCTTCAACTTATGAAATTATTACCAGAATCAGTGGATTTCTTATTCTACTGCATGGCATGTATGGTTTGACAGACATTCGTTCTCTATATTGAAAAGATTTATTTTTAATTCACCATATCTAAGTCCTTGATCATCAAACATGTTTATTCCTTATAAATATCAAATCATATAGTTTTAATAGTATATATTTAGGCCACGTTTGGTAGGTTAGTTAAGTTTTGTCCAGGGTTTCGAGTTAAAATGTCTATGATGGGGTCTAAGTAACCCACCACTAGGTGTTACAAATCATAAAGAAATAGTTATCATCACAAAACCTAAGCCCGTTATTAAAACACGGGCGTAAGGATTGAAATAGAGCTACCAGCAGGCGCGGGATTTCAATGCTAAAATTCTTTGTTATTAACAATCTACCAAGCAGGGCCTTAATTTGGGATAAAACTATGAATCTAAGTCTTGTATTCTAATTTTCATCATCTAAATTATTTTTATATCAAATTTCCATGAAAATTCTTTGGTTAAGTATCTATCGAAATCAATAACTTATTTATAAATAAAATAAATATAAGATGAAATACTTGAATTTTTTTAGTCTTTGATAAACCAAGATCCTATAAATTGAGAGAGAGAGAGTGTACGCGAATGATCAGAGCCATGTTGGATTTTAACGTGGACGAGAAGAATGCGGTTATCTTTCAACCTCAGTTTCTCAAGGGCCCATTTCACGGCGGATTGGCTGTTCTTGTCTTTGTCGATGCCCACCGCCGTTGATATCCGGCTCTCTTCAAACATATTTGCCATGGTTTTTATATGTATATAGCCGCCTAGGTAGACGACACGTGTTTTGATTGATGTTCCTGCGCAGCGGAGCAGCGGTGGCGCTGGACAGCGTGTGGTTGCTGGTTGTGCGCTACCGCGGTTGCTCAGCCATGCACGCAGGCTATACCATCACCTGCCGGGGAAATTTTCAGAAATTAATGAAAATCTTTTTATGTTTTTATTAACTTTTATGACTATATTTGGGGTGGGGGTTTTACTCCTTAGGAAGAGCTATGGTGTCCCTTGAGATACGGAATTTCGATGTTTTTTGAAACATTATACTCGATAAAATTATTATTAAAATTGATTATTACTTTCGGAATTTCGATTTTTTGAAACAAAAGATTATTAAAAAAATTCATTAGATTTTATTTTGTTGGCTTTTGGAACTAGGGACTCGAGTTTTTGAGTTGTTATGATATTTATTATGTAATAAGACTAGGCCATTCAATAAGTTGTTGCGAAAAACACACACCACAATCACGACAGAAAATAAAAAACAGAATTGTTTACAGGTTAGTCTTGCGACTACGTCTGGGGCGATGTCCAATGATTTCAATATATATGATTACATTGAAAGCGGCTATTAAATAGATAATAATAACCATAATCCTAAACTGATCCGCCTAGGCCAAAAAACATACAGGCGTCTGTCCGACCCACCGAGCTTTTGACAGGTCTCACCCGAACATCAATCGGGACTAAAGTATCTAGGTTCAAACCGCCAAAAATCGGGCGGGGTTGTTTTGCCGGTTCTAATTTAAGGTCTAACATCTAGTATATTTATGATTAAATAGATAATAATCTAGATTTGATTTGTATGATATATTTTGACTTGTGTTAATGTATGTAAGTAACCAAAACAATAGGAATAATCCTAAACTCCATTAGTGGGTTCTCAACAAACAAAAACCGCCTCACCCCGGAAAAGCAGATCAAAAGAAAAAACATGAAGAACAAAGTGTGCCCAAGAACAACAAACACTTTGTCCCAAGCAAAACTGCACTCTTTCAATCACACATTGCACAACAGTGCGGGCCTTGTGCGGCCGAGCAAGCGGCGGCGAAGGAAACTCTCCACGGCGGAAGAAGCTTCGCCGGGCCGTCGCCGCGCCCACCGAGCTTTGGACTCCTTTTGGGTACGATAGTTTTCGGTCTCATTTCGAACATCAATCGGGACTAAAGTATCTAGGTTCAAACCACCGTGTCTTGAAGAACGCGGCACGGTTGGTCGAAACTGTGCTAAGTCGGGAAGAACCGTCTGCTCAGTTGATCTATACTGCGTGTCTGATTTGAATCGTGTATTCTGTTGTTAGGGTTGTTTCACGTATGTGGAACCGATATCTGATTGGGATGATTGAGTTTGCCACGGTCTCCGGATTGCACTTTGGGCGTCTTCCTTTGATCGAACTTGAGGCACGAGATTCCCCGACCGGCGATGTTCCATAGGTTGTTTCGGTGGAGGACTACTATTTGAGCTGGTTCTAATTTAATTTGGTCGTATGAGGTCGGTGAGATACTGATTCGACATCTAGTATATTTATGATTTTAAAGGTATCGACATATCGTGACTCAAACTTTTCGATTGATAGTATTAAAATCTAGATGTGCGGTACACGCCCGTGCTGCGATCGTGCGCGCCGTGTCTTGTGCTGCGACCGTGTACCGTGCGCGATCGTGCACTCCGTGTACCCCGTGCGCCGGTGTACTCGTGAATCGATTGAACCAACATAATCCAACAAAACCAACATAATCCAACAAAACCAACAACAATCCAACTGAATCCCTAATTCAACAAAACCAACATAATCGACAAAACCAACAATATTCAACAAAATCCAACATAATCCAACAAAACCAACAATATTGACCAAATCCAACAACAATCCAATGAATCCCTAATTGACAAAACCAACATAATCCAACAAAAACCAACAATAGTCGACAAAACCAACAACAATCCAACAAAACCAACCACAATCCAAGCGAATCCCCAATTGACAAAACCAACAACAATCCAGCGAATCCCCTAATTGACAAAACCAACATAATCCAACAAAACCAACAATATTGACAAAATCCAACATACTCCAACAAAACCAACAATATTGAATCCCTAATTCAACAAAAACCAACATAATCGACAAAACCAACAATATTGACAAAATCGACATAATCCAACAAAACCAACAATATTGATATATTGACAAAACCAACATTTTGACTTCTCAAACAGTTTTAATCCACAAAAACCAACAATATTGACCAAATCCAACATAAGAAAACACCCACAAATATTAATACCTTGTTCAATCATCATTTATTAAATTCATTTCACTGGCGAACCCTAGATAATCGTGTGATGATTGGAGGTCGAATAATTTGTGTACAATCCATGCGGGATGTGATAATCGATTCGATAAGAATAAGTCGCCGCAAAAATCGATATTGAGCCACAAAGTATTAACAATCAAACTGGCGCCGTCGACCACGTATGATGTGTTTTCTCTTCGACTTTAAACATGTGTGTCGTCGTTGAGCGAACAACCAGCGGCCGCACCGACAAAGGCATGTAAGCTTACGGCGGCTACTTGATCGACTCATCGGACGCGCTGCTGCACTAGCTCGTCGTACATCAAACCATTTCTCGTAATAAATCGAAAAGTCTCGAGCAACGAGCAAGCGGTGAGCGTCGAGCCCACAACAACCGACTATTGAAACTCTACGCGCGTTGAAGTCATGAAACTATATCGTCGTACATGACACTTGACCTAGACCACCTATGCTCGCCAATGGAAAGTAGATGATGGTGGGCGTCGATTTTAGAACATCCGTGAAAAAAATCTCTCGAAATCCTCGATCGATAGGCGTATGCGGTGACTTGATAAGCTGTACAAACATGCGATCCAAATCGCGCCATATTCTTCTGCAAATGGTAAAGCACAACACGTATGCGACGTTCGGATACGGACTCCGACTTTTTCGATGCCCTTATGTTGATCGAGACACAACTAAGAGATCATCGGGATGACCAATGCACTAACGCAGAGGAGATAAAACCAAGTCCATGACTCTTCATCCTCAATCGGACCTAACCCAATAGCAATCGGAAGATTCCTTCATTTTCATCCGCCGTAATGACAAAACAAATTCCTTTGTTCTTTCCTTAAGATGAGTCCGTCTACAACGACGATCGGCCGTAGGTAATGCTTGAAAGCATACAAACAACGTCGAGCAAGAAACAAATATCGAAATTCGCCATCATGAGCCGTCTCAATATCATATAGTGTCCGGGGTTTGATTCTCTCAACATATGCAAATATGATGGAAGCAATTGATAGACCGTTCAAAATCACCATATGTCATCTCTATAGCGGCGTTTCTTGCTCGGAGAGCAAAGGCGTAATCCATCTCAATGCCAAATTGTCGATGCATCTCTCCAATCATCTCTTTCGGCTTGATACCATACCTTCATCGACCAATTTCCGTGCAAAATACTTGCCAACAATCTTAGCGAGGCACCGTCGTGGGCAAAGGCGATTGAATCAAGTGACAAGTATGGTGTTGTTCAACTTAATTACTCTCCATATCGTTGCCCTACGGGCGACTCGTAGCTTAAAAGGACAACCGTTGTCATGCTTGCAAACATACCCCAAACGTGTTTTACTTGACCGATCGACCACGTACTACATGATTCTCAAGTGGTACAATCCATCGGCTATCGCCAAGTCATCTTTCGTCTTAAATATCGAATCAACGCATAATTGGTGGTATGGGGTCCACAAGGTTCGACCCGATCTAATGGCAATACCTTTGTCACAATCAAGTAATGGAATAACCCGATTCGTAACTCATGCATTTGCATCATCATCTACGGTTCGTGAAGTTGTAGCATGAGCCTCGCCATCATCTTCTCATTCGGAGTGAAGTTACTTGTCCGATAACCTTATCAAGATGTCTGGTTGTCGAATTCAAGCACCAAATTCGAGAATGATGAATCAAATATATCTCTCGTCGGTTCGTGTCTTCCTCTCATCGAATACACCTCGTCTTCTCCTCATTCGAAGACAACGGCTCGTCTTCGTGTATAGTGAACGAGACATCTTGCATTAGACTCGGGCAAGGCTCAGATCGTTGTGAACCATATAATACGGTGTCTCTGTGTGTACCGTGGTTGCGGCTGCTTGCCACTTTTCAATCACATACAATGGATCATCCTTTTGTTCCACAATCAATCGGAACAAATCGGTGTCGATTTTCAACGATACTTTTAATCTTCTTCCATCACTAGCTCGTCGTATAGAAAAGCATATAATCCGATCCACCATTGTTGCCTACTTGCTCATGAATCTCTCTTAGCAAATTAGCACGTGAAATCTATTCTCTGACCATGTATACGAGAACCTCGTCGCCCTATATACTCTGCCTGTCCCAACTACCACCATGACGTATAATAAGGCGTTGCAAGACATCTGTTGCAAAATAAGATATAAAGATAACGATCGTATACATAGGATGTACGGGATACATAGGATGCACGGCCACCGTCGTAGACACGGATGCTGCGGCCATGCACGGCCGTGCACGGATGCACTGACCATGCACGTGCGCGGCACCGTGCATGCTGATCAGCGCACGATGTCGTGCACCGTGCGATCGTCGTGCCGATCTGCCGATGACTTTTGTGCGGTTTGAAATTCATCACGCGCGATATGGCCGTGTACTATATACGGTTCGATGTTAACATCTCATATTTTTAATTTAACTTATTAAATGATCCTAAATATTAAATTAATCACTTTATTAACATAAAATCAACACAAATAACATATGTGACGCATAATACTTCTACCATGTACAACCGTGTACAACCGTAACTCAAGAACGTATTTTTCTTCTTCAAACATGAAATTTATCAGGTACGACACTTCAACCTAGACCACCTATGCTCGCCAATGGAAAGTAGATGATGGTGGTCGTCGATTTTAGAACATCCACGAGCAAAAAAATCTCTCGAAATCCTCGATCGATAGTATATGCGGTGACTTGATAATCAGACAAACATGCGATCCAAATCGCGCCATATTCTTCGCAAATGGTAAAGCACAACACGTATGCGACGTTCGGACACGGACTCCACGACTTTTTCGATGCCCTTATGTTGATCGACACAACTAAGAGATCATCGGGATGACCAATGCACTAACGCAATGAGATAAAACCAAGTCCATGACTCTTCATCCTCAATCGGACCTAACCCAATAGCAATCGGAAGATTCCTTCATTTTCATCCTTCGCCGTAAAATGACAAAACAAATTCCTTTGTTCTTTCCTTAAGATGAGTCCCGCTACAACGACGATCGGCCGTAGGTAATGCTTGAAAGCATACAAACAACGCCCGAGCAAGAAACAAATATCGACTTGTTCAATCATCATTTAAAATTCATTTCACTCTAGATAATCTTTGTGAGAAAAAAAAGAGAAGAAAATATATAAGTATTAACAATCAAACTGGTGGGACTTGTACCTATCATGGAGAATAGAATTTGTACGTCGAAATTACTTTATTTAAATTCTTATTGATACATTCTTTCAAAAGATTACATCGACAGAAAAGTATACTAGTAAGATATAACTAATAATCACATTTCTGTATTTAAGTGAACCAAATCTTTTCGGTGGGGCAACCGTTATCTTCATATCGCGGGCATAAGAGTCAATGTTATAATTATTTTTCTTTTTTTGCTTTTGGTTATTTTTGTAGTTTGCAAGGGCGGAAAACGAAGTTCCCATAACACGTAAAACGAATGACGTATATATGATGCAATATATAATGTCTATATATACGTATATATATGGGTAAGTTATGATAAGGATATATTTATAATAAATTTAAATAATTAGATTCAATGCAAAAATTATAGTATGTTCAATGTTGTACATCAACTTTATACGTTCAGCACAATAACTTTATACATTGAGACGGTCCAGTGAACTTTCGCACCTTTTGCTTTCTTACATGTCTTTCTCGGATTTGAACATCTGTGGCTGTATAAGTTTGTTGAAATCAAGATCATTTGTAGTTAGATTTTTTTTTAAATTGAAGAAGACACTACTACGATTTAACGAGGATTTTATTTATAGAAAAGTTAGGGATAACATCTAGAAACAAGACTATGTTAATTAAGCATGGATTATGAGTGTAACGAAGTCTATCGAACACTTTTATACTCATATTATCTAGAAAATTATAAAAGCATATTCATTTTGAACATTATCGATGTATTTCAAATTTCAAACTTGATTTAATACAATTAAAATTTAAAAAGATATATTAGTTTCTTGATGCTATAAAAAATAAAAGAAAATTGAAACATAGAATTGATTCAACTAGTTCTTGATTCAACTAACATTAATTAAGGTCTAAATTCGATTAAGATTACAAGTACATCCAGCTGATTGTTGTTAATTCTCGTTCGAACTAACAATCCTTTGATGAGCTCAAACCCCCACATCAATTCAACCACGTGAACTATAAATTTTACTCATTTCGTCCCATTCAAGATGATATTTTTTTTTTTATATTGTCCCACCCAAGATAACATGTTTCCTTTAAAAAAAATAATTATCTCTTCAAAAATTGTGCATGGGACCTACTTACTTTTATCACTTTAATTATTTTATACTCTTCGCCTAAATAACCGTGCTCAAAAGAAATCAGCCGTCTTGGGTGGGACGGAGGGAATACATTTTAAAAATTGATTTCAATTTTTATATTACTGAGAAAAAAATAATTGATTTCTAATGGCTGGCGAATCGCTTCCACACCTACAACTACAACCTTGCATGTAAAATTAGCTTATGGAATAACCTTGCATTTAAAATTAGCTTAAGGAATACTGCATCTATACACAAACCAAATATAATAAAATAAAAAGGAAAACTTCCCCTTTCAAGTTTCAAGTTAGGACACGTGGTGTGCTTGAGGTCCATGTCATGAAGGTACACGACCCCTGAAAAATATTTATTGTAAGTAGAGCTAATAAAGTAACGGGCCGGGTCGGCCCGACCTCGGTCTTGTCGTATTTTTAAAATTTTCGGGTCGGGTCGAGTCAGGTCGGGTTCAAAATTTTTCAGACCTAAAAATATATAACTCAAACTAATTCCGGATAGGCTTTCGGGCGGGTGGGATTTTTTTTAGATAATTTTTTATTTTTTTAATATAAAATTAATATTTTAAATTTAAAATAAAATAATTACTTAATTAAGATCTCATAACTCTTTAACTTAAATAAAGAATCAGTGATGAGAATATTTTGAGCTTACTTATTCTTATGATAATGCTTCTTGTATATCTTGACTTATTTATGTATTCATGCGATGATATTGTAATGCAAGATAATTTTAATTCTTTAATTTAAGGTGAAAAATTAGTAATTAAAATCAAAGATAAATGATATTATTAAACGTCAACTCTAATTGTAAGCACAATCCTAAGATGATTATGTTTTCTCTAATATTTTTCTGTGTATTTTCCGTTTCCTTTTCTGCTCAGTAGCACTGATTGGAGTTCGATAATTGAGCCTACACGTGTCCTGTGAAGCAGTTCTTCAATTACTAAAAGCTTTTGCACACACATATGTCTCTCTCCACCTCTCTCTCTCCCCTCTCAATCCCTCAAGGCTGAAGCTAAAGGATGTAAACATAGAGAGAAAAAATATCTGAGGAGAGGGCATTATTACTGAGCTTGCTTTTGAGTTATTTTCAGTTATTGGCATGTTTATGGTGCTTCGCTTTGATTCTTGGTAAGATTCCTTTTACCTCTTCTTTTACTTCGATCCCAGGTGAAAAAATTGGTTCTTGGATGTGATGGCTGAGTCCCTTTGTTAATAATTTGTGGGTTTCTTGCTTTATCAAGAATTTGTTATTGAAGAATGAATCTTAGATTGTTTTTGGGGGAGGTTGTTGGGAGAAATCTGAGATTTGTTTGATTATAAAGGAACCCATGTTGTTTGAGAGGCTGAGAATTGTTGCCTTAGATCCATGAAACCCTTATTCCATGTGGCAAAAAAGTTGGTATTTCGAGGGGGTTTTCTTGTGATTCTTGAGGAGTTTGGTTTCCTTTTTCCTAGGTTCTTTCTCACGAGCTCTGTTTCTTGGATTTATGGATAAGGGTTTGATATTTGTCCATTTCTGCATCTCTTGAATTATACAAGGGGTTCTGATTTCCTGTTGTAGCGGAAGAATTCGTGAGCTCTAGATATCAGATTCTTGAAAAAATTCCAACTTGTGTGCTGGGATAATCTGATTTTTTTTCAGATCTCTATTGTATCCGTTGTTATTTTTTCGTTTCCGCGATGAATTGAACCTAGTTTGTTCTGTTTATTGATTCTTGTGGTGTATCCTATTTTACCCTTTGTTTAGTTATGCCTGAGACTCTCGTGAGCGGTATACCGGCCTTGTTAGTTCTTGCATCAGGTGCTTTTCGAGCTCGTTTCTCCAGCTAGATGCATATCTTCGAGATTATCAAAGACTTTAGCCTTAAGGAAGGAAATTGATGGATGAGATGTCTCCAACAATTGCGGTTACAGTTAGTTTAGGTAGTCCCACTTGTGAAAGTCACAAGGAGACCGCTCGTCTCAAGCTAGAGACAGAGATAGCAATGGTGCTGGATGATAATTCTTGTTTTAGTACTGTAGTCAATGATGTGCCAATAATACCAGGGGGAAGTGAGGCGAAACATGATCTTTCACAGACGAGGCAGATGGCTGAAAATGGTCAGTTCGGTAACAATGTTCAAGAAAGCGAAGAAGAAGAGGTTCTCTCCATTGTGGAAGACCCTAACTTAAGTAGTGTGGAGTTGCTACCCTTAGATTCTAGCTCCGATCTAAGCGTGCCTTTGGATACTGCACCGGAGTCAAGCTTGCCTATCGCTGTTGAGATCGAGGGCATCGATGACGGTGAAATTGTTGCGAGAGTGATTAGTGTGGAGGAAAGAAACACGAAGCGGAGGCTATCTCACGATGCCCTCATGGTAGCCACTAGACAAGATGAAGAGTGTTCTAGCGGGCCTACTGTAAAGGCTTCGGTAGTCTCTCTTAAGTTATCCGGTGAGAAAGATCCTGGTAAAGGCGGGGTGAAGAGTGTCTACGAGCTGGATTGTCTGCCTCTTTGGGGTTCAGTGTCTATCATTGGACTTAGGCCGGAGATGGAAGATGCTATCTTAGCCGTTCCTCATTTCATGAAAATTCCGATCAAGATGTTCATTGGCGACTATAAGATAGACGGGATAAGTCAAACTCTGACTCACCTCACTTCACACTTTTTTGGAGTATACGATGGTCATGGTGGATCTCAGGTATGTATGGTTTCTCTATGCCGAAAAACTTATTTCTCATCACGGATATATTATAGTAAATAAATAAATTGCTTATAAATTATAATGCATTATTACCCTTGTCTTTTAGTGTGTGCAGGTTTTTATTTGTGTATACATTGGTATATAAAATTCTTTTTTGCTTTATTTATAGATCTTTTGGTTGGCTGCCTTGTATTATTTATAATTTGCTTTTAGACTCTCACAAAAAGTAAGGCAGCCGACACAAAATTCCTATTTTAGTTATATTTGTACAGATTGGGAGGTAAGTTGTTGAGAAGTTAATTACTTATTCTCATTTTATGATTCATCACTAATAGCATGAGTTTTGTAGGTCGCAAATTATTGTAGCGAGCGTATCCATTTAGCTTTAACAGACGAGATAATGAATGTCAAAGATAATCTGGTTAATGGGAGCACCCAAGCCTCCCAAGACGCTCGACATGTGCAATGGGAGAAGGTGTTCAACAATTGCTTTTTGAAGGTCGATGACGAAGTCAGCGGAAAGGTGAGCAGAATCTTCCCTGTAGAAGATGCAAATGTGCCTAATTGTGCCTTTGAACCCGTTGCCCCTGAAACTGTTGGATCCACAGCGGTTGTTGCAGTTGTTTGTTCGTCCCATATTATAGTTGCGAATTGTGGCGATTCGAGGGCTGTCCTTTACCGTGGTAAAGAACCGATTGCACTATCGGTTGATCATAAAGTAAGCTTTGTGTTAATTTGTTGCCTTGTTTTTTGTTGCGTTTGTCATTCTATTGGCTGGTTTTTGTTCGCCCGCCCTCGATTTATTTGTTGCAATTTCTGCTTTTTCAGCCAAATCGGGAGGATGAATATGCTAGGATCGAGGCATCGGGTGGAAAGGTCATACAATGGAACGGACACCGTGTTTTTGGTGTTCTCGCGATGTCACGGTCTATCGGTAGGTTAATGCTCATGTGCATACGAATGTTTGCATTACGTCATCTGTTTCTGTTTCTCGTGCACGTGCTTATGAAAGTTATATTTATATTCTTTATGAACATTGCAAGATCCGGTTGGGAAATTACTAAAATTTTATATTGTGAAACTGGTTGAACATTTAGTTTGCTGTATTTGGAAGCATGGCCTGTTGATTAAGTTGATTGTTGAAGATTAGATAGTAATTTAGTTTCCTAATGCTGATGCAACTTGACATCATTTGGAAGAAAACTGATATGTTTAAAGACTTGTATCTTTGATTTCCTTTCACGTATTTCTAAATCACAAAAACTCATGTAAGACCGGTCAGACGGGTCAAGGCTAGTCACAACTGGTCGAGATCTGTCGGACGCGTTAAATATCTGGATTCAAGTTCATATTAATGACATCTATAATTTTAGGCAAAACTTGTGTACATTCTAAACTTGTGTGCATCTGAATGTACAATACATCCGTCCTAATTAATCTCAATTAGGGTTCTTTAATCCACATCAGAATTTATTAATTCCTATTTACAGTTTATTAATACTCAATTAAGATCTATTAATCACAATTAGGATAGATGCACCAAAGTGTGATAATTTTATTGGTGCATTAGTGTTTGGATCCGAGTCATCACCCATCTGAGGGTACTATTGTTCCGTCAAATTTACCCTCTCATTTTCACCTCATTTTGTTTATTGTTTTGCTTGCTTGTGCAACAGGCGACAGATACTTGAAGCCGTGGATCATACCAAAACCCGAGGTCATGTTTGTCCCCGAGCTAGGGAAGACGAGTGCCTTGTCCTAGCCAGTGATGGCCTATGGGATGTGATGACGAATGAGGAAGTATGCAATCTTGCATGGAAACGGATCTTGATCTGGCATAAGAAGAATGGGACGAACCCAGCAGCGGACCGGGGCCAAGGAGTCGACCCTGCGGCACAAGCAGCAGCGGAGTACCTCTCCAACGTCGCCCTGCACAGAGGGAGCAAGGATAATATATCGATAATCGTCGTCGATCTCAAACCCCAAAGGAAGTTCAAGAGCAAAGCTTGAAGCCTGACTGGTACTGATCCTAGTGTCTTTATACAGCACAATATATTATCTCATTATTGCATAACTTGCCCATTTATTTTACATATGGGCTTGAGTTGTTTATGAGAATATAGTGCATCAGTATGTAACATAGATGCAATATGAGAAATGACCTGTGTATGAATTTTTGGCTACGATCAAAATTCTGTGTAAATTTTAATATATATGCTGCATTAATATATATATATATATCCCATGTATGTCGTGTCCTTGCGCTGATGATTGGTAGTGTGTATGAATAGTACATAAGTAGGTTCTGATTTAATTAATATTGGGGTGCAGTGCAGTTGTATAACGGTCACCACATATTCGACAAAATGCCAGCGTGAAAATGATAAGAGCTATCTATGGACCGTTGCTTGCAGCATAAAGCTACGGAAATAGTGTGTGTGATGGTCTAATGGTAGAATGGTTAATGTCCGAGGTCAAAGGTCTCGGGTTCGAGTCCATCGTGACGTAACTTTTAAAAATTTCTGTATTAAATTACAAAAAAAAAAAAAAAAAGCTACGGAAACCATCTTGTCTCTTTTCGACCCTCTCATAATGTCTCACACATCTTTGCCTATAAACCATAGTCCCTTCATTCTTTTCAAGTATTTTCTGCTGTTAAATCATACAAATCAAGGAAGTATATAAATTTTATATTTGTAAATTTCATTAATTAACATGATAAATATATTCATACAACTAATTATCAAATTCATAAGGATACATAGAAATTATATTATAATTTTATTTTTAAATTACAAACTATGGTACTTATTAAAAAATAAGAAAAAATGTTAATAGGATACTTTAAAAAGTACTGAAGGAATATATGTTGTCTCATAAATATAACTAGACAGGTTGATATCATTTTTAGATTAAAATTTGCGTTTTTTAGAAATAGACAAAACTTTCCCTATTTGACATGATCATATTTAATAAATTGATTTTATTATCAAATCTGGATCAAATTAATCGGTACCAATTAGTCGTGTTGGTAGCCAAAAAACACGATGAAATTTGTACACAAATTATGAAATTGACACGATTTTTTTTAAAATTTCAAGTAAAATTGGAATTATATCGTTTTTGCTTGGTTTTCTGACAAATTTACTTGAAAATAGGGTGCTTTCTGACACGATTGAATTAAATTTACAGGGTGCTTTCTGACAAATAAATTGACACGAACACCCTGACACGATATTTGTCAGAAAGCACCCTATTGGAAATTTAATCCCAATACTATCCAAAATCAAAAAGCGGTCTAAGTCTACATAAAAATTGAATTAAATTTATAGGGTGCTTTCTGACAAATATCGAAAGTGACTATTTCGAAAAAATTGAACAAAATGAAATCTAGAAAGTCATATTACCATTAATAAGACGTAATTTAATATTTTCTTTATATAATTTGCCAGCTATCGTGTAGAATTTGTTTGGCTGGCCAAGAAAGGAATATCTTGCTACCAAGCTAAGCTTTTTATTATGGTTTCTAGAATAGAGATGTTCTTCTTAGTAAATTCTATTGTTTTAATGAAGAAAAGAGAGTTCGTATTAGATAATTTATTTCTCTACGATCTTCAACCCAAAAATAAAAATAAAACGAATTTAAAAAAGAAAAAAAAAGAGACTTGTGTCAAATCTTTCTATAAAAGTCTGTTTTTAACAAAGGTATGCATCATCACTTTTTTGGTCAATTGTCAAATCTAAATCTTTCTATAAACGGTATGCATCATTACGTTGCCGAACTTTGACCTTTGTCAATTTTTCATGTGCTCCAAACTTGGATTTCAACTTTTCAAGCTTGCTTATAAAGGGTTTAATAATTATTGATGTCTTCCTTAAATCCAAAGGTGGTTGAGTATTAGGTGAAGCTAATTACGTAGATTAATTTTAGACTACATAGATAATTTAGTAAAACTTCCTTGGAAATTTAAGATAATTTAATGGTGTATTAAATTTATTTCCATTTTTGATTTCTTAAACGTTAGGTATTAAATTAATACATATGTCAAAAAATAGTGTTTTTGGTGACATCCCCTTGAGCTGGATTCATGAACCAATTGACAGAGTAGAGCGTAGGCGAGTTCAGCCATGTCCTCCACCCATAAATTATTTAAGAATATGCGTTGATAGTGTGTGTTGGCTAGTGGTAGAGTGGTTAATGTCGAGGCTAAAGGTCTCGGATTCGGGTCCACCGTGACGTCGCTTTAAATTTTTATATTAAATTAACCAAAAAAAAAGAATATGCGTTGATGTATTAAATTTTAATGCTTTCAATAGTAAAATTCCCTTTTATACCATTTGAAAATAAAATACATAAATAAAACATTTATCGAATATGCGAGTTTCATCCCTCGTTTTGATTAACAATCTTAATGATGCATGTTTATATTTGTTCACATTTGAATTCCAAAACTATTTTTTTTACCATTACGTAGTTTTATGCCAATAGGAATATCAATGTATGCTAGAATCTTTGTATGATGTGCTGCGAGTAGTGTAAAATGAAATTTATCTATGCTTTTGAAGTACAATTCACAAGCAAAATTATAAATATAAAAATCCAGACAAAATCATATTATATTAGTAAAAGAGATAATTGTAATTTAAATCTCTATTGAACCATATTACAAATAAGATCAAATTTTTAAAAGGTCTAAATAATGATAAGATCTTTGCATTTGCAATAAATTAATCCATTCTGATTTTTTGCACCAGTTTGGAGTTGAGATTTAGAAACTCATCGGACGTGGAAACTCAAAATTAATTTCAACTCGAACTATAAGAAAACCAGAGCTCCACCACGCCAACTCCCGACTAAACAACAAATTGTATGGCAAGTTCGCAACTGCTCACAAATCAACAAATTGTAAAATATTCTCATGGCCTAACATAAATTACTACGTAACTCGCAGACGCAGCTTTGATTGGGCTGTCATTCTTAAAATCACAGGCAACCAGTCCACATGTGAAGTTACACGTTAAATGCCAGTTTGGATTCATGAAATGCTACACTTTATGTTGTAGACTTTCTCCAAATAAAGTTTTCAGATTTCAAGAAACTATTCCAATATCCAACCCCACAAAATTCTATATAAATAAACAAATCCCACTAATATTCCATTACCAACAACAAATCACCAATCCTAAATCCTAAAACCCCATAAATCTATGCAAGAAAACAACCCAAAACCTACAAAAAGCTAAAGCAAAAGTTGCCAAACGACCATTTTACACCAAACACAAAAAAGCAAAAGCAAACCAAAAAAAAAGTGCTCATTCATTCACACACACCTCTCTCTCACAAAATGGAAGAAGATGGAGATGGGGAGGACCTCACCCCATTCTGGGTCCAAAGCACCAACAACCTCCGCCGCGCCGACCGCCTCCGTCGCGGCGTTGCCGCCGTGTTCTTCAGCTCCGGGCTGTTGGTTTTTGTCCTGCTGGTAACAGCTGCTTTTTCTTGGCTTTTGTAGTGCCCTCCACCATTTCCTTTAGTGCTAACGTTTTTAGGCCTAATAGCGTCAAGAAAAGCTGGGATTCTTTGAACATTGTGCTTGTTTTGGTTGCTGTAGTTTTTGGATTTCTTAGCAGAAACCGAAATGAGGAGAGAGCTCCCTTGTTTGATGAGTTTCAACCTTCTCCCGTTAAAGAAAATGAATCCCAGAAATCGAAATTGTTTAATTTTTCCACAAATGATGAAGAAAAATCGAATCTTTATGAATATCAAGATTATCAGCCCACATTTGAGCAGAAAAATTCAGTCTTGAGAAGAAGCAGCAGCTCTTACCCTGATCTGCGTGAATTTTCATCATCTTCTTCTTCCACAAATTGGAGTTATGGAGATTATCGAAGAAGATTTTTTGATGATTTTCATGTCGATTCGAGCCGGAGCTCGGATCCGCCGCAGCTCCTCCACCACCGCCGTCACCGGAGCTTGGAGCAAGTGGATTATCTGACGTCGCCGCCGAAAATTAAGACCGTTATTGTTGATACATTGGTGTCTAAAGCTACTGCGGAAGGTAAAATCTTACCGGCGACGTTGCCGTCGCCGCCCCCGCGGGCATCAGCGCCGGCTGCGGAAGATGAGGAAATTGCGAAGAAGGTGGAGAATGAAACGGTGGCGTTTAGGGAGGAGAGATCGAGCAGGAGATTTTACAAGGATTCGGAAATCTTGAATCCTGTTTCGGCGCCAAAGCCGCCTCTGCCGCCGGCGGAGGGACCGCCGCAGGAATTTCAAGAAAGTCAGAAACGGAGCCGTGAAAGAGCCGCCCGGAAAAAGGAAAGGTCGAGTAGAAGGCAGATATACAAAGATGTGGAACCCATCACGACGTCGCCGCCACCGCTAGCTCCACCTCCACCACCGCCACCGCCGCAGAAGAGCAGCAGAAGTGAGAGAAGAAGAGGCGGCACGGCGACCAATTCAACTAAACTTTTCTTGAATTCTCTTTACAACAAGAAGAAGAAACAGAGGCAAAAGAGCGTAGATAATATGGATTCTCTTCTCCACGAAGCTCCACCGCCTCTGAGTTTCCAAATTCCGCCGCCGCCGCCGCCGCCACCTCCTCCGCCGCCGTCAGTCTTCCATAGCCTTTTCTCCTCCAAGAAGCCCAAAAGTAAAAGAACCATAACGGTCACACTGGAGTCCCTCCCACCCTCTCCACCTCCAGAAGCGCCGCAGCCTGCGGAGGCGCGTGACCCACAACCCACTCCACACACGCCACCGCCCAGTCACAAGCCGCCAAAACCCGTGAAGATGAACAACATTGACAGACTAGATGAAGCCTCGAAAAGCGGCGGGGAGTCCCCGTTCCGCCGCATTCCGCCGCCGCCGCCACCACCGCCACCGTCGTTCTTCAAAACCCCGGCGTGGAGGTTCGTGGTGCAAGGCGATTACGTCAGGGTCAACAGCAACAACAGCTCCCGGAGTGGCTCCCCAGACCTCGACGAAACGGACTCCGACGTCACGCCGTCGGCGGCGGACGGCGGTGCAGCGGCGTTTCATCCGTCGCCGTTGTTCTGCCCCAGCCCAGATGTGAACACGAAAGCTGAGAGCTTCATCACTAATTTCCGGGCCAAATTGAAGCTTGAGAAGATCCATTCCATGAAGAAAAGAGATGTGGGCCCGTCTAGTCTTGGCCCGGGCCCAAATCTTTAGTCCCTTTCTTTTGTAATAAAAATTTGATTTTTTTAATTTATTCCATTTTTGGTTTTATACTAAAATGTTGATGGAGAGGATGTTTTGTTAATTATGTGGATTGGCATATACGTAGTGTGAATTGATCTGATCAATCTCCTTAATGTTGCATAGAATAAAAATATTCCTCTATCCCATTAATCACCCACCCTTTCTTATCACAAACGTAAATTAAGGAGAACAGATTTTAAACAGAACGTATTCACCAAGCCGAAATTAAAATCTTTTTAGGATAAAATTGTTTCCAAACAGACGCATTACCATGATAATTTTGCAATTATCAAAAAAGAAGCTACGAACCAACAATAATGTTGCATAGAATAAAATATATTGTGTATAATATTTATGGTTTATTACGTGCAATATTTTCATGTCCGTCAGTGTGTACTAGTAAACATCAAACCACACCAGAAAAACCTTTGAAATTACAGCATCAGGCTGCACAGATCATGATTCAATAAAACACTATTTGGAGGCCAATCTCTCAACCAATTCTACAAGAAGCTGTTTTTCCTGCTTTATGTGTTCAACCCATCTTGCTTTGATCCTCACTTTTTCCAGACTTTGCTGCAGACTTAGCGCGATGGAGGGAAGAGGGTTGTCCCCCCCGAAAAACACTTCAGCTTCATTCGCCATTTCATTGCTGCAGAACTGGGTACAAGTATGCATAATCAGAATAATTCACACACACACACACACACTTGTGCATGACTGTGTTGGCCGCTTACCGGTGTGATAATGTCTCGTATGAAATGAGTCAGAAGCATCTCTTTCCCCCATTTCTTTAGTATCAGATCCCAATTTGCCTGCAAAAATGGGAAGCAATTTTTTCATCTCTTGAGACGAAATCACATAAGAAAATATTTATTCAGATTAAGTGAGCAGAAACGCAGTGAGCTAATCGCGTACCTTAAGCCATGTCCATGCTGTGGCGCGACCTTCCCAGCTTAAAACCCAAAGCACATAGATTATATCTTGTTGAGGAACCTTCATAGGAGCAAAAGTAGAATTTTAGTTTTAGTACAATGCCAGATAAAGGCAAAGGGAAGATGGTTCTTGATGGCGTTGCTTTTCACTGTTGTACCTCATCCGTTAATACAAACTCAAGAACTTCTGAAATTATAGCGGGGTCGGGAGAAGAACCAAAGCAGCCTGCAAAAAAAGGCAAGAAGGTTTCACAAATTCGAAGCAGTTAGAAGTTGCAGAGTGATGAAGTTTTAACCAAGTCATACGCAGAATCCTTGTCTTTTCTTGAACTGCATCGACTTCTTTGTATAACTTCTGCAGCCACTTCAGCCCGGTTTTATCTGCAATGCTCGTATTTCTCATCACTGCTACGTACGCAGCCTGTAAACATGTTCAAGTAGAAGAGGTTAATAAGACAAACAGTGGATTAGGACAGAAACATTCGATGTTACCTTTCTGGTGTTAACCGGAAGCAATGAGGTGTTTTGATCCTTCAAGTATGCTCGGAAGCGGGGTATTGCTTCTTTTTTCGTCTGAGGATGATCGAGATGTGCTAATGCTGTCAAAACCTGCTCCCTTTTCAGTTCGTCTAATTGGCTTTCACCAGGCACGGCATCCCAGCCCAGTTTTCTGTCCGAGAAACCATAAATCTTGAGAAAAGAATGGCAAATCATAGATATTTGAAGGAATTTTTGAATTATGGCATTCTCACTCTGCATGTGGTTGGAGGAGACTGATGAAAAATTGCTTTAAATTAGTCTCCAAATCTGGGATGGCATCTCTCATGATTCTTGAGGCACTGTAGCATATCTGCGATGAAGATTCAAACATAATATTCCTTAAATAAAACCAATTTGTAGTAATTTAACAGAAAAAGAGAATCTACATCGATAAGTCTTGTCAACACGATATATTCCAGATCCTTCCTAAAAGTATCCATCAAGTGAAGCAAAGACGAGAACGGTGCCAAGCATGCCTCACAAAGAGCAAATGCATCGTCCAAAATTCCTTCGAAAGAAGATCAAATTGAATTAGTAAACCATGAATCTCTGTATACAAGGAAAAACCATGACTAACCGAATTCATCTGCTGCTGACAAGCAATTTCTCGATATAGCTTTCCGTAGTCGAGCCTCAAGATTGTCGTCGTATTTCACCCTGTAGAAACCAGCTTGGTGGACATTAGTTTTGATCCACCAATCTTCCTCAACATTTTCTAGCTCTCCAATGTCAAACTGCCCCTGTTTCGCCTCTAAAAGAATTTTCTTCTGGTTTTCGTATGAAGACACACACAACGTCACTGGAACTATCCATTGAGCATCAGAATCCAATGCTGAAGAACAAAAATGGGTCTGAAAATGCAGAGAAGCGTGAGCTTAACTGTTCCAATATTCATCGCAAAAACAATGGTTTTTTCGAGTCTTTAGAAATTAAACCTGTTCGAATTCGCAGGTAGTGCCCTTCTGCTTCACTGTAATAACAGGGTAGCCCTTTTGCTTTGTCCA
Source organism: Salvia rosmarinus (assembly GCA_036937905.1). Lineage (NCBI taxonomy): Eukaryota > Viridiplantae > Streptophyta > Magnoliopsida > Lamiales > Lamiaceae > Salvia > Salvia rosmarinus. Next base: position 1,034,264 of record CM072822.1, read on the forward strand.
CGTGTTCATGATTTTGTCGACTCCAACTCCTGAAGTTTCTGAGACAACCTTCCATAGATCTGCTGTCTTAGCATTGCTGAATCCGAACTTCTTCATGTACGAACCCATTGACTTCTGGCTCAACAAAGAGTAATCAAAGTCAGTAGTTCACCAAAGCCTCATTTTCTTTATCTATTCTTGATTTTTTTTTCCCAAATAAGTAACTTTATCAGGGCATAAAATGGACGATGAAAGATGGAGTTGAGCAATGCACCTGAAATATCTCGTCACCAAGAAAATTTGTTAACATCCTAATAACGGAGCACCCCTTTCTATAGCTAATGTCATCAAAATATTCAAGAACTGCTCGAGCTTGAGGTATTTCGACCTGCAGTATAATATCTCATGTTATTCAACCGAAGATTAGTTTTGGAAGACACGAAGGATGTCAATCGGGCCAACCCACTTATGTTTTAAGACTATTTGATTCGGACCATTCGGGTTTGATATTTTTAACTCTAATCCTAAATTCTTAAGTTTTAGGCTAACCCGTCGGATTAATCTGGCTACAAAACATAGGGAAAAAAAAATTAAATATGTTTTTAGTTGATAATCATATAATTATAACAAACATATTGTATTAAAAGTCTGTTTAAAAAACAAATAAGTGAAATGACAACTTTCAAATATATTAACCAAAACATATTCTACATGTATTTGAAAAAATTCTTACTATACTAACTTTCAAAATAAGTAATGAATTTTGAAAACCATATAACAAGAAAAATTTCAGTTAATCGGATAAACTTACTCTATTTTCGGGCCACCACATGCAGGTTTGGAGTATTTTCGAACCAGCCCTATCGGGTTGTCGGGCTATCCGGTTACGGTTCATTCGGATTAAAAAAAATTCAAGTTCGAATTTTTTAGGTCTAATCATATCGAATAGTCGGTCTGTCTGGACCAACCAAACAATTTTGGAGTAGATTGACATCCTAAAGCCTTATAGTTACCTCGATTGGATGTGATTTTTCCAATGCATCCATTTGCAAGCCATCTTCCGTCTCTTGAAGCAATCGATTCCAAATGTTCCATTCGGGGAATAGTTTGTCGGTAACCAAATAACTCACCTAAAAGCATCAATAGATGGCCAAAACTTAGAAAAAAGAAAGCACTCTAAAGGAAATTTTTAAGAAATTACCCATGTTGCAAAGCCCTCGTTAAGCCATAGATGAGTCCACCATTCAATTGTCACCAAGTTACCAAACCAGTGATGAGCAACCTCATGAGCCACCACGATTGTTAGCTGACTCGGAAGAAAAAGAAGATGATACAATGAAACAAAAGAAGAAATGTAAGAAATAGGATTCATGTGTGTCACAGATAGCTGAAAAATGTAATTTGATAAAACTACTTGTGCACATACCCTCTGTATGTTAGCTGCTGCAGAATGCAATTGATCGAGAAGGAGCTCGCTCTCTCGGAATGTAATCAACCCATAATTTTCCATGGCTGCATCAGCAAACTCGGGAACTGCAACCATATCCATTTTCGGAAGTGGATACGGCGTTGAGAAATACCTGTGGAAATGGAAACAAGACTGTCGTCTTCAACAAATATCCAATATAGCAGTGAACAACCCTTACTTCACATCATCTACTCACTGCAGCTTATATCTTACATTTTGAAAAAACTGAGTGTCTTGATAGCGATATCAACAGCAAATCTGCCCTTCTCACTTTGACCTACCGGACAATACGACCGGACTTTGATTCCTGCAAGGATAGATGGGAGTTAAGAATTCACCAAAGATAGAAAAACACCGATATATTCTTGATCTTGTCGGGGTACCATCATTTGTAGTGTCTTCAACATAGTCAAACAAACCAACTACAACAGCCACCAAGTAAGTAGACATAAGTATTGACTCTTCAAAGTGAACGGTCTTGAGATGGCCGTAGACTTTTTCCTCAGAAATCGGCATGTTAGACAATGCTGTCAATTCGGATGGTATGTTTTCCAACGTTATCTTGAAGGTGGCCTGCAGAGGTGGAGATCTATCAGCCAAGCAGAGATCCATCAAAATCAAAAGAAAAGGCTCCAAATGCAAAGAAACATTAGATGGATTATGTATTCTTAGATTATTAGACAGGAAATTTGTAATTTGAATCCAAACGATGACCTTGAGAGCAGGTTCATCCCAGCATGGGAAACACCTCCGCGCGTCGACTGCCTCAAATTGAGTTGCGGCCATGTTCTTCTCCTCTCCTTTATCAGAGTAAGTACTGCATTCATACACTGCTAAAATCAGCATAGATGTTTCATCCATTTAGTTTGATCCATATACAAAATAAGGATTCCTTGCAACTTTTGTAAGCTCTTCTCAAATGACTATACATGCAAACAAAATGCTACTGATAATAATGATCCACATAAAGGGCCCATATCCTAATATCATCATTTATAGGAACAGAAATTGATAAACAGAAAGAATTACCATCTGTATAGGCCCTTGAGGTGTTCATTTAGCACCCCTGAAAACTCAATCTCCAATAAGCCATATCCCACTTCCAATACCTCCTCAAAAACCAACACAAGAATCTCGTCATCACTATCCATCACTATATCACATGGAACAAATTTCTGCAAGAAAATAACACAAATTCATGATCAAGGGGGAAAACACAATAATCATACTCAGTCAAAGTTAGTCCTCCAACAAGATCAAGGAAAGGTAAAAAAACCAAATAAAAAATCACAACAAACAGAAAGAAGCAAGTAGAACAGAGGATCATACTTGTTTCTGAGAGCTGGTGAAGGAGACTCGATGAATGGCAAGTTCAAGTGCGTTCAAGACCAGGAATTTCGTGGACTTATTAATGGAAGCATCAATAGCTACAAATCCAGAAAAAGTGCAAGCAGAAAGATCCAATTTCATAGTAAGCTCATAGCGTTTTGGGACTGCAAATTCTGGAAGTCTTGTTTGCCCTTTAAATTGCTCGATCGTTTGTTCTTGAATTTCCATCTCACACTATCTGCTATCAATTCTTTTGATTCTTTTCTGTGTTTTTGAATGAAATTTTAGCCTAGAGAGGATGAACAACCACAATTAAGAAACTACAGTGTATAATGTGTGAAGACTTGCTTTTTTGTATCTTTCTTCGTGCTTTTGTGTGGATTATTAACTAATTTTAAATAAGTTTATTAGCTGGATATCTAGTTATCCAATCTAAGTGAAAATTTCCATTCTCAAATAAATCAAAGAGCAAAAATAATTGAAAGCTCATAAGCCAATCAATAATCATCAGTTCACAATAATTCCAAACATCACAAGTCAAACCAGGGGCAGCTGAAAAGGGTGTGGAGAAAGCTAAATTTTTAATCTAATTAAGAAACCAAAACAAAAAACAACCATAGGAATATCAAATGAAACTTCCCCCAAATTCTTCCATTGCTTCAAATGATTCTCTATTAAGGCTGAAAGTGATATATAACAGTGCCACATGGAATATCAAGAACAACAGTTCGAGCTCTTTAAATAAAGGGAAATTAAGACTTCCACAAAAATATTATATGAAAATATCATAATAAAAGTAAAATAAAACTAAAATTGCAAATTCAAATTTCTCCATCCCCAAGTTCCTCCACTGATTTATATTGACCATCTGGACTAAGAAAGTCTGCCCCCTTAACAACTCTATTTTGTGGGATCTGCTTTATTTTCTCAGCATCTTCATCTTTGAGCTCCCAATCAAAAGCTTGAAGACTTCTTTCATTCTATCCCGATTGAAGCTCCTTACGATCATGCTAGCACCTTGCTCATATATCCATCTCAACGCGACCTATGTCAATTACACAGTGCACATCATGTAACACAATACAATAGAACAGATCGAACCAATTTTGACAGCTCTAATTTTCGATAATTTATGGTAAATGTGTGTGGATACCTGTGAAGAGTTTTAATCAAGAGAGGCTGAAGGAGAACAAGGAAGCTCTTGATCTCAAGTTGGAAGATGAACGAGCCCTTACAAAACTCTAACAGGAAGTGTATGTCAATCATGCAATGAAGAAATACTTGAAATCGACTCGACAAGATCCAAATTTAAGTAGCCATTCTGATACGACTCGGAATTTAAAATTTGTAAAAAATAATAATAATAATAATAATAATAATAATAATAATAATAATAATAATAATAATAATAATAATAATAAATAAATAAATAAATAAATAAAAGAAAACACTAATAGGATTTTTGTTTTCAAACTTTGTTTTATATCAAAAATTCTATTTTCTATTCTTTTTCGTTTTTAAATTATAGGAATTTAATGTTCAACTACTTTGATTCTCCTTAAGATATTTGAGTTTTTATGTAAATGCCATACACTTTGAATTTTGGTTCATGAAATAAATCCAAGTCCTATTTATGTGAATATATAATACTCCCTCCGTCCCAATATTCATGGATCCTTTCTTTTTTCATGTAGATTAAGGAGAGTTGTGTTTTGTATGTAAAATAGTGTGTGACACGAAATTCGAGGTACTTTTTAGTTATAAAAAATATTTCTTTTTTTGGAAACGGACCAACTTAATGGGACAGCCTAAAAAGAAAAACGAGCCAACAATAATGGGACGAATGGCGTATATGGTTATAACATTGAGTTATTAAAGGAAATTACTTTGATATTGACCTGGAGTATGCAACAAAAAAGCAAAAATTACCTTAGTAGCTAGGATATAGAATTATGGTAATCTTTGATGATGCTCATTGGAAACATGCTCACAGCTTCACCACAACTTGGAAGACCACCGAAAGTCTACCGAGCAAGAGGGAGACGTCCTTCGGAATAGACTCCGACTTTCAAGTTAGAATTTAGCGATGTGAGTGTGTGAGTGATTTTAGCGATGAAACTATAGAGAGCGTACCTCCGCATGAATTTTTGCATGATCTTTCTTAGCCGAAGCACTTAACGTAGCCCCAATATGCTTTTTTTTTTTTTTGTAATGTAATACAGAAATTTTAAAGGTTGCGTCACGGTGGACTCGAACCCGAGACCTTTGGCTTCGGGCATTAACCACTCTACCACTAGGCCAACACACACACACAATATGCTTCTTTGGGTCCCATTATGGGCTCTATTGTTCTTTGAGTATATGGCCCTTTAGATGTGGCTAAATGTCTTTTAACTATATTGATTCATATCACAGATGAACATGGAGGAATTTGGGGAAATAGACTTCCAAGTAGGGGTGAAAGTTCGGTATTGGATAATCCGATAACCGAATCGAAAATTCGGTTATTGGATAACCGAATAACCGAAAAAATTGGATCGGTTCGGTATTTGGTATCAAAATTTTAGAAAATTCGGTTATCGGTATACCAGATAACCGAATGGGTATACCGAATAAACCAAAATTCGTATATATATATTACAAATATTATTCTATAAATATCATTGTAGACTAGTTGGTTTGGGCGCAAGCCTAAGCCTTTGACCCGGGTTCGAATCCCACGAAAGCCAACCCATTTGTTTTTAAGATAATGAATTAATTATAAATATAGTTAAAATGAATATATTACAAGCAACTATCGTAGCTCAGTTGGGTAAGTGCACCTCTATTTTCATTGAGGTCATGAGTTCGATTCTCACTTGGAGCAAACTAAGTATTTTTTTTAATTGAACCGATTAACCGATCGGTTAACCAATCGGTTCGGTATTTGGTTTACAGATTTTCATGTCATTCGGTTCGGTTAACCGAAATTTTTGGTTCGGTTAACCGAAATTTCTGTTTCGGTTACCGATTTCCACCCCTACTTCCAAGCTCAAAAATATAGTAAGAAGTTCAAAAATGTGTATTGCATATGTAAAAAGCTTGTGATGTTGCTATAAACACAAAAAGAACTACACAAAAAGTGTGTGTGTGTTGGCCAGTGGTAGAGTGGTTAACGCCGGCGCCAAAGGTCCTGGTTCGAGTCGCGTGTGTGGCCTTTAAATTTTGTATTAAATTGACCCCAAAAAAAAAAAACTACCCAAATCTACTGTATATATCCTGTTTAAATTAAAAAGCAATTGTCAAACATGTGTCCAAGAACAATATATGTTGATAAATCGATAGAGTTCGCGCTTGCTCGAAATAGTTATCTATTGGAGTACTGTATAGTTTTTGTACTATAAAATAAGTGGAACATGTTATTACAATACGGTAATTTTTATGTGTATAAAATCTTGTATCCTTTACAGCATCCTCGTACTAGTAACATGAATATATTTTAAGTGGTAAATGATGGATTCCACAGATCATGATTCAAGAAAACACTATTTGGAGGCCAATCTCTCAACCAATGCTACAAGAAGCTGTTTTTCCTGCTTTATGTGTTCAACCCATCTTGCTTTGATCCTCACTTTTTCCAGACTTTGCTGCAGACTTAGCGCGATGGAGGGAAGAGGGTCGTCCCCCCCGAAAAACACTTCAGCTTCATTCGCCATTTCATTGCTGCAGAACTGGATACAAGTATGCATAATCAGAATAATTCATACACACACACACACACTTGTGCATGGCTGTGTTGGTCGCTTACCGGTGTGATAATATCTCGTATGAAATGAGTAAGAAGCATCTCTTTCCCCCATTTCTTTAGTATCAGATCCCAATTTGCCTGAAAGAATGGAAGCATTTTATCATCTCTTGAGACGAAATCACATAAGAAAATATTTATTCAGATTATGTGAGCAGAAATGCAGTGAGCTAATCGCGTACCTTAAGCCATGTCCATGCTGTGGCGCGACTTTCCCAGCTTAAAACCCGAAGCACATAGACTATATCTTGTTGAGGAACCTTCATAGGAGCAAAAGTAGAATTTTAGTTTTAGTACAATGCCAGATAAAGGCAAAGGGAAGATGGTTCTTGATGGCGTTGCTTTTCACTGTTGTACCTCATCCGTTAACACAAACTCAAGAACTTCTGAAATTATAGCCGGGTCAGGAGAAGAACCGAAGCAGCCTGCAAAAAAGGCAACAAGGTTTCACAAATTCGAAGCAGTTAGAAGTTGCAGAGTGATGAAGTTTTAACTAAGTCATACGCAGAATCCTTGTCTTTTCTTGAACTGCATCGACTTCTTTGTATAACTTCTGCAGCCACTGCAGCCCGGTTTTATCTGCAATGCTCGTATTTCTCATGACTGCTACGTATGCAGCCTGCAAACATGTTCAAGTAGAAGAGGTTAATACGACAAACAGTGGATTAGGACAGAAACATTCGATGTGTTACCTTTCTGGTGTTAACCGGAAGCAATGAGGTGTTTTGATCCTTCAAGTACGCTCGAACGCGGTGTGTTGCTTCTTCTTTCGTCTGAGGATGATCGAGATGTGCTAATGCTGTCAAAACCTGCTCCCTTTTCAGTTCATCTAATTGGCTTTCACCAGGCACGGCATCCCAGCCCAGTTTTCTGTCCGAGAAACCATAAATCTTGAGAGAAAAATGGCAAATCATAGATACTTGAAGGAAATTTTGAATTATGGCATTCTCACTCTGCATGTGGTTGGAGGAGACTGATGAAAAAATGCTTTAAATTAGGCTCCAAATCTGGGATGGCATCTCTTATTATTCTTGAGGCACTGTAGCATATCTGCAGTGAAGATTCAAACATGATAATCCTTAAATAAAACCAATTTGTTAGCAATTTAACAGAAAAAAGAGAATCTACATCGATAAGTCTTGTCAACACGATATATTCCAGATCCTTCCTAAAAGTATCCATCAAGTGAAGCAAAGACGAGAACGGTGCCAAGCATGCCTCACAAAGAGCAAATGCATCGTCCAAAATTCCTTGGAAAGAAGATCAAAGTGAATTAGTAAACCACGAATCGCTGTATATAAGAAAAAATCATGACTAACCGAATTCATCTGCTGCTGATAAGCAATTTCTCGATATAGCTTTCCGTAGTCGAGCTTCAAGATTGTCGTCGTATTTCACCCTGTAGAAACCAGCTTGATGGACATTAGTTTTGATCCACCAATCCTCCTCAACATTTTCTAGCTCTCCAATGTCAAACTGCCCCTGTTTCGCCTCTAAAAGAAATTTCTTCTGGTTTTCGTATGAAGACACACACAGCGTCACTGGAACTATCCATTGAGCATCAGAATCCAATGCTGAAGAACAAAAATGGGTCTGAAAATGCAGAGAAGCATGAGCTTAACTGTTCCAATATTCATCGCTAGAACAATGGTTTTTTCGAGTCTAGAGATATTAAACCTGTTCGAATTCGCAGGTAGTGCCCTTCTGCTTCACTGTAATAACAGGGTAGCCCTTTTGCTTTGTCCACGTGTTCATGATTTTGTCGACTCCAACTCCTGAAGTTTCTGAGACAACCTTCCATAGATCTTCTGTCTTTGCATTGCTGAATCCGAACTTCTTCATGTACGAACCCATTGATTTCTGGCTCAACAAAGAGTAATCAAAGTCAGTAGTTCACCAAAGCCTCATTTTCTTTATCTATTCTTGATTTTTTTTCTTCCAAATAAGTAACTTTATCAGGCGTAAAATGGACGATGAAAGATGGAGTTGAGCAATGCACCTGAAATATCTCGTCACCAAGAAAATTTGTTAACATCCTAATAACGGAGCACCCCTTTCTATAGCTAATGTCGTCAAAATATTCAAGAACTGCTCGAGCTTGAGGTATTTCGACCTGCAGTATAATATCTCATGTTATTCAACCGAAGATTAGTTTTGGAAGACGCAAACGATGTCAATCGGGCCAATCCACTTATGTTTTCAGACTATTTGAGTTTGATATTTTCAACTCTAATCCTAAATTCTTAAGTTTTAGGTTAACCCATAGGATTAATCGGGCTACAAAACATAGGGGAAAAAAATTAAATATGTTTTTAATTGATAATCATATAATTATAACAAACATATTACTCCATCCGTCCACCAAAAACGTGCATTTAATTCATTTTTGGTCCTTCCACCAAAATGTGCACTTTCCTTTTTTAGAAACATTAACTTTACATTTTTACTCTCAACTTATCCACTTATTTACAAAAAAACACTCATGGCCCACCTTTTACACTCACAATCCATTAATATATTCATTTATTATCCCAATGACACACCTTTTTATACACATTTACTTTACACTCATTCTGCTTTTCTTAAAACCCGTGCCACCAAAATCGATGCACGTTTTTGGTGGACTGAGGAAGTATATTAAAAGTCTGTGTAAAAAACAAATAAGTGAAATGACAACTTTCAAATATTAACCAAAACATATTCTACAAATATTTGAAAAAATTCTTATTATACTAACTTTCAAAATAAGTAATGAATTTTTAAAACCATGTAACAAGAAAAATTTCAGTTAATCGGAAAAACTTACTCGATTTTCGGGCCACCACATGTAGATTTGGAGTATTTTCGAACCAACCCTATCGGGTTGTCGGACTATCCGGTTACGGTTCATTTGGATTAAAAAATTTTCAAGTTCGAATTTTTTAGCTGTAATCATATCGAATAGTCGGTCTGTCTGGACTAACCAAACAATTTTGGAGTAGATTGACATCCGTAGACGTAAAGCCTTATAGTTACCTCGATTGGATGTGATTTTTCCAATGCATCCATTTGCAAGCCATCTTCCGTCTCTTGAAGCAATCGATTCCAAATGTTCCATTCGGGGAATAGTTTGTCGGCAACCAAATAACTCACCTGAAAGCATCAATAGATGGCCAAAATTTAGAAAAAAGAAAGCACTCTGTAAAGGAAACTTTTAAGAAATTACCCATGTTGCAAAGCCCTCGTTAAGCCATAGATGAGTCCACCATTCCATTGTCACCAAGTTACCAAACCAGTGATGAGCAACCTCATGAGCCACCACGATTGTTAGCTGCCTCGGAGAAAAAGAAGAAGAAGAAGATGATACAATGAAACAAAAGAAGAAATGTAAGATAAAACTACTTGTGCATGCACGGTGCACCTACCCTCTGTATGTTAGCTGCTGCAGAATGCAATTGATCGAGAAGGAGCTCGCTCTCTCGGAAAGTGATCAACCCATAGTTCTCCATGGCTCCACCGGCAAACTCGGGAACTGCAACCATATCCATTTTCGGGAGTGGATACGGCGTTGAGAAATACCTGTGGAAATGGAAACGAGACTGTCGTCTTCAGCAAATATCCAATTTAGCAGCGAACAGCCCTTACTTCACATCATCTACTCACTGCAGTTTACATCTTACATTTTGAAAAAACTGAGTGTCTTGATACCGATATCTACAGCAAATCTGCCCTTCTCACTTTGACCCACCGGACAATACGACCGGACTTTGATTCCTGCAAGGACAGATGGGAGTTAAGAATTCACCAGAGATGGAAAAACACTGATATATTCTTAATCTTGTCGGGGTACCATCATCTGTAGTGTCTTCAACATAGTCGAACAAACCAACTACAACAGCCACCAAGTAAGTAGACATAAGTATTGACTCTTCAAAGTGAACGGTCTTGAGATTGCCGTGGACTTTTTCTTCAGAAATCGGCATGTTAGACAGTGCTGTCAATTCGGATGGTATGTTTTCCAACGTTATCTTGAAGGTGGCCTGCAGAGGTGGAGATCTATCAGCCAAGCAGAGAGCACAGGGGAAGGAAAGAACTGAATTGAATCCATCAAAATCAAAAGAAAAGGCTCCAAATACAAAGAAACATTAGATGGATTATGTATTCTTAGATTATTAGACAGGAAATTTGTAATTTGAATCCAAACGATGACCTTGAGAGCAGGTTCATCCCAGCATGGGAAACACCTCCGCGCGTCGACTGCCTCAAATTGAGTTGCGGCCATGTTCTTCTTCTCTCCTTTATCAGAGTAAGTACTGCATTCATACACTGCTAAAATCAGCATACATGTTTCTTCTCAAATGACTAAATGCTCTGAAAATTTCCCACTATTTTATACCCAGAAATTGATAAACAGAAAGAATTACCATCTGTATAGGCCCTTGAGGTGTTCATTTAGCACCCCTGAAAACTCAATCTCCAGGAAGCCATATCCCACTTCCAATACCTCTTCAAACACCAACACAAGAATCTCGTCATCACTATCCACCACTATATCACATGGAACATATTTCTGCAAGAAAATAACACAAATTCATGATCAGGGGGAAAGCACAATAATCATATTCAGTCAAAGTTAGTCCTCCAACAAGATCAAGGAAAGGAGCAAGTAGAACAGAGGATCAATACTTGTTTCTGAGAGCTGGTGAAGGAGACTCGATGAATGGCAAGTTCAAGTGCGTTCAAGACCAGGAATTTCGTGGACTTACTAATGGAAGCATCAATAGCTACACATCCAGAAAAAGTGCAAGCAGAAAGATCCAATTTCATAGTAAGCTCATAGCGTTTTGGGACTGCAAATTCTGGAAGTCTTGTTTGCCCTTTAAATTGCTCGATCTTTTGTTCTTGAATTTCCATCTCACACTATCTGCTATCAATTCTTTTGATTCTTTTCTGTGTTTTGAATGAAATTTTAGCCTAGATAGGATGAACAACCACAATTAAGAAACTACGGAGTGTATAATGTGTGAAGACTTGCTTTTTGTAACTTTCTTCGTGCTTTTCTGTGGATTAACTAATTTTAAATAAGTTTATTAGCTGGATAACATGTGAGTGGATATCTAGTTATCCAATCTATGTGAAAATATCCATCCTCAAATAAATCAAAGAGCAAAAATAATTGGAAGCTCATAAGCCAATCAATGATCATCAGTTCACAATAATTCCAAACACCACAAGTCAAACCAGTGGGCTGCTGAAAAGGGTGTGGAGAAAGCTAAGTTTTTAATCTAATTAAGAAACCAAAACAAAAAACAAACATAGGAAAAAACACTAGATTTCATATCAAATGAAACTTCCCCCAAATTCTTCCATTGCTTCAAATGATTCTCTATTAAGGTTGAAAGTGATATATAATAGTGACACATGGAATATCAAGAACAACAGTTCGAGCTCTATAAATAAAGGAAATTAAGACTTCCACATAAAAGTACAATAAAACTAAAATTGCAAATTCAAATTTCTCCATCCCAAAGTTCCTCCACTGATTTATATTGACCATCTGGACCAACATAGTCTGCCCCCTTAACAACTCTATTTTGTGGGATCTGCTCTATTTTCTCAGCATCTTCATCTTTGAGCTCCCAATCAAAAACTTGAAGATTTTCTTTCATTCTATCCCGATTGAAGCTCCTTACGATCATGCTCGCACCTTGCTCGTAGATCCATCTCAACGCGACCTATGTCAATTACACAGTGCACATCATGTAACACAGTACAATAGAACAGACCAGGCCGATTTTGACAGCTCTAATTTTCGATGATTGACGTAAATGTATGTGTGTGTACCTGTGCAATGGTCTTGTTCTTGGCAGCTGCAATTTCGGTAAGAATTGGACTCTCCATGACTGCATTACTACCCCATGATGATCCAGGTGCACCCAATGGAGACCATGCACTGACATGGATCCCTTTCTCTTTGCAATATTCCACCATCTTCTTTTGCTGCCACCCAACATTCATTTCTACCTGAAATATAATTAATATACAAGACCACTTCAAAACATTAAACACTTTTCAATTCATTTTGTTTCTTTTTTCCCCCCCTAAAAGAAAGAACCAAACTATATGATTTTTTCAGCTTTTGGGATTCATAGTTTCAACTTTCACTAGTGCCGCCCTTGTTTTTGTTTTTTTCATTATTTTTGTTTTAATTATTTAAGTTAATTATTCAAGTTAACCTCTACTTAACTAATAACTTTAGGGAGATTTTAAAAACACAAACTATAATGATATATAATTAATGAGGCACACTTTGATGAATCCGAGTTAATTAAAATCTAATTATAATTAATAAATTTTAATTAGAGATGAATAAATCTTAACTAAGACTAATAAACTATGATGAGAGATTAGTAAATCAAAATTGAAGTTTTTGCAATAATTAATCACCTGGTTGACAGCAGGTTGGATGGTGGCGTTTTGAAGGAGAGTAGACAGTTTAGTAGTGCTAAAGTTGCTAACACCAATAGATTTTGCCAGCCCCATCCTAAAGCAGTTTTCCATCTCCTGCCAAATTTCTTTCATTTCAAAATTCACCAATTTCCTTGAATTATCACCATCTATCTTCATGCTTACTGGCCAATGTATCAGATATAAGTCCACATAATCCAACTCCAATTTCCTGCAACCAAAACATCGAATCAAACTTATTTGTTTGCCTTCAAGTCCTCCATGAAATAATTATCCTTGCTCATCCAGCTTTTGTACTATTGGCAGAGATAAATAACTAAATTTAATTTGCATCCATGCTACTCCAGCGTGACCATTTAAAATTTGAGAATATAAATCAAACAAGATATAAGAAATTAGATAGTCCGCACGTTGCGGCCCTTCGATTTTGCTTTCTTTTTTAATTGATTAAGTCAGTGAATATTTAATTAAATTAATCTGTAGTCTTAATTATGAACTATTAATTCTAATTACATAATAATTTAAGAATAAAATATTGGTCCATACTTTTTTTCTAAATCATCTAAGATATTTTTCCGTAATTTCATTACAAATATATTTTCTTTGCCTTACCTTGCTTTAGCGACTTTGGCCTCATCACAAATATCTCCACGACATTTACATACGACAAAACACGCACTAATTAACATCAAGAGCAATCCAAAAAAGTCGAAACGATAAAAAACGCACTAATTAACATCAAGAGCAATCCAAAAAAGTCGAAACGATATTTATCAATGTCCGAGGCCAAAGGTCTCGGGTTCGAGTCAACCGTGACGTAGCCTTTAAAATTTCTGTATTAATTGATCCAAAAAAAAAAGTCGAAACGATATTTATCAATGAAAAATGAATGCCCCAAAATCACCAAATAATAAAAAAATCCTAATACCAAATTACCGGAGAGATTCTCGGAGGGCGGGGACGACTCGATCACGATGTATGTCAGTCAACTGCAGCTTGGATGTGATGAAGATTTCATCGAGGCTCTTGATGAGGCCGCGCTGCAACGCCTCCACCACGACCCGGCCGACGCTGTCTTCTGTGCGGTAGATCGCCGCCGTGTCGATGTGGCGGTACCCGGCCGCGATGGCATCGAGGAGCAGCGGCACCAGCTGCTCCGGCGGCAGCGGAGGCGATGATGCGGTTCCCAGGCCTATGACCGGCATCTTGTGGCCTGAGTTCAATAATATTTCTGGGATTTGTATGCTCTCCATATTTGTGATTCCAAATTGACTGCGTTTTTATAAGTATTGGTATTCACGATTCTGAGTGTGTTTATATGGATGGCTTCTTTGTAATGATTCAATCAATGAGTCCTCGACACGTGTACAGATTCTACGGGGCGGACATATGTCAGATGTCACTCTCAGTTCCAACTTATGTCTCATCATCTTTGTCACGTGCAATATTAAAATTTATTAATCCCTTTGTCTATAAAAAATATTTATTTAATTTCATTTTAATCCATTCATAAAAAAATATTCATTTTATTTTTCGAAAAACATCAACTTCATATTTTTATCATAAATCTATCAATCTATTTACAAAAAAATCACTCATAGCTCACTTTTTTATATTTACTATCCATTAATATATTCATTTATTATCCTCATGATCCATCTTTTTACACCCACCTACTTTATAATAATTACAATTTATTAAAACTCATGCCACCAAAATCAATGAACGAATTTAGTCGTGGAGGTAGTATAAAATTTGAAATTTGAAATTTTAAAAAAAAGATCTACCCTTAATTTGAAATAATCGACCCATATAATCAATTTTTAATTAAAAAGTGCAAATTAAATAAAAAAAATTAATTATAAACGTAAGTGGTTACTACTATGCACACCTGGTGAAGCCACCACCTATGACTAAAGACATCAAAGAATGACTTTTTTTTTGGTAATTTAATACAGAAATTTTAAAGGCTGCGTCACGGTGGACTCGAACCCGAGATCTTTGGCTCGGGCATTAACCACTCTACCATTAGGCCAACACACACACACCAAAGAATGACTTGTGATGTTATGAAATGGAGCTGCAATAAATACAGCTGCATATGAAGATTCTCGGAAGACGAAATTGTGAAGATTTTGACATACTGCGCTTGAAGAGGAACAAAATTGGCACACTACAAAAACGTTAATAGATAAAGGCTACTACTGGTTGTCCAACTGTTGTCGTAGTAGAACGTGACGTGGCAATTATTTTGATGAATCGCCTTAAACGGGAAAGCTTATATGGTATTTTAGCTGTCACGTGGGATAAAATTAGTACGAAAATTGGATTAAAACCTTGAATAATATAAAATGCAATTTTAAAATTTATTTTGAGACGAATTAAAGTTTAGTAACCAATACAAGTAACATTGTAAGTGGTTGTGACTACAAAGAGTGCTGTCAGGTAAGAGAGTTGGCTGTTGGTAGGAAAGTTGGCTGCGGGCAGGAAGTTGAACTTCTGGCAAGAGAGTTGAGCTGGCTGTTTGACAGAGAGCTGGCTGCGACCAAGAGTTGATATCAGACATCTGGCATATGACTGCTAGCATATGGCATCTGACTGAAGGGAGCAGATGCTGACATGGAGTGACGCTGATACTTAAGAGAGTTGGTTACAGTACAATGACATATGTATGTACACGTGGTTTAATCACAATCATTCTTTATCACCGACTTAATTTCTACGGTGATGATTATGGGATCTAGTTTGATAAATAGACTAGTGGATATGTGAAGAAAGAACCCAACAGAACGCACTGATAGGAGTTCCGCCTTGTGACAATTATTAGAGAGAGAAGTTAAAGAGAGAGATATTGTGTATTTGTATTCCTTTCTTGGCTCCGAGCGATTTCGGTTATCTTCTCCGGTGATCTAATAAACTTTCAGCTTACCCTCCGATCCGTGGATATAGATCATTTGATCGAACCACGTAAATTCTTGCATCGTTTCTTTCTTGCTTTATTGTATAAAATCTCAACAAACATAGTTGAAGCAGGAATTAGAAAGTTGGGACTTGCCAAGTTCAGCATTCATTTATCCACCTTCCAAAGTTTAACCCTAATTTCCCTTCATTACCAACCTCCACTTGGTCCTCAACTAATTTCTTAGCAGATAATACCGCACAATCCCTGCACCTATCCAACTCAATATATTGACTGCAGTGTTGGTATGCCTCCGATATCAGAAGGGATCTCCACAAAAAATTTCGAATCTCGAAGAACAATGTGCTTGAGATAACATGACAAGGGAAGAGATGCGAATCAAACAGCTTTTGGGGGAAATTGCAAAATAGAGAAAACATTGCTTGTGATAAAACAGGCAATTGGTTGTAGCTCATTTGCATCATATGAAAATATTGTTGGCTTCATTCTCGATGGCAACAGTGCCATGGTGGTGCGAACGACGGACGTGAAGAGGAGGAGGAGGCGGCGAAGGTGACGACAAAATGTCTTTGGATTTTGTAGTCGACATTTTGTCATCACGACGAAAGGGTGGGGGTGAGGTTTTCTGATATATTTTTTTGGCTTAAGGATTGTTATTATTATTTAATACTTTTATCTAATATTGTAATAATAATGGTCAAATTTTAAATATTAGGGGTATTTCTGGAAGAATTGTTAGAATTTATTTCATTCGACCACAAAATTCTTTTATTTTAGTGGTAAGAATTTTAATAAATTGTAATAAATATAGAAATAGTGGAGAAGAAGACCCACAATGGTAAAGAGTATTGGATAAAAAAATAAATATATTAATGTTAAAGTGGTATTAAAAAGGTGGGTTATAGGCAGGGTTTTTTTTGTAAATAAGTATATAGTATAAGGGAAAAAGTTAAAAGGGTTATGTAAGGTCTATGTCCATAAGAAAAAAGTAAACGTTTTTTGTGGATGGTTCAAAGAGGAAATAAGTAAACGAATTTCGTGGATGAAGGGAGTATATGTTTTTAAAGCTAAGGTTGCTTATATCTTTTGTTAAGCAAAATGACTATTATATTTTGTTCCTCTATTTTATATTTTATTAAGAGAGAGAGCAGCTGGGGCGCGCGGCGCAAATTTTTAATTCATGATGTACCATGTAACACGATAACTTTTATGAAGGCCTTTAATTTGCTTCTCTTGGACGAAATGCATCCTAAATTTCGGCCTAACTTGTCCTCTAAATCAATGTACTCATATCGCCTCAACAAGTTGAGTAGCATTTTGTTGACAAATAGAAAGGAGAAAAATAGATATGATGAATTTGATCCGTGTGTTGATGGAGCTTTGGGAGAGATGGGATGTGAGAGGGTTGATGCTGCTGAGCCTTTCCCTTCAATCTCTTCTGCTTTTGCTAGCCCCTCTGAGAAAGCGGACCTCCAATTTTTTGCTGAACGGAACCATCTTGTGCTTATACTTGCTCGCGGATTGGGCAGCCAATTTTGCTGCGGGTGTGATAGCTACCAGCGGCGTCAACACCAAGAATCACAAGAACATCCAGCCTCTGGCGTTCTGGTCCACATTTCTTCTGGTGCATTTAGGAGGCCCCGACTCCATCACATCGTTTGCTTTACAGGACAACGATTTCTGGCATAGGCACGCGCTGGCGCTCGTCTTCCAATGTATCTCCGCATCATACATCTTCTTCCAAACACTCCCGCAGAACCAGCTGTGGCTTCCCACGCTGCTCATGTTTGTTTGTGGCTTCACCAAGTACTTCGAGAGAACGAGGTCACTGTATTTGGCCTGCTTCAACAACCTCCGTCACTCCATGCTCAAGACGCCCGACCCTGGCCCCAATTATGCCAAGATGATGGGTGTCTACCGTTCAATGAGAGAGGAGGCCTTCCGACACGTACAGTAATGAAATACGTACCAGAAAGAGCAGCTACGGTGAAACAAGGCCGGTTGAATGATAGGGAGGTGGTGCTTTATGCTCACCGATTCTTCTTGACCTTCAAGCGACTCATTGTAGACCTCAAATGCAGCTACCACGAACGCATCCAAAGCCGGGGCTTCTTCATCCTCAGGACACCGGAGGAGGCTTTCAGAATCATAGCACTCGAGCTGAATTTTATGTACGATATCCTCTTCACCAAGGCCAACTATGTATACAAGCCCAAAGGATACTTGCGCCGATTGTTTTCCTCAGCTTTGGTGGTTACTGCATTTGGTCTCTTCTACTGTGAGGAGAAGAGATTCAGACGCTCTGATGTTGCCATTACCTATGCCTTGCTCGTAGGCGCCATTGCATTGGATGTGATAGCTTTTATTCATTTCTTTATGAGTTATTGGCTCCCTGGTTTTACTACTTGGCAGGATGATACAAACTGGCTTATACGTCGTGATCAGGCCGAAAGACTAGAAAAAACCCCACGGTGGTCTGAATCCGTGTCGACTCACAACTTGATCAACTATTGTCTCAACCTCCGCCAACCAGAGGCACAAAAGATCATGGACTGGTTCGGAGCAACTAGCTACTTTGATGGCTTCTCGTATGTGAGACGTGAGCGGTTCACCGACGAGCTGAGGGATCACATCTTCAAGGAGGTTATGAACAGGTCTGAATTGGCAGAAGATTCTGAATTATTTGAAGAGGCGATCGCAGCGAGAGGCAGTTTCGCCCTCCATTGGTCTGGAACTCATCAAATTCTGTCTCATTACGTTGACGCAATGGACTATGATCAAAGTCTCCTGTCGTGGCATATCGCTACCGAGCTTTGCTGGTGCACAGATCAGGAGGAGAACAGTTACAGAAAAATCTCCAAGCTCCTCTCCGATTACATGCTGTATCTCGTGGCTATGCAGCCTGCAATTATGTATGGCGTGACTGATATTGGGAAGACTCGACTCCGTGATACTTGTGCTGAGATCCAGATAGTAGCAGGTCAGGAGAGGAAGGAGCCCAGCTGGGTCAGAGTCATCAAGTATGCTCTTATAGGTTGCTGCCGATGTCTCTTCTTGTTTATAATTGGACTACTTTCTCCCATTATAGCTTTCATCCTTTCGCTGTTTGTCGTCATATTTGGGGATCTGCTCCCGGTTGCTATTAAACTAAAAGATAAAGCTGCTGTTCTGAGCATCTTCTCCAGGGATCGGATAAAGGAAACGATCGAGAGGCAAGTACATGCTTCCAGATCGATCCTCGACGTTAATGCAGAAATAGATCCCGTCTGCATCAAGGGAGATAAGAGCAAATCAGTGTTGTTCGACGGGTGCCGGCTAGCCAAAGAGCTCGATGAACTGGGGGACCAGAAATGGGAAATAATGAGCAAAGTTTGGGTGGAGATGCTAACGTACACGGCCGTCCATTGCCGGCCGCAAGCTCTTGCGGAGCAATTGAGCAAAGGAAGGGGAGCTCATAAGCTTTGTTTGGTTGTTGATGGCTCATTTTGGTTTGGTTGATCGTTTTGAAGATTATGGTGGACTTGTTAGGGCCAAGCTCGTTGTGGAGAAGTAGATCATCAATAAAAGGTTTGTGATATGAACAAGAATATGGTTGGAGGAGTGTTTTGTGTGTGTCTCATCTTGTTTCCCTTTTATGTGTGTGTGTGGATTGGGGGTTGAAATCTCGTCGTCGTTTTGATTGTTATTGTAGTTTAGAAATCCATCTTATTTGGATTGATCTACCATATCATACTATGGTGTAACATCATAGTTGTTATTAGATATAATTTATAAATATGTATGGTTTTGGTGACCTAGTCATCATGAATGTTTTAGTTGTTCGAATTATCGTGATTGATATAATGTACTGATATAGGATTGGAATTATGATTGGTATGTCTTGATCTTGAAAACCGGAAATGACCATTTCCAATAGAATTTTCAAGATTTTTAAAATGAAGCAATAGCCGGTCCTTATAATTGCGTGGGCTTAGTCATTCCTTTGGGTCAGAAAACCTAATAGATGATATTTTTACATATAATCATGTTTATAATGTTAAGGCCTGTTTGGTAGCTCTGTTTCGATAGGATTGCAAAGTTATCATGGGTAATGCGTCGGTTGGTAGTATGTTTCGTTCCTTGCGCCCGTGTTTTAATGATGGGCTTGGTGGATGCGTCTGTTTGGTAGCTGTTAAGACTATTTCTTTAGGATTTGTAACCCACAAAAGTGGTAGGTTACAAAACCTAATCTGTGATACATTTTAACTAGACGAAACCTACCAAACGGGCCATTATAGTTTGAAAACTAGTTTAAATAAAAGGGAGCCAAACTTATATACCCATATTTGTGAAATTATATACCACTCATATCTATTTTTAAAATTTTTATATCCTATACCCAATTCATTAAAGTAATGTATTCTTCTGTAAAAATGGAAAGCGTGATGTGAGAGATTGAGAATCTGATTCTTTTTTTCATAAAAGTCTGTGTAAATTCAAACAAAAAAAACCACTCGATTTTTGCATATTTCAATATATACATATTACTCGTTGTTTCCGGTCGACTACGTATAGGTAATTAAAAAAGTTCACAATACAATTAGGTGAAGATTGCTATTGAGTGATTGTGAAATACATAGGCATACTAGCATAAAAATGGGTGGGTATGGGTTCAACTACGGGTGTCAACGGACGGATTTTACTGGACTGCAACCGTAATTTAGTATTGGTTCTGGTTCTGGAATCGGTCCAATAAATACTAAACCCGGACCGGATCCGGATCATTAAATTATGGATCCGGATCGGGTATTACTCATTTCTAACCGGGTACCCATTGGATCTTAATTACCCCCAATTCCTT
This sequence comes from Salvia rosmarinus, assembly GCA_036937905.1. Taxonomy (NCBI): domain Eukaryota; kingdom Viridiplantae; phylum Streptophyta; class Magnoliopsida; order Lamiales; family Lamiaceae; genus Salvia; species Salvia rosmarinus. The sequence goes on from CM072822.1 coordinate 1,055,031, forward strand.
ACTCATTCTCTTACTCTCCCGTCAGGAAAAAAAAAAAAAAAAAAAGTTTACCCCTAAATGTTTATTTATTTATGTTTTCACTTCTTTTTTTCGATATGGTGGAAAATGATTGTTGCTTCAAGTCTGAGATCTTGAATTTGTTTTGATTATTGTTGGGAATTTCGTTTATTCCATAGCATTATAGAAATCAGTGGCTTTGTTATGGATTAAATTATTATTTGCTTCTGACAGCAATTGATACTTATTTTAATCCCCCCATCCCCTTTTTTGTTTTATGCGAATTTATCTTTTTCCTTTTGTTGGCTTTATTTGCAGAAATTTGTGTTGAACTTAGAGTTGTCTGGATAGCTACAAATAATTCAAAATGAAATTATGTGTTGAATACCAAATTACTAAGATGACTAATTTGCAAAACAATATGACTCATATAAAAACAAGATGAGTCAGCCAGTCGCATGTGACTTTAATTTTCTTTTCATTTTTGCTATGTGGCATTACAGTTTTGGTTGTTGGGGTTTCTATAACTTCCTTTCATGATTGCGCTTCGTTCAAATACCAACCTCTAAGTTTAGCTCATGAACCATGTAACGTTTAGTTCAAATGCCTAACATTTTATGATCACACGATCTTATCCATAGGAATGCTGATCATTTCTGACAAAGCCCATTTGGAGAAATACTATTTTATGTCTTTTTGATTGTTTTCCAATATCCAATTACTAGTTATTTGGTATATCTTTCGGTTCATGTTATAGTATCTAATATAAATTTGTGGAAATATTGATGAAACCCAACAGGACTAGGATCGATAATGTATTTTCTTGAATGAATTTGTGGAAATATTGACTGAACAAGATTATTAGGTTTTGTGAAAAATTTATCGGTTTTAATTTACACGTTTTTGGTAAATGATGGTTTTAGTAAATTAATTAATATTTTGTAATCACACTCAAATGTAAAATGCTCTTACAGAAAAAGCGGATATGTAATACTCAAATTAAAATTGTAAAAAAAAAATCGATCGGGTCGGACCGGAACCGGACAAAACGGCCGGGTCTTGACCGTCTGGTCCAAGCAGTTCGAACCGGAACCGTAACCGAACCGTTGTTTTAAAATTTAATGGGCTTTGAACGGTTTCAGATCGGTCCGGGTAAAGACCGCCCGTTGACATCCCTAGGTTCAACTATCGAATTATTTATTAGCTTTTTAGTGCTAATACAATTTCAATTAGTGATATTTCACATGTAGAGAACTTACGTCATTTTGATGAAACTTTAGTCAAAAAATATTTAATGATACTTTACCTAGATACCTTATTTAGAGTATTTTGTGTGATAATCACATAAACTAAATAAAAAACAAAAATAGTTGTATTAGCGTTTGACATACAACATGATCTGATGATTAATTTAAGTTGCATCAAACAAATAATTAAACTTGTGTCATAATCTCTTGCATCTTTCTTAGTTCTTACTTCAAAATAAGGGTATATTGATTGAGTTAATATTTGGGGAAATCATTTGAGAGTTGAATGAGCCAGAACTGTAACTTAAGCCTCTTTATGAACAAAGTCCATTTCAGAAATGCTAATTAATATTTTCCTTTTATTACCTAATTATTGAGATGTGATCTTGCTTTGATAATTAGACCAAAAATTGCATTTTTTTTCTTATTTTTTGGATAAATAAATTTTTAAAGATGGTATAATAGTAGACTCAAACTTAAATTTTTTGACTTCAGATATTAACCACTCTAACACTAGACGAACACACATTATTAACCATTGTTGAAAGTGTCTCAACAGATGAAGAGGCGTTTGGCCAATTACATATTTATAATGAAAAAAAAAAAATGTTTTCTCAACTGGCGTCATTATTGGACACTTAGTGTCCCTTTTCACAGGTAGTCTGAATTTCTTGTGAGAAAGTTGTCAAGCAAGATATAATAACTTGATTTCTATCTTGTTTTAGTCGTATGATTTCATTTCGAAATACTGTAATTTCTGTGTTTAAGTGCATGCAGATTGTATATAAGTCATTGATATATGTAAGTACACTCTGAAATTAACATCCTTAATTTTCACCCTCATATATATAAGGGTTATTGGCATATAAATACACAAATTTTGATGTGATTTTGATTTTGTACACGAACTTTAAAAGAAGTATATAAACACATGAAATTTGATTGATTTTGGTTTTGCTCACGAACTGTAAAAGGAGTATACAAATACACGAACTTATTAATTATAGTAATTTTATATAATTTATTTTTCCGGTCAAATTGAAACTGACATGGCATTAGATATGATGAGTTAGCAACGATATGCAAATCTCAAAGTTCATGTGTGAAGAAGAAGAAGACATTTGTAGTAGCCTACTTGTTCGTCATTTACTCCATTTACAAATGATGGGTTTAAGATTAAAAGTGCACTCTTCGTTTTGTGTTTGTGTTATATTCCTTTATTTTTTTCTTTTTTTTCTCGTATGGTGTATATGTGTTTTGTGTGTGTTAATGAGTCAATGTGGGTGTTTTACCAAGTGTAAATGTTTCTTTTATATTTTATTTATTAATTTATTTCCACATCATTATCAACTCATCATATCTAATGCCATGTCAGTTTCAATTTGGTGGAAAAAATAAATCATGGTAAAATTACTAAAATTAATAAATTCGTGTATTTATATACTCCTCTTAAAGTTTGTGTGCAATATCAAAATTATATCAAAGTTCGTGTATTTATATACTTGTTTTAAAATTCGTGTGCAAAACCAAAATCATATCAAAATTCCTGTATTTATATGCCAATAATCCTATATATAACAGTATATTACCTCTCTTAAAGTGTTTCTTCGAGGCTTAAAATTAATTCTAAGAACTCTCAGATGATGACTGTAAAGAATGAGACTTGAAACAAAGGAATCCTCTTTTGGTTGGCTTTGCCTTTTCTTTTCTTCCATGTGTGTGCCTTTTTCTTTTTCTTGCACTTTCATGTAAATATCCTGTAATTAATCATTTTTTAGTTTCACTTTGTTCCAAATCCTAATTTCCTTGTTTTAGTACTGAGAAGTATATGCTTAGTAACACGATAACTTTTTTGAAGCCCTTTACTTTGCTTCTTTTCTACTAAAGCCATCTTGTGCTTATACTTGCTTGCGGATTTGGTGGCGCCATTGCATTCGATATAGGCTTGTCAATAGACGAGTTTTATTTGGACCAAAACCAATAAATAAATATCACTTTTGATTCTGAAATCGATTCATTAGATACCGGATTCGGACCGGACTCAGACCATCAAACTAAGGGTCCGGGTCGGATAATTATCCAAATACTAAAATATCAATTTATATGATTTTTTCATAACTTAATAAAAAATGGTAATTAATTAGTAAAGAATATCTAAAAAAATTCGATGTAAATAGACATATTAGACAAGCCCATAGTACATAAAAAAAAAAAAAAAAGGTCGGACCGGGTCGGGTCTAGATTGGTCCATGTCTAAACATGTCTAGAACCGGAACCAGAACTGCTACTTTAAAATTTAATAGGCCACAAGTGATTCTGGATCGGTGCAGATAAAATTCACCTATTGACAAATCTAATTGGATATAATATAAATTTGTATTGTCCTTATTGTTAGAGTTGTTAGTGTGAATAAATTGAGTAGGCAATTGATACCATGGGAATAAAATAGATATGAAATGCTCATTCGTATATTTATTTTTATAATTGGAATATCTTAAAATCAAGAATGATCATTTTCGATAGAATTTTCATTCCTAAGATGAAGGAATGGTCATTCTAAACCCCTGAGTTTACCCATTCTTTTGGGTTAAAACACCTAATATAGTTCAGATAGTTATATATATGTAATTATGTTCATAATGATACCTTTTTATATTTTGAAAATTGGTTTAAAAAATTTATTATTATTATTATTGATAATTAATTTTATAGTACTTGTTTTTTTTTACAATAAAAATATTTATTCGTTTTAGTTTTCTTTGAAGAAAGAATGGAAATTACCATAACCATTTAACGCTTCTTATAAATAAGAACAAATTATTGTATATTACTTATAAACACTACAATTATGGAATAAAATTTATATTGATAGTCATAGTTCAATGAAAAACCTCTAATATACTAAAATTAAATTAGGGAAAAGGAAAAATTCCAATTTCTTTATTTTCTGATTGCTAAAAAGTTTGCAATTTATTTTGATTTCAATACAAATTAATTGCGATATATGAAATTATGTTCAGTAATTAAATACATTTTTATATAACTCAAATGGATATATATTTATTATCTAAAACTATGAAAATTTGAAATTTATTAGACAGTGAAGAAAAAAAATGTAGTTGATGCGTGTAACTAAGGACTATCATATTAATAATATTAGATTCTACGCTTTATTTAATTACAATAAAATTTAATCGTAAAAAAATATTTAATTTTATACGGTAAAGGTGTAAATTAACTTCATTCAGTTCTTTATATCACAAACCTATCAATCAGAAAAAATGTGATTCTATTCATGCATTCTTTCATTCATCCATATCAATCACCTCATAAATAATTGCACTTTACATTAATATTTGTCGATTAAAGAAATAATCAATGGATATGTTCCACCACCACGCCAATTGGTAACAGGTCGTAGAGTTATATACATATATATATATATATATATATATATATATATAGAGAGAGTTTGGTTCAAATAAGAACCATTCTTATTCTAAAACTAAGAACCAAATGAATTATTATGAAAGTTGATGAATCTATTGAGAAAGTTAATGAATTGAAAATTGAATTTTCACCGGGTTCGAATCCCATGAGGGCTAAAATTCTATTTTTTGGATTCGATAACTTTCCCATGATTCATCAACTTTCACCGTGAATTCATCATTTTGGTTCTCACGTTCTCACAATAAAATTGATTCTCACGTTAACCTCCCATATATATATATATATATATATATATATATATATATATATATAGAGAGAGAGAGAGTGGCAAAAGTAGCGGACCGGGTCGGTCCGGCTCGATCCATCGGGCTTTTATACTTTTTGAGTAGGTCGGGCAGGCCGAATAAATTCGGGCCGCCAAATATAAAGCCCAATCCAATCCTAGGCGGGCGGGTTAAGCTCACTCAAATTTTCTAATTTTTTTAATAAAATTACATATTTAATTGTAAAAAAAAATACATAGTTATGTAAAATAATAATTGAAGTTTAAAAAAAAAGTAATTTAACATCAACAATAACAAAATTAAAAGTTCAAAATTATATACTAATACAACAAAAAATAGATTAAAGCATCGAAATCATAATCTAAAGTATTAAATAATCCAAATAAAACAATAAACGAATTAAAAAGAGAATTGAAGATAAAAATAAGAAGAAAGACAAATAAATAAAGAGAAACAAAAAATTTGTAGGAATAAAAATATAGTTTTTTTCGAGCGGCCTTTTTAGCCGGAAAACCCCGGACTTTTTTGGCCCAAGCCCAGTGGATCCGAGGTTTTTTTTTTTGGGCGAGCTTTTTAGGCTCGATTTTTTTGGACCTTTCATTTTGAAGTTCAACCTAGCCTAAACACTGGGTACCTCGGACTGGACCAATTTTATTGGCTCTATATGAGAGGATTAACGTTGATAGAGAATAAATACTATATATGACTCATCCTAAATTAAGTACATGTGGTCTGACTAAGTGTACCCAGCATGGGAATGCCAAATTAGCAAGACTATTAGGGGTAATCAGTCCATGAAATTGGGCCGAAAAGCCTATACGCATAAACCCAGGCCCCATGCCCTAGTCCCTGGCAGCAAGACGACATCGTATCTCACCGAATGTGGTCAATGAAAGGAGTCATGTCTCTGAAGGAGATCTTACTATTATCGATAGAGAGCTGGCGCGAGAAACATGGCTCAGGTCTCGGAGGATCTACAGGCATCCTATTTCTAAAAGGATCCAGATTGATTCAAGACTATGTCTTTCCCATATCTATAAATACTTCCTCCATAAAGGTATCAGGTACACAATTTTAAGTTATCAATAAGCCTTAAGCATAATACATTATTGACTTGAGTATCAGAGTGTCTACCTGGAGGCCTCCATCCGGCTCTGTTTTGTAGTCAAGCCAATCCACATCACCGCCCGATCATCCCACGTGGTGTTCCGACTCTCCGTTCGATAAACGATTGTTCTATCTCCGTTGAGAGGTACGCGAATTTCATAATTATTTATTAGATTTATTAAGTTGAATCTATCAAACGTAAAAATAATTTTTATCGTGAGAACTATAAAATGATGAATTTTATGTGTAAGTTGATGAATCTGTCGGAATACTGAATCCAAAAAATAAAATATTCGCCTCACTTTGGACAAAAATTACGAATTTTGGTATGGTATAACAATCATATTATACGAGTTGCACAACTAATTAAACCAAGTGAATCCAGATAACAAATTCGACAATGGAACTGAGGGTAACACGAAGCTGCATGAAGAATGACTCAGGTAAACTTGAATGTTTTGTCGATTACGGATATGGAATTGGAAAATATTTATATGATAATGAATTTTCATCTTAGTTTCTTGAATATACAAATGTATTATTTACCATAAAGTGTTCTTATACAAAAGTTGTTTATATACAACTGGTGCGTGGTCCCAATGTCTACATTAAGGAAAGGATTTGCATCACATATTAAAATATTGCATAAAAAAAAAAGCTATCGTATATATGCTTTGATGATAACGTGAAATAAGGGATCCCACAATTATAAATAATGTAAAATTACTTTAATAACCTTCATGATTATAATAAAAGCAAACGAAAATCTGCAAACAAAGATCAATCACAATCGCACATCTAGAAAATGTAACGGCCAAGATTAGTTATCCGTTTTTAAGATAAAATTGGTTCATATATATATATATATATATATATGGGGAGAGGTGGCAAAAGTAGCAGACCGGGTTAGGCCGGCTCGGTCCATCGGGCTTTTATAATTTTTGGGCCGGGTCAGGTCAGACCTAATAAATTCGGGCCGCCAAATATAAAGCCCAACCCAATCCCGGGCGGGCGGGTTAAGCTCACTCAAATTTTCTAATTTTTTTAATAAAATTACATACTCCCTCCGTCCCACCCAAGATGGCTCGCTTTTCTTTTTGAGCTGTCCCACCCAAGATGGCCCCTTTCCTTTTTAGGAAATAATTATCTCTTCAAAAGTTGTGGGCCCTACCTACTTTTTATCACTTAACCACTTTATCTCTTCTCCTAAATAACCGTGTCGAAAAGAAATGAGCCGTCTTGGACGGGACGGAGGGAGTATTTAATTGTAAAAAAAATACATAATTATGTAATATAATAATTTAAGTTTAAAAAAAAATGTAATTTAACATCAACAATAACAAAATTAAAAGTTCAAAATTATATACTAATACAACAAAAAATAGATTAAAGCATCGAAATCAAAATCTAAAGTATTAAATAATCCAAATAAAACAATGAATGAATTAAAAAGAGAATTGAAGATAAAAATAAGAAGAAAGACAAATAAATACAGAGAAACAAAAAATTTGTAGGAATAAAAATATAGTTTTTTTTGGGCGGCCTTTTTAGCCGGAAAACCCCGAGCTTTTTTGCCTAAGCCTGGTGGGTCCGTAGTTTTTTTTGGGCGGGCTTTTTAGGTCGAATTTTTTTGGACATCTTATTTTTAAGCTCAACCTAGCCTAAACCCTGGGAACCTCGGACTGGACCAATTTTATTGGCTCTATATATATGAGAGGATTAACGTTGATAGAGAATAAATACTATATATGACTAATCCTAAATAAAGTACATGTGGTCTGACTACGTGTACCCGGCATGGTAATGCCAAATCATCAAGACTATTAGGGGTAATCGACCCATGAAATTGGATCGAAAAGCTTATACGCATAAACCCAGGCCCAGTCCCTGGCTGTAAGACGACATCGTATCTGACTGAATGTGGTCTACGAAACCGAATGTGGTCAACGAAAGAAGTCATGTCTCTGGATGAGATCTGACTCTTATCGATAGAGAGCTGGCGCGAGAAACCTGGCTCAGGTTTCGGAAGATCTGTAGGTATCCTATTTCTAAAAGGATCCAGATTGATTCAAGACAATGCCGTTCCCATATCTATAAATATTTTCTCCACAAAGGTATCAGGTACGCAATTTTAAGTTGACAATAAACCTTAAGCATAGCAAATTATTGACTTGAGCATCAGAGTGTCTACCTGGAGGCCTCACTCCGACTCTATTTTGCAGTCAATGTAGGAAAATCTGATTTTAACCATCTCCCGATGATCTATCTTAAATGTTTAATTCACCATACATTGATTATATACGTGACGAGCCCAAGTTTTGTGCTCTTTTTCTGTGTCTTGTCTAGGTCTAGATCGAGTCTTTTGTGTCTTTCTTGTTGTGTTTTGTGTCTGGGAGGACACAATGGTCTGCAAGGGCAAGGCAGGGCGGAAATGGGCAATTACATCTCCGAGAGGATAGCTGATGGGCAAGCGCAAGTGAAGAAGGCAAGCAGAAACCGAGAGAAGAGAAAGAAGGAAGAAGGAGGGCAAGAGAAGACAGAGAGAGCGCGTCATGGGAAAGATACGCGAGATAGGGATGAATCTCGCTAAATCCGGAAAGAAGGCGCACTAAGGCTAAATCCCATAAAATCCGGAGGAGATCATCTCAAATCCGTCTGGTCAAGGAAACAACGCTGATCAATAAGGAAACCCTAAGGATTTATCCAGCCCATGGGCCATAACCGTCGCCGATCTCACTCGGTCTATATATAGGGGATGAATGCGCAACTTGTGCGCCTCTCTCGCTCTCACATCTTAGTATCGGATTATCATCACCACCACATACATTAAGTCCATTCGGGGCAAACTCTATTTTTTCGCTTTTCGTATGTTTGCTGGCGGCACTTTGGGCTCGCCGTTTATTTCATTCAAATAATAGTAAGTTGTTTCCTTTTTATGATAATCTCAATTATCTGTTGCATGTTTGTTTATTTTATGTCTAGCTAAGTCCTATTTCTGGTTTGGGTATAACGAAGTGAAGCATGATTAATATAACTCGAGATGTCTAAGTAGGGCATTACGATGCGCATGCGTGTGTTCCCAAGCACCGGTCCCGGCAATATATAACTTAACCAAACTCGGTGTGTTAGTTGCAAATAACATAGTGGGTAAGGGAGGTTGCAAGTAATAATTGGATTAAGGTGTCGGTGTCCCGTACCCCAAATAATACGACGGTGTGGACGAGTTGGAGTAGTCCTAGCAGTTGTCTTTGCCAATACCGGGTCCATCTAGATCGTAACGCGCTTGTAGGCTTGCATGTCTTGAGGTGTCCTCGTGCGTGGGCATTACGGGTTAGATAGTTTGCATAGGGTGTCCTCGCATTTCTTACACGAAATGATAGATTTGGAGGGTGCGTCGTGGGCGTGACGCGTGACAACGGTCACGACGTATGTCTCTTATAACCGGTTGATGCATGTCATGTAGTGAAAATCTTTGCACCTATGATCGAGTGTTAATCGTCTTCACCAAGTTGTTGCCAAGCCAGATTCGTTTTAATATTTGATATTTCCCTTGAGTTCATTTCAAGTTACTTTAGCCTTACCTATAGTGATCAAGATAATTACACTACTCTCATCCCTTTTAAGTGACATCGTGACATCAGAGATTGCTACACCAACTCCTCGTGGGATCGACCCTATACTTATCGCTGGCTACGCCTGTGATGGACAATAGGTTATAAATTTATTTTGAACGCTAAACGACAGCGTGTCACACCTATATAATTAATTGCAACACGTTGGTGTTTTCTCTTGTTTACCTGCGAATTTGTCGGACAAAGAAGAGGATCAAGACTCGTGCTTTGATCTTCTGGACTTTATCCCGTCTGCCTAAACTCCAATGCTGAGTGAGAGCAATCTATGGAGAATACTGCAAAATAAATAGATGGTCAGCAACTCATACTCACTTAAAACCTTATCGAGGTTTAGATCAACGTAAAGTCACCGAGATCTAGGTTCTTCACGACGGTCAGATAGAAGAACTTATCTCACTGTGATCCATCAATACGTTAGAGACGTACCAGTATAAACAAGCAACCAAGTCAAGTCACTTCTTATCTATACCGCAGCCTATACCGATAACTCGTCCTCAAGTTGTCTCAGTTGTGGTCCTTTTTATATCTCATTAAGCTTGACCAATCATATAGACTTATGTGATCTTCTACACACTGTATGATCTAACTTATATATGAGATAAAAGGACATACATATGCAATCAAGTAAACAATTCAGATAGGAGATTGTAATAGTGGTAACAGGAAACATTGTATACAAACTCAACCAATCTGCTTTCAGTATACAAATCCAACAGTCAAGCCAATCCACATCACCGCCCGATCATCCCACGTGGTGCTCCGACTCTCCGTTCGATAAACGATTGTTCTATCTCCGTTGAGAGTTACGCGTATTTCATATTTATTTATTCGATTTATTAAGTTGAATCTATCAAACGTAAAAATCATTTTTATCGTGAGAACCATAAAATGATGAATTTTATGTGAAAGTTGATGAATCTGTCGGAAAAGTTACTGAATCCAAAAAATAAAATATTCGCCTCACCCGGACAAAAAAATCCGAATTGTTGGTCTTGTTAACTTTCCCAACGGATTTATCAACTTTCAAAGTGAATTTATTTGGTTCATTGCAAATTCTTATGGTTCATAATTTTTAGGACAAAAATGATTTTCTTTTGAACACACACACACACACACATACACACACACACACATATATATATATATATAAATTGATTCATGTATAAGACAATCCGTTATTCAGTAAAGAAAAGAGCTAATGAGCTACTGAGTTCTGAGCTAAACCAACTCCAAACTCACTAAGCATGAGAGCTAATAACTCACTAACAAGTAAAACCCTAACATACATAAATAAGAACAAATCTTGTCCTTAGATTTGGAAATCTAATGGTTATTTTGAAGTGTGCATTTGAATTAGTTATATGCACATTTCTGCATATAATTGTGCATTTGTGCATCTGCGTCATAATTTGTACATTGAATCTGAAGTGTCCTTATTGATTTATCAAAGATATTGATCTTTGTTATCATGTTTACACTATAAGTAGTGTCCACACGATAATCATTTCATATATATATATATATATATATATATATAAAATAAATTCAAAGTTAAGTTTTAGATCAACTTGATCCAATTTAAGTATTGATTTCAAAAATATATTGATTAAAATAATATAAGGGTGGTTGAGTAAGCACCAAACTTACATCAATCTCACTTAACTACTAGTTAGCCAATTGACAACTAAGAACTGTGTGAATGATCACAAATCTCTCTCTCTATCTCTCATCAATTATGTAAATATTTATATATTACGATCGAACTTTGCTAATGATAGCTAAATCGAAAAATCATGACCATGGATGGAGAATTAGAAGAGGGGATAGAAAATGGTTGTACTCGCTTAAATAAAAGTTGAACTGATAACTGTAATTAAAATATATTCAAGAATTTTGCAGCGGAAAAACATATCTGAGATACACGTATAAAGACATGTATCTCGGGATATTCTTTAACTAAACTCGACAAAGCTCGGCTCTGCACTTCACCATTCACATCATAGCTCAACCTGCACATTTAGAAATATATGTAGGGCTGAGTATAAAAACAATCAATGGCCACATGCCGAAATATACATACATACTTGTATAAACTATAAATTATCATATCATCTCAACAGTAAAGCAAGAAGTTTTATCTTAAAAGGTCCAAACGTACTAAATTCTTTTGTGAAGCTAAAGTTCGTCTACGCAGATTAAGTTCTCTTGTAATCACCATATCTGTAATTGTTGTGCCAGAGTAATGGCCACTTCTCATGGACACCTGTAACTGTTGTGCCGTGAATGTGGCCACCTTCTACGAACACATGACCGGCCAACCCGTTAATATGACTCACGGTCCTTCTGTATACTAGCCCTGGCGGGGAAGCTGGCCCGCACAGGACCTGAATTCGATTACTTATAAAGTTGGCATTGCCAACACATATAGGTATCATACATAAAATCTTAAAAACATGGCAAGAAAATATTTGAAATGATTTCCAGTTCAAAGATTTTGAAAAGAAAATAATTACTTGAATGAAACATTTAACTTTGTTTATATATGAGAAAGCTCACATGTTAGAACTATTACTCACAGGACCACGGTCTTTTCTTGCTGCTTCAGTGTCACTTCGTCACCCAACCTTTATTACAAGAATTATAAATACGAATTATGAAGTGAATGACCATTCTTATTGAAAGAAATTCCAAACTTTATTCAATAAGATTTTATTAGGATTTTGCACTTATACTAAGTCTTGCGTCATCACTATATTAATAAATTACTAAGAATTCTAGCTCGTCTTCTAATGTCTAGAAATTAATGAACGCTTCATTTGCATGATTGATTAAGGTAGAACCAATCGCTAATTAATTATGAAAATTAAATAAATATTAATTAGTTCATTCATAATTAAAACTTATTTAATAAATTAACTAGAGTCTGAGCTAACTCATCTTAAGCTTAATTTTATTAATAATTAGGATCTAAAAATCCAATCTAATAAATTTGGACTCAATAAATTAGGCCCAAATTCTTCACTTAATTAAAGGTCTACTTAATAATTTTAATAATACCACCACTTTTAAAAGTACTATCATAATTAAATACTTACATTCTTGTAATTATACATGTATCTACTTTGTATAATTAGGCTCACTAGCTTAATTAAGTCTCTAAATTTAGTTAATTTCGAAATGGGCCACTGCTCCCAGCCCACCTTTAATGAGACATTGGCTAGAGAAAACAGCCCATCGTCCTTTTACTTGTCTAGGCCAAACCCAAAAACCTATAGAAACCCAACCCCCATCCCCCCAACCCCACCACCCCACCCCTAAATCCTAATTCATGAAATTCCTACGTACGTTTTCTAAGATCCGATTCGAGATGTACATAAATTGATTTTGAATTTAATTCAAAATTAGGATTTATTAATTCATGATTATTGTTCATTAATTAATAATTAGGATTTATTAATTCAAAATTAAGATTTATTAATTTACGATTAGAGTTTATTAATTCAAAATTATTATTTATTAATTCATAATTGTGATTTATTAGTTTACAATTAAGGTTTATTAAGTTAACTAATTTTTAATTAAAATTAATTAAGATGGTCGAGACCACCCCTTGAATCTCTGTATAGTGTAGAATTCCATATGGTACATGCTAAAGAATAGGGTGTAAGAGAGAGTATCATTTGACGGTGCTTTGATGAGAAATTGATTGTAAGGGTTTTAACAAGGTGGGAGTGAATTAGGAAAAGTTGATGTAATTAGGAGGAGAGTACGATACGATATATATCGCGATATAATTTATTTGGACGATGTATGTTTATGTATAAATTTTCCGATTCTTTGATAATGATTTATCCACTTCGATTCCCAAATTTAATTTAAATACAGGAAATTGATTCTTGATTATCGAACACGTAAGAACTTATTTACTAATCTGATAAAGTCACGACTTCTTAATAATTATTTTAGTTGAATGCAAAATTCTTAATATATTTAATTAATCGATATACTAGCATTTAGAGACGCGGGGTGTTACATTACATATGTGTTGTCTTAAATCTTATATAATCAGATTTTTAGGTCTAATTAGATCTGATTAACCCTCTAAGAACCCAAAGGTTAAGAAAATGTTTTAATGTATTTTCGTGGACTACATAGTGTCCAGAATACAGTGTACGAAGATTATGTAATGATGTTTAAAGATGACAACTACTTGTTAACCAAATCGTGGAATTTTAAATCATTATTCATTTTGCGCTGACACGATTTGTTTTTTTATTTAACTTATTTCGTATTCCACGCCTCTTATGTAGAACAACAATATACATTAGATGTATGTTAGTAATATTTGTGTATATAAATAATATATATTAATTAATACTTCTCATATCCCATTATTGTTGGTTCGTTTTTTTTTTGAACTGTCACACTATTGTTGGCTCGTTCCAAAATAATTTTATACTAAAAAGCACCTCTAATTTGTGCCACACATTACTTTACACACAAAACACAACTCTCTCTAATCTACGTGCAAAAAGAAAAGAGCCGAGTATAGTGGGACGGATGGAGTATAATGTAAAGGAAGAAAAGAAATTAGATAAATACGCTATTTCTTTTGATATGGGCGCCATAATGAATTTCAGTTTTATTTTGACATCATGATTTAAGGTAATGCATAAAATCAAATTATTAAGTAATGGGGACGACCAACTATCCAGTGTTGGAGATATTTTTCTAACCAAATATATCAAGTTTGAATTTTAACCTATACTTCATAAGTTAAGCATGTTGCTCTAAATTTGATGTAATTAATCTCTTTTGTATAGTTTGCAAGGCTATTATACGAAAACATGATTTATCAAATGTATACATCTCGAATAGTTGTTGTGGTTTATCATCGTTATTAAAAGAATCGCAATTATTAGATATAGACATACATGATTATGGTTAGCTATCTATTTGTTGACCAAAAATATAATAGCCGTAATTAATTAATATATACTATGTAGAGTACTTAAGTGTGGAAGTAAATGATAAACTGAACTTGGTTACGTGACAATACATGTATATGTTATATAATGTCATATTATTATATTGAACGATTAACATTCTCATTACTAAATAAACTGTCCACCCGTATACATAATTAGTGTGTTGGTGATATTAAAAGAAATATCAATTGTAACTCCTTCTAAAGAAAAGGTAATACGAAAAAATATTTATATAAAAAGATAAAACCATATATTCTATAAGAGAAAGAATTACAACTTCTTAAAAAGACCCCAACTAATTTATTACTCCCTTCGTCCCATTCAATATGACATGTATTCATTTTTGGATTGTTCCACCCAAGATGACATGTTTCCTTTTTAGAAAATAATTATATCTTCAAAAGTTATGGGGCATATCTATTTTTTATCACTTTAATCACTTTATAATATTATCCTAAATAACTTTGTCGAAAAGAAGTGGATCGTCTTGGATGAGACGAAGGAGTATTATGAAAAGATTGACGAAGTATATTCATTGAATTGTTGGATGGTGGGGGAGTAAGTATTGTGACATTGAGCCAACAGCCAAGTGCATTTAACTTTCTTTATAATTTTTTATATTTTCCTTTTAAGAAAATACATAATTCTATCACCATGTTATTTTATCCAATCACGACTTTGGTGATTAATTTCAAAGTTATAAGGAGGCGCCACGTGGGAGACGTCAAACCTTTTTTTATACCATCTTATATTATCATAATTAAGCACAAAGATCTTCAAATCTTATTTAGATATTTAAAAATGTCAAAAGCATTTCTTTTTTTCATTCTCAACTGTTTGACTTTCACGAAATGTACTATTCATCTGTTTCGGGGGAAAAAAAGAGGGAAATTAGTTTTATTTTTTATTTTTATTTTAAAATACAGTTCTAAATTTTCATAACTTCAAGTCAAAACTATAAATAAAAAAACGCTAGACGTAAAGATGCCATTTTGAAACTTATAAATAAACTATTGTCTTGTCAACGCGTGGCCCCAATAATTAACATTTAATAAATTTCATATGTATATTTATCCCACGATTTAATTATTTAATATAGCTTATAGGTAAATAATGACTACACTAAAAAAAATCAACTATATTATATCTTTATCCCTATTAAGATGATTTTTTTGTTAGTCTCCAATTGTTTTTCAATATTTTTGAGCAAAAACTTTCATTCTTAAAGTGTATTAAAATTTTCTGTTTTCCCTAGTGCACCCACTTTACTAATATTTAAAATAAATGTTTTTCATTTTTGATGAACTATAAAGGTACGGTAGAAAAGTTGTATAATTTCCAAGTATAATTCATTTTCTTGATAAAATGATCGCCGTGACAACATATTTAAATTTTGGGATGAATTAAGACATGCACGATATTCCAAACTCCCATTAATATAATTAATCTTCAAATCTTGGCTCTGACTTTTCGAAGATCACAATATCTGGTTTATCATATGGGCCGGTGTTCGTTGCTTCGATTAATACTAATATCGCAAATTACAGTTGGTTTTAAGGTTGACTTTTCCCCTTTCAATTTCTATAAATAGACCACCTCACAAACATCAAACCCCACCATTCTACATACAAACTTTGACTTAGAGAGAAAGAATGAGAAGTGATCAAGTAAGATTGAACAATGGCTGCACCATACCATTACTTGGTATGGGAACCTACTCTTTTGAAAATGATAGGAAAACTACTGCGCATGCTGTCGAAATGGCCCTTAAGGTACGCGTCTCTCTCTCTCTTTTGGTCCGGCTCCGAGAGTAGGCCAAAAGTCTGGCAACTAGGGATGTTAATGAGTTAGTTTTATCTGAATCGATTTGGAATCGTTCATAGCCCATTAAATTTCAAAGCAGCAGTTTCGGTTCTGATTCTGATTCCAGACCCGGACTGTTTAGACCCATATTTTGATGGTCCGGTCCAGTTATGGTTCCAGAACCAGAAATCGATAATTATTTATCAGTTCTTGCCTGATTAAAACTCGTATGTTGACAAGTCTAAGCTTAAGTAGGTTTATCAATGAGTCGATTTTACCCATATCGATCTGAAATCACTCATAGCCCATTAAGTTTTAAAGCAATGGTTTCAGTTCCAATTTCGGTTTTGGTCCAGTTCCGGGTTCCAGACCCACTCAGATCCAGATCATTTCAGACCCATAGTTAATGGTTCGGGTCATGTTCGGATCCAGTATCTAATGGGTCGGTTCCAGAACCAGAATCGATACTTGTTTATTGGTTCTAGTTCGGGTAAAACCCATCCATTGACATCACTATCGGCAACCTAGGATTTAGGGCTAGAAAGACCCCAAGAAATCTTTACTATTATACTCCATTTGTCCATCAAAAATTTACATGCTTTTGGTGGCACATGTTTTTATAAATTGTAATGAGTGTAAAGTGGGTGAAAATAAGAAATGAATATAGTGTGAGTAAAATGTAAGTTATGTGTGGTTTTTTTGTAAATAAACGGATAGATTGAAAAGGGTAACTAATATTTTAAAAAAAAGAAAAACAAGTTTTTGATGGACGGAATGAATATTACGAAAATTGACAATCCATTTTATGCATTATTCCTCGTTTGGGCCGGTTAGAAGGACTCCGTACAGATCTGATTTAATTAAAAAATATATTAGAAGTTCTTTTTAACTCCTTTAACCGTATATGGGTGTCTTTAGTGAGGTTTGAAACTTTAAAAGTTCAAATATTCAATGTGAAGAATGGGATCTTTAACTTTTATTTAGTTTATGACCCATAAAACGTGTAATGAAATGGCACCATATGATGCAGATGGGATACAGGCACTTCGACACCGCACAGATATACGGCTCGGAGGCAGCCCTAGGACATGCGTTGGTCGACGCGATCTCAAACGGCGTCGTTCGAAGAGAAGATCTTTTCGTTACATCTAAACTATGGGGAAGCCATCACCACGATCCCGTTTCAGCACTCCAAAAAACTCTCTCGTAAGTACATTCATCATCTGTATATAGAGATGCATGGTTTCTGAAGCTCCATTTTTATTTTGAAAAGAGTCTAAATTTTCGAGTATTAATGATTCAGGAACATGGGTATGGAGTATATCGACATGTATCTGGTGCACTGGCCCGTGAGATTGAAGTCGTGGGTTTGGGACCCAATTCCTAAAGAAGACGAATTCGAACAATTATGTCTGGAGGTGACATGGGCCGCCATGGAGAAATGCTTGGAGATGGGATTGTGTAGGGGAATTGGTGTCAGCAATTTCTCTTGCAAAAAGCTCCAAAATTTATTGGGTTTTGCCTCAGTTCCTCCTGCTGTCAACCAGGTAACCAAAATTCGAATGATCGATCTTTCATTTGGTTGCACTATGATACCATGTTAAATCGAAATCCTGAGCTAATACAATGATACACCTAGATATCTACTTTATTTATTTTTTGTATTCTGTTCATTCTATTAGCTAGGGTTAGGGTTTGTTTAATGGGACCCAAACCTAATTAACCACTTTTATTTAAAACATATATCACCCATAACCTTTTCCAAAATTTTCTACACCCTATACTCATTACATTAAAATAGACTAATTTCTTTGTTTTCGGTTGACTAATGTTTGTTTCCGATCGACCGGAGATAATGCTTTCTCGACTTGAAACAAGGAAATGTGTGGATAAATTGAAAAAAAAAATAATATATATATAGTCAGGACCACTTATTAATTAAGTAGCCAAATTAATATTATATTTTCCGGTCGAACTCGATGAATTATTAATTAAAATTAATAAATCTTGTTACATATACAGGTGGAAATGCACCCTATGTGGAGGCAGAAAAAGCTAAGAGATTTCTGTAGCGATCACAATATCCACGTAAGCGCATATTCTCCTCTTGGAGGCCCAGGAAATTTCTGGGGATCAACGGCTGTGATTGAAAGTCCATTCATAAAATCGATG
This sequence comes from Salvia rosmarinus, assembly GCA_036937905.1. Lineage (NCBI taxonomy): Eukaryota > Viridiplantae > Streptophyta > Magnoliopsida > Lamiales > Lamiaceae > Salvia > Salvia rosmarinus. Next base: position 1,073,711 of record CM072822.1, read on the forward strand.
GCTCTCAAACACAGAGCGACGCCAGCTCAAATCGCTCTGAGCTGGGGTTTGTCGAAGGGGGCGAGCGTGATCGTGAAGAGTTTTAATCAAGAGAGGCTGAAGGAGAACAAGGAAGCTCTTGATCTCAAGTTGGAAGATGAAGAAATACTTGAAATCGACTCGAAATTGAAGGAGATGAAGATCATGAGAGGGGAAGTGTATGTCAATCATGCAACGAGCCCTTACAAAACCATTCAAGAATTGTGGGATGATGAGATTTGATTATTAGTATATATGCTTTTGCAAAATGTAAACACCTGTATGGTGCTATAATTGTAAGATTCTATTGTGAATTTAAATAATAGGAAAATGCTAAACGTACATAATATGTACGTACATAATTAGACATTTTTGTCAATTTACACATTTTCAGGAATTAAGAGATTAGTTATATTTTAATTGAATTTGTAATTTACTTAATTACCCATAATGATAATTAAGGAAAGGATTTCCAAATCTTTCATTTTGAAGAATACAATATGCTTCAGGACGATCTCTTGTGTGATTATAGTCCTTTATGCTATCTATGGATTATTGCCTCGATCGTGGGAAGCAATGGTAGCTTGTGGGGTTATGATGCCCATCGTCTCCACAACTGTTGATTTGATGCAAGATTTTAAAACTGGTTATCTTACAAAGTCATCAGCTAAGTCTATGTTTGTGAGCCAAATAGTTGGAACAACCATGGGCTGTGTGATTGCACCCCTCACGTTTTGGATGTATTGGACTGCCTTTGATATCGGATCGCCTGATAGTCCGTACAAAGCACCATACGCTGTTTTTTACAGGGAAATGGCCATTTGGGTGGTGGAGGGTTTCTCTGAACTTCCCCATCATTATCTAGCCATTTGTACTGGCTTCTTTGTGGCTGCACTGGTTATAAATCTTGTGAGAGATGTAATTGCCAAACACATTTCCCAGTACATTCTCATCCCGATGGCAATGGCGGTGCCTTTTTACATCGGAGCTTACTTTGCAATCGACATGTTTATTGGTATTACATAAACTACTTTTGGGAATAATTTGTTTCCAAAATTATTTGAGTAAAAAATGTAAAGAAATAAAACATAATCTCATAATATAATTGTCCCAAAATAGATTAGGGATAATTTAGTAATGATCTTATTACCATAAATAACGAATTGAGTTAAAAAAAATTGAAGGGCATTATGTACGTACATATTATGTACGTTTAGCATTACCCTAAATAATATATGTATATAGGATTCTATCCCCAGGAGGATAGATGGGGTGATTCGGGTGAGATCCAATGTAGATCCAACTTTTGATTCACTCGTGGGATCCGGGCGGTCCGGGGGACCGCGTCTTCTTTTAGATTAATATTATATATAGAAAATTATAAATTTTATGAAAACACAACTCGACAAGATCCAAATTTAAGTATCCAATATACTCTCATTTGCTGGAAAAACTTTCAGTATCAATTAAGGACGTACATCAAAATTCATCTAATTTTAGCATATTTTCTGTTTCAACATAGTTTTCCTTCCTTCAATTTCCACCTTTCCTTCTTTTTTTTTGTCAATTAATACAGAAATTTTAAAGGCTGTGTCACGGTGGACTCGAACCCGAGACCTTTGGCCTCGGGCATTAACCACTCTACCACTAGGCCAACACACACACACCAATTTCCACCTTTCCATGATATGTCCTCGTGTCGATGATAAATAAAGAAAGCATTGTTTTTGTTTTATTGCAAAATTTACATCATAAACAACATATAACACGCAAATTATAAATTAAGATTATTTAATTTATGTTTCTAAGAGAATACTCTATAAAGATCAATTTAATTATTGTTGATATGCCTTGAAACTATTCCGCTCGAATAGTTAGTCGGGGGTCTCGCTGTAATTGTAATATGAAAAACCCTAGCCGATGAATAACATTTGCTCTCCTTATCTGTGTGGACATAGCCAATTCATTGTTGATGAACCACGTAAATCTGTGTTTCATTTACGTTTTATGTTTCTTATTGCTCAATAATCCTAATTGTTACAACAATTATTTTTCGAATCAACTTTTAATTAGTAACAAGATGAAAATATATAGGAATACAATATATTATTACCTCTAATATTGAGATTTGTGATAAAGTGTGTGGTTCTCGTATAAAATAAAAAGATTTCGCATGCGATTATTCAATAGTGGAAATGAAATAGAACATCGTTTTAGAATAAAAGATGTCGTCTCAAATTGTGCATGTATTTGTGTGAAGGAGGCGGTGAATAGTATATCTTGTGGTTGAACGAACGTGGTGTAATCTCCAGCTCACGTGATTGGATTTTGCCCCTCTTCCTCTTATTACGTAATCTACTTTAATTAACATATTTTTGGGGGTATGTGAGCTTACCAGAATATTACAACTTGTTTTTAGCATTTGTAAGATATTAGATTCTGATTGTGATATAAATGGTTGAGATTTTTTATGATTTCATAAATTGATGTGAAGAATATATTACCTCAATCAAATAACTATTTGCCAAAAAAAGATTTGATTATGTTGTCTCCTTCAAGATGATGGCGTAGTGGTGGATCGAGTGAGTATTCTTGTGGTCGGAGATTTCATGTTCGAATTTCATCCACATCTTTTAGATTGAACATGTTATATCTAATATTTCAAGGCTATTACATAATAACAAGATTACCATATATACACGTAGGTAACAACTGTGAGTTTTTTTCGTCGCAAAAATAAAATAAAATTGATCATAGATTCATATCCATCTTTCTCCCTTGCATGGCAGTAAATTTGATTGAGGCATGGGAAAGAAATCATACCATATATGTCCTTATTTCTAATTACTCTCCATGTCCACCATATTTGTTCATTTAATTTCATTTCGATACGTCCACAAAATTCGTTTACTTTCCTTTTATAAACATGGACCTAACCCAAAAGTCAACACTTTTACTCACATTCGACCCACTTATTTATAAAAAAAAAAAACCATCTATGACTCACATTTTTCACTCACGTAACATATTTTATTATGTGGATATCATTCTCCACTCACTATACACTAATTGCATTTATTAAAACTCGTGTCGATAAAAGCTAAGACTATATATCATAGACCGAGGGATGATTAAAAAAATGGATATTACTATTTGCTACCAATTGGAGAAAGGTGTCTGTTGCGAAGATTTATGGATAAAATAATTTATTTTTAAAATAAAATAATTAATATTCTAAACATATATATAAATTTAGAAAGTTTATTTGGGTTCGATTAAAGCTCGTGAGCTCGAAATATTCGATAAATAAAACTCGAGATTCGGCTCGATACTAAACAAACCAAGCTTGAGCACGATAATATCCGGCTCAACTCGGTTCGATTACACCCCTACTTACACCAGCTAGCCACACGCGACTAATTACTATATGCGTCACATTTCTCTCTCTCTCTCATGAATTATCGGCAGTTTAAATATCATTTGTTGACTATAATCTTATATAATAACAATTCTTTAAGATCTAATTGGCCTGCTTAATTAGCCCTCTACGAAGCCAAAGGCTAATTAGGCAATGCGGTTTGTATTTTGGTGGACTACTTACAGTGTATTTAGATTATCTAATAATGTTTAGAGATGGATGATTAGTTGCTAACCATATCGTAGACAAAAAAAATTATATTTTTTATTCGTTGACCCAAATTTTATTTTCAATTTAATCAGATGGGCTCTGGACACTTACTCATTATCATATTATTTTATACTCCCAGTTATAGTATTGCAATATATAAGAGTATATCGAGATAAAACATTATTTCTTGAAATGTGTTCTGACGTCATCTGTCCAATTAATTATATATTTTATAAAATTAAATTATTTTTTGGATAATAAAATTTATTAGCGATATATATGCACAGTTGTGGTAATAATAATCATAAAGTTTTTTTTTTGTAAACGTTGTTGTGTTTGTAGATAATTAATATAACAGTACTACATATGCCAATGCTTGTCCAGTGTTCATATAAAACAGAAAAATAATTGTGAAATAACAAAATAAATATTGATGGTATGGTGATCTATGTATATTGTGACATATGCATCAATGTACTCGTGGTGTGTAGACTATAGACTATACATGAGAATTATTATTATATTAAAACAAAATATAAACATATAATAAAATTTGCAACGAAGAATAATCTCAACTTCCTATAAGATCCCAACTCATTATTTTCAGATATGATAATATACTAAGAGGAGAAAATGTTTTAACGTTGAGCTAAGTGCATTTGACTTTTTAAATAATCATATCTTTTTTCTTTAAGAAAATAGTACTTCTCTATATCGTCACGTTGTCTCATCCAATTACAATTTGTTAATTAAGTTCAAAGTTATAAGCAGACGCCACGTGGGAGACGACAAATCTTTCTTGAACCATCTCACAACGAAATAAATCAATAATCAAAAAGCACGAACAAATTCAAATACTATTTTATTTAGGAAGGTCAAGAGAATTTTTTTTCATTCTCAACTGTTTGACTTTACCAAAAGATACTTTTCTTCTGTTTCAAATAAAAGAAACAAAGAACTGAACACGATTTTATTTTTTTTATTTTTTATTTAAGTCAAAACTACGTATAAATTTAGAGAGCTTAGACTAACGTATTGGTGCCATTCTGAAACTTATAGTTTCAGGTATCAAATGAAATCTTGTGTTCCACAATTTTCTATATTCCTATATCAATTTGACTTTTTTAATAATGTTTATTATAAAATAGAAAACTTATTATTACATAATGAGCAATAATTATTAATTATTTTTAAAAAATGATATACCATGATTTTGGAACAATCAATCCAAATAATTATTATTTATACTAAAAACATAAGAAATTAGAATTGAAGAAAAATAGATAAAGAACCATAAAAAAAATTGAAAGTGAGATATGGAGTGAGACATCAAAAGGGGGAAAGAGGATCCCATATGCTTGTGGCCAAATAGAAAATATTTAATAAATTTGAGTTGTATAATAATAAGGTTTTCTGTTTATTCCCAAAAATTAACAAAAAGAATTCCTTATTTTGTGTATTTACACTTTCCTTACTGCAGCGTATTAATCATTTTTCTTAGTACAAATGATTTAATTTCCAAGTATAATCTTAAATTATATGTATGTTAAAGAATTAATAAGATAATAGTATATATATTGGGATGAATTATCAAAATACACATTAATATTTTTCTTATATATTAATTAATCTTCTTGAACTAACTCTGACTTTTGGAAAGATCACAATCTAGATATATAATCATATGGGCCGGCGTTAATTATACACTGATTGCTTCAATTGATATTTATGCTTTGAAAAATAACATGTGATTTTAAGGTTGACTTTCGCGGATCCTTCTTCCCCTTCCAAACTGTATATATACACCTCTTCACAAACATGAAACCTCACCATTCCATTTTGCAACACACACACACACACACACACACACACACATATATATATATATATATATATATATAGAGAGAGAGAGATAAGATGAGAAGCGATCGAGTAAGATTGAACAATGGCACCACCATACCCGTTATTGGTATGGGAACATACTCCTTTGAAAATGACAGGAAATCCACTGAGCATGCTGTTCAAGCTGCTCTGAAGGTCTCTCTCTCTCTCTCTCTCTCTCTCTCTCTCTCTCTCTAATGCTCATGAAATGGCACCATATATATGTATGATGCAGATGGGTTACAGGCACTTCGACACTGCACACATATACGGCTCGGAGGCAGCCCTGGGAAATGCGCTGAACGACGCGATCTCACACGGCGTCGTTCAAAGAGAAGATCTTTTCGTTACGTCTAAACTATGGGGAAGCCATCACCACGATCCCGTTTCAGCACTCCAAGAAACCCTCTTGTAATTACTGATCAATTTTCCAACTTAATCATAAATAATACATCTTGAAACACCTCTGAATTTTTGGAGCAACGTTTCAGGCTGATGGGCATGGAATACATCGACATGTATCTGGTGCACTGGCCTGTGCCGTTGAAGCCATGGGTGTCCGACCCTATACCTAGAGAAGATGAATTCGAAGAATTATGTCTGGAGGTGACATGGGCTGGCATGGAGAAATGCTTGGAACTGGGCTTGTGTAAGGGTATTGGAGTTAGCAATTTCTCCTGCAAAAAGCTCCAGAATCTGTTGGATTTCGCATCTGTAGCTCCCGCTGTCAATCAGGTACACATTCGTACACACAACTTTTTAATTGGTCCTACTCTGATACCAAACCAGAGATTCGTACGTAATCTTTCTCTCTCCGATCTGCCTCGTATCCGTGAATCAGTATTATTAGCTAAGCAATCCCAAGTAATTAATACTCCCTCCGTCCCACCCAAGACGGCTCCTTTCTTTTCGGTACGGTTATTTAGGAGAATGGTATAAAGTGAATAAAGTGATAAAAGTAGGTAGGTCCCACAACTTTGAAGAGATAATTATTTCCTAAAAAGGAAAGCGTACATCTTGGGTGACAACTCAAAAGGAAAGTGAGTCATCTTGGGTGGGACGGAGAGAGTAAATTAAATGGAACTAGTTATCCTGAAAAAGATACTATATGATATACCACTATCATGTTTGTCAACTAGTAATCGCTTCGTCCGGTATTGTTGACTCTTTTCTTTTTATACGTAGATTAAGGATAATTGTGTTTTTATATGTAAAGTAATGTGTGATACGAAATTCGATGTACTTTTTAGTACTCCCTCCGTCCCATGAATCATGGCTCCTTTCTTTTTGCACGTAGATTAAGGAGAGTTGTATTTTGTGTGTAAAGTAATGTGTGGCACGAAATTCGAGGCACTTTGTAGTGTAAAATTATTTTCTTTTTTGGAAACGAGCCAATTTAATGGGACAGCCCAAAAAGGAAAACGAGTCAACAATAATGGGACATAGGGAGTATAAAATTGTTTCTTTTTTTTGAAACGGACCAACAATAATGAAACAGTCCAAAAAGAAAAACAAACCAACAATAATGAGACTAGGGAGTATATAATTAATTAAGTAGCTATATCCAAGTTAATAATCAATTTTGTAACATATATGCAGGTTGAAATGCACCCTATGTGGAGGCAGAAAAAGCTAAGAGATTTCTGCAGCGATCACAATATCCACGTCAGCGCATATTCTCCTCTCGGTGGCCCGGGAAATTTCTGGGGATCAACGGCTGTGATTGAAAGTCCATTGATAAAATCAATGGCTCTCAAACACGGAGCGACGCCGGCTCAGATCGCTCTGAGCTGGGGTTTGTCGAAGGGAGCGAGCGTGATCGCGAAGAGTTTCAATCATGAGAGGTTGAAGGAGAACAAGGGAGCTCTTGATCTCAAGTTGGAAGATGAAGAAATAATCGAAATCGACTCGACATTGAAGGAGATGAAGATCATGAGAGGGGAAGTGTATGTCAATAATGCAACAAGTCCTTACAAAACCATTCAAGAATTGTGGGATGATGAGATTTGATTTTCCCTTTCGTGCGTTCTGCTAAATCTGCAATGCATATCTAGTGCCTTTTATTTTTGTACTTTAAGAAATGAACCTTATCTATTATCGACGTGTATGAGAAGTAATGCGTGTTAATAAGCAATTTAGTTTACTTTTCGTGTCTCGCTTCGTGTTCCACTTAACATTAACTAATTGATTGTACAATAGAGATTTCGAAAATTGATTGTGTTGGCCTAGTGGTAGAGTGGTTAATGCCCGAGGCCAAAGGTCTCGGGTTCGAGTCCACCGTGACGCAGCCTTTAAAATTTCTGTATTAATTGATCAAAAAAAAAAACCAAAAAAAAATGATTGCATGGTTAGCCCAATTGTCTCAAACCGATTAACCTGATTAGGGGTGTGCAACGGTCGGTTTCGGTTAAAAATCGAACCAAACCGATTACACCGATAACCGAATTGATTTAAAATTTTTGACCAAACCGATCTTGTACCTTAGATCGAACCTAAATTGACCGAAATGCAAGTAGTCCAAACGGTCTATCGACCGGAATATATATAATATTAATCATGTACCTATTTCGTTCGATTTTAACCGAACCGAACCGAATCCCATTTTGACCAAACCATTGACTGACCGAAATAGGTTCCGATTCTTGATTTTGTAATTGAATCACATCTTAAACCGACCGAAACTCATCGGTTCGGTTCGATTTTTGGGTTTCGGTTCGATTTTTGGGTTTCGGTTCGATTATGCACACATCTAAATCTGATTTTTGGTCGGACTAGACTGTGTCTGTTATGGGGCCCGAAAAGATATTCTTCGAGTGGCCAATGGGTTGGGCCCTGCCCAAAAAATTTAAAGAATATGCCCACATGAAGCCCAAAAGCCCGTATTTTGGGGTTAGCATATGCTCCTTATAACTAGCCCGGTCTGATTTCTCCTTCGGCCCAAGTGGGATCAAGTCGGGTCAAGTCCGACTTCGTCGATCCAATTAGTTAATTAGCTGGAAATACTAGTATACTAATCTGAAAAATTATTCTGTTTAGAGAGGAATTCTAGAGGTTAAAACAGGGGACTTTATTATAAGTATTTCTTTTATTGGAGGGTGAAGTGTTGAAGTCTTGGAGTTCAGAAATGGGTATTTAGTTCAACTGATTTTCTTGACTCTTGAAAATTTGGAATACACATTTCTTTTTGGTCAATTTAATGCATAAATTTTAAAGATTGCATCACGATAGACTCGAACCTGAGGTCTTTGGGGAATACTCATTTCTATTGTCACTTCGAATAATTTGATGGTTCAACTACTTTGATTCTCCACGATACTTTTGAATCATTATAAAATGCCAAACATCTTGATTTTTGCTTTAGAAAGTATACCCCAAGTCTACTTATGTGAGTTATATATAAATTCTAATATAATTTAAGACGAAGGCTCAAGAGACCTATTGAAGAAATAGCTACACTTGAAGTAGAAATTCGAGTTCAATAATTTAGTAAGTGAATTGCCATAATTGTTTTGTTTTTCTTAATTTTGTATTCTTCTTATTTTATTTAAAAACAGTATATCATTGATAACTATTTTCAATTAATATATGGGCTGATTGATAAATCATCAATAACATGATGAATGTTTGGGGAAAAGGAAAAGGAAAAGGAAAAGGAAAAGAGTGATGCTATTTGGCCACATTACGATCGGTTATAATGTGTGGTAAAATGATATTTATGTGGAGAGAGATTAATTTTAAAATTCAAATTTAAAACTAATAAATTTAGTCGCTTTGTAGAATAGGTGGAAAATGGATATTTATGTAAAAAGAAACTTGCTTGAAGTTGGTATCTCAATTTTAAAAATAGAACGTTACACGATAATATAATAAGACATTTATAAAGCCTATAATAAGAATTGGAATGGTTTCGAATTAATATCACAAGAGCCCATCACGAAACGGGCCAGACTGTAACCGGTTATAAATTGGGCTTAAATGGAAAGTGCCCCATATAATCGTCCATAACATCAATATTCGAACACAAAAAACTCATGTGCGGAGGTCTGCGCCGTGCAGACGTCAGAAATTGTCAATTATTATAAAGAAAATATCATTTTACATTGAAGTAAAGTGTCATTTATTTTTTATGCTGTGATTCAAAAATATCATTTATATTAAAGAAAAATATCATTTTCATTCAAGAAAATATCAATATCCGTATGTACCGATATCCGCATAGGAGACCACCTAGAATTGGAGAAGGAACTATTATTTCCAAAGAAATTTGGATAGCTTTACAGGTTGGAACGTCGTTCCCCTACCGAGCATATATAATTCACATAAATTAAAAGCTTGATAATGTATGATGATTGAGTATGTTCATGCAAGCACGTATTCTTGTAACTATTTCATTATTTTAGGTATTGTTATTTACACCAGCTTGTCAAATAATAACAAGCTATAGAAAAACAATACTCCATTCATTCCATTATTATTGGCTCATTTTTCATTTTGGGATTATCCGTTATCGTTGGCTAGTTCCAAAATAGAAAATAATTTTATCCTAAAAAATACCTTGAATATCGTGTCATACAATACTTTGTACACAAAACATAGCTCTCCTTAATCTACCGGGACGGAGGGAGTATTAATTTCTGTCCGTAAATTTATTTCATGCACTTCTATGGATTAAGTCTTAATGGATTATGATATATAGGAATATGGATCTGAAGTTTAATAAAAGCTACAAACCTTCTGTTAACGAATTGTGGTTTATCTGTCGTTTGAAATATTCATAGTTAGATTATTAGGTAAACATTAATAATTGAAAGTTAAAACAACTAAATCCTGGTGGGGTCCAAATATTAGACTCACACTATTATAATATGACTTCATATTTTCGAAAAAAGGTACCACATTTTAATATATTTCAATTATAGATCATTCTAATTTTTTAATTAATTAATATAGAAATTATAAACACTACGTCACAATGAATTTAAATCTAAGACTATTGGTATGAGATATTAACCATTTTACCATTAGATCGACACATGCACACCTAAACCTCTCTAGTTATTGAATGTTTTCAACCTATATAGTCTACCTAAAAAACTAGACAAATTAGTCTTATTTATAAAATTCAAAATTCATAACTAATATTATAGGACAGATTTTCGTAATCTAAAATCAATTAATTCATAGACAAATTACGGTCTTAAGGGTCTTTATAATTTAAATTATCATATAAGGCACACTTCTATGCATCCAAATACATGATATGCTAATAATAAAATTTTAGTATGATTTTTTTTTGGGTAAATATACTATCATACAATATTTACCCAAAAATACATGATATTTGTATCATATTTGTATCAATTTAAACCATAAACTATCATATTATGTACAGATTATATAAATACACTGACAAAATATACATATATTTTCTAATAAATAAACACAAGTTGATCAAGTAGTGATTTTTATATATATACCTCGTGAAAATATGAACATGAAAAGTATTTTTTTATTCAATTTTTTTTTTTAATTGATAAAAAAATGAATCTTTATCCAGGAAATCGAATCAAAGAAAGTGGAAACCCAAGAAATTGGGTAGGTAACTATGATTCAATAGAAAAAATCCAAAAAAAAAGAGGGTGTGCTACAGATGGTGAATTGAATTTGAAAACGACTACGACGACTTGGGGTTTATATAAAGTCGTCACTCGTCACTAGAAAATCCAAAACAGTTACCTCACGTCAGACGCCATTACAGGTTTTGTCTGAAAAGTCACAACGAATCACTCAGCTTCTTCATGTCCGAGAAAAATGGATAATCTTTTGGGGCTGCTGAGGATTAAAGTGAAGAGAGGCATAAATCTTGCTGTTCGTGATGTCTGCAGCAGTGATCCCTACGTCGTCGTCAAGATGGCCAAGCAGGTTCTTGCTAAAAATCATTTCTCTGTTTTCGTGAAATTCTTTGCGTTTCTGATCATCGCCTCGACTCAAAATTTCATCATTTTGCTTTCTTTTTTTGGGGTAATTGAGAAGGTTTTTGGGGTGCTTTTCAAGGGTTTATGGGGCAAGAAATGGATGAGTTGACTTTTTTTGTTGCCGGAAATTCATTTTTTCGTTTTAGTTTTTAGCTACTTTTATGATTTCTGAGTTTTTTTGGCTGAAATTGACAGTAGATAATTAGGAATTCTCGTCCTAATAGTTATTATCATATTGGTTTATGTGCAAATAAGAGATTGAGATGCCTAGACTTTTATGTGTTTGATTGTTGAATCCAACTGGTTGGAGCCTGGAGGCGTTAGATATTTGTTCTGAAGAATATATGAAACGCTTGTGTGACCAAATTTCCATTACCCTTTGAAGGGTAGAGGTCTGAAGAGATTGCCATCTTTACAAATTTCCTAAGTTGGTGTGTATAAATCTGGTGTTTCACTTCATTAATACTCGTTTCGCTATGTTTACATTATGCATTGGTGATAGTGAAACACGAGAGAGGTAAGTGTTAGGTAACACAAAGATGTAACAAGAAATAGGGATATTTTGTGTGTGTTGGCCTAGTGGTAGAGTGGTTAATGCTTTGGCCTCGGGTTCAAGTCCACCGTGACGCAACCTTTAAAATTTCTGTATTAATTGACCAAAAAAAATAAAAAAGTAAGGATATTTATATATGGGTAATCTGATTTCTGGCTCCCTCATTATAAAATCTTTGAAGGGCTATAAAGACTTCCATTGATTATATTTGCATTTTACTTGTGTAGATGTTGTTGCTTTCATCTTTTGCTATGGTGTCAAATCCTTGTTCTAATAGATGTTTTGCTGCAGAAGCTGAAGACTCGTGTCGTGAAAAAGGATGTCAACCCTGAATGGAATGAGGAGCTGACACTTTCCATTTCAGATCCTAATCTTCCAATTCATTTGGTGAGCTGACTTTAATTGCCTCGATCATTTTCTATTTTATTTCTGAACAAGATCGCCTCGATCATTTGATAGAAAAGCAAATAGGACTAGCAGTTGTGTATTGTCCTTTTTCGGAAGTTAAACCTACAGTCTCCTGTGTGTGAGCACCTATTTATCTTTTCCTGCATCGTTTTTCTCTTTTCATTCGGTTCTGCTGATGGAGTATGTGGAATTCTGCAGCTTTTAGAGAGCAATCTGTATTTGCTGTATAGTTTTACTTGGAACAATTTGACAGTTTTATCGACATGTGGAACTTGCCCTACTTCTTAGGGTGATATATATGCTTTTCTATTGTTGTGGTTGTAGGGTGGTTTCTGAACTTGGCTAATTGAAATCATTATTCGGTTACCACGAGAGACAGAACCTGTTTTGGCATGAGTTTGTTCGGGGATTTCTTCCCCTGTCAAGGTTACAGATTTATCTCTCGTTCCTAATGAAAATCGGCTTAATCACTTCAGAGTTGAGATATTATGGAGCATTTTTACCCCTTCGAATCTTGCTTTACTTCTTATATATTGTCTCATTTTTGTCACCTAAACATGGACATAAAACAGGATAGTTTAGCTTCGAGTTAATGTAAAGCCATTTTCTGTCCATTTCCCTGCTTTTCCGTGTTTTTTTAAACTAGAGGTCCATCTCGAGCATTCCCCTCTTATGATGATAGTGTTGAACTCTGAGACGAGCTGATTGAGCGAGCGTTGAAATCGCTTTTGCCTCCAAACCTTGCAGTGGCTAGGTACAAATCGTGGCTGATCAAGCAGAAGAAAAGAAATGAGTTGAGAATAATTAGCATTCATTTTTGATACAGCACTAAGATCATACAACAATATGTTTTCTTCATCATTGATTTCTTGCACCAAAATTATTTCCAAAGAGCCTCCTTTATTGTTTATGTTTATATGATCTTCTTTTCTAGGCAAAGTGAAATCCTTCCATGCTGTTGAGTTTGGTCAGTCTTGTTAGTGAGGATGTTTTAGTCAGTTTCGGCAGAATCCTAATTAAAGCTGAAATAGGGTTGTTTTCTCATTATAATTTCGTAATTGCTTTGTGTTTAATTTCATAACACATGTTGCTGCTGTATGATTCCCCAGACTGTGTACGACCACGACACGTTCAGCCTGGACGACAAGATGGGGGACGCGGAGTTTGACATCCGGCCGTTCATAGAGGCCGTGAAGATGAAGCTCGAGGGTCTCCCTGATGGAACCATCATCACAAAAGTGCCTGCCTCGAGGACAAACTGTCTGTCGGAGGAGAGCTGCGTGGTGTGGAAAGACGGGAAGGTGGTGCAGGATCTGTGCCTCCGGCTGAGAAACGTCGAGTGTGGCGAAGTGGAGATTCAGCTGCAGTGGATCCATGTCCCTGGCTCCAGAGGTTTGATGGGTTACTAGACATGGTTGGTATTGGTTGTTTCTGTGCAAAATATTGCTAAGTCTGTGAGGTTTGTATATTCTGTTCATTGTTCAATATTGAGAGGCATATGGTCTTTACTAGCAGTGCTGCAAAGTTTGTGAGCTAAAAGGCCTGTGAGAATGGCAAGCTGTTGTACTTTGAGAAGATCAACTTCTTAGCGTATTGGAATTCTTGGATTACTCAATAGTAAGTATGGTGCTTTTGGTGTTCAATTTGTTTAATTTTACGAGTGCTGTAGTTCAGCAATACTCCCTCCGTCTTATTATTATTATTTCGTTTCATTTTGACCGTCCGCTTATTGTTGGCCTGTTTCAAAAAAGTGTGCATCATTTGACTCAGTCTAAAATATATTGTGTATTCTCAGATTATAAGCACTCGCTCTAGACTCAAACTCTATTTTGCTAATTCAATTTGATTTTATTCGACTCGATCTAAAATATATTGTAAATACTCAAATTAAACAAAATGAAATTAGCTAAATTCAATTTGACTTTACTATATACTCAATCTAATTAAATATTTTGTATATCCTCAAATCAAACAAAGTAATTAGGACTAGAGATTGATACCTCATCTCCTTCACATAAACAACATATGTATTTTCTTGAAGCAACATATGTTATTGTGGCATATGTAATACAAAGTTTTCTCCACATAATTATACTAATTCATAATCAAATCCACGTTACATCAAACAAAATTCAACACACACACACACACACACAGAGTCTACTTTCATGATCAAACACAAACACAACATAAAAGGGAAAAGAAACACACACAAGTTGTGTGCAGCTTTTCAAAATCAAAATTATAGTTTAACTAAGACTCAAAATCATGTGATGATAGAGCTCCCAAGTGCAAGAACTTCACTCCAAACAGACTTGACTGAGATCCAGGAAAATTTGATCAGAATTATAGTCGTTCACAACCACAATTGGAAAAGAAGTGCAACTCCCACAGCTAGCTTTGCTTTGCTTTGCTTAAACTGAGATACGTAGAGTGTATTATATATGGAATAACAAACACACGTGATAAAATTGTTATACTAAAATTCAGACAACAATGGATGATGGATTATGCATCTTTCCATACGATTTTGCTTGCTTCGACTCAGAGGCAAATGGAGATCACCTATATGGAGACTACAAAACAAGACACATATCATCAAAATAACATCGGCTGCGATTTAACACGCAGTGAGACGAAACCACTGATTAGGTAAGAGAGAAAGCAGAGCAACTCTCATGAAACAGAGCATATGCTTGAAACTGCCACAGTTTCATGGGCTGCTAATGAAACCCCTTAAATTTTAGGATCACAAAATCGTATAACTTAGAGAAGTCACCCTTATTCCATCCTAGCTCCTATCATCTTTCAGTGACATGGATTTCTTTTTAGCATCAATCAATATCGAACCTATTCTAATTGCAACATCCCAAACTCGGACCAGACTATTCTCGCATTTCAAAAACAGGAATATCGAGTTAATCTGTAGAGAAATGCAATTGGGATCAAAGATAGCTACCAGATAAACACACGAGGAAAATGTAAGAATGATAAAACAAAGTGGCACACTCCGATGAATCCGCCCTAGTTAAATCCTAACTGTGATTAATAAACCCTGATCGGGGTTTAGTGTGAACCTAATTGAGGTAGATGTACCGTACATTCGGATCAGATGTACACAAGTTTTTGTCAAACAGGCAACAAGGAACTCTTCAAGAAATGAACAATGAAGAAATAAACCAAAAAAATCAAAGCAATTTTCTGGACCAAATAGGCTAGCCAATTGATGGATTCCAAAATGTAGTTTATTCAGATACACATGCAAATCTAATCGAAATCATGCGATGGTACATTTCCATAAAACAAAAATCCATTTCCGAAAACGGTTAGAACTTCTAAAATCCAGCAAAACTCAGCATAACATACTCGATCAAGAACCGTTGAAAAACACAAAGATAACGCGAAAGGCGAATAGCAACTCCTCCTACAGCAAACCTGCTTAGTTTCAAACCTCGATTCACCTCTCAATGAAGCTTGGAATCTTTGCTCAGCAGATACTTCTTCAAGACATCCATCACCGAGCCAAAGTCCGCCTTCACCTGTGTGGGCGGATTAGCAAAACGGCAAGACATGTCCTTGATCTCCTTGGAGTGATAATCCACCTTTGACTGCGTGAACTTCAAGCCGTGAGCAGTGCTCACCACCACAGTCCTGTCATTCGGCCCAATGATCCCACTGTTCCTCAGCTTGAAAAGCGCAGTCAGCGCCACACCGGTGTGAGGGCAGATAAACATCCCAGTCGAATCGGCCTGTGCCATGGCATCCATCAGCTCCTCCTCTGTCGCCTCCTCTACAATGCCGTTAGAATTCTTCAATGCATACACCGCCCTATCAATGGAAACAGGATCCCCAATCTGAATAGCCGAGGCAAAGGTCGTCCCCGCTTTCACCGGCTTGAAATCCTTCCACCCCGATTTGTAATGCAAGTAAAGGGGATTCGCGTTAGCAGCCTGTGCACAAACAAGCCGCGGAATTTTATCAACAAGCCCTAATTCCTTGCACATGTGGAAACCCTTATAAAATGCATAAATGTTTCCGAGATTTCCACCGGGAACAATCACCCAATCAGGAACTTGCCAATCGAATTGCTGCAATATCTCAATCGCAGCAGTTTTCTGCCCTTCTAATCTCAAACTATTCAAGGAATTAGCTAAGTAGATGGGAAGCTCTGCTGTGACTTCGCGAATCAGCTGCATACACCCATCGAAATCGGTATCGATGCTCAAAACAAACGCCCCATTCGCAATTGGCTGAACTAATTGAGCCAAAGATATACGATTTGCAGGCAAGAACACAATTGACGGAATTCCGGCAGAGGCGCAGTAGGCCGAGAGGGCGGCGGAGGTGTCCCCCGTCGACGCGCAGCCGACGCCGACGAGCGGACGGTTCATTTTCCGGAGGCGATTCACCTGACTGACCAACACTGTCATCCCCAAATCCTTAAAACTGCCCGTGTGGCTAATCCCGCAGTGCTTCACCCACAAATCCTTCATGCCTAGAAACTGTTTGCCGAAACGCTCAGCCCAGAATAGGTTTGAATTTCCCTCGAACGCGCTGACGATATCGTCGCCGTCGATCTCCGGCAGCACCCACTCCTTCTTCGACCAGACCCCGGAGCCGTAGGGCCACGTAGTCTTGCCGACGCGAGAGTCGAAGAGGGAGCGCCAGTACTCGCCGTCGAACTTCCTCAGCGCTTCCATGTCGTGCTGGACGTCGAGCAGGCCGCCAGAGCGGCTGCGGTACACGATCTCGTCGAGGGAGTAGGACTCGGTGGAGGAGGGCTCGGCGTTGAAGGGGACGTACTTGGCGGAGAAGTTGTGGGACGAGGTATGACGGCGGGCCTCGTCGCGGATGTTCTCATCGGCGGGGCGGCGGTGCTTGATTGGAGGGGCGGTGGCGGGGGGATCGGGGGAGGTGGCTGTGGCGCGGATGGAGATGGGGCGTAGGGGGTGGGGCGGTGGGTGGAGGAGGGGGTGGGGGAGAGGGGTTGGGAGGAGAGGAAGGAGGATCTGAAGATGGGAGGAGCCGCCATTGTCGAGAGAGAGAGAGTGGGCGGTGAGAGTCGGAGTCTCGAATGGAGGTTTAAGTGTTTTGGGATGGGGTTGTAATTTGTAAGCCTCAATTTTCAATGTTTTGTTCCAAGGGTTAGGTCTCATCTCAATTTTTTATTTTTATTTATTTTTTACTTAGTCTAATCTCATTTGTTAAATATATTGTTTTAGGCGGATTTAATTTTCATGATTAGTATTGAGATAAATTGAGTATTTTAAGAATTAAATATATAATAAAATAATTTTTACTATCAATCATTAATTTATTACAAAGGAGTCGTAGAAGTTTTAAATTAGGATTAATTTCAATTTGACCAAATTATCCTTCTAATTTCAAAATATCCTTACCCGACCTGAATCACAATTTTTCAAGATGACACTCTCTTCCATACTGAGCAATGGTTGCAGGTCATCCGAAATAACTTGAATTCGACTTTCGCAACTCGCGAATGAGCTTTGGCAACATGTTATGACGTGGGATATCTCACATCGACTACACATGCAAGTGTGGAGTGATATATAAGTGAGTGTCAATCATTTCACTATAACCATGGTTTTGGGAGAGTTAGGCTCCTTACTGTATCCCTAACAATGGTCCGACCACCGGATTCTACATCGGGAAGGGCGACTCGTTGATCGGCCCGAAAATCGGGTGGGCCTGTGGACTGTATCACATCGAATGGAGTCGTGGGTGGGCCAAGAACAGGTGGGCCCCACGCGGACCCACCGTGGGTGGGAGGACTTCGAGTTGGCCGTCCGTGGACGCACGGGTTCGAAGGAAGGTATTATTATGATGTGGGATATCCCACATCGACTACACATGCAATTGTGGAGTGGTATATAAGTGAGTGTCAATCCTTTCTTTATAACCATGATTTTGGGGAGAGTTAGGACTCCTTGCTTGTATCCCTAACACAACACCTTTGTTGGCTGGTTAGTACGTGGGCGCCCATCCACACTTCTCGTCCAATTACCCCAGGTCATGGTAAATCGGGTACAAACATCGAAGCCTCCATAGACAAAAACGTCGAAAAGTAATGTTTATCTAGGTAGCAAGATTCTGCATCCAAACACGGCAGCCTGAACTTCCGCCACAACATTCGATCCCTCACCACCACTGCCACGTGCTGCTGGGTTAGGATGAAGAAACTACGACCCTATTGACCGATCCGATTCAAAAATTTATTAAAGCCCAAGTTGAACCCATATTAATCAAATAAAGTAAACTTCATGAATTGACCCAAATTAACAATATAAACAACCTAAAGTTATAGCCATCTATTATTCTCTATATCTATATCGACTCTCTCTCTCGAATCACAAACAAATATAGAAGCCTACTAACCCGACGACATCACCGCCTCCGTCTTTCGCTATACCGATTAAATCACATCAAAACTCCTCATATCTCTACAAGAAAAATTCTCAAATTTGTCCAACCGCCGCTATCTTTCGACGAAGGTGATTTGGGGTTGCTTTGGAGAGAGAACGTGTGGGGAGAAAATAAGAGAGATGGTACAGACGTTTGAATGGCTTATTGGTCATTTCACAAATATTTTTTTCTCTTTTTTTTGGAAGAATTCTCCAATCCCACCTGAAATGGCTGGATTAAGATCAACAAAGAAGAACCCAAACGGTTAAAGTGTTCTCAAATGTTAATCCTTAAAATTAAATATTAGATTAAACTAGATTAATTTTATATATCAAAATAATCATGTAAAAAAATAGTCCATTAGAATAAATTACTCTCTTCGTCCAATAAATATATCATATATTTGATCGACACACGTTTAAGAAAATAATGAGTGGATAAAATATGATACTGCAAGAGTATTACAGTAAAACTTCTATAAATTAATATCCTTGGGACTATGGAATTTTATTAATTTAGAAAGATATTAATATATCGATAAATTAATAATTTATTAATTAAAAAGAGCCTTTTAAATTCAGCAAATTTGGTACATGTATTGAAAATAAATGAATTTATTAAGTTTCAATTAATTATATTCATGTATCAACAATCAATTCATTGTGTATCTACTTTAATATATTCATGGATGTTGGTTATCGCAATAAAATGGACGCCAACAAACCGGTGGACTATCCGCGAAAATGATGAATGCAATGGTTCAAAATTTAGAGGAAATTGTTCTTGATATTATTGAAGATCCTACTAATGACGAGATCAAGATGACTCGATCACTGGAACCAATCACGAGAAATGAGGCTTTGGCGTGACAACAACTCTTCACAATTTTTGTTGCGCTAGAGAACTCGACAATGGAACTCTTGGCGACCATTAAAAAATCGGGATGAAATCCAATTAGATTTAAATTTTAAGAAAAATCAAGTAACAATTGATTCATATTTTAGCAAATTATCATAATATTTATAATTTTTGTAATATTTATGAATTATTAATTTAGAGTTTTGATGAGACCTAATATTTATAAAGGGATTTTCTGAAAACTTATTATTTTATTATCTTATCGAAATTGATGATTTTTTACAAAGGCCCAAGTCGGGATCGAAAGATTTTATTATTTTAGAGAGATTATTAATTTATCGAGTATTAATTTATAGAGGTTTTACTGTATATTTTAGGGTTAATGTTAGTTTGTGGCCTCAACTTTAAGACTTTTTCAATCTATGGCCTCAACTTTTAATTTTTACATCAATATCCTCAACTTTTATAAATATACTAACTTATAGCCCGAGCTTATTTTTCGGTGTCTGAATGCTGATAAGGACGGTGACTTATTGAGGTGGCATTTTTTTTTATCCACCTCGATCAAACAACGTCAGAATAATACCATCTCGAAATTAACTTAAAAAAATTAAACTAAAAGCTTGAGCCCTAAAGGGTGGACCATGTATTTCGATCAAATCTCCAATTCGGATGCATACAACAGAGAGTTCTACACCAAATACCAAGAGAAAGGCATCTACGACGACGAGGATTAGTCGATGGTGTCGGATGCATCATCGGCCGCCGCCTCACCCGCCTACGCAATCAAGATAAGAAGAAAAGAAACACGAAACGAAGACGTGCGAGAAAAGAGCAAGGCGAAGCGGGATGCGTGCCTCGACGACACGACTAGCTCTTCAATCTTCCATTTTTCGGTATTGAAATTAACCTAATTGATGTCAAATTTGAAAATAAGATCGCGATGCGTTTGTTGTTTCTGGTTGTTTATGGTATTGTTGTTGAATCATAGGACAATGTACCTCGCTCGATGATTCCTGCATTTTGAGGTACTATCTCTCTCTCTCTCTCTCTCTCTCTCGTGGTGAATTGTGTGTTATTGATTAGGGTGAATCGGAACGAAGAAGCTTCGAGTTTCTTCAAATCATCGACGAAAGGGAAATCGGTGAGTTCATTAATTCTAGGCGATTTTGGTTGATGAAAATAATATATGTATCGATTTTTGTCTTGGGTGTTGTCGGAGGAAGTGTGGTGGGAGAAAGAGGCGTGAGAAATGGCGAGAGTATATTGTTGTGCTCACGCAACAAGTGAAAAGGGATGGCCATCCAATTTCCAAGATTGTTCGTATCTTCTTTCTTTGAATCGATTTGTTTAATCTTTTCTACCTAGCTCGCATGCATTTGATCGAAATACATGGTCCTCCCTTTAGGGCTCAAGCTTTTAGTTTAATTTTTTAAAGTTAATTTTCAGATAGTATTATTCCCCTATTATAAATGACATTGTTTGATCGAGGTGGATAAAAAAAAATGCCACCTCAATAAGTCACCATCCTTATCAGCATTCAGACACCGAAAAATAAACTCGGGCTATAAGTTAGTGTATTTATAAAAATTGAGGATATTTATGTAAAAATTAAAAGTTGAGGCCATAGATTGAAAAGCTCTCAAAGTTGAGGCCACAAACTAACATTAACCCTATATTTTACCTTAGTTTTGGATTTGGAAGCCTTTTCTCAATAATCATCGTACATCGAATAGAGATAATTTTACAATTTAGATTATTGAAATTCTCATTATTATGTCACAATAAAAAATTGTGTTTACCGGTAGATTTCCAATAACAAATTTTTTATACGATAGCTGGAAAACGTTGAATTTTAATAAAATAGACTAATAATAAGAAAGCATCAAAATGATATTATTTTAATGTAAAATTCAAAAATAAAATACACAACAACGTCTTATATTTGGCGTCAAAATGATATCTCATTTTTTATTTATTTTGTTAAGATTCAAACTAACTATGTGTGTTTCATGTAGAATTTATGTCGACAGAAATAGAACCTCGTGACTATAATTGTTAAAATCTAATAGGTGAGTTTTTAATTATTATTATTATTATTTATGTTGGGACGGAAGGGTGACGTGGTCAATAGCGTTATTATTTTTATTTTTATTATTGCGAAGTCGTGTTGCCTTTCTATCTGAGCACTTTCTCCCGACAATTTGCTCTACTCATCTTCAGAGCGCCTTCCTTTTTTTTCACTTTTTTTTTATAAAAAAATAATGGGGAATATCTGTAGAATTTTTTTTGTATTTGGACAATATTTTTATGACAAAAATTTGGGTGAGCTTCGTCTCACCGTAAGTTCATCCTTATTTTTTGTTAAAATAATTATATATATTAATTATAGTGGGTAAGAATAATTAGATTTTGTTAATTTATAATTATGATTTATTAATTCATAATTAAGGTTTATTATTTTATATTTAGAGTTTATTAATTCACAATTTATTAATTTAAAGTTAGGATTTATTAATTTACAATTAATGTTTATTATTTAAAATTAGGGTCTATTAATTTTTATTAGGGTTTATTAATTTAAAATTAGAGTTTATTATTCAAAATTAAGGTTATTAATTTAAAATTAGGGTTTATTAATTCAAAATTAAGATATATTAATTAAAAATTATTATTTATTAATTCATAATTAATTTTAATTAAAATTAATTTAATTAACTAGGGGTATTATTACTCCGTATTATATTTGAAGCCGCCAAACTAAACCGTCTACTGCCCAACTCGTCCTATAACCTATATAAACACCTGCAACTAAAACCCTAAACCGCTCTTAAACCCATGCTCTTCGAAGGGAATAGCTTTGGAGACTATCAACAACTTCAGTAGAGAATTCGAATTTAAGAAGAAGTTTCTTTCTAATCTTTCTGAGGTTTTTAGTGAATTCAAGTAAAGTTGCAGGAACTTAAAGAGAATATTAAGTGATTCATTTTTCTATTAAATAGTTTTGGGTTTGCAGTAGCTATATTCAAATATCTGAATGGCGGTTGACGGGAGCTTTTCACTTGAATCGGAGCTACGGAGGTTTCTTGATCGTTGTCCGAAGCTGAAGACAATTCCCAGATTCAGTAATTTGTTAGAGAAGGTACTGAAATTTTCGTATGAAGTATTTAAAAAGTCGTTCTTGCAGCTATTGATGGCAAAATGAATGTTAACTTATGTATATTTGGGCTCATTAGGGTGATAAAATCACAGAAGATGAGGTGGTGCTGGCAGTGGGGGAACTGGTTCTGCACCCAAATTATACAATTCCGTTGCTGGGATGCTTCAGGCCTATAGCACAAAGGATTGTTGAGAGGAGTGTGCATTTGCTTCATTTGGTGCCGAATTTGAGGTCCAATAATGATAGTAATGTAGGAGATTTTGACGAAGAAGAGTTTCTCAGAGAAGATAAAGATGTAGATAGTCCGGAAGTAGCTCATGTTATTGATGTTTATGTGAGAAGAAGGAAGGGCTTGCGTCTTCACGAACTTGCATGTCTCGCCTTCTGCCGTGCCCTTGATTTGATACCATTCCTGTTGGGGTAAACAGATTAGTTTGATTGATTCATTTATTTTATTGGAACTTCATTATATCCCGCTTTCCAATTTATTCGTGCACGGGACAAAATAGTTATTGCTTATTATTTCAGTCAGAATGTTATGGTATGTTGCTTGCTTGCGGAAAGATGATGGAAAACTTAAGCAGACGCTACCACGAAGAGTGCTAGGCTGTTTTTCCATGATGATTGGGTTTAGAATACTAATGAAAACATGATTTTGAAAAACTATATGATTTGTCAAAACATAACATCTTATTTTAGTGAGAAAACTGCAGATGATCTGATGCTACTCTTTAGTTATGCTTTTGTTGATGTCCTGTAATGTGGGGAATTTGCTTTATACTCGTACGAGCTATATGTACTTTTATTTATCCTAGTCCTTTATACCTTCCTTCTCGACCCGGATTCTATTTTAAGTTATCTCGTTCCATGGTGCAGGTCCATTTTGAATTATTTTAAAGTTGCTCCTGCTCCATTTGAAAGAATCGTGCAATGTACTTCAGTTTCCAAGGCACTAGCTGGGGTAATCTGTAACTTGAGTATTCCTTTCCTTAAACATAATGTCTTTGGCCCAACATATTTAAAAGCTCCCTCTGGTTTTCAGGGACCCAGTCAGTTGTTAAATGTCATCCAAGCATCATATCGTTTCCTTATATTGGAGCCGGCTGTCTTCACTACGTTGTGGGATTGGTCCTGTTTTTTAGACGTTGTACAGCAGTCCGCAGACCTTGCCCTGACTAATGATGCGATGTTAAGGAATATTTTGTTTGACATGAGGTGGTGCAGTTCTGACATTGTGTCAAGAGCTTTGAGATTAAGTTTTAAGGCATCTGCAAACCTTAATACTGACTCTGAAGAAGCTTTTAAGAGTTTTCTGCGGTAAAATCATTGTTATTTTTTTTACTTTTAATGTTGCCGTTTGATCTAAATTTGCAGTTGCAGAAGTCATCATTGTTTAAAAGCTGGAATGTTGAAGGAAAACTGTGTATTCTTATTCGTATCAAGTACTCTTTAGTATAAATAGCTTGAGAATAAGCAGACAATGTAAGAACTTGAGTTTGATACAATATTACAGCTCACTCATATCTCTACTATAATTGAATCTTAAAATCATGTAATATAGTTTTCCCCATCTAAAACAATAAATAATGTAATTATCTGAGCTCAAACAATAAATATTGCTGTTATCTCATTGCATCTAGAACCAGAAGAATATATTATAAGAAAGGGATTATTTCAAAGAGGATAAAGATGATGTACCCGCACAAGGAAATTGTTCTGTTCTGAAATTTGACAACCATCTATTTCTACAATGTTAAAATTGTAATTATTTTCAGAATTTTTACTGTTAATACTTTAGTGCAAGTTTTTATTAAGTTAGGCTTCTTGTTTATACTGTTTGCAGTTGGCAAGAATTTTGTATGGATGTATCTTTGGAGAAAGGGAGTTGGCATCTCGAATCCTCTGCAGATGACACTGGTGCAGTTGGAAGAAGAGACATCTCATGCTCTTCAATGACTGATAAGATTGTGCCCTCAAATCATATTAGCATGCAGTGTACAGGGTATGATTCTATTATTGAAGTGGCTGTTTATATTTTTTTGGGTTTTCTTTTGGTTTCTCTTGATGGTCTTTTCCTATAAAAAGCACGTTATGTACTGATAGTTCCAGTATGCTTCCCAATTTTCCTGCTTAATTGGGAGTGATTCTCCTATTCTTCCATTCCTATGTTTTATGTGCAACCTCTCATATGCTTTACATAATTACTGAGGTCTGAATCTTGATTTCATGCAGAAGTGCTGGGATGCCCTTTGTCTTGACGTCTGCTCTGAGAAAAGGTTTTGAGATGGTTTCTTTAGCTGTTAGTCAGAGGTGGCCTGTGCTTCTGTATGGTCCTGCTGGTGGTGGGAAAACTGCGCTTGTTTTCAAGTTGGCCCATGATTATGGTAGCAGAGGTAGGTCTTAATTGTTGCATTAAACTTGCAGCATCAGTGGTTTGACTCAAGCTTTCACTTCAAAAACTTGATGGTTAAAAGCACATGATCTTTGTGTGAGGATTGGAAATCATGCCATGGGTCCATTCACCTTAGATTGATACTGCAGAATGTGTGCTTCTGATAGCAATTTATCATGTCTTTTTTTGATACTGCAGAATTTGTGCTTCTGATAGCAATTTATCATGTCTTTCACCTTGTTAGAGGCCTTTGTATAGAACTCTTAACTTGGTGAAAAATGATTCTTTTTCTAGGAAATGCCTTTTGCCTTTGGTTTTGAGGTATTCCTCACCCCTTAATAATGTTTCATCAATTTGATAAAATTTTGTATTTTATTGAAAAAGAAACAGTGCTGAAGATTTTCTGCATGTGAATCCTGTCTAGAGTGGTGTCAATGGTGTGAAAGAAACTCTGATATTCAAGTGTTATGAACTCTTTCAGTTTCTCTATTCTATATTATTTGATCCTTGTGGAACATTTTTCTGATTGTTGACATTTTCGTTCAAACTACATAGTTTTGTCCATTCACATGGACGAGCAGGTTGATGGGAAAACACTACTTGGGACTTATGTCTGCACGGAGAAACCTGGTGAATTCAGATGGCAGCCTGGTTCTCTCACTCAGGTTTGAAGTCGATCATTAAGTTCAACTTACTGCCTTGGCTGTCTTCTTGTAACTAAACATACTTATTGACAGGCCGTCCTGAATGGTTTTTGGGTTATCTTCGAAGATATAGATAAAGCACCAGCTGACACTATATCGATCTTATTACCTTTGTTGGAGGGTGCAATTACATTCTCAACTGGCCATGGGGAGGTATAGCTGTCTTCTGTCCCTATTACAATCAAGAATGCTTTAATTTAAATTTTTTGTGTGTTTGGGGGCTCGTTGATGGTAAATTGTTGAATTTAGTTGGAAAATGTTTAGGCCTTAAACTTTGTTTATTTCTATGCTATGTGTTACCTTATGTTTGTGTGCCTCCGATCTTTATTTGAAAAAAAATCATTTATTCATCGCTGTGATTGAGGCAGTCCAGAAGTGCACTACATCAATTTGATAGTTAATGCATTATTATGCACTGTGCAGGCAGTAAGAGTAAACCAAAGTTTTCGGTTATTTTCCACTGTGACAAGCTCAAATCCAGATGCATCCCGTTTTAGTGAAGGTCAGTATTGCTTTATATTTGATGTTTTTGTCTTGTTCTTCTAGTTGATAATCAATGAATGATGAAAGCTCTCCATATGCTTTTCAACATTAAAATAACCTTAATTTATTGCGTTTGTGGTGATATTGGTTTCTCTAATCAGATCCTGTTTCTTTTTGAAACTCGAACAGAATTCATCTACTTTTAAGTGTATTTGAGATTATTACCTTTTAATGGATAACTTGGATTGGTGTGTGGAATTAGGAAAAAATATATGATAATGTATATGCTGTGATGTTTAATGTCAGCTTATACTACATTATTAGCTGACTATTTGCTTTTTCCAGATTTCTTTAGTTTTCCTTTTTATTTGAACACTTCAGTTATGTTATATTTGAGTTCTTCCATCTGCATTACATCTGTGAAGGGAGTAGCTAAATTCCTAGAATTAGATAAGTTCTCACCATTTATAGTGAGAAGGAATACATAGCATTAGAAAACTTGTATTACACCTTGTAATTGTTCTTTTGAGCTCTGTGAAGTGACTTTTTTAAAAGTTTAATTTTAAACAGTGTTATAATTGGAAGTTGCAAAAAGCTAAATGGTAGTAATTGTTATTTTGTTCCTCTTGTTTTGTTTAATCCGCTTTGCCTTTTCTGTTGCTTCTTTTCTGGTAATAGGTCGGAATTCACTTGGTGCTGTCTGGAGGAAGGTAATGATTGCGCCACCTAGTAAGCAGGATCTGATAAATGTTGTCTTACAGTGGTACCCAGAACTGGAGTATCTTGCCCTAAAACTCATAGGTCTGCTCAATTTTTCATGTTCAGTAAATAATTTGTGCTCCTTATTACACTAGTATTTATTACTATGCTCTGATGCTCTTTTGCAGAAACCTTTGAAAGGGTAAACCAGCTTACAAATTTCCAATTAGGATTGATCTCATCTTCAAGTTCAAATGGGAGGTTCACTCTGAGGTAGCAGCAGAATCGATACATGCATATGCTCCTCGTTAGTTTTCACCAAACATATGAACTAATCCTTTTCTCTGCAATGAAGGGATCTTCTTAAGTTCTGCAAAAGAGTTGCAAGTTTGGTTTCCTGCTCTGGAAATGAAACACTCACTTCTTACGCGTGCGAAAACATCTGTAAAGAGGTTAGACACATCATGATAATTCTTCAATTTCTCTGTATGGGTTGGGCTTTGGTAAATGCTGGTAAATGCTAGATTGTAATCAAACTCTTTCATGTTTTCAGGCAATAGATGTTTTTGCATCCTTCTCTACTTCGGCTGCAAATCGGTTGGGCATCATGAGAGAGATTACTAGGTTGTGGGGTGTTATAGATGCTGAGACTTTGTATCCTGTTAACAAGCCAGTAGTTCAGGTACTCCTAATTGTGATGTGATTTTATTCGGCAATTTATAGGATGTGCATGTTTTGTGGGCTGTGGCTATGTATTGGTGTACACAGTTTTACCATCGTTTGTACTATGTTCAGGAGCTGAAATCTGAGTTTCGAATTGGGCGATGTAACCTTCAACATGCTGAAACGGCAGTGAGTGGCCGCAATAGTTTCTTTGTTTTATCTTATTCCAAAGGAGCTTCATATAATTTATTAATAAGGTCACCATTCTGTTCTTGCAGCCAAATAGGAATAAGAAGCCGTTTGTTGAGCTCCGTAGCTCAGTTCATGCACTTGAGAAAATTGCTTGCTCTGTTAAGAGTAATGAGCCTGTACTATTGGTTGGTGAAACAGGCACAGGGAAAACTACTCTTGTTCAGACACTTGCCACAAGGCTTGGTCAGAAACTTACAGTTTTGGTATGTTGAGTTTGGAATCCTTTACTGCTGATATGTTAAAATTATTTGAAACCATAAAAGTGACAATTTGCCATTGTAATTTTTGTCCCTTTTCCAGAATTTAAGTCAGCAGAGTGATGTTGCTGACCTGTTAGGAGGGTTCAAACCTGTGGATGCAGGGCTTGTTTGTATTCCTCTATATCAGGAGTTTGTAACTCTGTTCACTAACACCTTTCCTTCAAAGGTATCATTCACCAGAATGTATTGTGCTTCTCTCTCCCCTCTCCTTGAGAGATGAATCTAACATACTTCTATTTCCTTTTAGGACAATGACATATATCTTACCCGTATGAGGAAATTTGTAGATGAGAAGAACTGGAAAATGTTGTTAAGTGGATTCCAGAAATGCATCAGCAGAATAGTTGAAATAAGAAAACCCAGTTCCGGTAAGAAGCGGAAGAGACCTTTAAGTGAAGAACTACTGAAAACTTGGGAAATATTTTCAGCGAACCTTGAAAGAGCTCACGCACAGGTTAGTGCATCAGATGGAATGGTTTTTTCGTTTGTGGAAGGAGCTTTTATTAGAGCCATGAAATATGGTGAATGGGTATTGTTAGATGAAGTAAATTTGGCTCCTCCAGAGATCTTGCAGCGAGTTACTGGGGTCCTCGAAAATGAGAGAGGGTCAGTATGCTTGGCTGAAAGAGGAGACATAGAATACATTCACCGGCATCCCAACTTCCGAATATTTGCTTGCATGAACCCTGCTACTGATGCTGGTAAAAGGGACTTGGCAGTTTCTTTGAGGAGCAGATTTACGGAATTCTTTGTTGATGATGTATTAGATGATGAAGACTTGGCTTTGTTTATTAATCAGTTTATTGATGATGACCCGTCGTGTAGAAAACTAGTAAGTCAAATAATGGGTTTTTACAAAGCAGCTAAGGAATCCGAGGAAAGACTACAGGATGGGGCTAATCAGAAGCCTCATTACAGTTTACGCTCTCTATACCGAGGACTTGAATACTTAAAGAAGGCTAAAAGAAAATTTGGATTGGAAAAATCCATTTATGATGGATTCTGTATGTTCTTTATGAATTCATTAGATGACCCTAGTGCAAGATCAATGAACATTTTAATCTGCAAACATCTATTAGGAGGTCGATCACTTCAGCCGCTCCCTTTTCATGAATACTTGGCTGTCAAAACACACTCAAATGATAATGATGTATTGAAGAGCTATGTTCTGACAAAGAGTGTCAAGGAACACCTTAAGAATCTTGCACGAGCTATTTTTATTGGAAGATATCCGGTCTTGTTGCAGGGACCCACATCTAGCGGGAAGACTAGCCTGGTTTGCTATCTGGCTGCAATTACTGGTCATGAATTTGTAAGAATTAATAATCATGAACACACTGATCTTCAAGAGTATCTTGGTTCTTATATAACTGATGCAAGTGGAAAGCTCGTCTTCCATGAAGGTGTGCTGGTGAAAGCTGTTCGTAAAGGTCAGTGGATTGTTCTTGATGAACTTAACTTGGCTCCTTCAGATGTCCTTGAAGCATTGAATCGGTTGCTAGATGATAATAGGGAACTTTTTGTTCCTGAGCTCCAAGAAACGATTCGTGCTCATCCAGATTTTATGTTGTTTGCAACTCAAAATCCACCTGGTGTTTATGCGGGCCGCAAAATGCTCTCTCGAGCATTCCGCAATCGTTTTGTGGAGATTCATGTTGATGAAATACCACAAGAGGAGTTGAGCACAATTCTGGAACAAAGGTGTAAAGTTCCTGGAAGCTATGCAAAGAAAATGGTTGATGTGATGAAGGAGTTGCATTTTCACAGGCAGAGTAGCAACATTTTTGCTGGAAAACATGGATTTATCACTCCACGTGACTTGTTTCGATGGGCTGATCGTTACCTGAAATATATAAGCTCTAAGGAGGATCTAGCTTGTGATGGTTACTACTTAATGGCTGAAAGGTTGCGTGATGATACTGAAAAAAGAGTTGTCAAAGAAGTTTTGGAGAGGCAGCTAAGAGTCGAACTTTCTGATGGAAAATTATACAAGCAGGTACTTATTTGCTTTAGAATTTGGATGCCTAATACCATAGTCTATGTTACCATGTGGGAATGTATACTTGATCAGCCTTAAGAGAACTTAAAACCAAGTTTACCTATTCTAAAGTGAGCATATTAGTCAAAGAGTGTTTGTTGCGGATCTGTTATTAGTGTGAACTCATCTATAGAACTGTCTGTATCAATGGAATAAGATCCATGTATGGGCTATGATCTTAGAGTTTTATATTTTGATTAGGTGCACATGTTTGGTTAGTACCATTACATGGCTTCCTGCTTAGGTAGGGGATTATCAGTCTTCCCATGTCAATGCTACCTACTGTGGATGAAAGCTTGCCACTTTCTTTGAATGTCTAGAGCGATATAGATAAAAATAGTGTTTTAGGGGGTGGACTAGTATCGGCCCACTTTGGAGATAATGTGTTTGATAATATATTCCAATAGTGGAACTGGGAAAAAATGTTGAGGTATGAAAATGTTGTCTGATTTTTGTAGTAACTATATCTTGTCAATGTTGTTTCATATTTTTAGGGGTAACTGCATGTGTCTTGTCAGATTCAGTGATAGCTATTGTCTTTCTTTCTTTTTTCGCTTTGACCTGTTTAATTGTTTTACTTTTTGGTTGGGTGGCTGTGAGGGGGTGGTTGTGGTTATGACATGAAATGGACAATTATGTACTCATATATTTCTTTTCCAGGAAAACAAAGGTCAATCTGATGTTTTGAAGCCCAATGGCTATATGAATTCTAAAAGTATTGGGAAGTAAGTATCTGTGAGGTTACTGATTGCGTGCTCTCTTTCCCATATTAGTTGAGGTCTTAAGTTATCTTATCCTGTTGTTTTACCAGAATTATTTGGACAATGAGTATACAGAGAATGTATTTTCTGGTCGAACGGTGTTATGAGATGCGTCAGCCTGTCCTCCTTGTGGGTGAAACTGGAGGAGGGAAAACAACTGTATGTCAGTTGCTAAGTATCATAAAGGATTCCAAGTTACATATACTGAATTGCCATCAGTACACAGAGACATCAGATTTTCTTGGGGTCCTTTTATGTAATTTTTCTTCTATGTTTGAATTATTACCTCTTTCTGTCATGGCCTCCTCCATGTCAATTTACAGTCCTGAAGTCACAATTGTTTACAATTTTGTTCATTTTTTGGTTTTACTATTGACCAGGGTTTTTATCCTGTTCGTGAGAGATCAAAATTAGTTTGGACTTTCAGCATCTCTGTGATAAGCTTGCCCAGTCGAAGGCTTTTATACATTTTTCTGGAGATGCTGTATGTTGATATCTTAGTTCAATACTTATTTTCCATCTTCAATGTCATCATCTTTTTTTAATAGATTTCATTCCTGCAGAAAATTTCTGTGGACATCAACCAGGCCTCCCAGACTCTCAATGTGGTCTCTCTAATTATCAAAAGCTACAAAGAGCATTCTGTGTTGAATCCTGAAGTCACTGCTGATGAACTACAAAATATAGAAATTATTAAGGAGGAAATGTACCAGCTTCTAGAGAAGTGGCGGACAATTTTTACGTGGCAAGATGGCCCACTTGTGGAAGCAATGAAGAGTGGAGACCTGTTTCTTGTTGATGAGATTTCTTTAGCTGATGACAGTGTTCTTGAAAGATTAAACAGCGTCTTGGAGCCAGAAAGGAAACTGGTTGTTATTTTGTTATCTTGTTAATTTATCATTTATATATGTTATGTTGTCAGTGTCCTCTCTCTCTTAAAGACATTGAAGATTGATTGAAACTGGACATGCATTGTTAATAGTAGACAGCTTGTTGTGTTTGATTGACTGTTTGTGATATGGCTTTGGTGTGCAGCTAGGTTATGGTGTTTTAGTTAATCAGAATACATCAAGCTAAAATTTTACTCAACTACCATGCTGTATGTTTTGTAAGATCTTCTCTGCGCATCCACATGAGGCAGTTGTCCAATTTAGTTTTCCAACAAAAAGAGATTATTTGCCCTTTTCTTTGGATAGATCTAGTTGGTAGCCAAAATGATGTAATTTGAACATGAATGATGAGTGTGGTTTTTGTCAAGTATAAATTATAAAATTTGGAACATACAAGCCCTAATTTTGGTTTTGAGTGTGCCTATGACTAGTGCTAAATTATTTTCATGATTATATATTGACACTCCGTCCGTCCTAGAATAATACTCCCTATTCCTTTCTTCTCCAAAATTCTAGACTATTTTCTCCATTAGATGTGTCAAAAGGCAAAGGAGAATATAATTTTTGTATTGAGGGTGTCTTTTGCTAATGTTGTTTATTAACTCCTGGTTAATTTTGCTGAATATTGTAGTACTTGGCTGAGAAAGGAGGCTCTGACCTTGAGAACATAGTCGCTCATGAGAATTTTTTTCTTCTGGCTACAATGAATCCTGGTGGAGACTATGGTAAGAAAGAACTGTCACCTGCTCTTCGCAATCGATTCACGGAAATATGGGTTCCTTCTGTTACTGATATTGCTGAGCTGAAAAATATTGCCATTAATAGGTAAGCTTATCTTTATAACTAATATATGATGTAAATATAATTCAGACAGTAAATTATATTTTATACCTTAATGACTTGCTTTGAAATGCAGAATTCTGGAGCCAGAAAAACTTGCTCACATTGTGGATGTCATGCTCAGCTTTTGGGAGGTATGTTGTTTTTATTTCACAAGTGTTGTTTTTCATCCTTTAGCAGTCATTCTAAATTTATTGGAGAATAGGAAGACTACTGCTAATACCCAAATATTAAAATGATTTCATCTTTTTCTTTTTCCCCACCTCGTATTGTTCTTAAATTATTTGTCAAGTATAATTCTTACATATGTATATACACACACACACACATATATATATATATATTATCTAATAAATCTCAAATTAAATATTCTTTCCTCTTATCTATTTAAAACCATGTCCAACTGTCAAAGCAGTTTTAACTCTTTCAATTTTCATTTTTTAGTGCTTATTCCCTTTTTACATTCTCAAATGTTCTTAGGCTTGGAAATATATCTCCTTGTGGTCATACTGGTCTTTGTTTCATTTGTTTCATATCTATCTCCTGCTTTGCAGTGGTTCAACCTTTTGCAGACAGGAAGAATTCTTACTGTGAGAGATCTGTTATCTTGGGTATCATTTATTAATGTGTCAGCAAGAAATTTACCCGCCGAGTCTGCATTGGTACATGGGTCATTCCTCGTTCTGCTGGATGGACTTAGCTTGGGTATCTTTGCTAATCTGTCTACTAAAATATTTTATTATCAATCACCATCACTTTACTACATACTCTATGAGAGCTTGTTAAATGATGCTGAAACTATGACATACCTTGGCAAGGAAAGTGGACATATGACTTGAGAGGTTTGGCTGCTTCGTGAGGGTAATTCTAGAAAAAGAATAAAAGGATTTTGTTGGAAATAGGTTTCAATCAGTACTCTGCAAAATTTCTAGAAGCGAAGCATGAAAGCGTGTTCTTGTAATTGAGTTCCAAATCAATATGCCACTATGCTATTATATAGTCTTGAAACCTATAATGGCATACTGATGCTCAACCTTGTTATTGTCTTTAGATTACTGTAGTCATTGTGAAACCTTGCTCTTCACCTAGGTATATAGGTTGGTATAATTTTGGTTTGAGGGTTTAGGCTAAGATGCCTGCTTGTCATGTGAAGCAAATGGGAACCCTTATGTTCTTCTCTCTCCTAGTTAGTGTGTGCTGTGTAGGCACTTTTTGGAGACTAAGGAGCATATCTTTCTTTTTGTTTACTCACAGCTTCTGTAGCCAAGGTTTGGTGGAGCTTGGGCTAATCTGGGTAGATACTAAATCATTTATTTTAATGATGCTTTCTGGGTGCTAGAGGGAAAATTCTCTGAAGTTGTATTGTTACGATCACATGTTGGTCTATCTGGTTGGAGTGGAGTAGAAAATTTTCTACTATATCGTGGAGGTGGAGCATGTTATTAGATGTTAAGATATAATCAAAATAAGGGTAGCTTTATTGTTTCAAAAGCATAATGATTTGCATCACTCGTTTTTATGGGTAATTGCTTGAAATTGGAGTCTTCTAACTAAAAAGTTTTGTTCCTTACAATTTTAAAAGGTATATTTGGGGTTGCCAGTTATCTTTATCTTTATGCTCATTTCGTGGAACTTAGTCATTTAATTGGTTAAGCCACATTTTTGGCATCATTTTTTGGGATCAGACTCTCTCTTGATTAAATATAAAAACCATAATTTTGAATGATGAAGATTGAGCAAGTATTTTTTCTGTTTGCACACTGGTGTTATTGGGAAACTCATATCTTTGGTTTGTACTTGCCATATATATTTTCTGAATTATCTATAATTCCTTGATGTATATATTTACTTGCTGCATCTAGGATCTCTTTTGAATCAATTTTTTCTTGTCTGGACTCTCTGTTCTTCAGGCTCAAATATTTCAAAAGTTGAAGCTGCAGAGTTGAGGTCGAGATGCCTCTCTTTCTTGCTGGAGAAACTCAAGGTGAAGTTCATCTGACCTGTGATTTTCGGTTTTGGGGTCTAAGATATTTCATATATGTGATACCCTATTTAGGTCAACATTTTTCATTTTTTCTCTGGAATTTGATTGATCCTCTTAAGAAATGCTGTCGACATGGATTTTTGAAATCATGCTTTTCCATTTGTAATACCTTGAAGTCTTCTTTAGGCGAACATATTAGAAAAATTCCCATCTTCTGTTACAACTGTTGTTGTTCCCATATTTGCCGTTTTGTTTCTTTGGCATCTATGTGAAAATTTACCTTTTGAGCCTCTTTCTTAGAGATACTGAACCTCCAACCAGTGAAGGGTATGAACTCTGCGAAGAGGATTTTTTATTCATTAAGCTGAGCTGAATTTTTCTCATTCAATTGAAATCCAATGTCTTTAGTCTTTAGGCCTTTAGATGGAAGCAAGATTTATGCTATTTATTTGTTGACATTTTATACTTTATTTTTCCAACTGATTAGCTGCAGAATATTAGATTTTTGTCTTCTCAACTCAATCACTTAAGTAAATGAACCACATGCTTCCCTAATACAGGAGAATGCAACAAGTTTTGATCCCTCAGGTCTTGATGGACTGGATTCCTATGGTTGGGCTGATCCTAAAAGCTCAGCTATTTTAACTGCTGCTGATAACATGGAGTGTGACAACCTCTTTGGAATCCATCCATTCTATATTGAAAAAGGTATATTTGTTGCGTAGTTCGGTATTTGTTTACATTTTAATGTTGTCTCCGAGATGGAATGAATGTATGAAAAACTTCAACTTTCAGAGAAAGGTTTCGAATAAGTATGAGTAGTAACAGATGGGAGTGCAGACTATGGGACTCTTCCTCTGGAGTGGGACTTTGGAGTTGTTGATCCAGTGGTCTATAAATTCATGGCAGCTATGAATTTTTTTTAGTGGCACGTATAATCTGATGACAAATGGCGCTTTCTAACTTTTGTACTGTATTTTAGATCATTTCAGTATAACACCTTTTTAACTTAATGAACTCCTGGGAAAGGAATTCATGCAGTGATTAACATATTTATCTTTAAAAAATGTAGGGTCCAGATGCTTGACTAGGTTTGATGCTGGACAATCGAATTATAGATAGTTTTTATTAATCTGTGTATCATTCCTCATACCTTATACTTGTTTTCCATTTCTTGGGGAATTTTTGCATACTCGAGTGCTTAAGCTTACTCATGGATCTTGTTCAGGTACCGATTGCATTGTTGCAGAAGGTTTTCAATTTTTGGCCCCAACCACTCAGAAGAATACTATGAGAGTGCTGCGTGCTATGCAGCTTAACAAGCCTGGTAAGTCCCTTTTATACTTATTTGTTTTGGGGTCTGAAATCATATTTGTGCTCCTGTGTGTATGTCTATTCTGGTTCATATGTAAGTTTGTGGATACACACTGGTTAAATAAATTGATATTTATGCATACTCGCTAGCATGCCTTAACCATTAATCAATGAATAGCAAGGTTTCTAATATTTGTTGTTTTCATGGTTGTTAGTCCTTTTGGAAGGAA
The DNA here is from genome assembly GCA_036937905.1 of Salvia rosmarinus. Lineage (NCBI taxonomy): Eukaryota > Viridiplantae > Streptophyta > Magnoliopsida > Lamiales > Lamiaceae > Salvia > Salvia rosmarinus. The sequence continues at coordinate 1,110,125 of CM072822.1, forward strand.
GTCCAGGTGTTGGAAAAACAAGTTTAGTTGCTGCCCTTGGCAGGTTCTCTGGGCACACTGTTGTACGAATAAATCTATCTGAGCAGGTGAGCAGAGCTAACTCATGTTAAGATAATAAAAAATCATCATAGATCTGTATGTTGTGTATTTGTTTCCTTCCTCATGTCTCCTCCATCCCACCTGGAACTTTAAGGTTGAGCTAACTTAACTGGATTGTTTTGCTGCAGACTGACATCATGGATTTATTGGGGTCAGATTTGCCAGTTGAAAATGATGAAGGAATGCAGTTTGCCTGGTCCGATGGTATCCTACTTCAGGTGGGGTGACCTCTTTCTTCATTATTTTATTTTCTATGATACAGTGCTGAAAAGTCATATGCTGATGTATTTTCTGTTTTTGTAGACCTTTTTGTTCTTATTAAAAAAATAGTCTTTAAAATGTCATGTACTGTTATGTCAGGCTCTGAAGAATGGATCATGGGTCTGCCTCGATGAACTTAATCTTGCGCCACAGTCTGTGTTGGAGGTACTAAATTGTTGTGATCAGCAATTGTGACCCCACCCTCTCCTTTGATTCTATGCTCTGCTTTTGCTGTTTTATCATACCTTGCAATGTTATGCCAAATTTTAGATCTCCTTGTGGAGGAACACTGGATGTAACTAGTCTTACAGTATTTCTATTAGTTCTTCAGTGTAATCAATAGGGAAATCATTTTGACGTTTAATGGGGAATGACAGCCACCTGTTTGATAATGTTTTTTTCTGTAAGCTCTTAACAATTACTGTATCTAGGTCCATAGAGTTGATGATTAAACTAATGAACATCAGGGTTTGAATGCTATTTTGGACCATCGGGCTGAAGTTTTTATTCCTGAGCTGGGCCGTTCTTTCAAGTGTCCTCCATCTTTCAGAGTTTTTGCATGTCAAAATCCTTCCTATCAAGGTGGTGGCCGGAAAGGACTTCCTAAGTCTTTCCTGAACAGGTTTACTAAGGTACACCATATACTCTTTCTACTATCTCTCTCTTGGTATGCGGATCTTGTACTTGAAGCACATGGGAAAGGTTTATCCCATCTCACCTTCTATTTGTTTTTTCTGTCAACGGTGGGCATCATGTTCATTCAACTTTCCTGTTCACTATAAGTACATATTCACTATACATGTTTCCTTCTCAATCCTGTGATTTCAAGTTTCAACACTGCACTGTTCTTTAACGAATGTTTCACATTTGAATCACTATTGTTATCATTCAAAACCAAATTAACAGCACTGTTGCTCTCTACTAACTGGAACCTCCCTCTACAACTCTCCTTATACTATCCAAGACTGTTAGAAATATATTTGTTTATGTTAATTGCTTGTAGAGCAATTTAGTAGTTTCCAGTTCAGTTAGAACTCTTATTTTAGTTTTCCTAGTTGGGTTAGAACTCTTTTGTATAAATAGGTGCTTTGATGAGTTTATGAATATAGAGTATTTTGCCCCAACATCATGTTTCCACCTTTGATTTAACAAAGACAATTTATTTTTTAGCAAATAAACACTACATCTAATTTTCAACAGAATTGATGGAAATGAAACTTCCAAATATGACTAAAATGCAACCCCCCCTCCCTGAATGCAGCATACCAAGTTCATTTCCTTGCTAGAGCAATGCCAGGTTTATGTTTCTCAGTTGATGTCACACTCTAACTCGGTGTTGATGCAGGTCTATGTTGATGAGCTGGTTGATGAAGATTATCTTTCAATATGTAGCTCACTATTTCCATCTCTCGAAAGATCTCTTCTCTTGAAGTTGGTTCTGTTTAACAAAAAGTTATATCAAGAGACCATGATGGACTGCAAATTTGGCCAAGATGGTTCCCCATGGGAATTTAATCTCCGTGATGTGATTCGTTCTTGCCAAATTATTGAAGGTTTTCCCTTTCTTTCTGTACATTTGGATTTATATTTGCACGACTGTTTTTTAATGTTCGCTGAATATCTCAGATGCATCTGGGAAGTTGAAATTTGACAGTTTCTTGAGCGCCATTTACCTACAAAGAATGCGTACATCAGCTGATCGGGTTGAAGTTATGAAATTGTATGAGCAAACGTTTGGATTGAAGCCATACATTAATTTGCATCCTAAAGTTAACCTCAGTCCCGACTCATTGACTGTCGGAGATGTATCCATTGAAAGGTACCAGTTTCAGTCATCTGGGACATCCAATAACAACCTTAAGATTTTGCCTGGATTACGCCATTCCTTAGAAGCCATTGCGCATTGTGTAAAGCATCAGTGGTTATGCATTTTAGTTGGTCCGCCAGCATCTGGTAAGACTTCGCTGGTAAGACTAGTTGCTGAGCTGACAGGAAATGTACTTAATGAACTGAATCTTTCTTCTGCAAGTGATATATCTGAGATACTTGGATCCTTTGAGCAATATAATGCCTCCCGCCACTATCATCTTGTTGTTGCTCAAGTGGAAAGATATATGAATGAGTACTGCAACTTGCACCTCGAATCTTCCTCTGAGGCTTTCAATCAAAGGAAGGATATTAGTGCTCGGTGGCTTGCATTCTTATCTAAGATAAATAGTTCAGCAGCCCCCATAGATAATCCTATAACAAGCGATTCTCTGGCACAGTTGACTGAAATTATTGAATGTCTGAAACTGGATCTTGATAAACAAGCATTGCCTCTTTCTTGGTCTCAGAAGGATCTGGACAGCACTCTAAGCTTGATTAGAAAGTTAGAAGATCATCAGAGAAGTCAAAAGTCAGTGAAGTTTGAATGGGTTACTGGATTACTGATTAAGGCTATAGAAAATGGGGAATGGATTGTTCTAGAAAATGCAAACCTCTGCAATCCGACGGTATGTATACTCTATTCTATTTCACATGTTTTTGCATTCTGATAGGGGCGAATACTTTTTTATCCTTAGTTTTCAATCTTATGTTTTTCTTGAGGCTTGAAGTTTGCTATTCTTCACTGTTTACAGGTTCTTGATAGGATTAACTCATTGGTTGAACAATCTGGATCTATTACCATTAATGAATGTGGGACTGTAGAAGGAAAGCCAGTGGTCCTTCACCCCCATCCTAAATTCAGAATGTTTCTAACTGTAAATCCCTGCTATGGTGAGGTGTCACGAGCAATGAGAAATAGAGGGGTAGAAATATATATGATGCAGCCTGATTGGCTGCCGGACCAGATATGTCCTAAAATACATAGTGAGGTGGAGCTAAGAGAAATAAAGAGATTTATTGTCCTTTCTGGAATTCCCATGGGTAGGTTGGTTGATATGATGGCCAAAGCTCACCTCTTTGCCAAGCATGAAGGATCCCATTGTAATATAAGCATCAGTTATCTGGAACTTTCACGCTGGGTGCAGTTGTTCCAGCGGCTTATTACAAATGGAAACCAGACTGTTTGGAGCATCCAGATTAGTTGGGAGCACACGTATCTTTCATCTTTTGGTGAGGAAAAAGGAAAAGACATTGTTTCTGAAGCAGCTAGTTCTTATCTATCCATGTCTAAGCTTTACAAATTCACTTCATCTGAAGATTCCTTGCTATGCTTACCAGGAGGATGGCCAAACCCTTTGAAATTAAGTGATTTTGTCTATTACTCAAAAGATGCTTGTGTTAGACAGAATATCATGTATTTGGAATCGTTAGGAATTGAAATTGCATCCACCTCATTTATGGATAACTTGGAGAAAGTTTCTAAGGTCAAAACGCCTCCTAAAGGAGGCTCAAAGATGATTCACCTGATGAATGCTATGTCACTGCATAGATTTATGTTTCCAAAGGAAACAAGGTGCATGATAGCAAATTATGGTGCTGGAAGTGAGTTGCAGTTGGTTTTAGCTCAGAAGAAGAAGAAGTTATACTTTGCTGCTGACTGGGTAATGGAACAGGCTACTGATAGTGACTATTGGCTTTACATTTGGTGGTTTGAGTGGTTTGGTTCTACAGTGCAGCCATCCCTTTCATTTTTCAGTTGGTTTTCAGATTTACTGAAAAAGGAACTTCAGCATTCTATTTGGACAAGAATATTTCAACTGCGCAGTGAGCTTTTGTCTGTGAGTAAATTGGACGTCAAATCATTATCCAGCCCTATACTCTCTGTTAATTCTGTTGATGAGTGCTCATCTGATGGTGTGTTAAACCAGCATCATATCCACCTAAGAAACTTGATCAAGTGTGTAATCTTGTTGAGACGTAGCCTTCAACAATGGAGCAAAGAGAATGAGTACAATCATGGTCACAAAACTCAGTATTTTGTACCAATACTTACTTCCTTGCGGCGAATGGAGGAGAAAGTGCTTGATACTTTTGTTGGGTCGCCCTCTTTTGATATGCTTTTTGGGTCATATACCGATCTCCTTGAACACCACATGCTCTTCTGGAACAGTATCGATCCACCTCAGATTGAGCGCCGGGTGATCTCTTGGCAGTTGTTAATGAAAGATGCAGTAAAAGTGAAGGATATTTGTCCTACAGAAGCAGAACAATTTAAGGATAATCTCGTGGTAAACTTTTTCTTCCATTCTTTCCTGCTATTATTTTTCTTTCCATCTTGTATAAGCAGTCTGTCAACTTGATTCATGTAGACTGAGATCAGAAAACTGGAGGCCAGCTCATCCTTATGCTTGAATTCAAGCAAATCCTTGCTCTGGAAGCATGGTGGGCATCCAATTTTGCCTTCATCTGCTGACTTGCACCAGAAACAGTGCCAATTTTCTGACCTTTGTGAAGAAGTGTGGCCAAAAATTAGCAAGTTTATGGAACCAGGTAGAGCATTTTGCATAAGGTTTACAATCAAATCTGAATAGATTGGCATGGCTGTAGGAATAGTCATATGCTATAGTATGAAACTATGGAAGGCTTGACATGCCATAGTTCTTAATAACTTATTTATTTATTGTTCTTTTACTCCACAGCCTCATTGCCTGAAATCATTTCCACAGAAGGGAATATAAAGTTGTAGTAGATGGCATATTGTTTTCTGATGTGGAGCTTCGCATTCTTGCAATGCAAGGTAAATTATCTTATTCTCCTGTGTAGGCGGATTGCCTTCTATATTTATGGCTGATTGTCTCAGTTCTAACATTGCATGCCTTTTGCTTTTCTTTTTTTTTTAATTATTTTCTTTAATCAGGTGACAATGTTGAATAACCCTTCTATCTTTTCATAATTATATGCTTCTCTTTCCTCATATTTCAGTTGATCTACTGAGTACCACTCCACTGAGGTGTAGTTTGCACTTAGGTTGAGCTAGAAAAAATAATAATAACCTTTCATCTCTTTGTCCAGCATCTGTTCCTCACGGCCACTTCTACTTGTACTCATCAGAAACCCTTTTCTCATTTGGAGATCAGTTGAGTGCCAGGAGGACCAGTTTGTGTGTTTGTCTGAAATAAAGATGAGAATTGGAGATTAATACATAGTCCGGATGTTCACTGTCATCCCTTGTTTGAGGAACAAAACATTGTAAACTTGGGACCTCCTCAAAGTATTGGCTCCCAAACTCAGTTTTACCGTGTTTAGGTCATGATGTTCTTTTATCCATTCCAATTAGGAGAGTTGAAAGTAGAGGAATAAGAAAATCACTACGTTGAGGTCTTTGCATACAGGTCCTGTTTCTGGCATCTGAGACCCTCTTTGACTAAAATAAACTCGTATTTTTTTTCTTGCCTGTCTCCTTAAAAGATTGCCTGTATATGTTATTGTGACAAGCATCTGTAGACCTCGCTTTAATTGGATTTTTCGCATTTTCTTTTCTTAAAGGAGTTTGCATGTCAACATATATTGTCGACAAAGTGGATGATAATGGTTCTGAAACTCAGCAGTTAGAAGAAATGCATCAGGTATGTTCATGATTTTCTTCTCCTGTACCTAAATGAGAATATTTGATGTCACTCTGGTGAATTTTCTGTTCCATCAGATGCTTTTGGAAAGGTGGGATTTTGAAAAGCAGAAGTTGAAAGCGAAGTTGGAGAATACTAAACTTTTCCTGTACTCTCTTCTGCTTGTTGTGCTGTTACACCTGATATATTGCATCATAGGTCTGGCTTAGAATGTTGGTTAAGGACACAACCTATTGTTGATGAGACAAGTCTTTGCCTTGACTTGGAACTGCTGCAACACCTAACAAACAGTGTTGTGATTGATGAGGAAGAACAACACCATGTATGGGCTCTCCTTCAATTCTAATTAAATGTACCTGTGATCTTAAGTTCCATTTTGTAGTCAGTTGATCTTAAGATGATTATTTGACATGCATAACAGGCTTTTTTAGAGTTGTCTGGGCAATTAAAATCATCTTTGAGCTTCTCTTTGGATTATTCTGCAAGGCCTCTGATAGACTTCTTGCCACACCAAAAAATTTTGTGGACCCTTGATGCCTGGGAATCAGTCAAAGGAGGTCAGGGGTGCTCTATAATTTGGTAACTGCAGTATTACTCTTATCTCATAATTGATGTCTTCTCTTCTCTACTACAGCAAATGAAAAAATCTCTAGTTTCATTCTTGAGATGTGGTTTAGATGGCACACAACTCTCTGGGAAGTCTGCCCTATTCTTGCCAAGGTACTTGCAAACTCCTGAAATTTTGAATACTCAGACCATTTATTTTGTTTAATAAACTAACATGTGGTGCACTCATCAAACAGGCCCCTCCTCAGAATGAAGAGTACAAGATTCTGCTGCCTCACAAGCTATTTTGGCCTCTTAAATTGACAATGGTTGATGAGATCCTGTGAGTTGCACTTTGACCGGAAATCACTTCATTTGTTCAATCTTTGTTTCAAAGTAAATTGATAACATAAGAGGCAACTTATTTTTATCCAGTCTTCAAAACTATTGTTAGATCCTGGCTACTAGATTCTTTTGCTTTTATTAACTGGTCTTCAAAAACATTGTTAGATCCTGGCTACTAAATTCCTTTGCTTTTATTAAGTAGTAAGTTTCTTTACCCATGAACCTCTGTTTTAATCAGGAAAAATGTAGACCCCATTAGAGACTACCACTTGCATAAATTCAAGCTAAGAGCTACATGTCGCAGTATTTGGCAGAGTTCTGAAAATGCAATTAGTTCAGGTGGCATGTTTCTCTCTGCTGCGCGGTCTCTCTTCCAGCAGGTATTTGCTGTAGTTTGGAAAAATCAATCGTTATTAACCTAAACCTTTGAGTGTTCTTATTTTGACGCTTCTTTCTATACTTGTGCTTGTAGATTATTTGTGCCCACAAAAAGTCATTTGAGGATTCGAGATATGTTAGCATCAAAGCCGCTCTTTGTTCTATCCAGGAATTAAATAACCCGGTACTTATGTTTGCTTGTTTCTCATTTTTATCCATCATAATTTGTATGTATTCTGCTGTGACTATCTTAAGATTGCTGACTGATACAATATTCAGTTCTAGAGATTGGGCTCCTCTAAGTATTTATTCAATCCATGAAGTTTCTTTATGGTCATATTTCCTGTATTTTGATTTGCTTAAGACATCCCCCAGCTCGCTTCCCTTACACACTTTTTATACTTGATTCACAATATAACAGCTGGAAAATACGAAGGTCTTGATCTCGCTTTTATCGGCATCCAATCATGGTGTATTCACATCCTTGATCAACTCTTATATTGAGCCATTGCTTAGTGAACTGTATCCTGTGTGCCCATCTAATGGTTAGTGCCTACCGTATGTTTTGTTCTGGTTTTAAGGTTGATTCTGTGATGTCTGAGTACTTAGTTTTATCACATATTCCCAATCAAAACTCTGCAGATATCCAGAGTGTCGGATGCTCTATGTTACGAATTGGGGGCTTACGTTATAATCTTTTGGTTCGCTGTGATGACTTGGATCCTACTTTAAAGTACTCAATCAAGTATTCAGAACTAACAGCAAAGATAGCTTCGCTTGAGATTGAGATTGAGGTATTTCTCTTGACTTACAATTAGTCTTTGATCTCCATTTATGCTTACCTCTTCTTCCCTTTTCTTCAAGCCTGTTTCTATTTTGGCTTAGATCAATTTTTGTTGGGTTAATTTGTCAGTGGGTAAAATAGCTTGTTTCCCTAATATGATACTAGGTAGTTTGCCACTATTTGCAGAACTGTCTGTGGTAGTCGGGTTTAAATTACTGTACATTAATCTTGATATACGAGATTCTCCTCCTTGTAAGGCTGAAGCTTTCCTTTTGAAAGCCATGGATTTTTGAACTCTCTTATTTGCACTTTTTTTGCAATTGAATCTCTTTTCTCCAAATTGATATGCATAGCTTCAATTGATTGCATGTCTTGTAATTATTTTGCAGATTGATTAATATAAACTCCTGTCGCACTGAAGTTTCCTTTATACATTTCTCAACACACACAAACAAACATATTCATTGTGCTTGTGACTAAGTCTTCTATGGATAATGTGGTATTTTGAATAATAACTTTAAAAATCTGGTATATGTTTAAAGGTCACTTCTGTAAAACGAGTTCTAATGTCTACAGCAATTACACAATGCTTAGCTTCTTTTTTTATTCTTGTTGATGCATAGAAGCAACTCTACTCCTCCTCCGTGCCTGTGGGTTCTTCGAAATGAATCAATGCTATATCTCTTATTCTACAGTCACTTGGAAAGCATACTGTTTTTTACAGGTTAGGCAAGAATGTATCTATTTAGCTGGAAATACGCATCAGACTGAAGATGATAGTTACAGAATCACTCTGCTAGATAAACTGAAAGCCGAAAGGAGAATGCTCCGAAGAAAGGTCCACTTGCATAAACTCCCCATATCAGAACTTTTTGTTTCTTCTTGATATTAATTTTCAGAGTAAAAATTTTAGCACCGCCATAAGGGTTTTCCCACATTGATTGTGCTTTCATCTTCACTTCTTGCTTTTGCATGGATGTCATGGGAAGGTGTAGTTTTTTTGCAAATGCATATCATATATCAGTCTACAGATGCTAATTATAGCTTGTAGCTGAATGATCTGGACACAAATATTTTCAGCCACCTGCATATTGAGCTATGTTTTATTGTATTTGTAGGAATTACCATGGTTTCCACTTTGATTCATCCTGCCTTTTCTCTTCAGACCTTTGTTCATATATACAGGCTGTCTGTGATTCTGAAAACACCATTTTATGAACAATATGCTCATCTTAAAATTGAAATGATATCTCACATAACATATGCAGAGGTCTAGATAGATGGTTTTTGGAATATCTTTGCATCTTATGTTATTGTTTTGATCTATATGGATGTACGTAAGTGAACTCTCATCTCACCGGATAACATCTGTTCCTGAATCAGATGGTCTTCCGCGCAAATCCTGGAAAATTTAAGGAGCTGAAGTATCTATGCAACGATTTTCTTAAGTCGGTTACAGCTATTGTTGAATGGATCAAACATGTCAAAAGTTTGAAAGTAGAAGAGGTCACTAACCAAGTGCACAATTGGCAGGTATTGTTTGACTTTCAAATTTTGTTTGTCCTCTAAACTTGTGTATCTCGACCTGTCTTTCATGTATAATGATTTATCCAATCTAATCTTCCATTCTTGTACTTTTCATTTTCAGGATATGACTTCACATTTCATTCACCAGTTGTCGAAATACTCGGAATATATTGATATAACTGAACCTGTTCAAGTTGCAATATATGAAATGAAATTAGGATTGTCATTAATTGTATCTGAGGTACTCTGCAGAAGGTATCTGCATAATGGCGAGCAGAGTATGGAATCTGTTTTGGTGGGTATCTGTCTAATTGTTTATCTCGTTCTTTTTATGGTACTTGCCTTTGACTCTTCATGCTACTTCGACAGAGCACACTTCACAAGTTTGTTAGGTTCCCCAGAGTTTGTGCAGCTAAATCAGTTTTTATTGATGTTGGAAGGAAGGCCCAACTCTCCATAAGTGATATTGAATGGCCAACAATTGTTGAAGAAATAGATATATATGTACTGCAGAATATTGTTGAGTTATCTTGTGACACTATTTCAACTAGAGAGACTTCTACTCACGCAATGGTTTGTCATTCTTCAAATTTGGAGTTCTTTTGTGCATCTTCTGGGAAATATCTTATATTTGTTAGTTTTCTCAAAAAAGGTCTACACGGATAGCCTAATACTTTTTTCTTGTACTCTTTATGCTTGCCACATGTCAATCCTTGCAGCAGGCATCAACCTTGCCCTTTAAGGTTTCTGTTTACCACAATGTTCTGGCTCGTCTTAAAGACTCTGTTGCTGGTGCTCGATTTCTTAGCGCTTCTTCCTTTAAGGTACAATTTCAGAGTAGTATGAGTGTTGTACATTCTCTGTGATTTTCCCACTGGAAAGTTTAAAATTTTGCCTATGTTTTGTCAGCTTTTGCATGAGATCTTCCATAAAATAGCCAGTCTTTGGATGAAGCATCGGGCAAAGTCATCTGAAGAGGGTCAATCTCAGTTCATGTTCAAAGCCAGAATATTTAAGATGGAGAGTATTATTGAGATTGATGTTTCTAACTGCGCAAATCTGCTTGCAAATGATAGTTTCTCCGAGTGGCAGGAACTTCTCTCTCAAGAACAAGATGACAAGGTAATGGTTCGCTCTTTCAATTCCACCCTCTCCAGCCTGCATACTGGTGGTCATATAATAAGCCAGAATGTCATATTCACTACATAGAGATATAAAGATGATATGTCCGTCAACTTGCAAGTTAACACCCTTGCAGATCAGGGTCAATGAGGAAGATGAAACTCTGGAGCAGGAATGGAATGCTCAGGAATCCGATTTGGATGGCATTGTCGACATACACAACCAGTTATTTGGTTCACGCGACCTTGTTAAAAGTGTAAGTTCTGAGCCTTTCTTCTATCCCTCTTAAAGTTGAGCATGTGTTGTAAAATATAATTGCTAGCATGGTTAGCAGTTATTGGGCTGATGAACTCCAAGGGTTTGTGATGGCATACTTGCTTACCAAATTGCATCCCCTGGGACAACTTCTGTAATTTAATCACTTGATATATTGTATTGTATTACTACTTGCTTTTATTTTAAGCACATAATTCTCTTGCTCTAGAATACTTTATTTTGACTGACTACGAGAGCTAGACCAACTGACTAATTCTTATATGCTATCACCTCCATCAGCCTTGCAGTATTAAAGTGTCGGATGCGGATAGGTTGTCTTCCTTTTGTAACTCTTACAGGCTGGGGATGAAGTTGACTAGAGGTGAATAATTTCTGCATAAACTTACTGTATCTAATTCAAATATTTCTCAGTCTCAATCTCTAAAACCTACTTCTTATCCAGATATGAAAGGTTTATTTTCCTCAAGCTTTGATGCCAAAATTGCACCTGAACACTTGCTCCGCCTCTGTTTGGAGCATGATGACAAGTTCATTTTTCACAACTCAACTTGTGCATACAATTTCTACAAGGCATGTTCTTTTCTGCTTTTGGTAATTGTCTTCTTTTTTATCATGTTATCTTCCTGCTGGCTTATGTGATTTCTTGTTTTGTTGCTAACAGGATTCAAATTCACCCATGCTGGCCAAATTGGTGGAACCAGTTACACATCTTAAACAGCGAATTCTTTTCCTCCTAAAAGAATGGGACGATCACACTGTTCATCATCTTTCTCTCATGAAAACTGTAGAAGTTGTTGACATGATACTCGCTCTACCACTTGACACACCTCTCGCAAAGGTAGAGTACCTTACTTACAGATGTTACTTGACAACTTTTGAAAGTTTTTCACTCTCGCAAAGATAGGGTACCTTACTTACAGATGTTACTTGACAACTGTTGAAAGTTTTTCATTAAAATCTAATATATTGATCCAAACTGGTCTTACATTTTAAACTAAAATATCATGGAGATGCAAACCTTCATACTAATCCTGCTGGATACAGTTGGATAAGACTGTTTCTTTCTTCTTACTACTACTTCAGTTCTATGATGTCTACATTTCCCTTAGTCTACCTGTTATACAGATAGAATTAATAGTATTCTATGGACTCTAAAGTGATACGTTAATTGCTCATTGTTTCTTCTTTGTGGCATTGAAATGCCTGTTGCAATACCTGAAGATCTTTTCTTCATGATTTTTAGGCTCTCTCGGCTTTGGAATTTCTGATTAACAGGATTCGAAATGTGCAAGAAACTGTTGCCAAATTTCCACTCTCTGGTGAGCCAAGCTTTCGGTGTTTTTGTTTTGGTGGTTTTCATTGTTCTAAATGACTATCCCAGAAACTCTTTCGAACATGGTTTGCTTTCTGATGCAATACAAACTTCTGCAATCTGTTGTCCTTGTAGATCAATTGGAACCTATTTTTGCTCTGGTTTCCTCATGGCATAAGTTGGAGTTTGAAGCATGGCCTTCATTGCTTGATGAAGTTCAGTCTCATTTTGAGAAAAATGCTGGAAAAGTAAGCTTTTTAAGTTCCCTCTGTAATCAGTTGCGCAACAAAACGACTTGGCTGTTAAACTAGCTGAGAATATGAATCAAGTATCTCAAATTAATCTATGAATACAGTACACAGTACACAGAATAAAAGGCAATGTTTCATACAATCAATATTTGGTGAATTATCCCACAATGACTAATTACATATTCACATACTTGTTTGCAGCTGTGGTTTCCATTGTATTCCGTTTTCCTACGAGGTCCTGATGACAATGTGGATCAATACATGAGCTCAATGATTGAAAGGCAAGCATCTCAAATATATTGTCCATCATTTTAACTATGAAAGGTGTTTTCTTTGTTTGTATCGGATTCATGTCTGAATTCCTACAGCCTGGAAGAATTCTTCAAGACATCCACCATTGGTGAATTTAGAAAGCAACTGCAGTTGCTTCTTTCATTCCATGGACAGATAAGCAACAATTTGAACTGTAGATCTTATATAAGGTATGGCTATACTTTGATTTAATATTTCTATATTGGAAAGTGATTGAGCAATCTTTTTAAGCTTTGTTAAAATCATAACATGAAACTGATAAGTCTACACAAGTCAGCTGCTTGAATAGTTCTTTAGATATCATTTGATTTGATTTCCAAACGAACTTTGGACATGGAGATGCTGATTATTATAAACCTTGCAGCCATTACCAAGAGGAGAACGTGAAAATACTCTACAATACTTTTGGCTTTTATATGCAATTACTGCCTCGGTAAGTTTATCTTCTCTCTAGTATCCTGCCATTTTGATTATCTCAAGCTAAATCTTTTTCAATTTTATGTTTGTATTTTAAAGGGTTCTGGATCATGTCAGCGAAAATAGAAAAGGCATTGAAAAAGAGTTGAATGAGCTTTTGAAGCTATGTCGTTGGGATCGTGTCGATAATCATTTGGCCATTGAGAACTTCAAGAGAACTAGGCTGAAACTACGAAAGATAGTAAAGAAGTATACGGTAAGTGCAAGTTATTCTCAGAAACTTGGCCAAATTCAGTGCATTGCCCTGTGTTATAATTCCTCATAGGAGATTAGAAGGAACTCATTATAGATATAACTTCTTTCTTTTCTACATAGGATCTACTCCAACAACCTCTCATGGAATTCATTGGTCAAGAATCCTCACGAAATGTGGTCAGCACCTATCCCGGCCAAAAGTTCATGTTTGACCAATTTGAGGTCATTAAGACCATCCTTGATACTACTTGTAATGAGGCTGAATCTATAGCTGAAAACAGGTAAAGTGTTATGTTTGATTTGTCTCTTCTTTTATATCTTCTTTTTTCCTTGTTGCATTATGTTAAATACATTACTTTTATAACAGTTCTTCATGGTTTGCTGATTGGTGGAAGAGGCTCGAAATAGTAGGGGGTTAGTTCCTCAGTTAGCTTTGACCTTATATAGTTTTTCATTCCAATTTTTGATAATTCTAAATCTAATGGGATCTTAAATCTTGCAGAGATATCGAGTGGCATCAAGGATGATACACCTTCACAATCTTCGTACTTTTACTCCGAAGCCAAGGAACAGTTGTGGTATACAATTTTAAAATTATGCGCCACTATAGTACACTGTGGTGAATTTTGGGAAGATAAAAGTAAGAAGTCCGGAAAGAAGAGGGCATTCGCTGATCTTCTAAACCTCCTTGATAGCTGTGGCTTATCCAAGCATAGAAAACCTATAGAGGTACACTTTTATACTTTAATTTATTATTTTGTTTTTTCCAGCATCTTCGAGTTTATATCTGAGACTACTGACATCACTGTTTTGTAGTTCGAATTTACTGGTTCCTTTTCCCTTTAATTTTTTTCCCAGTAGATTTTTTATTTCTCCCTCCTGTATACCCATTATAATTGTTTCCTTTTCTTAAGGACATAAAAATTCCAGGTATTCTTCCTGTTTGTTAACAATGTGACTGTCTTGCAGGGTCAATCTGACAGATCACATTCTTGGCTTCTCCAGCCATCTTATGAAGTGCAACATTTGCTTCTGAGGCAAAGTGATGGTATTCAAAGTGGTGTTGGTGTTGATATCCGTCACACTTCTTTTGAAATCATATGGAGGATGGCAAATAAGTTCTACTTCAAGAACATTGCATCATTTAAGATGTTGGAGAAAATATGTTTGAATTTTCATAAAGATCTTCAACTGATAGAGGTATGTGTTGTGGGGAAATCCTTGCCGGTTTTCTGGAGTTTGTCGGTGTTAATTCTTGTCAATTTGGATCAGATTTGACATAATTTTGTTAATTATTTTTATTGGATAATGATTGCATATTCTCTGTATAATCGTAGGTTGAGAGGTCAGGCTCTTATGTCGATCATCTGATTGAGATACAACAAGAACAAAGAGCTGTTGCCTATAATTTTGCGCATGATCTAAAGCGCTTGAGACAATGCTTATGGCCTTTGGCGAATTTATTTTCAAGCTCCACCACCTCAGCTACGGAGACAGTTAACATGTTCAGCAAGAACCAGCATGCTACTTTCAAATGCATGTGGTTGCAAAAGGTACCTTAAAACACCCTACTGCTAGATGCTAACCTTATAGAGTTCCCCCTGATAAAAAAGTTCCAAATTTGCAGCAACTCTATGATGGTTTCTGCACTTTGTTATATGAGGAACATTTGTTACTACACAAAGTTGTAAACAATCACCTGGACACATGTTCTCTTGTCAAACATGAAGCAGAAAAGATCCGATTATTCATTCATAAAGCCCTTCCTGACTTTCAGAAATCTAAGGTACTTACGAGCATACATTTTTCTGTTGTGGTGGCTTGTAGTTTCAATGCTATTTTGTCTTACTTTGCTTGCCATACCAACAGAATAAACTGGATCAATATCTTCTTGGGAGTTGTGAAGACATCATTACAGATGGTGTTGCATTGCATCCCTATGGTGTTACAGGAGAGATGGAAGAGCATGTGATTGATAACTTCAATCTGATTAACACATTTGAGAAGGATCTCACCGTTTTCAATGGGCACGGCTCCATCAAAATCCTTCTCGGGCATTTTCAAGATCTATTTGCGAAGGTAGCTATAGCTTCTATTCCTTGCATCTCTACCCATTCTATAAATGAATGTTCTCCAGTGTATGAGCAATAAATTTAATTGAAGCCGCTGTAAAATGCAATGTTTTGCAGGCTCATAGTGCTGAAGAGTTTCATTTATCTTCTCAAGCAAGAAATTTATCGGTGAATGCGGACTTTAGTGGTGAGAAAGGTATAAATGAACTTGAATCGGAATTTGAACATGCCCTCTTGCAAACAAAAAGCGCATCCTCAGTATACTTCAGAGCCCTGTGTCTCCAAACCATGTATCTGCTTTGACTGAGCAATCAGAAATGAAGATGATGGAGTGGAAGATCATGTTTGAGAAAGATATCGAACTTCTGCAGTTAGACCTGATATATGAGGATGTCTCCAGAACAATTCAGTGTGCTGTAAGTTCATGGATCATCAATTTCCTGCTTTATTTTTCATTTTGAGAATTTTGATTGACCTTCTTAAAATATATGTATTTTCATGTTATTTCTTAGGGAGAACTTCTCAACTGTTCTGGAGAAAAAGATCCTTGTGCGAATTTGATTTGCATAAAGCTGAGACAACTGCATGCTTTGTTGGATATGATACTCGCATTTGGCGATAAAGTTCTGCAGGATTTTCTAGTCGCGCATAGCATGGTTAAGTTTTATATAACTTTAATATCACCTGAATTATGTTTATTTTCGTCTTATTAAATCGACGTTATTTAAGAAATGTTGTTGCTGTTGCATGTAGGTATCCAAAATGACGTATGGACTCACAAACATTCTCGCTTCATTGTTCTCGAAAGGTTTCGGTACCATTGAAGAGCAGGAAAACAATAACTCGAATGAGGTGACTCAAGATGCAAGTGGAACTGGTATGAGTGAGGGTGCAGGAGTGAATGATGTCAGTGATCAAATCCAAGATGAAGATCAGCTCCTCGGAGCTTCCGATAAGGTATATGGATATGAAGATTTGATCTTTCCATAGTATTGGTTTTAACAATACGATGTTGACATTCTTTTTTTTTGTTTTCTGAAGCCGAATGAGGAGCATAATGATGACATGCTGAGTAAAAACGAGAAAGGGATAGAGATGGAGCAGGAGTTTGATGGCGATACATTCAGCGTGAGTGAGGATTCGGGAGACGATGAAAACAATGATAATGAGGAGGATGAGAATATAGAGTCTGCCATGGGAGAAGTAGGTGATAGGAGCGATGTAGTTGATGAGAAATTTGGTGACACGAACAATGACGAGGATCGCAGCACAAACGAGAAGTACGAGCAGGGTGCATCGGTGAAAGATCAAGCACAAGATGAAGAGCTTCGAGCCAAGGAAGATTCTGAAGCCACAAAAGAAGATGCCATTGATCTTGATGCGAAAGAAGCTGGCGAACCTAATGAGGAAAACGGAGACGAAGAAGGCGGTGACGGTGAAGAAGATATGAAGGTAGACAAGGATGATGCATATGCAGATCCTTCCGGGGTGAATCCCGATTTCGAGGATAAAATTCCCGAGGAAGAAATGCCCATGGATGAATTGGATGGTACCGAACCGATGGAAGATTGTGAAGCAGAAGATGTGGATGATTCCGATGTGCAGAATGAGGAAAAGGGCGATGAATTTATGGAAGAGGCAGACCCCGAGAACCCTGACGGGAATGGTCCTGATAACGATAAGGAATCAGATGCTAAGATGCCGGAGCAAAATATAACATCTGATCCTAATGATAATGCTGCTCAATCTGCTGGGAAGTCCACTGATGACTTTACTGCTACGGCCGAACAAGGCAACTCGGCTCCGGACGATAAGTATTCTGATTCTAGCGAACTGAAAGACAACCTTGCTCCGACAAACGGGCAGCCTAATGCCTCTGACCTTGATGTCAGGGTTGCCGACTCGACAAACGGCGAACAAATGAGCGATGAGCAATCAAAAACTTCTTTAACTCCTTCAGAGTCGCGTATTCAGAAAGCTCAGCCAAACCCGTGGCGGAGCATTGGTGATGCTCTCGATGGGTGGAAAGAGAGGGTTAAAGTCTCCGTCGACCTCCAAGACCAAGTTGACAATTCGGATGATATGGTGGAAGATGCTGATGAGTACGGCTACACTGCTGAGTTCAAGGAGGGAACGGCGCAAGCACTCGGACCCGCAACAGCTGAACAAGTCAAGGGCGATATCTCTCAGAACAAGACGGAAACCGATGTAGGAGGCGCTGATACAATGGATCACGCTGCTGAGATCGAGATTGAAAAAAGAAATTCCGAAACCAATCCGATTGTCAATTCTGCTCTATATTCTGCAAAAGATGTCAGCAAGCTGCAAGGAGCAGCAGACATGGAGCAAAATGATGGAGAATCCATGGAAGTCGACGATGATTATAGTCGAGGTAGGACTGCCTTGTCGGAGAGTCTGGTATCCGTAAAGAGGTCGTACATCCGGGAAGACATTCGTCAGATTAGCGCTTCAATAATAAGAGATGATGATGATGTTCTAGGTAAAGGTTATAAGTTCGAGCCCTCCGCTGACACGAGGGATGATGCTGCCATTCTTTGGCGAAGATACGAATCGCTTACAACGAGATTGTGTCAGGAGCTAGCGGAACAGCTGCGTCTTGTGATGGAGCCTAATTTAGCTAGCAAGCTACAAGGTGATTACAGGACTGGTAAAAGGATCAACATCAAGAAGGTATGATTTCACCATATCATTTTTCATTTCCGATTGATCGATTAATCACAGATGTTTGAAAAATTAGTTTGTGACCTCTGTATTCCAAAGGTGATTCAATATATCGCCAGCCATTACCGGAAAGACAGGATATGGCTGAGGCGAACGAAGCCGAGCAAGCGCGACTACCAAGTCGTGATCGCAGTGGACGACTCCCGCAGTATGTCAGAGGGCCGTTGCGGAAGTTTCGCCATGGAAGCGCTTGTGACAGTCTGCCGGGCAATGTCCCAACTGGAAGTTGGGAATCTGGCCGTAGCGAGCTTCGGGCAGCAGGGCAACATCAGATTAATTCACGATTTTGACCAACCTTTCACCGCCGAGGCCGGAATCAAGGTAGCATCTTCATATGTCCTAAATCTAGAAATCTTGTCATCTGCTTGAAAAGTCTTATTCTTTAACAGATGCTAACATGTACATTGGTTGCTTTGGCATTTCTATTTGGACCAGATGATCTCAAGCTTCACCTTTAAGCAAGAGAACACGATCGCAGACGAACCAATGGTCGATTTACTAAAGTATTTGAACAACATGCTCGATGCTGCCGTGATGCAGGCACGATTGCCATCTGGGTGCAATCCCCTAGAGCAGCTCGTACTGATCATAGCCGATGGCCGTTTCAACGAGAAGGTACTTTTTCTCTTGTTCGATTCCTCCCCAAGTAAAACGAAAACACAAGCATACATAGGTTAAGTTACAATCCTATGGTCTTAATCCTCAATTTTGCCCTAAATCAGGAAAAATTGAAACGGCGTGTAAGAGACATCTTGAGCACTAAACGTATGGTTGCATTCCTGCTCCTAGACAGCCCTAATGAGTCCATCATGGATTTTATGGTAAATCAACGATTCGATAGATTCATTCTTTTACTTTAAGTCAAAGTATACGTCTATTGTGTTCGTCAAAATACTAACACGATCACGATTCCGCCTGCAGGAAGCAACGGTTAAGGGAGCAGACATCAAATTCACCAAGTACCTCGACTCATTCCCATTCCCATACTATGTTGTCCTCAAGAACATCGAAGCACTTCCTCGGACGCTCGCCGATCTCTTGAGACAAGTATGTTTCTGTTTATACCTATTCCCAGTTATTGCACTGTGTTTGCGGAGTTGATGAAGTTGACATTAATCTTTCAACATTTCTTGTTCTTGCAGTGGTTCGAGCTGATGCAATACTCAAGGGACTAATATTCCGTACACGAAGATGTTCGCACAAGGAATCGTCGAGAACCTCGTCCTCGGGTCGGGTCGGCTCAAATCTTGGCGATTACGCGATAGTAAATGGGCTCTGTCTCGAGCAGCATTACAAACACCTTCACTACCTGCGTATATATACAAGTGTTCCTTGTGGAGATATAAGGCACAGCTGGTTAGAGCTCTCCAATTCCTAAAACATATGGTTTTTGAGGTTACCCACAATTTTGTTTTTAGACGGTTACTCTTTTTCACATTCAGTGTCTCTCCCACTGGGTTTCGCTGTTTGTGTATTCTAAGGTTTCTAAGGTTGTCCCTTTCTTCTTATCACAACCTCTATTTCCCCTGTGTATATTACACATATACATCATTGAAAATTTTGGTATATATACATTGAAAATTTTGTTGAAAGATCAGATAGTGAGGAAAATTTCCTCGTATTGTTTTGTATACATACTTTGCAATTATTTTATCAACGAACAAGATCCAAAAATGGGGTGCACGGAATTTTCCATCTCTCCACTATTTAGTTTTGGTCAATCATAAAAATGTACACTTTCTTTTTTGAAATATCAATTTTACATTTTTACCCTCAATTTATCCACTTATTTATAAAAAAACATTCATGGTCCACCTTTTTACATTCACAATCCATTAATATATTCAGTTATTATTCCAATGATACATATTTTTATACACATTTATTTTATATTCATTATAATTTTTCAAAATCGATCGCGTTTATAGTATGTATTTATTTTGTTTTCTTCTATTCTGTATGTAATATCGTTAAGTTTTAATAATAGGAGAGAATGTGTTTGATTGGACAAAGCGCACGTGAGTACTTCCTAGGTGGATATTCTGGACAAAGCGCACGTGATACAATATCGTAAGTCTTAAAAATAGGAGAAGATGTGTTCGAATTATGTACTTTTTCAATTTTATATCGAGAATTTATGTATAATATATATCTATTATGAAATAGTATTTTTTTAATAAAAAATTTGTTTGCCTATTATATTTTTATTGCATATTTAATTTAATGATATATATTCTTATAAATTTGGATAAACATTATTTTAAATTCGTAATTATACATGTTATATAAAAAATATCTCATATTATAAAAATACTTATTTAGACCATTAACTATCAGTATTGTATAAAAAATATTTTGTGTTCATTCTCTGACGCACGTGTCTTGTCCAATGCACAATGAAATAATATATTTATTTTATTTTTAAAAATAATTAAGTAACAGAATATAGGGGTAAATTTATTACAATATCCACTTTTTAAAATTAATAGACTATATCTATTTTGCTTTTAAATATTTTTTTGGCCAAAAAAGATAATGTGATGCTGACTATAATCTATATGTATGTAATAATAATTTTTTTGTCAAGATTGTTGCAGATAAAAATTCTTCCGCAAGCGCAAAAAATTGGTTCACATATCAATATGAATCAGTAGATTGAATATTTGCTGTTTTCTCTCTCCTTATTGCAATAATCTATGTACGAGATGCGAGTCGGATTTTGTCGAAATTTGTTCGTTTGTATGTATAGCCTATGATTTATTGGATGTATGTATGGTTTTAGTGTATGTTTGGATTAAAATTGATATAAAGCCGATCAATGGGAGAAAATTAGGGTTTGTAATTTGTTTCTAGGGCTGTTTTTGTTGCTATACAGTTGAATAAGACTAGGGCTTTTAATTTTTTGTGAAATTAGAAGAATTAGTGGGGTGGGGTGGGGTGGGGTGGGGTGGGGGGGAACTGGGGAAAATGAGTCTTGAGTGCTGCTGAGGAAGAATCAACAGGGGAAGAAATCCACATTCCGGCAGATGCAGAATGGAAAATGTTGGATAAATACAAGTTCTTCTTCCTCGGGGCAGCCTTATTCTCTGGTGTCTCGGCTGCATTGTACCCGATGGTGGTGCTGAAAACGCGGCAGCAGGTTTCCCGATCGCATGTTTCCTGTATAAGAACCGGGGTTGGGATCATGAGGTACGAAGGGCTTCGCGGATTGTTCAGGGGATTCGGGACTTCCTTGACCGGGACTGTCCCTGCCCGAGCCCTATACATGACCGCGCTTGAGGTTACTAAGAGTAATGTAGGAACCACTGCGACTAGGCTTGGATTGCCCGAGCCTATAGTGCGGCTGCTGTGGCCAATGCAGCAGCTGGATTGAGCGCTGCCATGGCAGCACAGGTGGTGTGGACGCCCGTTGATGTGATCAGCCAGCGGCTAATGGCACAGGGTGGCGGTGGTGGAAAAGGAGGGTTGTCAACTTCTTTGAATGCTTGTAAATACGTGAGTGGTGTGGACGCATTTAGGAAGATTTTGAGGGCGGATGGGATCAGAGGGCTGTATCGAGGGATCGGGATCTCAATCTTGACCTATGCACCGAGCAATGCCGTTTGGTGGGCATCTTATTCTGTGGCGCAGAGGGTGGTTTGGGTGCGTGCTCTGCAAGATCGGGGAGGATAGGGTCGAGAACGGCGGGGACTGAGGCCTGATGCCAAGACCGTGATGGCGGTGCAAGGAGTGAGCGCGGCCATATCGGGAGGGGTGTCGGCCCTGATCACGATGCCATTGGACACGATCAAGACGCGCCTGCTGGTCTTGGACTGCGAGGAGAACAACGGCAGGAAGGGGCCGAGCTTCAGGCAGACGGTGAGGAACCTCATGAGGGAGGGCGGGTGGACGGTAGCCTTGCTACCGGGGTTTGGGCCCAAGGTGTGCGTCCATGTCCGTCTCTGCAACGACGATGATCACCACGTACGAGTTCTTGAAACGGCTCTCGGCGAAGAATCAATAAGCTCTAACATGATGGAAAGAACACACACACACTCAAGAAAGAATAAGGATCCTCCGTCCATATATTTTCTTTCTCATTTTGATTTTGGTTTTTTTCATTCTAACTTTTTTCTCGTTTTATCTTGGTTTTGTTTCTGTTTGTAAATATCTCCTTTGTTTAGCCGTCCCCAAAGATGAGATGACCCATGTAAGACCTTTCCTTTGTAAGATATCGCGAACTTTAATGTTCGGTTCGTTATCAGTGAAATCCGAACTCATAACCTTTTAAACCTTTAGTTACGAGGTCTCGTCGTTACATGGAGTTGTGGTGTTCACCACTATCCTATAATTTTAATACACATTTTTTGAAGTAAACGATTAATTAAGAAAGGTCTTTGGTTATTAGTCTATTCATAGAGTGTAGGCATTGTGCTCTAAGCACAATAAGCTTTGCTTAGAAATAGTTTTATATGCAACTTGTTATTTATTGGATATTTGTTTGGGTTGAAAATTGTGGTTTGCTTTATACATGGGAATAAGTTATTTTCATACCAAAGTGGAAACATTTTGCTTTAGTTAGTACCTATCATTGTCAGCAAATCAAATATGGAATCAGAAAATAATAAAATATTAATAATATGTTTGTGAAGAATCATTTGTCACACATCAGTCTCTTTATCTGAGGCGTGTATCAACTCTTGTCCATTTCATTGATCCAATGCACCTATCAAAATTAACGGTGACAAAGCTGCCGCCGAAATCTTTTAAAAGTTAAATTGCTTTCGGCTTTAAATAATACTAATTTTTAACATTTTTCTCCCCACTAAAAAGAGCGATTGAGAATCTCGAGAACCTCTGTCTTCGCGGGGCGGTTTGTTTCTTGTGGGCCTCGAAGTCTCGAACTCTCACTTATCTACATAAGCATATGCATTTCTTTTTCCTCTCAAATATCAAAGGTACAATCGTCTATTATTGCATATATTTCCATTCATTTCATAATTTTGAGATGACATTTGAGATATTGCAATAAACTTTGAATTTGTTCCAAAATTAACACTTTACTTTAATCATCACCAAGAAGCTGACTTGTCGAACGTTGTACTAATCAGATTGTTGTGCAATGCTAACTCCAGTAAAGTATGCAACATTAACTCTTCGCCGACAAGAAAAAATGACAGTGTTAATGTTGCGACAAATCATCTTATTGCAGCATTTTTAAAATGATCTTAAAACTACAAGATAAGTGAAAAGATTGTGCAATAACTGAGGATTAACCCTAATATCAAACTATTTCAACTTCTGAAGTCAAATACCTACGACGGAGAACTCGTGAGAGTCTACTTTATTGAGATAGTCTAGTTGAGAACACTTTCTACATAGAAACACAAGGAAACAAAAGAGAACTATTGATTTCAAACTTCACCCATTTCTACTATTAGACAATTATTACAATATACAATCGCTTCCTCAAAAGTCAAAAAACTGCAAGGATATGTGAAACCCATGACCTTGCAAGAAAAAATCAGCACGTAAAGAACAAACAAATACACAAAAGATTCACAAACGTATGCATGTATTGATCTAATTGATCTAAGTCAAAAATCTCGAGTTCAAGCCCACCAGGACGTGGCTATTAAATTTCTGTATTAAATTGACAAAAATAAATAAATTCACAAACTATGCATTATGCCATATCCATGTGCAACATAAGAAACGGAGATAAGCAATAGCTTTTTTACCAGATCGTTGAAGACATGAAAATCTTATTTAGAAAAAGAAACACAAAAGTTCCAGCCAGCAAGGGGACCACCTCTAACGCTACAAGAAACAATAATACTATACCCAGAAAAACAAAATCCCCCAATCACAAAGCGTGCATTCACAGGTTAGGCTTTGGTGCTTAGGACAAGGAAAGCATTGATCTGATCAACCGACGCAGATGTAGTCTTCAGAAAGTACAGAAGCTGAACGTTTGTGATCGAGACTAAGGGCGAGATCTCTTGTTGCTGCACGAGGGGCACTTGTACTGCTTGATATGCTCGGCTCTAGCGGGAGTGATCTTGACGCATTTGCCGTGAAACCACTTCTCACATATGTCGCAGCAAATCCAGAATTCATCTGATGCATAGTTCTCTCCACAGGCACCACATAATGTGTCCCCATGCTCATCCTCATCTTCCTCGTCTAGTAAGCCCTCATCTTCATCTTTTGTTTGTGGCTGTGGCCTTGAAAACTTTACAGGAGTTTCAGCTCGCTGTCACCAAACGATTAAATTATATTACCATCAAGAAGTTGACAATATGAAGTGATCATAGAACAGCTGGAGCAACAAGACTAGATAACATCTAATCTGCCTGTTAAGTAAATCAAACAAACAACCCTTAAAATTTTCTAGGGTTCAGGGTAAACCATCATCCTAAGATTATTGCCTACCGGTTTGGGGTTCGACTTTAGCTTGTTGCTACTATGATTAGAGATTGAAGATTTCTCTTTCTGGTATTTTTTGGCAGCACCAGTCACAACTTCAAACACAGTAGGTAGATCATTGATCATGTTGAAGAGCCGCTTCCTGTACCAAGAAGAGAAGTCCACTGAAATAAATATAGATGCAGACAAAACTTCAAGCACATCAAATGACATAAATCATCAGGATCTTAATGCTATGGAGTCAATCATATGTAATAGACAGTGCTTCATCCACTAATTAACAGTGACTTGCAAACAGATCCAATCAATATTTGAAATGTCCTGTTTGGGCTGACCAGTCCTATAACAGACAAAGACAAACACAACAATCAATACTTTCCCATAATTTTTCTATAAAGAGGGTTATCCAGGCACTATGAAGAACCTACTTCAAAACAAAATGGATCTACAAATGAAGCAAAAACTTGAAGAAAATACCATGATGCTATTAGTGAGAAATACTGTAGTGGAACTAGCAAAACACATAGAATATGAGGTACCTGTCGGCTTTGTCGAATCCAAACCTAGCACCAAAGTAGAAGGAAACAGCAAGCAACCATGCATCACTATGGACAGCAACTAGAGATAACCAGTCCTTTTCATGCATCCCGTCTCTAGCGAAGTTGATTCCCAAAGCAGGCTCAGGGAGTTCTGGAGGCACTTCTTCAGCAGGTAAATTGACCTCCCATTGCTCACTAGGAAACCCGTACAAGCACAAATTCTCCTTGTCTGAAAGCAACCAGTTACATAAATAATATTGACTGCATCTGACATGCATGACGACAAGAAACATGACATAAGTACTATTCATTTATACCATGAAAATCTTTGACAAAAATGAAAAGGACGTATAATATCGACAATCCACACCACCTACCATCTAACACATAACAAAATTAACTTCCATACACAACACTACCACTTTAATTATCAAATAGACACGAAAAAAGTCACTAAGCACCATTACTCCAGAACATAACCTCAATTTCAAAGAACCCAATCAGATTGCAAGATGTATAAACCCCAACGCATACATCAACAAACATTACAACATGTGTGCACAGCACAACGAATAGAAGTCCTCAAAGTACCCACTTAACATGCAATCCCTCATGCCCAAAATTAAAATATCTTATTAAATACAACGAAAAATGCAAACCGCTACTCAATCAAGAACACAAAATTGTGGTTCTATCATCCCTGAACAGTAGGTCTCCAGTTACTAACTAATCCATCATTTTCAGTGCACATTATAATCAACAATCTCAAAATCACGTCTGCAGATACCTTGAAACAAAAATCAAACAAGATGTGTAACAAAATTCACCTGATAAAAACAAAATCCCTTACAACAGACGCAAGGAATAAACAAAAATATACAATTAAAAAGTTATCAGCACATAATTGACGGAATGGAAATCATTTTTCGAAAGACGTCAAACACGCAAACATGAAACCAGCGAATAAAATACCCGACAAACCTAACAAAAAATTAAACAATGCAAAACAAAACCATACCAGGATCACACTGCTGGAAAAATTCTTCAACATCTGCAAACCAAAAGGAAAAAAATACATCGTCAGAAGAAATCGACAAAAAAACAGAACGAAACAAAAATGCAGACCCCGAAAAGCAACGAAACAGAAGAATTCAACCCAAAAACCTCGAGAAAAACAACTTTGGGAAAATAATAAGAAAAGACGAAACCTATAGTGAGAGCTTTGATAAGTCCAGCTCTTCTGCCCTTAAAATCCCTAAAAACTTCTTCGACAGTCCGAGGGTTGTAGCCTGCTGCCTCCATCTCTTTCTCGAGCTCAAATTTACAACAAAAATGAAATGCAAAACGCAGCAAAAGAAATGTGCGTGGGTTTTATAGCGTAGGGGATAATAAATAGTATAGCAATTTGAGAGAGAGAGAGAGAGAGAGGGGTGGGGAGAGAGAGGGAGAAAAATGAATGTGATGGGACGACGTCGGGCGGATTTGAATCTAATCAAGATGGACGAGTTTAACTATATTTAAGAATTGGCTGACGAGTCCGACAACCCACAACAAACACTCTTTTTCTATATTTTTATTATTTTATTCTCAATTTTTTCATAAAATATACTCCTTCATAGACTTATTGAAATTTTACAAAATTATTCCATCAAAAACGTGCATTTAATTCTTTTTCGATCCGTCCACCAACAATATGCACTTTCCTTTTTAAACATCAACTTTACATTTTTACCTCAACTTATCCACTTATTTAAAATTCTACCACCTTTTACACTCACAATCCATTAATATATTCATTTATTATCCAAACGACACACATTTTATACACATTTACTTTATACTCATTCTGGTTTTGCCACCAAAATCGATGACGTTTTGGTGGACGGACAAATACAAATTTACAAATAATTTCCTAATATGTCTATATTTATTTTTTGACTATTAATTACATGAGTAAATCAAAAAATTAAAATAGAGATATATTAATAAATAAGTTAAAAAATATTAAATGAAAACAAACCTATATAACAAGCATATATAATTTGAACAATGGATTAAATTGCAATCACAATATTATTAGGGTTTCCACCTTTTTTTGGTTCGTATATATCACAATCTTTTTATACAATAAACAATTTTTGGAGTGATTTCTTTACACAAATAAATAAGGTGCTTATGTTGGAATTAAGAATGAAAGTGTAATTATTTAAGTATTGTATAAAGTTGAAAGTGGTTCGGATAATATTTTACTCATATGAAAATCAATTACATAATAATTAATAATATACTTTTGCAGCAATGATTATATGTTGCCTCGAGGAATCCTATTGGATCTGCCGTTTAAGATGTTACACTTATTTCACAAGTCTATGAATCCACAAAATAATATTCCAATAACTAAATTTTATATTTTTATAGATAGTAATGCAACAAAAAGCAGCATATTTATAAGCATATATTATTTGTTTTCTATTTATGAAGAACTTACACAGAAAGTTGTATTAAATTGTCTAGGACTAAAATACAGTAATTTACTAATTTATACTCTCTTCATCTCATAATTATTCCATATTATATTTATTTTCTATAATTAAAGAACTTACATACAAAGTTGTATTAAACCTTCTCGAACTAAAATACAGTAACTTGTACTTTTTCCATCTCATAATTGTTGTCTCAAAAAATTTCGACATGTAGATTAAGGTGAATTATGTTTTGTATGTAAAATAGTTGGCACATAGAAAACAAGACATTTTTAGTGTAAAATTAATTTATTTTTTAGAATGAGACAATAATTATGGAACAAATGGAGTATTAGATAGTCTTGTACTTGAATACACAAAACATACCATACATAAAAATGTCATTTTTGTATGTACTCTCTATATTTTCTAATAAGTATTTCATGATATCAAAACACACACGCCAATGTAGTAGGTAATTTTACTCATTCTATCCCTAGTTATTGTAAAAAAAAAACTGAAAATGTAAGGAATTTGTAATGATTATAAGGATAAAATAGGAGATTTTACACTATTTTACTACAAAATTATGGAAAGGGACACTTTTGTGGGGATAAAAGGCATAATCACAGTTTGTGTCCACAATTTTAATGAGTTTTTAAAAATATCCCAAACTTCAATTGATATATTAAAATATCTCGAACTTTGACGAAATTCTGAAAAATATCCCTAATTTTAGTTTATACATTAAAATATTCCCAATTTTAACGATATTTAAAAAATATATAGATTCAAAATTTGAGACACAAACTGTAATTATCCAGAATTAAAATTCATTTCTTAATAGGACACTTATTAATTAGGGGACGGACAGGAGTATACTCAAATATGCAACGTGCGTGTGTATATTTATATGTTAGATCAAATCTTCATTCATTTAGGGTTTCCTATAATTCTATCAAATAATAATAATAATAATATAGTTATAGCACATACATTTTTTTTTGCACTAAGCATAGACAAAATTAAAAACACAATTAGTCTAAAATTTATGCAAATATATCATTTGCTAACATTATGGCATTGTGCATGCGCGGTGTAAAACTAGTTAATGCATAGAAAATTGAAAAAGTGGGAAATTTGTAAGCTTATAAAGGTAAAATAAAAAGTTTTGCAATATCTTACTATAGAATTCTGAAATGAAGACACTTATTTGGAAACAAATTTCATTTTAATATATAACATTTATTTGGATATGGAGGGAGTATACTTGGAAATCACTTTACCTAGATACATTTAACGATCAACCTGCAACTACCTTTGATGACACTTCTCAAAAGTAGCATCGAATTTACTACAAACCCACAAGTTTTTACGGACAATAAGCATCAAAAGATAAATACACA
Source organism: Salvia rosmarinus (assembly GCA_036937905.1). Taxonomy (NCBI): domain Eukaryota; kingdom Viridiplantae; phylum Streptophyta; class Magnoliopsida; order Lamiales; family Lamiaceae; genus Salvia; species Salvia rosmarinus. The sequence goes on from CM072822.1 coordinate 1,139,134, forward strand.
AGAATTCAAATAAGTGGATCAGGTTGAAACAGTGATGAGAAAGAAGTTGAATCCTATATAAAGAGAAAAAGTTCCATTAAGCCTTAATCCTACAACAAATAATAATACTATACGAAAAAACAAAATCCCCCAGCCAGAAGGTGCACATTCACAGGTTAGGCCTTGAAATCTCAGAACAAGGATGGGATCTAATCGACCGGTCTTGGAAAAGGTACAGACCTAAGGGTTTGTGATCTAGGCTATGGGCGAGCTCTCTTGTTGCTGCACGAAGGGCACTTGTAATGCTTGATGTGTTCGGCTCTGGCAGGTGTGATCTTCACGCATTTGCCATGGAACCACTTCTCACATATGTCGCAGCAGATCCAGAACTCGTCTGATGCATAGTTCTCTCCACAGGCGCCGCATAGTGTCTCACCATGCTCATCCTCGTCTTCCTCATCTAGTCCCTCATCATCTTTTGGCTCTTCATCTTTAGGCTGTGGCTTCGAGAACTTTGTCTGAGTAATTTCAATTGTTCGCTGCCACCAAAACATACCAAATTGTTATTACCACCACGAAAGTTGAGAACAGAGTTGTGAAACGGCTAAAACTGGAGTGAATAATGTACAACCAAATAAATATGCACGGAAAGAAATCAGATCTTCAAGCATAACGAAGGCCAAACGAAACGAAATGATCAAGACCCGCATACAAAAGGTCATGTTAGAGCAAAATAAAAAATCCTTCTGAGAGATTTTCCCCTACTGGTTTGGAGTTGGACTTCGACTTGTTGCTGCTATGGTTTGAGACTAGAGATTTTTCTTTCTGTTGTTTTTTGGCAGCACCTGTCACAACCTCAAACACGGTAGGGACATCATTGATCATGTTGAAAAGCCGCTTCCTGCACCACAAAAAGGGAGAATTCCATCATATAAGTAAGAACTTGGACAAAAAAAGTTGATGCAATTATGAAAATCAAGTCCATGCCAACCAGTCATCTAATAAACCAAGAAATACACCAAAAAATACTTTATCATAATCATGGTTTATATAGGTAGGGTATCAGCATATTCTGAAGACCCTGCTTCAAAGAAAAACATAAACAGCATCCAAACCAAAAACACGAATGGAAGATCCCAGAGCTTATGACAGATCATATAACAAGACTTAAGATTATTATGACGAGAACTGTCCAACAGATAAAATGGGGGCACCTGTCAGCTTTATCAAATCCAAATCTAGCACCAAAGTAGAAGGCAACAGCAAGTAACCATGCATCACTGTGGACAGCAACTAGAGATAACCAGTCCTTTTCTTGCATTCCATCCCTAGCAAAGTTGACTCCCAATGCAGGCTCAGGGAGTTCCGGAGGTACTTCTTCAGCAGGTAAATTGACCTCCCATTGCTCACTAGGAAACCCGTACAAGCACAAATTCTCCTTTTCTGTAAAAGGAAAAGGTCATGTATTAAAACTAACTGAATAAGACACACACAAAGACAAGAAAAATGGCACATAAACACAATTAATTTCCACCGTGAGAATTTATGAAAAAAATAAAACAGTTGTAAGATACAGATATCTCACAGGTTGCATCTAACACAAAAAATATTAACTTTTGAATGCAACAACACAACTTTCAATGTCAATAGTGATGGAAACAAATAGCCATTTGTTCATGCTTCTGTCAGGCCAACTATCAGGAAAGTGAATCCTAGGCTTGGGGAAGGAGGATAACAAAATAATTGCATAATAGAAGTCATGAGTAATAACTAGAGAGTATAGACATAATTTAGTAGCAGTTACGTGTTAAGTAAATATAACTGCTTGATGGCAATTATACATCAGACATAAATTGATAGATGATACATTCTGTGCCTCTATGGTGTTAACTGTGAAATTGGACAGAGAACATCCTGTGTAGGGAGACTATGAGAGAGAATTAGTTGTTCTAATCTGCATGATTTCTGCATTTAATACAATAATATAAGTTTTCCAGGACACTGAAACTGTTTTAGGATACATCCTCTACTAAATCAAATGACATCTGGATGGGATGGAATCACAATACTTGTCTTTCAGCTGTTTCTAGATACAAACAAAACAGAAGTTCTGCACAATCTTGTGGTTCAATAATGAAGATGAATGACAGTGACCAAAAGATTAAAGTGGTCAAGGGCCTAAACATGCATCATTTGACTTATTAAGAACTAATGTAGGGAAAGCAAATGAGTTGTGTTTCATATGCAAAGAAAAAATAACCAATGTAGGGTGAAAAAAGTGAAACTGGTGATTTTGGGAAGCAACAAACAATTGAGTGACCAAGGTGAAGTCATGGTCATAGCAACTTTCTAAAAATAAAGAGCAGGAAATTTCAGCATGCAATGCTCTGGGAATGTTTGCAATTTCCAGTAATGGGCTTCTGGAGGTCAAAACCATGAGGTTGGATAGTCTTATGTCAATCATCATTTCAGCCTTTCTAAAAGAAGTTAGTTCTGCAGAGAAAAGGAGATAGTGGATGCAGTGAAGTGAAAAAAGGAAGGCTTGGTTATGCAGTTACATGGAATGAGGACTGAGCATCTTTTTCAGAATGGAAAGACAAACATATGCAGCACGTCAAAGCTATGGATATTAGTCCGAGTCCCCGAGGCAAAAATATTTTGCAACATCCCCAAAAGTTTATTAACGCCCCCACCTATTCCATCTCAAGTATGGGATATATCACTCTAGATTTCATTACCAGTCTTCCAAAATCTAAAGGATATGAAGTCGTACTAGAGGTAGTGAATAGATCTCCAAATGTGGCCCCCTTATTCTAATCAGATATCCGTCACGGAGAGGAATATCTATTTGTCAGTAACTTTTGGCAGGGACCATATACAGCTGAGCCTCCAAGAGATATGAAACTTCAATCTGATGACGTCGTGCAGTCCACGAGAATCTTAAAATTTTGAGTTATCAAAGGAGGTAAAAACAGTGAAGCAGTTCTGGTGCAATGAAAAGAACTGCCAGCTGAGGATGCAACATTGGAAGAAAAATTATATTTGAAACACCAATTTCCTACATTCAGCCTTGAGTGCAAGGCTGATTCTTCAGGGGGGAGAAAGGATAGGAATAAACACCATTGGCTCATGTGAATAATTAACTGAATAATGGCGTTCTGAATAAGGCAGTGTGAATTAATTTAGTAGCAGATACTTCTCAGGAAAAAAGACAATAGCAGTTAAGTAAATAATACCAGCTTAGTGACGGTTATGTATTAGGCAGTAATAAGTGACAGACGAATGTGTAATTATGTCTGTGTAGGTATATGTGAATTTGGACAGAGAACACTCTCTGTAGGAGATTTCAGTCTATGGATAGCAAATTAAATGTACTCTGCATGGTTTCTGTTCTTAATATGTTCAGTTTTGTATTTGAAGATCTAACAAATAGACACTACAGAATTTACTAAGCCCCATCATTCCAGATCAAAACTGCAATTACAAAGGTTCTATAAAATTGTGAGACATTATTACCTGAAAGTTACACAACCACAATCTCTACCACACTTGTACATGATCAACAAAAGTCCTAAAAAAACCCACTTAACGTGTCATCCCTCGTGCACATTATACAACTATAAACACCACATATAAAATACAACCAGCATAACACAGTAATTCTTTTTTTAAAGAATATCAGAATTTAATAATTACTAAATTACCCCGCAAAAAAAACAAGGAAAACAACATAAAAATACACACCACTTCCCAGTTGACGACCAAAATATATGAGATATATCTCCCTCCATGTACTTCAGTCAAGCAACAAAATTCATAGCTCAACAAGAGTAACTATCAGACAGGTTTCATTTGCAGTTAGACATAAATTGTGGTTCCATAAATGATGGTCCCCACCTAATTAATTCACTCTAACTGCCAGTGCACGTTAGCTCAAAATCACATTTGCAGATACATTAATCTTTAAAACGGGAAATTGGTCGCTTACCAAAATGAAAATCCCTACAAACAGAAGCAACGATGAATATACAAATATGCATCAAAAGGTAAACCCAGACCGATTTAAACCTCACGTATCAAAATCTAAAGTAACACTGATTCCACGTCAAGATTAATTTACAAAACATTCTCTCCGCACATATTTTACGAAATTGAAATCATTTTCCGAAAGACATCTGATAAACAAACATGAAACCAGCAATCAAAAAATGCCCGAAAAAAATAAATATAAATTAATTAATACAAAACCGAAACCCTACCAGGATCACACTGCTGGAAAAATTCTTCAACATCTGCAAACATGAAAGAAGAAAAAACGTCAAACCCAGAATAACTCAACAAAAGGCCAGAATGAAAGGGAAAATAAAACAATGCACACACCGAAAAACTACGAAACAAATTATTTCGCCAACAAAGATACGATGGGAATTCCACTTTACAAAAAATTTGGACAAATAAGACGGATAAACCTGTGGTGAGGGCTTTGATGAGTCCAGTTCTTCTGCCCTTAAAATCCCTAAAAACTTCTTCGACAGTCCGAGGATTGTAGCCTTGCTCCATCTCCGTTTCTCGAGCTCAATTTTGCGACGGATATCAGCAATGGAGAAACGCAGAATGTCTCCGGGGGTTTAAGGGTAGGGGATAATAAATAGTAAAATGAATTCCAGAGAGAGGGAGAGTAGAGAGAGAAGATGGAGCGGATTTGAATCTAATGAAGATGGACGGGTTTAACTATATTTGAGAGTTGGGTGATGAGTCCGACAGCCCACAACAAAACACTACAAAACACTACTTTATTTATTTTTAGTTTTCTTTATTTCTTTTCATAAAATATAATTTGAAAGATTATTATATTAGGGTTTCCTACGCTTTTTTCTTTTGTAATTTTTAAAATCAAAATTAAAGGTTTTCAATTTTGAAGTGCTATATAATATTTTTGATCTCAGACGCTAACCACTCTAAGACACATACATAGTATATTAACTTTTGTTCGAGGATCCTCTCTGTCACCGTTAGTAGAATTGGACATTAAATCGGTAATACGAGCTATAAAGGATCGAACAAAAATGATTTGCATAAAAGTTATATCTAATTATATAATATATTGAATACATCTTTTGGTGATGATAATATGTTGGTTGGGAGAGCCCTGTTTGAACTATTACTTAAGACTTAAGGATCGTTTAATAAATTTTAATGATTAATGCAATAATTTTAATTAATGAACCTTAATTTTGGTATCTATTTAATTAATACCCTATTGAATAATACATGAATTAATTAATTGTGAATTAATAAACCCTAATTATGAATTAATAAACCTTAATTATGAATTAATAATCTGAATTGATAAATTATAATTTTGAATTATAAATTATAATTAAAATTAATAAATTTAAATTAACTTAAGACTCATCATAATTAATTTATAATTATTTTAACAAAAAACAAGGATGAGTTCACCCAAATTTTTGTCTTCGTGATTTTGTGATATTAATTGTCCCTCCTAAACATTTTTTTTTTCCAACTCAAATGATAACATTTGCCTCATTTTAAAGAATATTTGCAAATAAATAAGACAAAAACCAGCGTGATTTGCAAAGCATATTTGTTTGTTTCCTGCTTGCAGATAGATCAGATGGAGAAAACTAAATAATATAATTATATATAGCACAAATATGTGGTCCTTTTATAATGAATAAAACAAAAACAAAAATAAAAAATTGCTGCTTTATTTTATCCATAGTAGTAATTCTTTTAAGGGGTGGTCTCCTGTGCCGCGTGCGCACAGTGAGACCACCATTAATTAATTAATTAACTAATTCTTAATCTAAATTAATTTTAATTTAATTAATTCTAATTAATTAATTAATTAGTTTAATAAAATTTAATTATAAATTAATAAATAATAATTTTGAATAATAAAACCTAATTTTGAATTAATAAATCCTAATTGGAAATAATAAACTCTAATGTTGAATTAATAAATCCTATTTGGAATTAATAAACCCTAATTTTGAATTAATAAACCCTAATTGAAAATAATAAACCTTAATTTTGAATAATAAACCCTACTTTTGAATAATAGACCCTATTTGTGAATTAATAAACCCTAACTTTGAATTAATAAACTCTAATTATAATTAATAAACCTCAATTATGAATTAATAAATCATAATTATGAATTAATAAATGGTAATTTTGAATTGAAAATTATAATTAAAATTAATAAATTTAATTATACATTAACATAATCTAATTTTATCCTATAGTAATATATAATTATTTTAACAAAAATAATTAATCGGATTTTGAGCGTATGATTTCGTAAATCGAGACTTGTGAAATGTGAAATAGGATTTACAATCTTAGCTATATTTTGAAAATTTAGATTAGGCAATTAATCATGACTCTGAGACTGTAATCAATGTCTGTAACTATTATGATTTTTGAAGATTTACATAAATATAAAAGTGACTAATTAATATTGAGCATGGATATTTCATTCAATGAGAAATAATATTCATGTTAATATGGCTTATCATTTGATTTGTAAATTTGGCTTAGTACTGGGAAATATATAAACTCTATAGACTTTGATTTCTTTTTATTCGATAATTATTGTGATAATTATCCACCTACATCCACTTGGAAAGTACTTGGATGGGTAGTAATATATTCCACACGGTGACATCAATTATTTATATGGTCAAGTGGCAATTGTTATATATAGTCCATTTAATTACATATGGTCAGTTCAATTGATCAGTGCAATCAGAAAAACTAAATAATTTCATTGTTAATAGACTCGGACAGGATCAATTAAGCGAATGTTTGACTAAATTTATAAGCTCCCAAAAATAATTTTTAAATTATTTGTTACATTTTAAAAAGCTTATAAGTTCGGATAAACACTCTCTAAGTCGAACTCTAAAAATGACAATGACTTTGGGGAGAAGACAGGAAGAGATCATGAGATACAATTCCACAAATATTGGAACAACTAGGGCTATGGGTGTGTCCAAACGAAACTATGGTCGTATCCTCGTTATCATATAAATACTATTCGACCAAATAAAATAATACACACTCCATCTCATTATGGTTGGCTCGTTTTCCTTTTTGGATTATTCTATTATTCTTGATCCGTTCCAAAAAATAAAATAATTTTACACTAAAAAATACATCGAATTTCATCCACACGCTACCTTACACACAAAACACAATTCTCATTAATCTACGTGTAAAAAGAAACGTGCCAACAATACCTAAACAGAGGGAGTAGTATTTTAATCAATATTGCAAAAATTATTTCATAAAAATAACATAATTATAATATTTCGGTGTTATTAACTAAATAATAACTAAGACGAGAGAAAAATAAAATGAAAATCAAATGTTGTATCTAAGCTTGGCAGATAATGATTATTTCACGAATCCATATCAAACCCACACAAAGAATTCAAAAGGAATACAAATTAGCTATGTTAGAACATTACCAAAGTTTAGAATGTGAAAAGCAGTGCCTTAGAAAATTGTTAATGAAGGAGGGGGGAAAAAAATATCCCCTAAAGTCACAGATGGATTAGCCGTCTCGAGCACCACTTAGTTATCTTATCGGCTGCTGAGCTCACACCAAAAAATTCCCAGGCAGCCTTGTAAGAAATTTCAATCCCCCAAAACACAAGTAGATGTGTTTGCCATCATTTACCAAAACTCCCATTACTTGTATTGCATTTCCTGCATTATAAATATAAGATTTATTGAATAGACGATACAGGAACGAGTATTCAGCTCAAAAGAGTCACCAACAGCATAAATGGGATAAACACTCTAGAAATCAATTTATTTATACGAAAAGGATTCCATGGGAATTGGGAGAAACATGTATACATACAACAAAAATCAAATAAAAGGAGCTACAGTCATCATACGCATTGGGGCAGGGTATGTTGTATTTCATAATCAGAGAGAAGGAAATGAATACGGGGTTCAATCAATTCCAGCCGAGCTTCTTCAACCATGATACAGGACAGTGACACTTTTGACAGCAGCAGCGCCATGAGGAACGTAGAAAAGTGGCAAAATAGAAAGGAGAAATGATTATCTTACATGAGGATACGTGGTGGGCATGTAGTAAATGGGCCGGTGTTGTCCTACTGGCATCTGCTGTCCGTACTGCAAGAAAACTAATTTAAATTCCCATAGCGCCATAAATTGTGGGCACAATCCCAAGTAGAGCAAAATAAGACAAACCTGAGATCCGTTTGGATGGTAATATGGTTGCGGCATTGGTGCAGCCGGTGGATTAAACATAACAGGCTGCTGTGCAGTGAAACACGGTCCAGCCTGCATAATCAAGACCAGACAAAAATGGATCAGTATGAGTTAAATTTACGTAAGAAAGTGATAGGAATACAACGATCAAGATTACGATGAAAAAGTAACAAGAAGGAGATGAATTAAGAACTAGTTTCATTTCCTTTTCAGAGTAAACTGGAAATACTGAGGCTATGAACAGTAATCTTGTACCTGAAGAATTTTCTTCCCAATTTCTTTTACCAAAATCCAAAAAAACTAACATACATGTATTCCAGGACTTGTATTCCTAATATAGTAATATGTCATATATTACAATAAGCTCATTTTCTCTTTCTTCTCCTACAATCCTCTCTTAAAATGCTGAAAGTCCATCCTACCAATCTCTCTCTCAACAATTGAATATTCCGACACAGTATTTCTTTAGCTTATGCATTTCTCTTCCAGTATTACCACTGTGGTAGATTACATAATGTCTTGCAGTTAAGGGAACCTGCTTTATACTGAACGAATGGAACTAGCATTCGTAAATGAGTATACCACACACGTTTGACAGCCAAGGTAAGCTCAATTTACAGAAATACTCTAGGCCATCTAAATAAATATAGAAGGCAAGTAGCAAGAGAGATGTGTGCATTCACCCCAGCACCAGTTGGCATGCCATGCATAGCTGGATAGTAGAAGGAATTATCCGCAACAGGAGAAGACGGCCTAGGCGACTGAAATGGGACAAAGCTCTTAGCTTTTGCATTCAATTTAAATTCCTGAAAGAATATGAAGACGAATAAGAGAGTTAGCAAAATACAAATTATGCATGTCATAGTTAATTGTGCTAAGGATGTATGTCCGATGCACCATGGGAAAAGATCACACTAAAATTATTAATGGCGCCATGCATCAAATTTTCCTATCCTACTATAGTTCACCTTGGCATTTGGATTAAGGGTTGACTTCTCTGAAGACAACGAAGCAACAGATGAACTAGGAGACAATCCACGGCCAGCATAAGTTGAAGTACCTTCCCCACGATCGGAAGCAGATGATGCAGAACTACTGGTTCGGACAAGAGAGCTTACTGCCCCTTGTTCTTCAGAATTGTTGAAGAAGCTCCCCTTATCCTGACCTTTGGATGAAACACGTGACGGATCAAATGCAGTAGCATTTGCAGATAATCCAACCTTAGGACAGCTTTCTTTGTTCCATGAGTTTGAATCTAAGAACATAATCACATCAGCCTTTATGAATGCAAAGATGAATAACATGGCACAGAGGAAATAGATTCTACAGAACTCAGAATAAGCCAAAGCAAAAAAAAAGGCAGTAATTTGAATAACTCATTCAATAAATAGAAAGTTACGACTAAAACAGAAGGAAAAGCCAAAACAGCCACATCAGTTCAAATAAGAAAGGAAAACTTGGTCGAGAAGGAGAATTCTTGATTATTATATTGTGATAGGAAAAACTGCTATCAGGACCAAATATATGTATGTGGCTAGTACAAATAAGAGAGTTTGCTCACCCTCAGCTTTAGATGCTCGACTCTGATCATGTAACTGCAAAAAAAAAAAGGGAAGGGACGGTTAGATCCATCACAACACTTTTTAAGAAACACCGTCAAACTGCAGAGCACTCAACAGACTCTCACATCTTGCATTTCTTCTTCTTCCCGAGGGTAACTATTTGCAGGATGTTCAGCATAACCCTCCAACACTGAATGATGTGCATCCCTGCTGATAGCAGTAAGTGAAGATAGCCTTTCTCCCTAAACAGAGCAAAAAGGAGATACTGAGAACTTATATTTCAAACACATCATAGAGTAAATTGGGTTTAGAGTATGAGATATAAGTAAATAGAATAAATTGCAGAAAAATGGGCACCTATAATGAAGATCACATGCAAGTCACATCTGTCTACTTGAGGCTAACAAGCCCTTTCACTGTGTATCCAACTACACAGGTGCATGCAATATTAAACTCCTATTAAATCGTCAATTAAGCAGATGTTTGTATGACAGGTTATTTGAACTCCTTTAAGCGAGATGAATAAGCAAATGAAAACCTGAAGGTGGAAATAGATAAATAAAAAGTTTATTTTTACTCTAAATATAAGAGATTTAACCAAAGAATCAGAGGGCAAGGGAAGTAAACAATAGTGTGCATATATAAATATATATGCTTAGTTTGCCTAAATATATTCAACATATACAGCGAGCACAAATTTGGCATCAACCCGGATATATATTACTGATTTATATGAGTGTCTGGCTGGAAAACTAAAAAAGATATGCCACCCAATCCCCGCCTCCACCAGAAGCATAATACAGAAGGGGTGCACATCAGAGAATGTAAGAGTAGCTATCAAGCATGACCTCAGTGTCTACCGGCAAAGATAAGGAAGCAGGAGAAGAGTGTGTTGGAGACAATTAAGTTTGGCTTCTAGATGGAAAAGCCAGAGCATACTGGAACTCTGAAAGTAAAAGTAATTTTGATATATCCCAGCTAATTCATGGATTAGATGCACATATTGTTACTTTTTAGGTGTACTTAATGAACTGGACATCCTACCCCTTCATCACTATTCTAAAGTTTTGATAATCTGAAAGACAGGAGCGAGATTGAAGAAGTAACATGAGACAGCTATAACACCTTATGGACCGGACCGACCAATGATAGTGAACCAATAATAATGCCAGGTAAAATCAAAATCAAAGACAGTTCCAAAAATTGAGAACTACCGTCAGTAAAGATCTCAACGACACTTGAGTTCCATTGGTTTTCCCCCCATTCGTATCTGTGCGAGTTCTGCTAATATAAGAACCAGAGACATCTCCAAATGTTTCGTCATTTTGTGAATCCAATACTGTTACAATCTCTTCATATGTGATGTCATCATTCCCTCGGTAGACTGAAGAAAAGCGAGTTTCTTCATCTATATCAATGTTTCCATCAACTTGAACACCTCTCTCCTACACAATAACATGACTGACATAAACAAAAAGCAGACACTAAAGGAAATGTGAAAGAACAGTAAGTCAAGTCTGAGTCCAACCTCTGCAAGATGAAGATCAAGGGTTTGCTCACCCTCAATCTCTCTAGCTATCTTTAGAGCTTCTCTTTCCAATTCTCTTGTCTGAGGGCCTCTATCGAGCTTTGTTGTGTAAAGCTCCTCGTCAAAGGTGCTCTTGACTCCAAATAAAGTTTTATTTACCTCAAACTGATCCCAGCCTCTGATATGCAAATAAAAGTACCATACTAGTCAAAATAGCATCACATATACTGAATTAATTGGAGAATTGGAGGAACTTTTTCATGAATAAATAGTAAGATTAACGATTCAAATCCTATATAATTGCTAAAGGCAATATATTGCCATCTCTAAAACCATGGCTGAAAGCATATTGAACATTCGACCACAAATTTAAGTAGAAGAGAGGTTTCAGATGTTATCTAAATTCATATGCTTAAGCAATATTAAGACAACAAATATGATATCCCAACCTGTTCCAAGGTCCATCAAATATATTCTCCAGTTCAGGACACCCAGGATCATCTTCATCAGGGACCCATCGCTCCAATTCTCTCCCCGCCTCTACATGCCGAGATTGTGATATGCAGGAATCTGTCATAAGCTCTTGCTGCTTTTCACGCTGGAGTTCATTCAAGAACCCGTCCCTAATTAGAGGTACATCCTGTTCCAGTTACAATTTACAAATAACATTTACTTTACCATTTTAAAACAATTACAGAAAATCCATGTTAGCAGAATGCACTGCATCACAATCAAGAGGACATGAAATAAAAAAGGTACAGGTAAGGTAACTTTATCATGCAAATGCCATCCAAATTTGGCATCACAAAACAAGTACAGGTAAAGTAACTTTTATCATTACAATTTACAAGTTTACAACTACAGAAATTTGTTAAACCTTTGCTATGATTTGCACAAGATCCTTAGCAGGTATGATCAGAGTCTTAGAAGGAGGCTTGGCAGAATCTGAAATACTTTTCTGACCTTGAGAGCCATTCTTGACTGAGTATGCCATTTTCAGAATAACTCCTATACCAACCAAAAAAAAAAGTACCATGTCAGGGAGATTCTGTAACTGGTAGGGTCCAAAATAAGTTTTAAACCACAGAAAGGAGATTTTATCAATAACCTTATGCAGCTATATTTTCTTAACGTACCATAATCCTCCCCGCTGATAGCATGAAAGATTCCAGAAAATACAGATCCATCATGCACCTGTACTTCCACTTGATGCCCAATGAGGCATGTAGTTAAATAAATAAGTCTATCACAACAATTTGATTGATGTGATTCTCCTACACCTATAAGTTACTAGGAGTTAGATTTGGCAGATTATGCACAAAGTATGAGTGCACAGTCATGAATGCTTAACTAAACTGTTTCTGCTATCAGCTGAAACTTACTATATTGAAGCTTGTTGCAGTATCTCCTTTGATTTTATGTTGACCATATTCATTAGAAGAGGATCTGGGTGGCACAGCTTGCTGTATATTCATCTTCAGCAGATGCAAGTAAATAAATTAGACCCAGGTCCAGAAAAGGTAATGCAATTGAACAAACAGTACAATCGTAAGTCTTTGAACCTACACGAGAAAAAGTTTAATCAAAGAGAATGATAAATAATTAGGGCATAACAATAGTACAAGACTTTTAACAAGATAAGTTCTCTTGGTAATATAATATGAAAGGAAACAACACGACATCATCATTTAGGTGTGGCAGTAGATCACATGCCTCGAGTAGCTGAAGACTCAGTGTTTCATGTCTATAACCATTAACCATGTTCAACAAGCCAAAAGTTACATGATATTCAGCATGAGACAGATTTCAATTATTCGCATGCATTTTTCTTTTTACAGCAGCTGACATAAATCCTCTTGTTGTGTAGAAGGCATCAGGATACAGGGAAAAAAATGCTGACTAAAATTAAACCAAATAAAAGGTTCTTGCAATGGAAGTAATTAACCCACTCGGAGAAGAAGGGATTATTTACTGAGCCATATGTATATATTGTTCACAATTATGCCCACCACTAGAAGGATCTCAAGAAAGCAGTGAACTCTATGGAACTCGTGCAACTATGTTAACAGCACCCAACTAGTAGAAAGATAAGAAGCAATCCATATATTCTCTTGCAAAGTTGCAACAAATATATGAATAGGCAGCATTTGACTAACCTGCAGTCAATGATTATCTCAAGATGTACGGAAGGCAGCACATTCACTCTGCAAAGAAATATTGATGACCTCAAGTCAATAGATGATAGTCTCTAATTTTCTGAATACTGTCAAAAATACATGGAATGGGAGCAATTGGTAAATTATAACAAAATCCATGGAGTGTGACAAATGAACACAGAGAAACAGAATGAGAACCATCTAGCTCATAAAACTCAAAGTCAACAAGCAGGATCCAAAGAAAACTAGATTACATTTCAAGCACAAATCAGAAAGATAATGTAGTGAAAAAAGGTTGTTATTCAAGGTTCACGCACAATAAGTTAAAACCATAATGTATGAAACAATATTGCTAAAATCTGAAGCATTAACACTTAATTTAATAATTAAAAAAACACACACAAGCGCACACACCCTTGAATTCTAAATAATCCACAAAGCTAGAAACTTCAGCATAATACTATTAAAAGAAACAAAATACCCAGAAAAAATAACTATCCAAGCCTGCATGCTTCAACAGATCATTCTAATATCCATCAAAAGATTTATTTACTAATAGACAACAAATTCTGCATTACAAAATAAAAGAGAGCAACTTCAACCAGATATAATGGTTCTTGATGACAATCATAATCAACAAATAACAACCAAAATAAACAAACATAAAGAAAAAACGAACTGCTTCCAACGCACCTGCAACACGACTATTTAGTATATAGCAAGCACCAAGCAACAAAATGTTTTAACTAAAAATTGGTGCAGATACAAAATGACTATATTGGCCGCTATTTTCTTTTGTTTATGTCCAGCTATAGCATTTCTTGAATAGAACCCAAACGAATATTACTAGAATGGATACAATTAACTAAATGGGAGCTAAATCACCCTAAGAAACTTTCCTTCTTCAACCTCGAGTTTTTTTCATGGAACAAATACATTAAACTATGAACCCTGTGATGCAGAGAGGGGTGTCGGAATATACTCACAGGAAATGGAATGAAGGATGAAGAGAGAGAGAGGGGGAATCTCGGAGAAGGGTTTGATCGAAGATCAAAACGACGTCAATGCACTATGTAGTTTGAGGGGTACCGCCGCGAAAATTCCGGACCCGAATCAGGAAATGGTGCTATTGTGATATGCATTGGGCAAAACTGAAGTGGGCAACTGCAAATATACGGTACCCGGGGATCCGACCCGGATGAGATCTAGGTTCGCGTTTCGCGGAAGAAGCGGGTTTTGAAATTAGAGGAATTTTGTTTCTCTCTACCCCTTCTGCCTTCTCCACCAGTTAACCTATGTGGACTCTGGAGAGATTTTGTTATTGCTAACCTTTTAGGAAATACTTACTCTATCCCATTTAGAATGTCTTATTTTTTTTTTATTGTCATATTACAAATATCTCATTCCATTTTAGAAAGTAATTATCCCTTTAAAAATTGTGGACCTTATCCACTTTTTAACACTTTAATTACTTTATACATTTTTTCTAAATACTCGTGCCCCAAAAAAATGGGACACTTTAAGCGGGACGGAAGGAGTATCTCATTGTGCATGTAGCCGTAATTGACATTGTGTGAGGGGTCTTGACTTGTCATATAGTTTCAGTTACGCGTTTTTAACTTGTAACAATTACCTCAATTTGATTCAGTGTTGTATGACGTAGCAAGTATTAAAAAAAACTGAGTTTTTGGAATTTTGAGCCTTACCACGTATTTGATCGTTCGTTCTTTTTCTTTTTTCTTTTTATTCTTTTTATTCTTTTTATTGTTTTAGTAGTTGAATTTTATATCTTCTAAAGTTTTCTAGAGAAAATGTATACGTTGCATATTTTTAACACTTTTCTGATCGATTAATTAAAACCGTGCCAAAGTTTCTTGTTTTTTAAAAATATGTTTGTATTTTTTAAAGAAGTAAGTAAAATGATTCATACATCAATTTAGAACTTGAATGTAATGATATTTGTTTTTATCGTTATTTGGTGTGTTAGTTAATACTACATATGTCTTGATATTGTTATCACGTTTCTTTTTACATGTAGATTAATGAGAGTTGTGTTTTATGTATAAAGTAATGTGTGATACGAAATTTGAGGTACTTTTTAGTGTAAAATTATTTGTTTTTTTGGAACGAGCCAACAATAACGGGACATCACAGAAAGAAAAACGATTCAACAATAGTGGGACGGGGGGAATATAATTTAAATGATTGATGGCCTTATTGGCTAATCATAACTCAGTAGATGACAACTTTGGTTGGATCACTAACCAATAAAACATACCCCTAAAGAGATGTTTACTTTATATGATTAGGTTGTATAGAAAAAAATAATTCAACCTATTCAAATGTTTATTTTTAGGGATTAACATTTGAGGATATCCCAAAATTAGAGATTATTTCAATCATTTGAATTGTTTTCTATTAGTTTTAATCCAACCAATATAGGTATGATTTGAATAATCCTTCAAATAAAGGGAAAGTTATTTATCCTAATTTTAGTCCCCCACTAATCCTTAATAGTAAAAAAATGATTAATGTATAAAAAATATCTTATCATACATTTAATCCATCAAATACTCAATAATTCAAAATGCTAATTATGAAAAATAAACACTCCCTAAATAGCAACTATTAATTATCTATTAAATTTAGATATTAATTTACCCCCAACTAAATAAAAATATAGTATGAACTTTAATTCACCATGCCACACCCTATGCCTATGACAAGTATTAAGCAAAGTTATTTATACGATTTAGTTCAATTGGTCAAGAACTAATAAATTTATGATAAGTATTAAGTAAAGTTGTATCCTACACACACAAGATATAACATGAAGTGAGTTTGTCAATAGACGGGTCCCAGCAACAATGTTTCTGGTTCCTATTCCGATTCCAGACCCGCTCATACACGAATCAGTTCAGACTTGACCCGGTTGTTTCGGATCCGACCAAGTTCAATAATTTTTATTGTTGATGTACTATGTGATTGTCTAATATGTTTTATATAGTATATTAACAATTAATTGTTATTTTTTATTAAGTTATAAAAAAAAAGTTATATAAATTGGTAATCATTTTAGCAAATTACCCGATCCAGACCAACAGTCTAATGGTTTGAGTCCGATATCTAATGGATCGCTTTTATAATCAAAATAAATACTTATTTATTGATTTTAGTTCGAATTAAATCCGCTTATTGATAAACCTAACATGGAGTGTGAGGGGATCGTAGTTATTTTATTTCATCTTAAAGATGGTATGCTTTTGACTATAGCTCGGCCCATTTTCAATATTATAATTTGCAAGTGGAGTTCTAGCTCACATGTTAATGAGGCCCCCTATAAGCAGCCATGGCCCATGCAAATACTATTGAGAATTTGTAAAAACCATAAATATTTTTAGCCAAAAATGATGATACTTTAATGAATCTTGATTTAAATCCAATGAGGCAAACATAGAGCCGTTGAGTGCTCGTGTAACAATGTACTCCTCTGTCCCATTTAAAATGTCTCACTTTCCTTTTTGGGTTATCCCATTACAAATGTCTCATTCCATTTTAGGAAATAACTATTCCTTCAAAAAATGTGGACCCTACCAACTTTTTAATACTTTAACTACTTTAACCTATCTCCTAAATACCCGTGCCCAGAAGAAAGGGGACAGTTTAAATGGGACGGAGGGAGTAATAATTTTATGTAGGTGCACCCATATTTAATGTGATAGTGTTTCTTATTAATATATTTTATTTTATTGATATATACCGTGTCTACTGCCAACTATTAATATATATTGTGCTTAGCGGACTAAATAAACTCAATTTTAACAACTACTGTTACATACGCATATAGTCACATAATGTAATTAGAAAATGATACATGCCACATCTATGTTATCACCGTCGCATGTGGTTTGCATTATCGCTTGCGAGGCGATGGGGTTTCCCAGTCTTGCCCTATAGTAGTAGCAGTGCGGGTTCCCATGATATCAAAAAAAAAAAAAGAACAATGATTCTTCCCTCCAACTAAAAGAACAACAATGTTTCTTCCCTCCAACTAAAAGAACAACTTAATGAAAACTAAACAATTTTTATTTTAATATTTTTATTATAATATATAGTGTTCATATTAATATTGTTTAATAAATCTTATATCATGTACCATAACTTATGAGGCGATTCCTATTCAAAATTAATAATATACACGACTGAATATTTATGTCTTCATCACAAGGATTTATGTAATCATAATCATTTTAATTGGATACAAATCAAACAATTTATCGTGAATTTTAGAAACAATCAAAGGGTTTCAGAATGTCAAAAGGTTTTATTCAATCTTGATAAATAAAATAGATTGGTATATACTATTTTTATCTATCAAAACTATGAAACACACAACTTACAATGTCATCCAACTTGAATTCAAGACTTGATATGAATACTACCTGACCAATTATCGACACATGAGGTGATTTTACATGACTTTCCCTGAAAATTTGAGTTAGTATAGAAATAATTGAATGAAAAAGTATTACATGAGTTGGAGACACTATGAGATAAGTCAATATCATAAGAAAGAGAGAAACAATTTGATTCAAACTAAATAATATATTCGCATTCAGACGATCTCATAAATAAATAATTACTGAATAAAAAAAATGTTTGCGTGAATTATGACTTACTATTCCGTCTGTCCCATTAATGTTGGTTCGTTTTTCTTTTTAAATTATCTCATTATTATTAGTCTATTCTAAAAAGAAAATAATTTTTTTCACTAAAAAATAAATTGAATTTCATACTATATAATATTTTATATATAAAATATAATTCTTCTTAATTTACGCGTAAAAACCAAAGAACCAACAAAGGGTAGTATAATATATACCATTTGAGACGTCTAATACGAGTTTTGGCGTTGCTTAATTAGGTTGAATGCGAGAAGCAAACACAAGTTGCACCTTCCTCCTTCTCCCTCTTCTCTTCTGCCACCTCTTTCGCATCGAGAACCCCACAAATCTTAACAGCTTCTCTGATCCAGCAATTCTTTCCCCACAGGCCACCATTTCTTTATTCTGTCTCTCTTGAGAGAGAGTGACTTAAAGAGTGTGTCTCTGTGTGCGTCTCTCTCACTCTTTTCCACCTGTGAGCTGTGACTTGTGAAGAGAACTAAGAATATTAAATTCCCCATTTTCTTGATCTACGATGCAGTTGCGCCACCTCTCTCTCTCTCTCTAGACTCGTCAGAACCTATGCTCTCTGCGCCATTAACGCCACCTCGATCACTCCCCAACCTCTCGATTCGAAGAGCCATTTCTCACAAACACGCACGAAATGTCGCGGCTAGTACACAATCCGTATCGCCTTTCTCCAAATTCCTGATTTTCTAGGCTCATAAATTTGCTATACCTTTTTTTCGTTTTTATAGCAACAATGTTGACCTGCATAGCTTGCTCCAACTCCAAGCAGCTCAACACCGACGGATCTCTCCGCCAGCCGCCGCCGGAGGAGGAAGATGACAACGCCGCCTCCGCCGACGCCACTCCTTCCACCAAGCACGCCATCAAAGCCCTCACCTCCCAGGTTAAACATCAACTTTCCCGGCAATTATCGTCAACTGATTTTCATCATAATTTGGTAATTTCGTCAGCGCTAATTTAACTAGCTCCGATTATTTGAGTTAAAACGGCGTTCTACTTTAACATTGATTGGAGAAATTGATTGATTTCTATTTTTGCAAAATTTTGTGTGTCTCAGATCAAGGACATGGCGGTAAAGGCATCGGGGGCGTACAAGAACTGCAAACCGTGTTCAGGCTCGTCAGGCCCAAAACGGGGCCGGGCCTACGTGGACTCCGACGCGGGCTCGGTGTCCGGGAGGTTCTACGGCTCGTATAGGAGGACGGCTAGCTTGAACCCGAAGCCGCGGCTTCGGGGGATGGAGCTGGAAGCCAAGCTGCAAGCCCTCTCGAGCGGCTCAGCCACGCCGGCTTCCGTGAGCGGTAGAATAGAGTCGTTGTTCATGGAGGAAGATGATCCGAAGGAGTGGGTGGCTCAAGTCGAGCCAGGGGTGTTGATTACATTCGTCTCCTTGCCTCAGGGTGGAAATGATCTGAAGAGGATTCGGTTTAGGTAACGGATTTGTCAATTTTTGGTTTTATTTGCTTATGTTTGAACTCGAGTCCACAATTGGTGTCTCATTATGTGATTGGAAATTTGCAAGACGCTAGTCGGCAAACATGGCACGACACTAATTGGAACGATTATCGTGGATTAGATGATTTCATATCCTTAATTATGGATAGATATGGAAGGATTATGTGTCATAACATGTTAAACATGTTTTTGGAGATGGAGAGTGTTAAATAATTGAGAGGGTGAGTTTTCTTTACTTGGATGTTTAATAATTTGGGGGATTTTGTATCTATGTATAGTTATGTAGCTAAATAGTGCTATATTTGGCAGGTTATAGATGTGGGCTCAGTTTGAGATTTGTTTTGAGCGTTAGATCAACATTTGAATGGTGATTTGTTTTGTTATTTTTTCTTGGTTGCAACTTGTTTTGTGGGTCTCTTTTTTTCTTGGTTGCATTTTGGATTACTATACCAATAGTGATTGCTATACGACATTTGATCTGCAATCTGAAAGTAATTATTTGTTTTGGCCTGAGTTTAATTGTGGTTCAGAATGTTGAGGCTGATAAGTCGTTGTCTTGATTTCTTGGAGGGCCTCTGTGTGTGTGTGTTTCTTTCTTCTTTTCTTTTTCTAGTGTGAAATTGGACAAGATGACAAGAAACAAATGTACACAGCACATGTTAGAACAATATAAAATCAAATAAAAAGGGAGAAAATTCCAAAGTACTTGGTGGGAGTCGGAACCTGAAGCTCGAAAGTTCGTGTATGTTTGGCTTTCATTTTTAAAATGTCATTGGTGTGGGTGAATTGAATGGGGGCATGTGAGGCCACACTGGGCAACACTAGCCGTCAATTTATGGAGGTGGGCCCCTTGAAAAAGTGGTGGACCTAAGAACAATTGGCTTCTTGACTACTGGCTTATATAATTCAATATCAGCCCTGTCACTGTCCACATGATCTGAATTGGCATATTTTAGAAGGGGAAGGACTGCATCTAGTTGGTTGAGAACAGGAAAAAAAATTCATACTGATAAAACACAGCAAGGGAAAAAGAAAGAAAAAAGCTATGATGGACCAAAGTGCGATTTTCTTCTTCATTGTCTTTCATAGGTGTCTTTCAGCTTTTTCTCTTTTGTTCACCAAGTTTATCTGATTATTTTAATCTCTAATATCACTCATGTCTACTTAATTTACTATGATTATGTCGAAATGCTGATAATACAATTTTGAAGTTTGTCAATCTTCATTGGAACAATAACTGATCCCTACTTTTCACATAGATGATAGATGTTCTCCTGTAGTGGCTGGATTATTTGTTGAGAAATCGAGAACTTATATTGTCATGTTGAAGATATGACATTTTAACATTATCAGAAAGCAAGTGTTCTGCTTCAAACATGGCACCAAAATAGAACAACAGCTATTATTCTTGGAATTGTTTTACAAGTGATCATGTTCTTATTAGGTGTGAACTAGTATGACTGCTAATTCTGATTTCTTCGTCTAAATTCCTGTGGTGTATTTGGTGCAGTTTTCTTTTGAATCTTTTTAGTCCATTCGAGAAAAAGATATCTGTGTATGAGAGGAAAAGAAGTAAAGTAACAATTGCGTCAAACTTCTAAAAGTTATCTTTTGTTTCCCTGGCTGGGTGAGTTTAGATCTTTAGATTCTATAGAGTTTCCCATTTATTGAAAGATAAACACAGCATGTTTTCACCTGTGATTGTCTGCTTCCATATCCTAATCTCTGACCTTTTCTGGGTGGTTTTCACAGCCGAGAGATTTTCAACAAGTGGCAGGCTCAACAATGGTGGGGGGAGAACTATGATAAAGTAATGGAGTTGTACAACGTTCAAAGGTGTAGTCATCATGAAGCACCACTATCTACTCCACCACAGTCTGAAGATGAGGTTTGCTTCAAACTTTTGGTGTCTGAGAAAAAAATTAGTTTTATTAGGTCGACCTTTTAGAAAATTAATGCACTAAAGGGACGTGTTCTACTGTTCTCTCTCAGAACTCAAAACTTGAATCTGTTGAGGACAGTCCCGTGACACCTCCTTTGAGCAAAGAGCATCTACCCCGTCACTTCTGTCGGGCAGCAGGAGTTTGTTATTCATCATCGGAATCAGTAGAAAACCATCCCATGAAACCTGGAAGTTACCATGAGTCAGCTGGTCCTAATTCAACTCCGAAGCTCTCCAGCATCAGCGCTGCTAAAACCGAGACATCATCTATAGATGCTTCTGCACGTTCAAGTTCTTCAAGGGAGATTGATCACTCTGGAGAGCTGTCAGTGAGCAATGCTAGTGATTTAGCGACTGAGTGGGTCGAGCAAGATGAGCCTGGAGTCTACATTACTATTAGAGCTTTGCCTGGTGGTGCTCGTGAGCTTAGAAGAGTCAGATTCAGGTGGCTGATTCTCTCTATATGCATACATATAAAAGAAAGCTTTTAGTAAATATGATTTTTAATAAGCTTTTACTAAATATGATGTAAAACATATAATTTCTGGATAGCTTAACATCATATTACATCCCACTTATAATCAAACACCACATATAATTTCTCGATAGCTCATGAGACTCTCCTTGTGTATAGCCAAGTGTGTTGGTTCTAGACCTCGTTCCGTAGCCCTCTTGTATTTGCTCATCAATTTGCTTGAGTCTAACTTGGAATTCGTTGATGCAGCCGTGAAAAATTTGGAGAAACGCAAGCAAGAGTGTGGTGGGAAGGGAACAGAGCCAGGATTCAACAGCAATACCTGTAATCTGTTAAATAAAGTAGGTGAAACTCTGCCCACTATCTCGAATTCTTTTGCAAGTAGGTTTCTGTGAAGATTCATTGTCCTGCATTTCCTCCATCGTTTTCTGGTACAAGTTTCAGCCACTGGTCACTTGGGCTTGTCTGAGTTTTGTGAATGAGAATTTACACGCATATCGCTTCGTCTCTGGTCGTAGTTTTTATTTACATTTGAAATCCTGAGAAGCTACTTTGGTGGTGGAATGGAAGTTGGTTTGCAAAATATATGGAGTTGCTGTGTAAACGGTCGTATGAATCCAATTTGTTGTATTTGTTTTGTTGTTGCAGCTCGTGTACTGATCCTGGCCGTAGAATTAGTTAGATTTCTGAAAACTTGACGAACATTTAGATGTCATTTTGCGAAGCCTACATCCAGTTCGCATCGTCCTTCTCTCTACTTTCTAAGCATGTGTGCCAAATAATGAACTTTAACCCATTTTACAATTTTAACTATTTTGAACACTCATAATAGTATCATCATATCACTTTCAATTCCAGATAGTTGGTATGGCACGCCTCTCATAATCCACTTATAACGAAAATATCCAAAATTGTGTGTGTTGGCTTAGTGGTAGAGTGGTTAATATTCGATGCCAAAGGTCTAAGGTTCGAGTCCACCGTGACGTGGTCTTTAAATTTCTATATTTAATTGACAAAAAAAAATATATCCAAATCTTCAATTATTTCCAATAAAATACCACATCTTTCAAACTTTTAACAATTATTTTACTGAGTTTGTTTTTAGGTACTGAAAAATTGATGTTTAGCGATAAAATATAATGTGTAATTTTCATCACAATTTCAAAAGATGCTGTGGAAAATGGTGAGCCACGTCAGCTCAAGTTGACTCTAACGCCAGCTTTCTCGTCAACTCAGTCGAAGGCGTGATAGATAACATGGGTACATGTGTGTTTAGTACAATGGTAGGCGGTTAATGTTGTAAAGATAAGTTGAGTCCATCGTGATAAATCTTTAAAATTTCAGAGATTAATTGATCAAAAAAAAAAGATAACATGGGCACGTAGTTTAGTGATAGTTTTTTTTTCATTTGTAAAGATGAGTGATAAAGCTATAAATATTAAAATATTTCAGAGATCAAGTTTTGGCCTATATAATCTCAAAAGGCAAGCCCAGTTATACGTAATTCAAGGGGCATTGTGATACTATAACTTATCATTTTAAGATGATCTTTATTGTATTTTAAAGATATTATGGTTAAGGTGGGTTTATGGGCGTCGGTTCAATATTTGAACCTCATCAAATTTCTTATTGGTTCGGTATTTTTATATATTTATATATTTTATATAATAATTCAAACTTAATAATTTTAAGTTTGATTTAATCGGTTTTGATCCGATCGGCCGATCGATTTTTGGTTCGGTTTTGGTCGGTCCGAAATTATAAATCGGTTCGGTTTGGTTCAAAAAATCCGTTCGGTTCGGTTTCGATTTTGAAAATTTATCGGTCGATGGTTTGTAAGTTAGTTCGAATCCTCACGTGAGCGTGAGGTTTCCCAAGTTTGGTTTACATCTTATGTATAGGTAAAAGGTTGCGGTTCCACATAATACCCAAAAAAGAAAAAAAAATCTATTTAATACATGATGTTCATGACTTGTTTCAAACTTAATATTTGATCAAAATCCAACAACCTGAAAAATGATGTGAAGTGTCGAAATCCTGCACGGAAAGTTTCGCATAACACAATACTCAAAATAATATATTTTTAGAACTACTAGCAAAAACTATAGTGTGAAACTATTAAAAAATGTTCAAATGTAGCGGAAAATTCAAAGAAGTAAATAATTCGCAAATCATGGAACGATCCGTGGCACGTGCACACCACTAATCACCAAATAATTAAGAGCGAGCACTAAGGGTATTCTCGTCAATCAACAGTCAACACAGTGCCCACCGGGGTATTTTGGTAAATTCCCGTTCCTTAGTGTGCAAGCGCTTGGACACTCCCACTCCCATTTTTTAATTAGTATTTAAAATTTCCCCCAAATTTGCGCCATCAGTGAAAACCTAATTTCCTCAAAACCCTCGCTCGCAAACCCCCTCTTCACAGCCGTTGTCCTCCAATGCGAAACCCCATTCAATCTAAAACCCTAGTCTCCTCAAATTAGGGTTCATTATCGGATACATTTATTCCGATTTTTTTCTCGACGAAGTGGCTCTCGCGCTCTGACTGTTTAAACCTCTCTTGATTGCTTGATTGGAGATGGTATCTGGTACAAGAATCGAAGGCGGGGCGCAGGTCTTATCGGCGGGCGTGCGGAGAACTATACAATCGATTAAAGAAATTGTGGGCAACCACTCTGATGCTGATATTTACGTGGTGCTTAAAGAGACCAACATGGATCCTAACGAAACCATCCAGAAACTGCTCAATCAAGGTCCATTTTTCTTTAAGATGTCATTTTTTTTTTATATGTTGATGCTGTATAAATTTTCTGTTCATTTATCTTTTTTCTAATTTGGGTGGGATTCTAGTGTTTTTAACTTTTTGAATATGGAAGTTGGAATCGAAATTTCAATTAGGGGTGGGGGTGCGGAATGTTAACTCGTTAGTGTTTGTTTGTAGTATCGGTTTGGTGCATGAAGACTTTTGTGGTTGCTCTACAATGCATATAGAATAAGGAGAGGTAATCATGAAAATTAAAATATTGGTCTCAGAGGGAGTGCAGTTCATACAAATTTCGTATTTTTTTGAATCTGCTGCAGATATTGGTTGTAGCTTTTAAACAAGTTTGGTATTCTGCTTTATATTTGCTTTTGAGGTCGTCGATATATTTCTTTAGACCCTGCATCTAGTAGTTTTACACTTAGAAATCTGCACCACTACAACGTCTTCCAGAGTATTTGATTCATCGTTTATCATATAAAAGTCAATATTTTCCTCTTTTTCTTCGTTTTATATTTTCTCTTCTACAAAGTACTTTATGCTAGTCGTTTGTCATGCAGATCCATTCCATGAGGTGAAGAGCAGAAGAGATAGGAAGAAAGAGGTATATGCCCGCTATTTCTTCTTTATAGTCTGCCAGTCCCTTGTATATTTTTGGATGTCTTATGCATATTCATATCATCTTTAATGGTAAGATTAAGATTAATTGCTAATTATTTAGTTTTATTAAGAAATTCCCTCTGCTTTGAATTTATTTTTTGCATGATCTTAATATGTTAAAGTTGACATATATTACTACTTGAGAGTTTGTCAAATCTGGATTTTACATTTTAGCTTCTTGAAGTTATTATACCCAAACACAATACATGACCTTATCAATGTTCTATTTGCTGACCCAGAATTCAGTGCAAAAGAGTTTCATTGCTGTGGAGCCCAATAAAGACAATGATGTTACACGTATGCCTGTCAAGTATAATACTTATTCTGACCGTAGTTATCGAAGAGGTGGAACTAGTCGAAATGCTGCATCTGGTAATAAGATCCCCTGAAAAAGTTTGATGTGTTTTTTGACTGCTTGTGGCTCTGGGATTCCTGTAGTAGGTGACATATTCTGCCGTTTAAGTGCTCCCCATATGGAAAATTGATGATCCCATGAATGTTGGTAGTTGGTACACCTAGGGGTATTATTGAGCCAACCCAAGCCGAGCTTGAGCTTGAGCTGGAGCTTGAATTTGACTCTTACGAGTACAAATATTATTATTATTATGAGACCTACCGTAAATAAGTCAGGTTTTTACTTGCAAATTACTCTTCTCGTTTGAATAAAAATGCATCAAGGGTAAAAAACCTGGTAAAATGTTATGAGTAGTTTAAATGATTTTATTTCTTCACATAGCCTAATCTATCTGTAGTAAATGTTGTATTTATGGGGAATTTCTAGATCAGATGGATTTTCTGTTTGGTTAATTTGTGGCCACGATCAATTCCTCATCTTGTTGCTTTTGGGTTTGCTGCCTATCTCATATCATGATGGATATAGTTGAACTAGATGCAGGGGGCAGTCGAGAGTTCCGTGTTGTTCGAGACAATAGAGTTAATCATACCAGCATCACAGATTCAAAGCCTGGACAAAATTCAACTTCAACAAGTTCAGGGGTGATCTCTAGTGGGTCAATGAAGAGGTACTAATAGTTAATATTAAATTCATTTGATCTAGTTGTGTTTTCTGTGCCTTGTTGAAGATTCTGGTACAGTTCAGTTATAAGATATTTGGTTTTTCATGGAGGTATTGCATCATCTATGTGCCTGTTAAGATGTCCATTATTATTATTATTATTTGAGTAGGAGAAATTTAATTTAATAATTGCTGTATCATAGTACACTTTTAGGTATTGGTGACTTTGACCTGTTATATGTAGTTTTATTTTTACTTCTATGGGATTTGATACTGCCTCCTCCATTCTGACACCCCAAAATAAGGATGGGAGGAATAAAGTTGTCATTTCCACCTCTGGAACTAAATAAGAAATTAAGAATTTTAGATTTATGTGTTACATGGAGTAGCTTTCTGAATTTGCCTTTCACAGCAGTTCTCCCAGCGGTTCTGGACCTCAAGAACCTGCTGTTGGTCAGCATTCATCTCAGCCTGTTAAGAGTACTGCTGATTCTCAAACAAGGCAACCTAAGGATGCTGCTTCAGTTGGTAATGACAGGAAAGAAATGGTTGGCGAGAAGCGCTTTCCTGTTCCAAGTGCTACTTCACGTGTGCAAACAAAGGGCAATGCTTCACAGCCACAATCTACAAATTTGTCTAGTATCTCTGTCGTGGGTGTTTATTCATCCTCTTCTGATCCTGTTCATGTACCATCGCTTCATTCTAGACCTGCTGCTAATGTTGGGGCCATCAGGCGGGAGGTTGGAGTTGTGGGACCTCGTCGCCAGTCATCTGAAAATTCTCCTAAGCCATCTTCATCTCAAGGCACTTCTTTGCCAAATACGCAATCGGCACGAGATGGTCAATCTCGAGAGTCTATGAGATCATTCAATACTATATCAAAGAATGACCACACAAACCAAAATGTGGCACCCGACTCTGCTTTAGCTGGCCTACCTGCTGGGAGATCATTTTCCAGTAATGCTTATGGTAGCCGTCCTCATCAACTCATGGGCCACCAAAAAGGTAAGATATGTATTTTGCATCCCCCTAGATTGTGTACTAGAGATTAAAGTTGAATACCTGACTTGCCCATGAATTTTGGTTATCATCCTATTAGACCAAGACAATGAAAGCAATGAGTCCTTGTAGCAACCCACCTTTTTCGGTTTTATACATGTGGTTTTATGTTTTAATAGATGCATCTGATCAAAAGAATTCTCATTATGAGTGATGATAAACTGGTGGTTTATTATTTGGCAAAGTATTATTAGTCGATTTCTATCAAGAATGGTGCTACCCTCCACTGTATTTAGTGTCGGGTACAGCTATTTTTTTTTCACATTGCTGCATTTTTACTTGTTTGGCTCTGAACTTACTGAATCTTTCTGCTGTAGCGCCTCAGCCCAATAAGGAATGGAAGCCAAAAGCAAGTGTAAAACAAAGTGCTAATGGTCCCAGAGTTATTGGTAGTCCTGCAAAAACAGTCTCTCCTCCTGCAGACAATCCAGAAGACACAAAAAAGGAAGCAGCTGTATCACAAGAAAACACGTCACAGTTGAATCTTTCTGAAAGTCAAAATGTGATTATAGCTGCACATATCCGTGTCTCTGAGACGGACAGGTGCCGGCTGACCTTTGGCAGCCTGGGCACTGAATTTGAAACTTCTGCTAATTCAATTGGCGTGGCTGCTAATGCAGTAGAAGAATTATCCACCGAGCCTTCTAGAAGGTTGTTTATGTTTATATATTATAATTTTGTCATATGCTAATTTATAAAATTCCTTTCCTTCTCCTTTGGACATCTTTGGTATTTGTTTGCCATATCTTTCTAATTCACTCGGTACTTTTTCTTGAAAAATTTAGTCAGTCGCATGGATGTTGCCCTAACATGCAAGTATTTGTGGATTTTTTAGTGTCCAAGTAAAAATGACTAAGCAATGTAATTTTGTAGTGTTTCAGTCGATGCCGCTGAAACTCCAGGAGATGAACCTGTTACTAGCAAACCATTAGAGATGATGGATGACTCGGTCCGAAGTTCAGAATCCGATTCTCCTGCTTCAGGTGATCGACCAGATCGGACTGAGAAGAAAGAGACTTCAAGTCCACAGAACCTGAATGACTATGCAGATGTTGGCTTGATGCGAGACAACAGTCCATCTTATACTCCGGAATCACTACAGCAGCAGGATACTTCTGAACTGCCGAGCTTCTCGGTGAGTCTGAATTCTATCGATCATTAACAGCCCGTTTGATAAGAGCATCATAGGATAGATAAATATTTGTATTTTATTTTTATTTGTTTTTTCTGATTGAGACACTGTGTAATGTACATTAAGGAAATCCTTGATCTGGCAAATAACCAAGTACTGCCAGAAACTAAACAACTTGCTTTGAGCAAATTGCTTTTATTCATAAGAAAAGCTGCAATATGTTACTTTTTCTTGTTTTTACTGCATTCAGGGTTATGATCCCCAAATGGCTTATGATATGTCTTACTTCCACCCGGTTGATGAAACTGTTAGAGGGCCAGGTCTTCCGTCATCTCAAGAGGTTAGAATCGGACCTATTGTATGCCATTAGTTGAACATGAACATTTTTTTTGTGTCACTCATGCATGCACTAATGCTGTTACACAGAAATCAGCCTATACACTCTTATATAGTTGCACTTATCCTCGGTCACATTGTGGTCATGTTTACTGCTGCCTGTTGCATGCAAGCACTGCCACATTGATGCATGGATGTTGATTGTCTAATTACTTAGATTTGTTTCATTAACCAAATAATCAACTGCTCATATGCTCAGTGCTGCATAACAATAACGTAGAAGTTGGTTTAGGAGAAATGATTTCTCAATTTCTACCCTTAATATAAAATATATTTCTCAATATAGACTGCAGTGAGTTAGCTATTTGTCAGTTTAAGTCTAGTAGGTGAATACATATTCAGGAAGATTTTTCTGTCTGCTTGTGCTGTACACACTCTTCTATTTTCATATTTCGCTTTGTTTTATACTTTTATATTAGTTTTCAACTGTATATTCTGTTTGCGCTCGTTTGATCTTCGTGTACACACAGGTCCTTGGTGCACATGCAACAAATGCTGTTCCAGCTTCCACAATTGCAATGGTACAACAACAACAGCAACAACAACAACAACAACAACAACAGCAGCAGCAGCAGCAGCAGCTTGCCCAGATGTATCCCCAACTTCATGTCTCCCATTTTACTAACATGATGCCGTATCGTCAATTCATGTCTCCTGTCTATGTTCCGCCCATGCCCGTGCCTGGTTACTCCAGTAGTCCAGCCTACCCTCATCCCTCGAATGGCAGCAGCTACTTGCTGATGCCTGGGAACAGCTCCCATCTAAATCCAAGTGGTGTCAAGTACAGCATCCAACAGTTCAAGCCTGTGCCCACTGGTAGTCCTACTGGGTTCGGAAGTTTCAACAGTCCAGCTGGTTATGCCATCAATGCTCCTGGGGTTGTTGCAAACTCTGCGGGCACGATGATTCGTCTCGTCTCAAGTATAAAGATAGTCTTTATGTTCCAAACCCTCAGGTTAGCTGAAGAAACTCTATATCATGCATGTTATACAGTTATACTGAATTTTATGCTCTAAATTGTTCCTCCAGAATTTAATCAGAATAATCTATTTTTTATAGGATTGATATAAGGCTTTATTCCATTTAATCAGAGATAGTAGTCGACTCTTAAGGAATTAGCATCCAAATTTATCAGATGATTTACAAACATTTCTATGAACACTTCATTTCAGTCTTGAGGCATTTTTGCTGTGGAAGAATATGAAAATTGCCCATCAATTCTAACTCCCTCCTCTTTTACATGTTCTACAATACAGGCGGAGACCTCTGAAATTTGGATGAACCCAAGGGATGTTTCTGGTCTGCAGTCATCATATTACAACATGCCTGGGCAGTCACCTCATCCGACTGCTTATCTGACATCACACAGCGGTCACGCCTCTTTTAATGCAGCCGCTGCTGCTGCACAGTCCTCTCACATGCAGTTCCCAGGCATGTACCATCCTTCCCCACAGCCCCCTACCATTGCAAGCCCTCATCATATGGGCCCTGCCATTGGCGGTAATGTGGGAGTTGGTGTGGCAGCTCCAGCTCCCGGAGCACAAGTGGGTGTGTATCAGCAACCTCAATTAGGCCACCTGAATTGGACTGGTAATTTCTGAATAGAGTTCATTGGGGCCTCTGGCTTCCAAGAATTGACATTAGCTATAGTTCTTTTTAATCTAATGGTTATTAAATGTGAAGAATGCTATCATTTCAAATCAATGCATTAAGTTGTGTTGGCATCATGTGCTCGTCTAATTCTTTCTTAACCTATTCCCTCACAAGGAGCTCTGTAACACAAGAAATCCATAGCTAGTTCTTGCCAGGACATATAACTCATCCAGTCATAGTTCCTTGTTGGTGGAATTTCTAGCAATTTTGAAATATTTTGTGATATTTATCCCAATGCTGCAACGCTGCCTCGTACATATGAGAATCATTCCCTAGGCTAGCACTAGAGCATTTGCAATAGAACACGATTGCAAGTCTTTAGTAAAGATTCTTGTCTTTTTCGTCTTTAAAGCATGCATTGTTAAGGTTAAGGGTACTGGACAATTGGGATTAGTAAGTTGGGAATTGCAAAGGTAGAGACACATGGCTTTTGTCTTGGCTTTGGAAAAGAAAAACCTGCAAAGCGCCTGAGCCTTGGATCACTCCCACCTCCCCTGCTGTATTTTGTTTTGAATTTTGAGCTCTCTAGCATCATCATTCATTGATCATTCTCTTTACATGTTGCTACTACAAAAAAAGGCTGTGTGTGTGTGTGTGTGTGAACAATGGAATGATCATGTCTAGCTACTGCCCTTTTGTCAGAGAAAGAAAAGGGAAAGAGCGTTGCTTTTGATTCGTTGTCTGGAATTTGGATCCATCATTCTCTCTTGGAAGATACATCATTATTTAGGGAGTCTCTGTGAATTCTTTTCCTTCTTGGGATTGGTGAAAAACATCTTTGTTTGATGATTTGGTGATTGTGCATGATTCCCATGTTCTTCCTATCCCCCACCTTCTTTATGGCTCTGAAACTAAAGCAATTCACTCTGCGTGCGTGCGTGTGAGAGGTCTGTCTCAGATATTAAAGCTCTGTGTGTGTGTGTGTGTGTGAGAGAGAGAGTATGGTCCTCTTATTCACTTTGTACGTTGCGCGTTCCGAGCATTGTTTGCACTTTGTAACACAACAGACAACAGGGAGAGAGAGAGAGCTCCAAACCCCAATACCCCATCTAGGGGTGAGCATTCTTACTGGTTATCGAACCGAAAAATTGAAAAATCGAATTTTTTAAAAATCCAAACCGAACGAACTGAATTATATGGTGAGTTTGGGGTGCAATTAAATTATAATTAATATAAATATTATAATATTTATAATATATATATATATATATATATATATATATATATATATATAAATATGGTGAGAAATGATAGAAATAGTAGACATCTTTTATATTTGTTTCATTGCGTGTATGTTAGTTTAGCACATCTTTCATGATCTTGCACATTTATATGTGAGGGGATTCATTCTATTTCCTACCAAATTATCCTTTCCTACCGATCCATCTCCTATATATATATATATATATATATATATATATATATATATATATATAAATAAAAATTAGGCGGTTCGGTTTGAAAATCAATTTTTTTCCTAAACCGAAACGAATTAATTTCGATTTGAATTTTGAAACCGAACCGAACTGTTTACTTTACAAACCGAACCAAACAGCTAATTTTAGTTCGGTTCGATTCGATTTTTCGGTTCGGTTCGGTTTTTGCTCACCCCTAACCCCATCACACTATAATTACCGTTTACCTTGCTGAAAAACATTTTTTTCCTCATGGACAATTACAATATTAAATTTTGTAATAAATTTACATTAGTGCATCGATCTATTAAGAGAATCCACTTTTAAGGTGTAACTACACTTTACCGGCGAAAATGTGATTATTTGTTACATAGTGTCATCTAAGTGGATGTTAGACGATTTAGTTTCAAATCCAATCGAATTTGAAAATTTGAAACTCTAATTGATTTAAAAAATTCAAATCGAGCCAAACCGTTCCACCCAAAAAGTCGATCCAAACTGTCAATTTCGGTTTGATTTTTTAATTCCGGTTCGGATTTACTGGTGATGTTTGCTGTTGAAGATTAGGTTAGATACATATAAAAAATATTATATACTATTCTATTGTTTATTAAGGTGGGCTTGAAATTTCCTAAAGCCTTGATTCATTTTCAATTAAAAGGGTTGTGATTGAAGAAATTCTTGTGATGGGCTTGAAATTTCAATCTTAAAGCTAAATTTCATTTGAATAATAAACTTCCTTCAACACTTGCAAGTCATATTTCTTAATATTACGAGTGTTTTTACCAACGACTAAGTTGCATTTTTGGGAAGTACAATAAAACCTTTGAAAACTAATACTTAGATACGTTAATAAACTTTCTAAAATAATAATTGTAGAGTTCTTTCCGCTGGTAGCTCGACATGGCAAAACACCAAATTAGTATTACTATGCTAAAGAATTTTAGATAGCACTATAACCCTCATAGTGACAAATAAAACGAATAAATGATACTAATAGTTTAAGAAGATAAAAAGATGTGTGCGTATGTTGACCTAGTGGAAGAGTGGTTAATGATCGAGACTTTTGGCCTCGGATTCGAGTCTATCGTAATGCTATCTTTAAATTTTTGTATTTAATTGAAAAAAAAAAGTAAAAAAGATATGCATGGCAGAGGGGCCACGTGGCAACTGAAAATGGTCTAGCCCACCACCTGTGAGTTATGGACTTTTTAGAACGTACGATATTTTTAAATCCATTAATTATTGCCGTCCTCTTTTAATTTTTGGCCCACTTTTGCAGCAAAAATTATAGTTCTTCCCGATCTTGTTTGATGATTTTTCCACCTGACATCATGTAATTAATAGATCGTATGTTATAATATTTTTTGTGAAAATTGCTGAAAATTTATAATTTTAGTAAAAATTATCAAATTTTATGGATTTCAAAGCGACTTTCAAATTTTGCAGTATATTAATTCACGGGATTTGATTTCAGCAACTATTATAAGCTTTGGCGTTTAAAATGGAAAAACATGCATCCGACCGACGTATTATATATTATCAAATTTAGTTTTATTAAATTAATGGGAGATGGATGACCTTTAATTATTAAAGATAAAGAATTTAGGAAAATTCATGCGTGTACGTAATGTATACGTGAAATCGGAATTTAAATCTGTCTTTTATGTAGGGGTGAGCATTCGGATTTTGGTTCGATTTTTTGTCCAATCCGAACCGATCAAAATCCAAAAAGAGAAAATTTGATCCTAATCGAAAAAAATTTAAAAATCCAAAATTGAATTTTGTTAATTCTTATATATTTATATTATATTTAAAAATATTTAAATAAAATACTATTATTATATATATAAATTATATGTAGTTCGGATTTTTAGAATTTTTTGGATTTAAAAATTCCGATCAGATCCGAAAATCTAAAATTCGAAAAAATGTCAATCCGAACCGAAAACCCGAACCAAATTTTAAATTTCGGTTTGGTTCGGATCGGATATTCGGTTATCAGATATTTTGATCACCCCTACTTTTATGCACTTAGTGGCCTTGCACGATTCGTTACGTTATTATGATACATCAGTGTATTGTATGTGATTCGAAATACATTATCTATAGACTATAGCACAAAAACATATATCGACGATCTTTATTAATAAAAGGAATAAAGATTAATATTGACTAATGAATTATGAAACATCAAACATCAATTATGTTAGTGGTGTAGTTTATTTTGTGACCAAGATGTCAAGTTGTCAACTATACTTGGCTTAATTTGGAATAATCTAATCCCACCAAATGAAATAGGAGTCGTATCATTCACTCATAAGTGATAAATACCATACTTCATAAGCAAGGAGTATATTGGTAATTTGACTTTAAGATAATTTCTTGAACTCTAAGTATGATTTATCAAACTATTTTATGATTTCTTTTGTATGATTATAAACCTTATTATCATAATGTACAAGAATATGGTGGAATAATAAGCATGTTCTACACTACACTTGATTATACATGTCGGCAAAACTTAAATACTCATTTTTGTCAAAATATGTACAATCTATAACCAATTTCAAAACTTGCTATACTTCATACTCATTTTATTAATTTAATATATTTTTGAGTGAAACGTGATGTGATTTTGACATCATTGTGTGTGTTTTTTTTATTAAAATGAGTGCATTTTTAAGTTTGAAATGGAAAATGAAGTTTTCGATCGACCGAAGACAGTGTGATGGTCGACCGGAGACTTCAAAAATAATAGAACTATAGAAAAAAACTTGAGATTCCAGGTGAAAATATTGTTTAGGTCGTGAAAACCTTATTTCCGATCGTGAAATTGTTGTCTCAGATCGTGAAAATAATTATTTTCGGTCGATTGGAAACAACAATTTCATGATCGGAGACAAGGTTTTCACGACTAGAAATAAGGTTTTCCACTATAATCTCAAATTTTCTCAACAATTCTAATATTTTTGAAGTCTCCGATCGATTATTACATTGTTCCCGATCGATCATTACATTGTCTCCGATCGACCGGAGAGATTCTTCAACTTTTTGACTTAAAATATATTAAAATAATGAAATGGGTATTGAATTGTAGCAAAATTTTAAAATGGATATAGATGATACACACTTTTGAAAAAATATGTATTTCTATATAATTCCTCTTTATATTATATGCGATAGGGAAAATACTATATGTTGTCAAATGTTTGAAATTCTTTTCAAAAACATCACTATTTAATTATTCAATATTTTCAATAATATCACGAGATCGAAATTCTGTTGTTGGAATACACATGGAATGGAGGATCTAATATAGAAATACATGTATATTACATTATTACATCTACATAGATCTGCCATGCCAAGTGGATTTTCTGATGCTGAAATTTGAAACTTGATATATTATTGAAAAAAATTATTGAAATGATATGTACTAGAAACATGTTATTGAAAAAAAAATCTCAAACATTGTGAAAATACTATATTTTCCACATATATATTATATATAGTTAGATTTAAATGAGAACTATTTTTATCATAAAAACTAAGAATCAAATGAATTCATTATAAAAGTTGATGAATCCGTTGGATAAGTTACTGAATTTGAAAATTCAGAAATTTTCACCCGGGTTCGAATACCATGATGGACAAAAATTATTTTTTGGATTTATTAACTTTTCCAGTGGATTCACAATAAATTAATCATTTTTGGTTCTCAAATTCTCACGATAAAAGTGATTCTTACGTTAACAATTCCATATATATATATAGGAGATGGATCAGGTAGGAAATAATAACTTTGTAGGAAATAGGAATGAATCGAGCCTTTGATTTGCTATATCAATGGTTAAGATTTAATTTTTGAGTGTCTTCTGAGTTTTGTGTTTTGTGTCTTATCACGGATTATTGTGCAACACTATAACTCTTCTTGTCTTACGTTGCAATGAAAGATGTCTAAACTAATATATTTAACATGTCTATGAATTGATGAAATATGTCTAAACTAACATGTGTGATATAGTAATTCGATTGTCTACACAAATATGAAAGATATACTACTATTCATATTTTAAATACGTTAAGGAGAACTTCACCATAATAATCCCTATATATATATATATATATATATATATATATATATATGTGTGTGTGTGTGTGTAGGACGTATATAGGTACATATAGGTCCTCAAGTAGCTAGTTTGATTGGAATTGATCTAAATGGAATCTCTAGTGGCCATTGCTCCCATATGACATGAAAGGAATCTATAGCTAGTCTTCTCAAATTTGATTTTCCAAGGGTAGAAATACTGTTTGATGTAGATATATGATATTACACATATTCATCATAGTTTTTATCTTGTCTCTGTCCTTGGCCTTGATGCAATACCACCATGGCATTTATGTTCCCTGGCCAAACATTTATTCATATTTTTTATTAAAAAATAATTATCTCATGATATTGATATCATGTCATATGATAGTAGAAGGATGCAGCATGAACGATGGAGAACGTTCTTCTCCAAGTATATATTGGACAACAATTACTAGTGGAATAGAAAAGAATATGTAAAGGCCTTGCTCGATTAGGGATATAAACAAAAGATTAGTTTTTTTTTTTTTTTCATGAGGAACCCGCAGCCGCTATCTTAGGTGCGAATTGGGTAAAACTCACGTTCCTATGCAATAACCTGCAAACCATACAGACGGATAAACCACACTTGAAAAACGAGGTATGACAGGCTCAAACCCATAGAGGCGTTTGATGGGGTTAGAACCTGTGACCTCTCGACCACATGAACTCACCTTAACCATTGGGCAGTCGATTGAGCTCTTTTATATGCTTTTGTTTGAATGAACTTCAAAAATTCTGTTTAAATGTGATTTGATTGTATACTGGGTGATTTGTATCAAGTGTACAAAAAATCAACTTAATCTGGCTTATGTTTATGCCGATCTATGGGTTCGGTAGAGCATCCTTTCCGTCTATATATGGATTTAGATCCCGATCTTGACCCGTCTCACCTTAAGACGGTCTCAAATTTTTTTTATATAACATTTCAGTATAATTAATTATAACGTATGGTATACCTTTTTATCTTTATGAAAATACATTAGTGTACGACTTTCTCCTTTATGTAGGATGGAATATAGAAATTAAACTCTACCACGACTACGAGTTTATGGTGGTGGAGGAACTTGGTTGGAGAAAAGAGATTCGATGGTAAGATATCTAATGAAATTGTCTAGGAATTGAAATCTTATGCAAAGAAAAATATTTATTTTATTTTAAATCTTTGTGAAATATTAGACTAATTCTTATGTCATGTGTGTTTTTAATGGAAAAAAAATACCAATTGAAGTATTAATTCTCCATAAAATCGAATTGGCGAAATTGATTTTTGACACGTGGAGGTAAGGATGTCAATGGATGGATTTTACTTGGGTCATAATCAATAAATAAGTAATGGTTTTGGTTCTAAAACCGATCCATTAGACACTGGATCCGGACTGGACCCAGACCATCAACTATGGGTTTTAAACGGTCCAGATCTGAACGGGTCTGGAACCAGAACCGGACTAGAACCGGATAAGAATTAGAACTGGAATCGAAACTGTTGCTTTATAATTTAATGGGTTATGAGTGATTTTGAATCGATATGGATAAAACTAGTTCATTGACAAACCTATTTAAACTTAGGATTGTCAATAGATGGGTTTTACTCGGACCAAAACCAATAATTAAGTATTGGTTCTGGTTCTGGAACCAGAATCAGAATCAGATCTGGACCGGACCATCAAACTATGGATCTAAATGGTTCGGGTCTAAAGCGGGTCTGAAACCGGAACCGTAACCTGAACCACTGCTTTAAAATTTAATGGGTTTTGAGCAGTTCCGGATCGATCCGGGTAAAACCCACCAATTGACATCCCTACGTGGAGGTATCGAGCACCTAAATTTATATTTTTAATCTTAGACTTATGTGACCGTCCAGTTAATTTTTATTTCCTTTTATAATGTGTTGGTTAAGATTAGTGAATATGCGTTACAATCTTGTCACTTATATCACTTGATTTAACACCCTTAACTTTTGGTTACATTCTTTAACCCAATCCAATCAAATATTGATTAAAATTCTTCCTTAGGATATCTTGTAACTTTGCATCACATCCGACCCCCCAATGTGAAAAAGTGATTTTGAGAGCCCCACGAGTGCAATCATTCCACAAATAATCACCCCACAATTAATTAATCTAATCACACAAACACATTAATCATATGTATTTCAATAAACACTCTCCCTTCATTATATATAATCATGTTACTTTAGTAAAATTATTGATTTACGAGAAATCAAATTAAATTTGTCTTATTTCACACACATATATATATATATAGGGGATGGTTCCTATGAGAATGAAAATAAGTGTAGGAAATAGGAATAGATATGTAAGTCTAGCATATCTTTTATATTTGTGTAAGACAATCGAATTACTATGTTGCATATATTAGTTTAGCACATATTTCATCTTTTAAGTAGCACATATGCTAAATATATTAGTTTATCACATCTTTCATTCAACAGTAGCACAAGAAGGGTTCTAGTCTTTGCACAATAATCAGCGCACACACAACACACGTAACAACGAAATTAAATATCAACCATTGATCCAAAATCAAAATCTCAACCAAATTTGATCCAATGAATCAAAGACTGATTCATATATATATGCATGCAAAATAAAAGATAAGTCCAACGTATAAAAAATGAATTAAATTGCTTTTTAAGTTATCAAGTTTAAAGAGATAAGGCTGCTGCGTTATCTTCTAAAGGTTATTCATGTACGCATAATTATTCATAAACGCTCTCTATCTTCTTTAATGGTGAAAGTGGAAGAATTTTAATTGAAGTTATCTTTACTAATTGGAATGTTTGCTTTAAAAGTCGTATTTTTAATTACTTCATCCATCCCATTACTGTTGACTCGTTTTCTTTTTAGGTTGTCCCGCTATTATTGGCCCGTTCCAAAAAATGAATAATTTTACATTAAAAAATATTTGAATTTCATGTCACATATTACTTTACACATAAAACATAATTCTAGTTATACGTGCAAAAAAAAGGAGCCAATAATACCGGGACACTTTGACATTCATGTGCACGTGAAAGAGCATTAGTTCACACTGTTGGAATATTTGTTTGGAACTCATCTGAATTGCTTGATAATTGAAATAAACCAACTCAAAATTTTAAGACTTTTTTAGAATGGTAAAAAGACTTAATTTTCACGTATTGTATTCTTTGTCTTCATATGCTTTAAAGAAATATTAATTAATATGTATTGTACGAAAAACATTTATGAATATATTAAAAGAAGAATCTACCAATCCAGATTCAAATAGCAATATTATCAAACTTCATAATTTCAAAATAAAATAAAATTGAAATATGAGTCCTATCAAATAATCAATATCACCAACTGAATACTGTATATACTTATGCATATTAAGTAATAATAGTAACACTAATAATAATAATTTATTACGGTTTATTTTGTTTTTCCGTAACGTCCTTTGTCCTACTCGCAAAACACAAGTGACAGCTATCTATGTCCAAAATACAGATGAGATTAGGGGCAGGAGTACAGTTAGTCGCAAACCACGTGGACAATGATTTTTACAACCTGGAATGTGAGAGGCCTCCATAAGGCTCAAAAGCAGTCTGCAGTTGCAGACCACGTGTTCCATCATAAGCTAGATGCGATTGCGTTGATTGAGACGAAGCTTTCAAAGCTGAAGCTCAAGAATTTCATGGCTAAGCACTTTGTCGGTGGGAGTGTGCTCACAACTTGACGAGGTTCTGGGGAAGGATTTTAATAATCTGGAACCCAAAGAGGTTAAAGTAGAAGTCCTTAGTCGGGAGAAGCGGTGATACATTCCAATTTTACTTGTAATTACAATTCTACCTTTGGATGTTCGATTGTTTATGGGTTCTGGCAGGTCACGCATAGGCGTGATCTGTGGGATTCCATGATCATCAACATCGATCCTTCAAAACCTTCTATCGTCGCGGGGGATTTC
The DNA here is from genome assembly GCA_036937905.1 of Salvia rosmarinus. Taxonomy (NCBI): domain Eukaryota; kingdom Viridiplantae; phylum Streptophyta; class Magnoliopsida; order Lamiales; family Lamiaceae; genus Salvia; species Salvia rosmarinus. The sequence goes on from CM072822.1 coordinate 1,179,382, forward strand.
AACTGTATCCTTGACCCGGATGAGAGGATTGGAGGAAGAGTTCCACTAGAGCGAGAGTACAAGGACTTCGTTGATACTTGTGCACTCGTGGGACTTGAGGATTCCCCCTCGACGGGTCTTCACGTGGACGGATACGGTGAAGTATTCTAAGATTGATAGGGTTTTGATTAATAATGCTTGGTTAGATGCTAACCTTTTTTGCAGGACAAACTTTCTGCCTAGAGGCACTGTGTCGGATCACTCGCCGGCACTCATCACTCTCTTTGGAGATGTGACTAGGTACCACCGTTCCTTCAAGTTCTTCGATATGTGGATGAAGCATCCTGACTTCAAACACCTGCTTGAAGAAAATTGGAGTGAACAAGTGAATGGAAGACCTCGGTGGGTTACGGCGGCAAAGTTGAAGAGGATGCGACACGTGTTCGAGGAGTTCAACTTGAGGAGTTGACCACACGGCGGATAGGGCGAGTATCTCGAGCTGCGTTGCACTCTGTGCAACTAGCTCTTGATAGTGACCCCTTAAATGGGAAGCTGTTGGAACAAGAACTTGGTCTTCGTAAGAAGACTAAGTTCTTGGAGGAGGTTGACGTAGTTTCTTGGCGAGGCGAAGAACTTGCACATCAACCTCCGAGCGGATGCACTAAGTATTTTCATTCAATGGTAAAAGAAACCACACGCGTAACACTATTTCCTTCTTGTGCGGGGATACGGAGGAGCCAACTTATGACATGGAGGAAATTATAGGCGCATTTGAAACCTTTTATACCGAGTTATTTGGTGTAAAGGTTTCAACGAGCGGTTTTGAACCTTCAGTTTTTGAGGAGGGACCTCGGCTTGATTTAGATGATCGGAGGGACATGGTTATGGAGGTTTCGCAGCAGGAGATTAAGAATGCTCATTCGACATTGCAAGTGATAAGGCAGGGACCGGATGGCTACCTTGACTTTCTTGAGGAGAATGGGATATTGTTGGGAGCGATGTGATCTGGCGATGCGAGAGTTCTTTGAGAAGGAGTAATTTTCAAGGAGCTTAACCACTCGGTGGTCACCCTAATCCATAAGAAGCATCACAATCCATTGCTGATTTCGGACCCATCTCTTGTACTAATGTCATATACAAGACCATCACAAAGATCGACCGAGAGAATGGCATCTTTGATGATCAAGATCATTAACCCACTCGGTGGGTTCGTGAGAGACGGAACATTTCGACAACATCTTTTTGCACGAGGCGCTAAGAGGTTATGAGAGGCGAGATCACTCCGAGATGTATCTTTGAAGATCGACCTTGAAGGCTTATGATTGATCTCGTGGGATTTCCTCGGGCGACTTTGGATGGTCTTGGTTTCCACCCTTGTTTCGTTTATTGGATCATGACGTGCGTCACTTCGGCAACGTACACTCTAGCTATCAATGGAGGGACGCATGGTTTCATCACTGGCCAGCGGGGGCTTAGGCAGGGTGACCCAATGTCACCTACTCTTTTTCTCTGTTGCATGGAGTACCTTTCGCGGATGTTGAAGAAACGCACAAGGGAGTTGGATTTTCAATTTCATCCTAAGTGTAGTAGTCTTAATATTACGCATCTAGCCTTCGCTGATGATTTGTTACTTTTTGGCAGGGGTGATGTAGCATCCATGGAGGTCTTAGCTGATACGCTTGGGGAATTCTCTCGGGCGTCGGGGTTAAAGATTAATAATCACAAGTCCTTGATATTCATGGCGGGAGTTCGACCTTTTGAGAAGCAGGCGATCTTAGATCTGTTCGGCTTCCCAATGGGAGAACTCCCGACAAGATATCTCGGCATCCCGCTATCTTCAAGGAAACTAGGAGTCACTCAGTATAGTGGACTAGTGGAGAAGATAGCGTCTTGCATTCACCGTTGGACTAATATGAATCTTTCTTCTGCAGGGCGATTGGAGTTGATTCGCTCAGTTCTGCAAGGAGTGGAGTGCTTCTGGCTACAAGTTCTACCTCTACCGTCCACTGTGATTGATCGCATCAATTCGATGGCTAGGAGGTTCTTGTGGGGATCGACACATTGTCCGGTTGCTTGGAAAGCTGTTTGTTTACCTAAGGATGAAGGAGGCCTTGGATTACGAGACCTCTCGACTTGGAACAAAGCTCTTCTTGCAAAGACCTTGTGGAACATCCATACGAAGGACTCCTTGTGGATTCGGTGGATACATCTTGAGTACTGGCGTCGAACACCATATGGGAGTATCCTTCTCACATGCGTTTATCTCCTCTAATTAGAGTATACTCATTCTACGTGATCGGTTTTGCGGGATGCGGGAGGTGATCATGGCATAGTGTAGAGCTTTTGGATGACATATTTGGATCCGAGGAGCGAGGCGCCTATCATTATCTTCGAGAGAAGGGTGAGAGACAGTTTTGGCATAAGGCAATCTGGAAGAAATATATCCCACCGAAGTTTTCCATCACCATGTGGCTAGCCATGAGGGGAAGACTTAAGACGGTGGATAGATTGAGCTACATGAATATCTCGCAGGTATGTACCATTTGTAATACCCATTTAGAGACTCATGAACACTTGTTTTTTAAGTGTAAGGCACGCAGGCGATGCGGAATAAGATTAAAGAGTGGCTCCGCCTCCAGGAGGATGACTACCATTGCTAGTGCTATCAAGCACATCGAGAGGGAGAAGAAGGCGGGGTCGGCAATCATCCTCCGTGCCAAGCAGATTGGGTTAGCAGCAACGGTGAATCACATTTGGTATGCGCGTAATAAGTTGAAGTTCGAAGATATCCCCTTTGATGTGAAGACCATTGTGAAGACCATTCGAAGATGTTTATCTTTGCTTTGTATTCTTTATATTCTTGTGATCTTGTTACTTCTCATTTCGAGTTGGCTTTGTAGTGGTGAGGATGTCTCGATCTTGTTCTTGGATCCACTTTTGGGATGCCATATCATGTACTTGTTGTTTGATAGTGGTTTTGGGTGTGTGTGTTGAGGGTGCTTAGGCCCAACCAAAGCAAAGGCACCTCGGGAGCTTACATGTGTTCACATACCCATTCCCACGCCCCACGGTCTCCTTTGCACAAGGGTACTCTTTTCCCCACTGGTCATGGGGTTTTTAATGAGGCCCGTCCTTCTTCGTCACTAAGGGGTTCGCTGTTGTGGTTTTGTGTCTTTACCGCTTTACTAGTTTGAGCGAGTCGCTCTTTGGCCTATATGTTTTGGCTGCTAGGTGTTTTATCCCTCCCCTTGCCGCATTTCTTTGGAAATTAGGCTGTATCCCCCTCAGGTATGCCTGAGTTAAGTTTGTAGCTTGTCTTTGCCCGTTTTATGTTATTTCGTTCGTTTTGACCAAAATACAGATGAGATTAAATCATATCCTAAATGGTTTCTTCAATTAAAAATTAGTTGTTTCCAATTTCATTAAATTTTCCCTATCCCAGTTTTATATTTTGTCCAATATTATATTGAGGAAGGGTGACGAAACACTTAATTATTTTGATTTAAGAGTAAAATAAATAAGACTAGGGGTGAGTATTTTCGTCCGAAACCGACCAAACACCCTCTACGACTAGAATATTTCTCTCAAACATGCAATAATAAGATCTCCCTCGACAAAAATTCATGCGTCCACCTGTATGTGTGTGAGAGAAATAGAGAGATAGAGTCTAGACAGCAAGCCTTAGAGTGTTTGGCTAAACTTATTTTAAAGAGCTTATACGATGTTTCGAGAACTTACAAGATATTACGTATGAAGAACTTATAAGTTGTCAAAGTGTTTGGATGATTGAACTTGTATGTTAGAGAAAGAATCGTGGGTTAGAGAGAGAAAGAATCGTGGGTTAGAGAGAGAAAATCATAGTTAAAGATGAAAAATTGACGAGAGGTGAAGTCGATAGTATATATGTAGAAATAACGAACTATAGTAAGATTATTTTGGTAAATTCACTGTTACTTATAAACTTATGAAAAAATAAGTTGTGGTTGAGCTACTTATTTTGATGGGAACCTATAAGCTATTGGAACTTACTTGCATAGCTTATAAGATATTTAGAAACTTATTTTACCAAATATATTACATGAGTTTATAAACTCCTAAACAACTTGTAAGCTATTTTGAAGAACTTATAAACTTAGTCAAACACCCTCTTAATTAGGACGACAGAGGACCTCCTATACCTTACTTGCATGTGTGCAATATTATACTCTCTCTTAAGTAATAGTTTGGTCAATATAAAAAGAAAATTATATGGGATCTACTCACACTAAATTTATTATTAATCAATAGTAAAAAAATCAGTATTGTCTGTGGTACATATATAGTTGGAATTATTTAATACAACATATGCATTAAATATAATAATTTAGTACACTATTAAAAATACTAACATTAAAATGTTAATATAATTCGAACTCATAACCATTGTTATGGACTCACCACATAAATTTGACCTTAGCCACTTTATATTTCTCAGTCTACAAATATATCATATTTGATCTCAAATATACGCAGGGCCGTCCCTGAGGGCGGGTGAGCATGGACGATCATCCAGGGCCCATAATTTTAGAGGGTCCAAAATTTTATATATCTTCTTATATTAATATAAATATTCCTTAATGTCCCGAAATTTTGTTATAAACTTTTGGGGGCCAAATTTTGTAAAAAAAATAATTCTTTTATAAATGATATATTGTACATCTTTTTAGATATATTCAATTGTATCTCCATAGTGAAAAAACGGTCCATTTTTGTTGTTTCGCCCAGGGCCCATTATTTATTAATACCGGCCCTATATACGATACTCGCAAAAAATAAGAATTTTTGAAGTTCTTCCTATGCATTGTACGGGCGACACATTAGTAAATTCAATTTTTTTTTGTAAGTTCTTCCTACGCATTAAATTTAAAAAGAAAAAAGAAAAAAGAAAAAAAGAGAGAAGATAAACTTTTTGGAATGACCCACTAAATACAATACCTCACTGCATGTGCAACATCAATATTTAAATACATATACTAACTGCTTCAAAAAACTTCATAATATTCTTGTATCTGAAAAAAATAAAAATGCATAATATCATTTAAATTAAATTGTGCATCTTGATTTGAGTAATATCCATCAAGGCATCATTTTCTCCAATCTATGTAATCGACATATATATATATAGAGAGAGAAAAACATAAATATGTGTATTAATATATGCATGTAACATTCCGTAGCAATAAAAGGCACTATTTAGGTGTGCGTGTGTTGGCTAGTGGTAGAGTGGTTAATCTTGTCAGGCGCCAAGGTCTCAAGTTCGAGTCACCGTGACGTGACTTTTAAAATTTATGTATTAAATTACCAAAAAAAAGGCACTATTTAGTGTGTGTGTGTTGGCCTAGTGGTAGAGTGGTTAATCCGAGGGCAAGGTCCAGATTGAGTCCACCGTGACGCAACCTTTAAAATTTCTGTATTAATTGACCAAAAAAAAAGGCACTATTTAGGTGTGCGTGTGTTGGCCTAGTGGTAGAGTGGTTAATACATGAGGCCAAAGGTCTCGGGTTCGAGTCCACCATGATGCGGCTTTAAAATTTCTGTATTTAATGACCAAAAAAAAGGGCACTATTTAGTGTGCGTGTGTTGGCCTAGTGGTAGAGTGATTAATGCCCGAGGCCAAAGCTCTCGGGTTCGAGTCCAGCGTGATGCGGTCTTTAAATTTCTGTATTAAATTGACCAAAAAAAAGAGGCACTATTTAGTGTGCGTGTACGGAGTGGTAGAATGGTTAATGTTCGGTAAAGGTGCCGGGTTCGAAAGACGTCGTGTGTGACTTTTAAATTTTATATTTAATTGATAAAAAAAACCTGAGTATTTAATAGTAAATTGAAATAGAATATACACTGGCCATAATCAATATAAAGCACTACATAAGACGGAGAAAAAACTACAGAGAAGAGAATATAACAATTGTATATCTCTAATAGCCCGTAGGCGTGCTTGCAAGCTTTGATTGCACGCTGCGCCACATCAAATGAGTGCCCTTGTTTCAACTGTTTTAGCTCAGCATAATATGCGCCCCAACTGTGTTGACTGTGTGTTGTGCGTGTAACCAAATCTGTTTCTTATTTGTCTCTTTCTTCGCATGATTTTGTTTGCCTTCCATTGCAGCTTTTGGCTCTCTCCAAGCAGACAATAAAATTCTCCTTCGCTAATTTTTCTTTTCTGATTTCTTCGCTTAATTTTGTGTATATAAACCGATCATGGTGGAGAGGTGTGGTTACAGAAGGGAGAGCGAAATCTCGCATTTCACCACCTCGAATTCGAATCATTCATCGTTTTCCTCGAGCTTGCTTGATGCGATCTATCGCTCCATTGATCAAGGAGACGACGAGATGGTGATCTACGGAGAAGGAATGAGGAAGAAGAGCTGTGGCGCTGAAGGCACTAATGTGCGCCGCGGCGTGTTTAAGAGTGACGAAGAGATGGCGAATTTCCAGCGCGCTTGCATGATCGAGAAATGGATGGAGAAGAAGGTCAGCGGGAAAGCCGTCGGTGGTAGGAAATCCGTCGCCGATTTTCAGGTGAAGAAGCAGCGCAAGGATCGGGAGAGTTCCAGCTGGAGCTCCTCCGATTCGAGCTGCGGCGGCGTCGCCGGATTCTTCTCCTCATCGGAGGCGGATTCGTTCCAGGTGCAGCGGCCGAAACCGGTTCGGACGGGGTTCGAGAAGGAGAAATTCGGCGGAAATCGCCGCGATTCCGAATTCGGCCGCGGCGAATCGGAGCAGAAACCTAAAATCGAAGGCGGATTCTCGAAGACGAAGCTGCGAGCGCTGAAAATCTACGGTGACTTGAAGAAGGTGAAGCAGCCAATATCCCCCGGCGGAAAGCTCGCCGGATTCCTGAACTCGCTGTTCGCTGGCGGAAACATGAAGAAGAGCAAAATCGGCAACGAGTCGCCGTCGCTGAAATCCACGAACGCGTCGACATGCTCGTCGGCATCGTCGTTCTCGCGCTCGTGCCTCAGCAAAACGCCGTCGTCGAGAGGGAACCACACCGACCGCGCGAAGAGATCGGTGAGATTCTCTCCAGTGAGCGTGACCGTCGACGGGGATTGCCAAGCATACGGCCACAAATCACTACACTCATCAGAAATCAACAACAACAAAAACAACAACAACAACAACAAACAGACATCAAATTGCGGCGCTGCCGCGAAGAGTTACAACAACATCAACAGCATCAGAAACGTCACCAACGAAGAGATCATGGCGCATGTGATGGATCAAAACCGACGAGTGGAGGAGGTGGCGAGGGATTTTCTTAGGAATTATCAGAGGAAAAACCTTCCATTCGATCACTCGAGAAAACCTCACGTCAAACACGAGGTTTTCGATCGAGATTTCGATCACGATGACGAAGAAGAAGACGACGATGATGCAGCAAGTTATGCAAGTTCAGATTTGTTCGAACTCGATAATCTTTCAGCGATTGGGATGGAGAGGTACAGAGAAGAATTGCCGGTTTACGAGACCACGCGGCTCGATTCCACAGGCAACGGATTGATTTACTGAAAATAATAAAATAAATAGGTACTTTCGAGTATTTTGTAATTTTTAATTTGTATTTTGAATTAGCAAGTTATTGGTTTGGGGTTTACATGAAGAGAAATGAAATTTATCTCTGCAATCAATTTTTGTGCATTATTTTCTTGGTAGTGTTCTTTGGTGATGGTAAATAAAATATGTGAATTTTCATAAAAAATGAACTTGTCACTGACTTATTTTTGTAGTAATTTTGGGTTGAGGTGAATTTTTATTTGATAGAAATCTAAAGGGTTGCCGCATGCAGGGGAAAAAGTAAAGGTGAAAATTCTAATCCGGACAAGATGATGGAGAGAGGTTAAAGCAAAGGCAAAGACAAATGCAAATGCTCTGTTTTAGAGAAATGCTCTTCTTCTTGAATAGAGGGTCTACTGTATTTCAATTTTGGCTCCTTTTTCTTCTTCTTGAATTTAGTGGGGTCTGCAAGATCTTTTTCAATTTGGCTAGCAATTTTCACCATAAATATCTGCTGCACAAGTTGGCATTCTGAAATCTATCGTTTCAAGATTTATGTGCTGAACAGCTTGAAATTTTTAACGAAATTTGTGCCATGATTTTCGTTACTGTTTACTGACATACTATTATAATTTATTTCGAGGACTGAAGAATTATTTATTATCTCCGACAAATTAATAAGGATAGTGGTTGATTTTCATTATTTTACCTTGGTTTTGAATCTTTTGATGGTAAGAAGATGTGATTCATGAAGATAAAGAAGGGAGAGAATGAAAAATCGATGATGTATGTTTGTCGCTAAAAGATTGGGACATGAGATCTATGGTTGGATCTTTGTTGGTTGGGCAAATTAGTTAGAAGATAGAAATGAAAATGTTCTATGATAAATGGAAACTAATTGTACAACTGCTATTGTTAATTTAAATTTTACAGTTAGTAAGCACTAAATCATCTATTATTGATTGGGTTGTCACTTTTTTGCTGGATATATCCACTAATTGGCCACCAAACTCATTATATATAATTGAGTATCAAACTCTGATGAATATGTCTATAGTAATTTGGCATACAATGTTGAGTGAATGTTGCCCTCATTATATATACATACAACTAGAACATATATATGTAGGATAGCTCAGTTGGTTAAGAGCTAGCAGATTTGGAATAATGATAAGCTCTATATAATAGTGATATGAAATACTTCATCCGTCCATCAAAATCGTTCATTGATTTTGGATGCAGTTTAATAAATATAATGAATATAAAGTAAATGATTATCCAACAAAATGTGTGCTGTGAGGATAATAACTGAATATATTAATGGATATTGAGTGTGCTAAATGGGCCATAGATGGTTTTTTTGTAAATAAGTAGATAAGTTTAGGTAAAAATGTAAAGTTGATGTTTCCAAAGAAGGAAAATGAATATTTTCGTGGACGGATCAAAACGGAATTAAATGCACGAATTTAGTGGACGGAGATAGTATAAAATAAAATCTATATGTAGAGTGGTTGACGTCAGATGCTAAATATCTCGTTAAAAATTTATTATCCAACAAAAAAAGATAAATTCAAATCCATATTGCGTATGCTAAATTGATATTTTGTGCAACGGTTATGCAACGAAGAATGAAAGGTTTATTTATTAATACGAATAATTAGACATTTGGACTATTTGTTTTGTGAATCGGTAAGAACCTTAAAACAAATTGTAATTCTTCCAACAACAAAAAAAAGGAAAAGAAAGAGACATCAACACCTAATTTTCTTTTCAACACGCCCAGCTAAAGATATTCATGTAGTCATAAAGAATAAATAAAAATATAATCTAAATTAAAGGGTAATTAAAATCATCCTAAACATAATTAAACTTTAATAACCCCACACAAGTTATTGTTAATTTGTATATATATTAAACTATTACTCACTTTTTTTTTCTTTTCTTTCCTTCTCTGTGTGTGAGGAAGACCTAATAGACTTAGAATTTGAATTCATGATGAGGTTACTCTTTTCTTTTTTTCCTTCTCTGTGTGTGAGGAAGACCTAATAGACTTAGAATTTGAATTCATGATGAGGTTACTCTTTTTCTTTTTTTCTTTTTTTGGTATCATGGGAAACCCGCTGCCTTTTAGGCAAGTATTGGTAAACCCACATTTGTGCAATAGCCCGCAAACCACGGGAAAGATAAAACACACTTGAAAACCAGGTGTGATGGGCTCAAACCCATAGAGGCGTTTGGTGGAGTTCGAACCTATGATCTCCGATCGTGCCACAGAAACCCACCTTAATCATTGGACCGTCCCTAGGGGACATGATGAGGTTACTCTTATTTATACACTAACTAACTTACATAGTTTTCATACTTCACCAACAAAGATTAACAAATAATTAGTAATGATACATATAGAAGAAAATTCTTGCTATCAGGACCAGGGAATCATAACAGAGTTGAAATCCTGATCAAGTTATCATAATAAATTGTGATTAAAAATTCATAACACAACTAACAAATTAATGCCAACACCAAGATTCTTCAGCTCTTGAACTAAAGAAAAAGGAAAAGCCTAACCTACGAACATTTTCCTAATAAAAGTGTGCTATAGGCTTTGATTAGAATGGTCTAAAATTAACCAACAAAGTTGGATGGATGTAGTTGTTAAAGTACGATGTTTACATTATTCAAGTTCTCATTCATTATTCCAAAGCAAATAAAATAAATACGTAGGTAGTAAATATATACTCCATCCGTCCCACCTAAAGTATCCCATTTCTTTTGGACACGTGTATTTAGGATAAAGATATAAAGTAGTTAAATTGTTAAAAAATTGGTAGAGCCCATACTTTTTAAAGGGATAATTATTTCCTAAAATGGAATGAGACATTTGTAATGGGATAACCCAAAAAAGAAAGTGAGACATTTTAAATGAGACAGAGGGAGTATATATTTGTTCATGTAATAATATTAATCAATAGTTGGGCTCTAGACTTTACGCATGCAGCTTCTTTTGGCTCAAGTATAGAGATTTTATGAGGACCCCTACACAAAGTTAATAATTTTTTGGGTTGTCTTTAATCATCAAAAGTAAAAAAGGTGGGCCATTTGCATGCTAAACTCATTTTATGTTCACATTAGGCTCAATCTTGTTCTTGTTAATTTCTTCTTTCACCTACTATTTTGTTATGTATTATTGTACTTTTTCTTAGTCTTGTTATAAGTTAAGGTATTGAATGCATGTGGGATCTTTTGTCTGAAACTTTGTTCTCCTATGTAGATGTCCGCACCTTGCAGACGTCGAAAAAGAGTAATTTATATTTAAGAAAAATATCATTTATTTTTTACCATGTATTTATAAATTATCATTTACATTGAATAAACATATCATTTGCGCTAAAGAAAAGTATTAATATCCGCACAGGCGGACGTCTGCATGAGATCATCTCTATTTTTTTTCTTCTGGGATAACTAACACGTATTAATATATATTACTATGAGCGAACGTTATACGTTTGTATACATAGGAAGTGAATCTTATATAAAATTTTCTTCTTCTAGTATAGGAACTAGGAATGAATTTGAATTGTTGATCTTTGTATGATTCACGATTGTAATGAAAAGAATATTGTAAAGCATGAAGAACAACATTATCATATAGAAGTATTATTGTATATATAAGAAAATATTTTCCATAAAAAGTATTTTATTATATATATAAAGTATTACTCCCTCCATCACGCCGAACATGGCTCATTTTATTTCGACACGATTATTTAGAAGAATAATATGAAGTGGTTAAAAGAATAAAAAGTAAGTAGGGTCCATATTTTTGAAGAGATAATTATTTTAAAAAAATAAATCAAGATAGATGGGACAAACTAAAAAGAAATATAGGCTAAGTTCGACGGTACGAACGGAAGTATTATATATAGAAAAGCAAAAGGAGAAAAAGAAAAAGAATCATAGTTCTAGTTTCGGAAAAAATATATAATGAAAACAGTAAATACTTATTTATGTATTATATATATATTTGAGAATGGCTTCCTATAGATTAGGTCCAAATGGTCAAACTTTGCTGCAAAAACAATTGTTTCTCTAATCGCACATTAAGTTCATCTAAGATTCACGTGGTACATTGACCTTTTCTATTCTATTTGAAATAATAAATGTAATTTTTTGAAAAAATAAAATAATGAAATGTATATTTTGAACAGACTATAACCTTGAGCTCTGAGCTCAAATTTAAATTACTATTATCTAATAATATTTTTGACAAAATAACATAATTAAACCAGGACAGAGGCCCTACGATGTGGAGTGCAATTCAAGTAGCACTTTTAGGCTTCTTGCATGACTCAGAAAGCACTCAATTAAGCAATTTCTGCCCACTAATTGCGAACTAATTTTAAAATTACATAGAAGATTTTGTTCATGATTAGAGATATATGCAAGCTTCAATTTAGTCAACAACTAAAAAGAGTAGTGGTCTCTTGATTTTTATAATCTAAACTCCCCATAATCTCATGATAGCTATTAATTAAGTTCCCCAATCAGCCACATATACATATAATTAGATTAATATTTATTGTCCCAGGAACAACTCAATGGTTAAGGTGAGTTAGAGAGGTCATGAGTTGGACCCCACCAAGTTTCTTGTCATGTGTGGTTTGTAGGCTATTGCACGAGGCGCGTGGTTTACCTAGTCTTGCACCTAAGGTAGCGGTGCGGTTCCCATGATACCAAAAAAAAAAGACTAATGTTTATTGTCCCATTGTCGAGGTGGTTTTGAGAGGTTGGTTAAGAGTTAAACTTGTTACTCAACATGACTTTGAAACAAATAGATTAAGAAACTATGATTGTCTGAGGTGGTTTTGAGATGGTGTAACTATAAGAGTGGAAAACTTGTTACTCAACATGACTTTGAATAGCTCGAAGTATAGATTAAGAATAATTAGATATTTGGTATTTAAATGTGTCAAAATCTAATAATATCTGCTGTGGTATTTTCTTGTTCTAAAATGGTTTTGCAACCTCTATGAAAAAGAGTTTTTTTTCATCGACATGTGATCTCAAAGATATGTTAGTTTTCTAGCTAGGACTCGGAAGATGAAAAATATTAGTTTATACCTAAATTATTGGAAATGATACTGATTTATATTTTATTTTATATTGTTTTTAATAATCCCTGATTAAATTCAATAGAGAATTAACGAGGAATTCTCATAGAAAATTTAAATATAAGAAATGAAATAATTTGTTTTTCAGGTCTAATACCAATATTATCAATGATTCATATACTAAATTGTGTTTTCATATTTCAGATATATGATGCATTGACTGCTAACCTATCTTTTGTGCCCTAAATCAATAAGACTTCAAATAGAACTACAAAGATGTTATGATTAAATTTCTAAATTTATGATTAACTACATATATATATATATATATATATATATATATATATTCAATGGGAAAAATAATAAATAAATATTATATATACAAAATCATTTTTTGTTTTAATAAATAAAAATCACGCTTTAATTCAAAAAAATCATTCAAAGAGCTAATATTATCTAAATAGCCATCGATAGTCCTCCCATTTCCAAAGTAGGAATGTCAATTCAGTTTGAAATCCATGAGTTGACCCGTATAAATCGAATAAAAAGTGGTTGTGATTGAAAATTTTTAGCCCGAAACTTTTTATAACCCGAATGATCCTAAACCGAATAGCTTGACAATCCGATAGGGTTGACTTGAAAGTAACCTGAACTCGATGCCTCGACTAACTGAAATTGTTCTAGTTATGTGGTTTTCAAACTCTATTAATACTTTGCTTTTGAAAGTTTGTATAATAACATTTTTTTTAGATGCTTGTTGAATGTATTTTGATTTAATATCTAAGAGTTATATTTATCATTTCACTTCTCAGTTTTTTACCCCAATGCTAATATTACATGTTTTGACATGATTTTTTTTAAAGAAAATTATTTTTTTTAGAAAAATTGTCAAATTTTAATCTCTAGAAGAGTTATTAGCTATTATGTAGGTTCATTTTGGAATGACACTAACTTTTGTATGTAGTTTGACAATCTTTTACTTTAGAATTATGAAATTGTGCACTTATTCTTCGTTTTCAACTAGTAGAAACAGTGGTTGGTTTTCAACTAGAATACTTATTCAAGACACTATTTATACGCATTATATACACTTGACACGAAATACATCGAATCTAATCGTGTCCCATAATGTTTTAAATCAAATCGAGCACAAATTGATCTATTCTATTTTTATATCACATACAAGAATTTCCCATAATGTCTTAAATCAAATCGAGCACAAATTGATCTATGACCACGGAGAAATTTTTATATCACAATATAGACAACATACAGGACAGCTACAATCAATTCTATATACCTGTCCAAATTTTAGATGACCTATTTCTCAGTTGCAACTATCGTATTTTATTTTATGTCTCATTATCCAAAATGAGTTGTTACAATCACTGCTTACAATTTTGAGGGCAAGTTGCTACTTACCAACCATGCAGATTAACTGGCATAAAACTTATTTGTTTTATGATACATACATACATATATATATATATATATATATATATTGTAATGGATTATGATTATTGAGCAATAAGAAACAGATAACGTAAAAGAAATACAGATTTACGTAGTTCACCAACAATGAGTTGGCTACATCCACGGACAGAAAAGGAGAGCAGATGTTATTCAGCGGCTAGGGTTTTTTCGGATTACAATTACAGTTCTCAAAGATCTTATATATAGTATTAAGATAATACACCAATTGGGCTCAGCGAGCGAGACCCCCGACTAATCATTCGAAGCGGGAAATAGTTTCAAGGCATATTAGCAATATATATACACACACACACACACAATTCCATTTTTGTGGCTACATTTGGGTCGAATAATCGCTCCTTGTACTAAAAAAAATTGAAAGTTTTGGACTTGTCATTGATTTCGTCGTTTGCTACAATAATTGATTTTGTAACTCCCCGTAGTATTTTGTCTTTTCACAAAGGGCGCACGAGGGGTCGATGACTAGACAATGATCCATTGATGAATCTCCTTCATGTTTGCGAGATACGTACACTTGTTTGTATACGTATCTGTGTATATATTTGATAGTAGGTTCTATCTCGAGTAAGATATTCTCTATTTTGGTGATTCGAAAGATATCTTTAAGCCTCACAACTTTGAAAGATTTATTCTGATTGTAAATTTATTTGTGTGTGCATATAGGTGCACAAGGACTTTCATTATGCATCAAATTAAACACTTAAATTTGTGTTCAAGTATTTATAAATGGACTAATTTTTGATATTTATGGGAAAGCCAACAGAGAAAGGGATGGCTGAAGTAGACTACTTGGTCTTGGTTGATGATTTGCCTTCTCTTCTAGGGAACTTGAAAATGGACATTTCTAATTTAATACTTCCTCCGTTCTCATTTTATCATGATGTTCTCATCGTTAAAATTTCAAAAGTATTAATAAGGATAAATATGGAATATATCGTAATTTTACTCTCAAGCTTGCTAATACAACAAAATCGAGTTGATTTCATAATTAAAGGGTTTTTTTTCTTCTAATTTTTATAACCATAAATCTATCTTATTCCAAAATCTGAGGCTAGTGGCTCTATTAACTCAACTTTGGTCAAGTTGATAAGATCTTGAATTGCATGATATGATTTTGTTCCTTTTAAGTAGTTGTTTCAAGCACAAGTGAATACATCCAAAGATAAAAGTTGATTCAATGAGGATATGTTTGGTTTGATTTCCAAATCTTAATCAAAGTCCTCTATTATTTGATCATATATCCAAATTCTTGTAACTCAGACCACTTAACAATTCCAATTAATTTAAAAATAAAGATTTTCATGGGTGTTTGGTCATTCATACATCAAATAGAAACCAATAAGAATTCCAAACACACACAAAAAATATCAAAAGAAAAAAAGAAAATTGATTTTTTAATATAAAATAAATAAAACAACAAGGAAAATGAAAAAATAAAAATAACCTTCTGTGTAGTGAAGGCCCACGTCTGATCTGGTAGCCTCAACTGAAATACTATTTGAAAGCCCACAAGACTTTTGGGCGCACGTGGTGGATTGGTCCATGCGGGGCCCAGGCCTGTCGGGCGTGTACACGTGTGCTCGCAATTCCTCATGCCATGTGGGCCCGCCCCTTTAAGTTTAAAACTGCCACCAAAGGCAAGCCCAGTAACCGTCGCAGCCTATGATGGAGCGACACGTGCAACGCTCGCACGTGCGCCTAGCTCGGTACCGCAATTTTAGGGTGTATTTTAGAAAAGTAATCTGTCCATCAATTATTGTTTATCATAATTTTTCCATATAGTTTTGTAATTTCTTTTTATCTTTTATATAAATTCAAACGGGTTGATCTAGAAAAAAATGAATAATTTCATTAGGGTACTTATTACGAAAGAGCTAAGAAGTTATTGCACTCATTTTGTATATCAATAATCATAAAATTCTACTAAGGCATTTTAAGTCAAGTTTGTCACACTTGAGTATTTAAGTGTGCTTTATAGTACTTTATATGATTTGTATGTTTATTAACCACAAATATGCTTTATTTTGTGCAAAATTAATGTAGTAGTAAGTGACCTAATCATTTAATACGAAATGATCGAAACGAAGGAACCTGTGAATGCAATCCATTTTATAGTGAGTTATAGGGTATGAATCGATAAACCAGTTTGTCGAGATATCTGTATTTATATATCAATCTAGATATAAATCTTATCATTTTGAGACACATTAAAATTACCGATTTTGGATATACATCGTAAAGCGACATGTATATCGACTATTGACCTAAAACTATGTACAACATTAGTGTCATGGGAGTTAATTTCAACATTCAAATCTTCAAAATGAAAACAAAATGCTGACAAGAATTGGAACTTGTGAGGTACAAGTTGGAAAAGAGAGAAGAATAAAAGGTGGTAGTGAAAAAAGAGAGACATTGCAACTTTAGTAAAAGTGGAATTAGTAGAGCAATTAAAGAGTCATAAAGAAAAAGATTTGTGAGAATTTTCCTTTTGTTGATCCCAAGAAGATTTTGTGTAATAAGATTTGATAGATATATAGCTAGACCAGAAGGCGTTTTCTTTTCATTTTAGGGGAAAAGAAGAGTGGATCTAGTGACAATTTTGAGTTCTTCCACACTTATTATTCTTTCTAATTATGACTGATTAATCATGTGAATCATGTTTTATTTTCTTAATCATTGTTAGTACTTATGTGGTTTTATGGGTTTAACACGTCATAATTTTATTGGTTTGGGATTTGGCAGGACATGCAGAAAAGTTGAGATAGAGTTAGCAAAGTTATGATGGAATTAGATTTAATTTACCCCTTAATGATTATAGAAGTAATAATTTTTTGCTAAATACTCTTAGGGCACGTTTGGTAGATTAGTTAGGTTTCGTCTAGTTAAAATGTACTGTTCAAATGGGTTTTGTAACCCACCACTTAGTTAGGTTACAAATCCTAAAGAAATAGTGCCAAACTGAGCTACCAAACAGACAAAACCACCAAGTCCGTCATTAAAACACGGGCCGTAAGGATACGAAATAGAGCTACCAAACAGACGCAGGATATTAATATGGGCTACAAACGTGCTCTTATTTTAAACCATCACTATGTTTTTGTTTCTACCATGAACTATCAATTTTGATAATTTAAACACCAACTAACAATAAATTACGCAAATCTTTCTTCAGATGAATTTTTCGATACCGAAAAAACTGATTAATATAATTTGAGTGGAGAATTATCTGTGATGTTTCAAAGAATTAGTTACATCTCAAATTCTTCGTGATGCCACATCACATTTCAGACTATTTCAAAATTTCAACCAATTTTCTAGTATCGAAAAATTAGTCCACCGATAAATTTGTATAATTTGGATTTTAAATAGCCAAAGCCATTAATTCATGATAGAAATAAAAATATTACAATAGTTTAAGACACATTTGAATATTTGGCCATTTACTTTTCAAGAAAAAAAATTGAGCAATGTCAACAATATATTTGTAGACTTGTACTCTATTAATTTGGAGTTCTCATAATAATAATAATAATAATAATAATAATAATAATAATAATAATAATAATAATAATAATATTGTTTTTTTTGTTATTTTTCTACCTATAGTGCGTGCGTTCTTGAATATTGAATAACAATCGTGAAAGTTGAAAAATGAATAAATAATTCACTATGAAATACCCCATCTGTTCCATTATTATTGGCTCGTTTTGTTTTTTGGGTTGTCCCTCCCATTAAATTGGTTTGTTTCCAAAAAAGAAAACAATTTTACACTAAAAAGTACCTTGAATTTCGTATCACATACTACTTTACACACGAAAATACAACTCTCATTAATCTACGTGTAAAAAGAAATGAGCCATGATTCATGGAACGGAGGGAGTATCAAATAGTACGAAATTAGGTTTTGATGGAGATACAAGAAATAAATTTCAAGAATATTGGAATTAAAGTATGGCCATTTTCATGGTACCTTCAATTGCCACGATTTTGGTTATGTCTCTTTAAAGATTCTGATTATGCATGAAACAAACTCGTGGTTTTGGACTATTAGATATTTGTTGATCAGGAAGCAATTTTATTTTACTCGACCCTTTCCCTTTTTGTGATACTGAAATTTATGGGCCGCATTCATCTTTTCGTATATATATACATTCAAATAAAAATAATTTTTAATGTGCAAACTAAAAATTGTGGAAATTCACTATGAACAAAATAAACTTGCTATGAAAGTTACTGTTACTGCATCCGCTGTGAAAGTTAATGATCCAAAAAGTTAGAATTTTCACAAAGGTTTGAATCCCATGAGGGGGCGGAATTTTTTTTTTTTTTATTCATTAACTTTCCAAGCTGATTCATCAACTTTCATAGTGAATTCATCATTTTTTGATTTCTCATGCTCTCACGATATATAAAAATGACTCTCATGTTAATAATCCCCTATGTGTGTGTGTGCGCGCGCGTGTGCGTGTGTTATGATGTGTGTTATATAGTAGGTATACTGAAGAATATAACATAGGGAAAAAATAATATTCCCTCCGTCCTATTCAAGATGTCTAATTTTTTTCGATTCGGTTTATTAAGAAAAGAGTATAAAGTGATAAAAAAAATAGACAGGATCCACATCTTTTGAAAAGATGATTATTTCTTAAAGAAGAAACAAGCCAATTTGAATGAGATATCTCGAAAATGAATAGATGATATCTTGGATGAGACGAAAAGAATCATAAAAGAGAATCTCGTGCCAATATATCGACATGCGGCGGCACTCATCAAAGATCTTAGTGGTGGCTACAACGGTTGTGGGGATGTGGGTACGCTCCAAATTGTGGGTAGTTTTCCATGTTTGATTGAGCAAAATGTGGTACCATGAGTTTGAAACCTGCATAGTGCGACAATCTTAGTGTCATTATCTAACTTGCCTAATTCCATTAAAATGTTGAATATATGTGTGTGAATGAACACTCACACATATCATGCACAATTACATTATAAAATATAATGTGTATCACAAATTATGTGGGGAATTTGCACTTTACTATAGAAGGTACATATGAGATTGTTCCCTCTGAAATTGGGTGAATAATCAGTTCCAAATTCATACTTCCTTCGTCCCAGTAAAAAGTGTTTCATTTTTTGAAAACGGACCAACTTAATGGGTCAGTTCAAAAAGAAAAACGTGTCATGAATATTGGGACAAATGCAGTATTTAATAGCATATTGATATCTAGTGATATATTTGTAAGGTTAGTACTATTTAGACAAATATGTCTAGACATAATACCCTTATAATGTGAGTTAACCGGTTTATGTGAACCAGTAATTGATTGAACCAATTTTGCTTAATTTATGCATTTTAATGTTTGAACTTATTAATCCTTTAGATATTTTGTATGGAATATATGCAAAATCTATATAAAGGAATTAATCATTTAATGGATATTAAATTATTCACAAATCATCCAACAAATCATTCACCAAAATCATTTTTTGTTTATTATTAACTATAAAAAATTTAGTTGGACGAACTTTTTCCATGCAAAACTATTGATAAAATTATCAAAAAATCATGTGAATAAAATAATTAAGTGCTACGTTTATTATATGTATTAACTTGATATTATAGATATGGATAGTGATGGACGGAAAAAATTTATTTAAGATTGAGAATGTGCTATTGATTGAATTTCATATATAACTTTAAGAAGAATAAAAAATGATGAAGTACAGATAAAAGTAATATTCGCCAGTGAAAACCATTATGGTTTTACAATTTATGATATGATTAACTGTTACAAATAATTTGATATTACATTAATTAATTAGTGTCACATTGTTTTAATTCCACCAGTGCCAGATTCAGATGGGTGGGGGAGCTGCAGCATATAACTAGGATAAAGAGATTAGTAATGTCTCTCCATCTGTTATCTCATCGTCAACAGTATGAACATATTATGTCATATTCATTTAAGACAAAAATAATAATTTAAAATTGACAGATATAATTATGAAGTACTCAAGTACTGTCATGCAAACAGATTTTGGCAATTTTTTTTTGTTTTTTGGGTATAATGGGGAACCCGTAAACCATACTTTAAAACCAGTGACAATGTTTCTAACTTATAGAGGTGTTTAGTTGGGTTCGAACCTGTGACCTCTCAGCCACATAAACCCACCTTAACCATTGGGTGTCCCTAGAGGACAAATTTTCGCAATTTTAATATATAACAATGAGTGTCGCCTTTATGCCTCTAAATTACGACACAATGGAGTATTAATTAATAGTACAATATAAATAATAAGTTACTAATATTGAAACATAAAAAGTGGAGTATTAATTAATACTACAATATAGATAAGAAGAAAAGATTAGAATTGATCAACTCATATACAGACCCCTCTTAAAACAAGGAATCCAAATCAAACCAACCCAAAGAAAAATCTATGCTATCTAATTCTATGTTGAAATCACCCATTGATCTTTTCCTGTAGAGCTCTCACCACTGCATTTCTGCTTCTTGCAGCCTTCCTGCTCTATCTCTTCGCCGCCTCTCTCCCATTCGTTGCCGGAATGGATAATTGCGCCGTCTCCGGATCAGTTTCGGACGCCTTCTTGATGCACTTGGTGATCTTGCACAACACAAGATCAGTATTTGTTTTCCCCGTCGCCATCAACCCCGCATCAGTAAGAGAGTACTCGTGCATGATCCAATGCCCTAAATGCTTGCTCGCCTTCAAACATTTAAACGACAACATACTCATGCATCCGATGATCTCTCCGGTGTCAGAACGCTCGATGTCTTTGCGGCCGGTTTGGGCTTTCCACGTGCCGCATCCTGCTGTTCTCAAATTCCTCTGGGAGTTGGACTCCGTGGCCTTGGTGACTTTGGTGAAGACGTAGATGATTTTCTTGGTGGTTCCGTTTTCTTCCTTGGTCTGCCAGTTGTCGGCGTCGGTAAATACGTTCCACGGCTCCGCGCCTTCGCCAGAGGTCTCTATAGATGATGCCGTCCCACGGCAAATCAAACCCATCACCTTTGGATACAAGTAGCTTCCAATCAGGTCTTCATCCGTAGGTTTGAAAACGAAACCTGTTGGAATACTCATCATCTTTTATTTCCTTCTCTCGTTTCTCAAAAGGTAAGAAGATATGTAGAATGAATTCTCAGGTGCCTCTATGTATATATATAGGTTTTGGTAGCAGACATTCCCACATTATTGGAAGTAGGTTTACGGATATTGTGATAAGATTTTATTTTATTTTTCTGAGTGGATAATGAAACTTAATTATGGAAATAAGAATCCCAAATATAACTCATGGCCGAGTTTATCCACCACTGCATGCCCTATCTTCATAGATCCCCTCTTTCCTATTGCTTTTCAATCATGATATTTTATATAAAATAAAATAATATTTGACAGCATATGCAACATGCACGCACAATGCATTATTACATAAATCAGACAGCAAAAACAGAAGAGTTTTGGTACGATTATGATATATCGAGTAGATACATTGATGGCCTCATGGCAGATAGGGGCAGGCGCAGATGCAGCAAGGCAGCGTGTCGGCCTTGCAACACGAGCAAGGACCGCACGACCCTTCCCTGAAATGAAATTCTGCACACAACACACACAGATTAGTACGATGAAACCAAAAAGTATATATAATCAAATGCAAATATGAAATTTTGGTAAGAATGTTACTGGTCTTGTTTGTGGCTCGAGCTGCATCGGACGGCAGAACAGCCGCCGAGAGCAGGATGATGAAGATGATGAAAAATGATGCTATGATCAAACTCTTCTTCATGCTTCTGTGCTTTAATTCAATAGAGTCTAATTGTTGTGTGTTGATTTATTGCTGAAATTGAACCTACTTATATAGTGATGTGTAAATGCTATGATTGAATAAGTTGGAATTCTACAAACTTGACTAGCTCGTTGATTCAACTTTTTCCACATTTCAACGAATTTGTTGCTTTATTTTGGTCCTATTTTCCATAGTCATAATTTGATTAATATGTAATGTAAAAAATTCGAAGTTTTATATCTTCATCAGAAAGTAACTATTGTATAAAATAAACCAACCAATAAAAGACAATACACGAAAATACAAACACAAAAAAATTTAATGAAAATTAATTAATATTTTGTTATGGATGAAAAAATATTACTTTTTGCAGATAAAAACTATTTTAAATTGCATAGCTAATAGCTGCATATTATGACATGTACATTGCCCGCAAGTTCAATCCATATATAACTTATAGCACAATCGAATATTATGAAAATTCATATTAAGTCGTGACATTACATTTCATTTATAAACTGTTAAATGTCTCTCTCTTGTTTCAAAATACATAAATATTTACCATTGTAATTTGGAAAGATATGAATGAGAGATTTAAATTCAAAAAGTCAACTATTACAAAAATAGATATAAGGATATATGAGTCTATTTGTAATTTCTAATTAATACTTATAAATAATCATAAATAATTAATTTCAATACTTAATATATTCTTACATAAATATTCCTCTATGTCTTGAGATATATATGTCTAATTAGCATTTTCCTATTTGTAATTATAAATATAACAAATTGGGTATGGGTATCCAAACCTTAATCCATGTTATAATGGTGATATAATTTCTCACAAGATTATTTCTAAAATATACAGTAGCATTTACATAATTTAAGAGATATTTGTTGTTTGCTAGCAAAGATGATAAGTTTTGAACTAAGAAATTAGTCTAGAAAAGTAAAAGTTGATTGGAATTAGATCGACTTATTTGATATTTAATGCAAAATTGTTATCTAAAACTAGGGGTGTAATCGAACCGAACCGAGCCGAACACCATCGTGCTCAAACTTGATTTGTTTAGTATCGAGTCGAGTCTCGAGTTTTATTTATCGAATATTTCGAACTCACGAGTTTATTCGAGGTTTAATCAAACCCAAACAGACTTTCTAAATTTAGATATGTGTTTAGAATAGTAATTATTTTATTTTAAAAATAAATCATTTTATCTATAGTAACACAATATATTTATTGATATCTTATAACAAATAAAGTAGTTAGAGATTTAACAAAATAATTACTAATTATAGAAAGAAAATAATTGTATCTAGTTAATAATATTATATTTTCAAGCTAAATCAGTTAATTGTTCATGAGCTAACGAGCCGAATACTATCATATTCAAGCTGGGTTTGTTTAGCTAACGAGCTTCACTAAACAAACTCGAACGAACTTTTATCAAGCCGAGCTTCGAATAGCTCACGAATAATTTGGCTCATTTACGATCCTATCTAAAACTAGTATAAACTCAAGCACAAACTACACTAATTAAACAAGACACGTGTACGAGCCCAATGTAACAGATATCAATGATCGATATTCAAATTCACATTTTTTTCAGTCTCAAACTCGCCCACTAAACTTAAGACGAGCAATTTCGAATAATTTTTTTTTATTAATCTATAATATATCAAGCTCGAGAGCCACAACTTTTTGGGAAAGCTACTCGTCTTACCCTATGTTGAAATATGTGATTAAGACAGTTAATTTCCGGCGGCCATTGTCGGCTATTACGAAAACAGAAAAAAAAAGGAAAATTAGAAAGATAAGGATATGAGAGTTAAGGCACAAAAGAGAGAGCTGAAAAAGATTTCCATTTTGTTTTTTTCTTGTTTATACACAAAAATATAGGCAAGTCCCTATCACAAAAATTATGTAATTAAATAGGAAATAATTGATGGATTTATATGATATTGAAAATTGGGAAACGTTTTGTTAATTTTTTGTGGGCGTGGACGGAGAAAAGCCGTGAAAACAAAGTCGATTTCATATTATATATCCACGTTTTCATTTGTTTTATCGAGTAATGATGGATTTATATATTAATTATAATTTTAAATTTATAATATGTTCAAGTATAAACTTCCAAAAGTGGAATAATTTGCTAGGCAATTTTTGGGAATATACCTAATATTAAATATTGCAAATAAAATAGTGAACACATGTAGCCTTAGTGCTAAGTCCCTTTCTTTTATGACGTGAGAGGCCTTCAATAATTCTCAATTGGATTTAAGTCGTGACAAAACAAATGTAGCCAAATGTTTGGGTATATATAAATCCAGTGGGTGTGAAAAAAAGATTTCCCTTCTTATGTAAGTTTATGTGTCAATATATATTGTGTGAAATAATGATAACTTATTTATCAATGAATATATATCGATATGTATGTATATTATAATTGTGTTGCATGTCAATATAAATATACAAGTAACCGTAAGTTATGCGCATTGAGATTTTGAACCGGGTTGGTGGGGGCGTTGGTCAATTGAATTTTACTCCTAACAATCTCAATGTGATATATGTTGAGGCTTGAAAAAAATACAAATAAAAATCTAAGGGATAAAAGAACATACAAAAACAGAAAACAGAAAACGGAAAGTGATAAACGAATGAGAATGTACAACCGCTGATGTAAAAAGCGCTTTCTGAATTCAAATTCAGGTTCTTGTTTAAACACATTCTTTACACTACATTTTAATCTCTACAGAATATTCAAGTTCATAATCTAACTATTGGTATCCCCAAACAGAAGAGGTTACTTCCTTTTCCTTTTCTCGACCCCGCTATTTCTCAGGTCGTTTTTAACGAAAGAAGACCCATACTGCATTGGCGACGGAGCCTGCGGAGGGGCAGGAGGGATTGCGGAAGCAGCAGCAGGGATGGTAGTCGGTGGCAATGCCGGAGGGGCTGCAGAAGCTGGGGTTGTGCTAACGGAAGATTCTGGAAGCGGCTTCGGTAGAATGTGCTTCAACCGGTTGTTTCTGTAGTTCTTCCAGAAGTAAAACTGCTGTCTGTGCGCCAACTCCTACAACCAAGCACAGAACACATAGTGGTGATTAGAATCTAAAAGAGACTTGGTTATACAAATCGAGAATTCACTAGGACTCGAAAATAATTGATTTTGATAAAGGATGCCACGAACAACTTCCTCTTTCGTTGTGTAGTGTAAATACATAAGAGAAACGGAAATTCAAAAGTCTATATGCAAAACCTTGTTTGCAGGATGTGCCATTGCATTTCTGAAGTTCACGTTTTGCAGAAGCTCGAGAAAGAAGAGACAATGAGGATACCTGAAAACGAGTAAACATAAGCATCTAAAAATAGTGCATCTGATGTTTAAACTAGAACAAATTAAACAGCTGAAAAGCAAAGCACGAACAAGAACACATCTTACATAAGAAAAGTGGTGAAAACATGAACTCACATAATAAACTTTAAGTACTCGGGCCTTTGCCAATACTGAAGATATTTTAGGTATCCGATAAATGCCTCATCTTCGAAGTACCTATTTTGAGCTAAATCTGCACTGAATAAAGGCAAAAATCAAACTACTGACATCCAGCTCCATGATTTTAAGGAATTTATTCATCAACGAATCAATGATCAGTTAAAGATAGATATCATTAAATCTAAGTTAGATAGAAAACTCATCAATTGGGATGCAAGCCTATAATTGGTTTAAAATCACTTCAATAACTGTAACACGTGAAAAATCAAACCTAATGCAACCAAAAGAAAAGGGATAGAGGGAAAACACAACTAATAATACAATTAACTAATTTCTAACTTAGCTACAACAACAATTAAGAAATGAAATAATCACTAACGTAAAGTAGTATCTCTACTATGCATATTGGAAAGAAGATGAAGACTACAAACACCTAATCTCATTATGCAGTGCCACCAATTAAAAGTTGCAATCGAGCGAGAGAACCAAGATACTGAAACCTCCAGCATATAGAAAAATATGCATATGGTTAATCAGAGAAGTGTTGTAGAATACTATCCCACATTGGTTATGTATCCAATCTGCCTTAGTATCTTGTATTATATATATATATGTGAACTATCTCACATTGGCTATGTATCCAATCTACCTTAGCATCTTGTATTACATATAGGTGCTTTATGCAGTGATGAATAAAAAAATAACTACTACTTTTCTCCTACATGTCTCTATACTTTTCTTCTACATATCTTTATATTTTATTGTTCTACATGGTATCAAAGCGGGAACGAATCCCTAATCCCTCTCTGCTCTAATTTGCTATGTCGTTGCTATCGGAGCCACTCTATCCTAATTTGCTCCACTGCTGCCACTCTGCTCCGACTCTAATATTTTGTATAAAGCAGACTCATGTTGTTGTCACTGCTGTACCGACTTTGTTCGGTTACTACTACCAACCGCCTCAGAATTTTGTTCGGTTTCACTGTCTCCACCGCCATGATCCCATTACATTGCGGTTGCTACTAACTGCCCTATCGACTTTGCTCGATTGCTACTACCAACTACTCTACTAATTTTGTTCTGTTTCTGCATGTCGCTGCCGCCGCAATCTTATTCTTCTGTCACAACCAACTGTACTGACTTTACTCGGTTATTACTACAACTTTGTCTTTCTACTGTTACTATTATTGTTGATGTCTTCTTTATTCCTTGAGGAGGAATCGATTTTCAAAATTTTGTACCAAGTTAGACATGATCGATATATATGCTCCATCTTGAGGGAGAGTTTTGTAGAATACTATCTCACATTGGTTATGTACTCAATCTGCCTTTATCTTATATTATATATATAGGTGAACTATCTCACATTGATTATGTACCCAATCTACCTTAATATCTTGCATTATATATAGGTGTTTTATGCAGTGATGAATAAAAAAATAACTACTACTTTTCTCCATCTGCGAAAATCGGAGCGGCATGTCTCGAGGCGCGCCTCAAGGCGAGGCGGCCGGAAATCACCATGGGCGACTGCCTCCATCCGGAAAGCCCATACGCGAGCCTCATCGGTGCGCCTCGGTGCGCAGAGGCGGCGAATGTTGACTGAGGCGTAAGTGAGGCGCATATCTTAAAATTGTTGTTTAATTTTGGTTTTGAGCCCAAATTTGAATGAGCCCATACGAAATTGGATAAAATTAGAGAGCCCAACCCTAATTTAACATTAATAACAAAATTAAGGTTGGAAGAAGGTTTCAAGAAATTAAAACCTCCAACAAGCGCCTCTCTTCTTAACACCGCCGTAGCCCTCGCTCTCCTCGCGACAGACCGCTACTACCACCACCACTGCCAACATGCTGCTGCAAGACCGCCGCCGCCACTCGCCGCACGAAGGTAAGTTTTTATTTTGAGAGCTCTGCTTTAGCTTTTCACGAGTGAGTTCGTTCATTGTATTTGTGTGTGTCTGTGCGTGTGAGTCGTTTTTTGTGCATGTGTCTCAATTTGAAAAGTCAAAAATTATTTTATGACCTTTAGACTTAGATGTGTTACAGTGTTACTTGTGTATGTGTGAGTCTTGTATGTGTCGTGTGTGTGCATGTGTCTGTGTAAGTGGTGTGTGTGTGCATGTGTGTCTGAAAAGTGAATTATTATTATATTAGACATAGACTTAGTTCACAGTATATCTTATAATAATTGACATGTGTCGTGTGTGTGCATGTGTCGAGTGTGTGTGCATGTGTCTTGAAAAGTGAAAATATTATTATATTATATTAGACTTAGTCATGTATGTGTGACAGTATGAGTTGTGTCTGTGTGAGTGACGTGAGTCGTGTATGTGTGAATATAAATTAATAGCTTCCAGTAAATTAGTAATGCTAATAGGCTAATAGCTAGCTTCCTGTGAACATGCATATTATTATATTACATTAATAGCTTCCAATAATAGTAATTATATTAGCTAGTAATTATAATAGTAATACATAGTATTACTATTATAGTATTAGCTTGCTATCTATTATTTTATAATTTATTCATAATTTTTTGGATTTTTTGTTCTTTATTGTCGAGGCTTACGCCTCGGTCCCCTCGAGGCTTACCGCCTCGCCTCAAAAAGGTAAAACGCCTCACTCCCGCTTTACGCTTTTTACAACATTGCTTTTCTCCTACATGTCTATATTTTTCTCCAACATATCTTTATATTTTATTGTTCTACAAGAAGCATATATCAGTTTCTTATAAGTTATAACAACGACCTCTCTGGATTGGTTGTAATAAAAATCCTTTTCAGACTCTTAAAAGTGCAATGTTTGGGCTCTCAAACTCAACCTGTTACCTCACACCATACACGTTACAGCATTGCTAAATTTGAGAGAAATGCGTAGATCGCTACACATTTTAGAGATTAGGGAATAAGATCATATACTCCGGATATTGCTGGCAAATATATTGCAATAGAAAGGGCAATTAAATCTTTTGTGTACCTAGAAGAAGTGAATAATAAAGGTCCTAGCATATAATTCTCGAATAAAATCCAAATTTACATTCAAAATATATTTAGACAAACCGATAGAAACCGATAGATAATGTACACTAGTGCACATATATTTAGACAAACCGATAGATAAATAAGACTAAAATAGTATTAATTTTACAACCCAAACACTTCCTCATGTGATCAAAACCATTTTTGCATCCAGCAAGAATATCACTCCAAAGGCAACTGCAGCCAACCCAATCATCAACCTAAACCCATCAAACCAAATTCTACATTTCAATCAACTACCTCTCAAACTAATCCAAATCAACTAACCATCGGTTATTATTTGGTTACAACTTCAAATTTTATATAGAAAGTGCAATTCTTCTGAGACCTTTCTCACCATCAGATTTTCAAACTTAAGAAATGACTGATCAGCATCAACCTAAATTACAGCTCCCAATCAACTACTCCTCACACTACCCAAATTCAACTATGCCTCGTTTAATTTTGTTACAACCTCTAATTTTATACAAAACAGCTGCATTTCAACTACCTTTCAACACCAAAAGAGATTCAACAACTTCACAAGTTGCAAAATTTAGTTCCGGTTAAAATTGCAAGAGCGAAGGAATTACGTACAATGTATATAAGTGGGATTAGCAAGGCACTGGACAAATTCGAGCTCAAGCAAGAAGCGCTGGCGGCCATCATCTGGATCCTTGTACACATTAATTGGCCTGCAAACCGAACAAATTTCATCAAACCACGGGAAAAAATCGGAGCAAAAATAATTCTGAGGGCTTACGGCGACGGAGGATTTGTTACTTCCATAGGATCAGACGCCATGGATTTGTCACTTCTAGCGGATCCGCTAGGGTTTATACATCATATAGACTGTAATTTCTCTCTCTTTCTCCCCTTGTTTTTCCTTTTCTATTTGAGCATGTGGCAGAAATGGGCTTTAAATAGGCCCATTTCGATCGGGTAGTGTGTGACAGTGTGAGTGGGTATTATAATTTTAGATTTTAGGCCCATAAAATTAAAATGGTTAATTATCATTTGTTTGAGTCCGATATTTTTAAAGCTAATGCTGTATAAATTTTGGATTAAGTATTTTTTTCATGAGTTTTTGAGTCATTTACATTTATATTGTACCACTTTAGATTTTGATTAAAATTCCAATGAAATATCATATATCATGTGAGTTTTTGTTGTTTAATATTATCATGATATATGAATTTTAATATTATATCTAAAATGTGGGCGATAATTTAGACTTTTTCATTACTCAACTAATTCATTATTAAGAAATTGAAAAAAAAACTAATTTATGAGTTCATATTATAGTTACCATAAAGAAATATGAGCCTAGTCATTATTGAACGTACATAATTCCCCATCTTGTCTATTCTACATTTCTTTTTGTAATCAAATCCATTCGTTTATTATGAAGGTTTATGAAATTCATGGTACAATAAACGGTTTTGATGATGGAAATCATCTTTCTTTTATTCATTTCATAAATAGTATATGGTAATATACTAATATGAATCTAGATGAACTAATTTTTCTGATGTTTATAAATAAAATAAAATACTTCCTCCGTCCACGAATTTTCTTTACATTTTGCCATTTTGGTCCGTCCACAACCTTTCTTTACATTTGAATTTTGCCATTTTAGGAAAGAAAGTGGGACCCAAATTCCACTTTCTCTACACTAAATCAATAACAAACAAAATAAAAGTGGGACCCAAATTCCACTAACTA
This sequence comes from Salvia rosmarinus, assembly GCA_036937905.1. Classification (NCBI taxonomy): domain Eukaryota; kingdom Viridiplantae; phylum Streptophyta; class Magnoliopsida; order Lamiales; family Lamiaceae; genus Salvia; species Salvia rosmarinus. The sequence goes on from CM072822.1 coordinate 1,209,553, forward strand.
CATATCTCTACTCAAAGTCAATACAAATTATTAAAACTCGTGCCAAGTCAAATTGTAAAGGAAAATAGTGGACGGAGGGAATTATAAAAGACCACGTTGGAAACCTCAAGAAAAAAGAAAATATTTTTTCTAATATACCGAAACTTTAAACAATTGAAATTATTCATATTAAATACATTTTGCATATTTATTTATCAAATTAAAGGTTGTTGGATATCTTTTTTTTAAAGATGCATATTGCATACTTTATCCATAACAAAATGTCATGAAAATAGAAAAAAAAAAGTGTTTACTGTAGATAGCGGGGAAATAAAATCGTGTCAAAAAACACATCCTTAAGATCGTATATAATATCACATTTACAGATGGTTCAGGCCCATCCTTCTCAGAGCCAGCCATCCCAGATGAACGATATAGATACTCTTGGCTGGCATATTGCTGCAGGTTCTATTGTAATGGAACTTGTGATTCTTATTTCTTTGCTATATCTATCATCACAGATTCACAATAGATCCTTCCTCACTTTTTGTGATTTTCGCGCTAGATACCCTCATAAGTTGCTGGCTTAAATCTGACATAAATGGGAAATTTGGTTCTACTTGATGCAAATAAAAATGTGGTATGGCAATCTGTAGATCATCGTCATCGTATTGACTGCTTGCTTGTCGGACAGCATCTGAGATTTGGTCAAAATCTGACAGCAGCTGCTTCTCCTACTAATTGGTAGCTTCTGTACTGTCTCATCCTCCTCAGGTATACTCAGGAATCGGTTTCTCCGATGTTGGCGAAGATAGTTATACTGAGTTTAGTCAATTCTTTCCCCCCCCCCCCGGGGTAGAGTTTTGTCCTTGGTCGGCAAAGCAGATCTGTACTGATAAGTGAAGAAGTCAGAATACCCGCGGTTCGGACGACCCATATCTGCTCAAGGAAACTTCCGTCGTGTATCGAGTACTGGTGGTTTGGGCATAGGGAAATTATCTGTGGCTCGTGTATTATCTGCCCCCATATTCTTAAGGAGGTCTTTCTCCATTGGTTTATTGCGGGATAGGTTATGCAATTATGACTTATGAAAGAGGTCCCCATACGCTACTGGAGCGCGTTAAGGATCATATATATTTTGTTTGAACATTTGTTATTTGATTTTTGAAATTATATTTAGATACCAAGTACTATTTTTTGTGATAATAATAATAGTTTTAATATTTCTATACGATGTCAATAAATCTAAGATTTTTAGGGTTCAGGCTCGAGAGAAAGTTTTTCTTGTTTTGGTAAAAAGATCAAGAGAAGTCACATTATTCCAAAGAAACACAAGTCACCACAAGCCTACCTCAAACATATTTCGATTCTCTACTCATTTAGTGCTTTATTAGTAAAAGAAAATACGAAATAAGACTACATCGACTGGTTGTACCGACACCTAAGCACAACGATAGACATAGCCATACACATGCATAACTCGCTTATCCCAACATCGTCTTCTTTCGGAGGATCTTCGTCCTCGTCCTCGTCCTCGTTCTCGTCCTTGGTTGAAGACTCCGATTCCACATGGACATGGCTAATGCTATCACTAGGTAGTCTCTGGCTCGCTACACTCCCCTCGGCGAGCAGAACGAGGGACTCGTAGTATGGCCCCACGTAGAACGACTCATTCGTGCCAGGCAGACCAAGATCTGCGTGTGTCCCACGGACCCCACTGTACGCCACCAGAACCCCGCCCATCGCGGACAGCAAGACGTCGCCGTTTCGTCGAGCACCGAGAATCCTCCCAAACTCACCACCAAGATTAATCCTGTAGTCCAGACTCCAGGACGCCACGTCACCCCACTCCCTCATGACCCAAATGTCGCAGCTCTTTATGTACAGTAACTGGTTGTACCGAACGACGGCGAGGGCCCCCCCGAGATCAACGGCTCTTAGAGTAAGCGGCCTTGGCTCATTCTTAAGAGCCTCTGGCAGCGGCATCTCATCGAACACCTCGCTGCCCACATCAAATGACATGATCACGTTTTCAAGCTTACTGTATACCCCAAAATCTTGTAAGCAACCCAATGCACATTCCTATGGATGAAAACCTGAGACCAGAAATACTCCACCACACAGTTTTTGGGGATTTCACCTTCAACTGTGTGCCAATTCCCAACATTTAGGGCATAAACCTCAACTCTTGGTGGGAGAAGATAACCACGATCGCCTAGAATGTAAGTGATTCTCACAACCTTGTAATCGTTGCTTTTCGCATCGAATCCGAAGCCAAGAACGATCACGCGCCTGCCCAAATTTTCGTCGAGCGATGATGGAGTTTCGGGCAGCGTTAGTTCCCGCCTGATCGCGGGGTTCCAGAGCTTTATGGCGGCAGGATCCCCGAACTGATCGTCAAGAAGGCAAACGACGCCGTTGCAGGAGCCCACGATTCTGTAGTAGAAGCGGACGCAGTGGCGGAATGGGTACTCGATCTTGATGGCGGCGTCGTGGAATTCGTCGTCGTTGTCCGTGTACACTGCGTAAACCTCGCTGTTGAGGGGCTTGGAGTAGCGGCGGATGAGCACTCGGTGTGCCGTTTTTCCGGTGGAGAGGAGTGTGTGACTTGTGTGTAGTTTGATGAAGTGGGGGCTCGAGATCATGGAATACCATGATTTTGAGACGCATCTGAATTTGATGAGAGGCTTTGGAGGCAGCCATGCGAGGATCTCCATCAAGATAGCTTTAGGCAAATAGTCAGACATTTTTTTCTTCTTCAAGATTTGTGGTTCTTGAAAATCATGAAGAAAAATGGTGAATGGAAAAGTTGATGAAATGAATGTGTTACTCCAAATCTGCTATATATGTGTGTGTGTGAAGGGAGTTGATGGAGAAGAGGACGAGAATGGGCGGTGAGTTTCACTTCTGGCAAATATGAATTTCGTAATATGAAAAATTTGATGTTGTTAATTGGATTAGAGGAATCTGTTCTTGGGGTTTTTGCTTTGGCAAGGAATATATATAGTCATTTTTTGTTGAGAACTATATACAATTATACGATTTTTAGAGACACTACAACAAAAATTGGATATTAGGGCACTTATTTAGAGACACTTTTTACTAATTGTCTCCAAAATATATTGTTGAGGCAATTAGTCAAATATATATAAAATTTAGAGGCACAAATATTTTTTCTCTGATATTTATATTTTAATAAAAATTGGAGTGTTATTTTGGAACTAAAAGCCGTAATTGATTTTGGGCCCTTATCAAATTTTCTTTCACTCACTCTTCCTGAATCCTGCGCCTCTCACTCTCTATCCCTCTCTTCTAATGAAACATCATCTTTCTCCTCTCAATTTTTCATCTAGGACTTCGTCAATCGTCCATGCCTCACGTCGTTGCTCGTCCCCAACAACATCGTCGTCATTGTCTGCGTTGATGTCCGCCTACAGCAGTTGCCGCATCCCACACCTTCGCTGTCGTCCACCTATAGCAGTCACCACCCCATGGATTTCTTTCCTTCTCGGTGTTCGTGTTGAGTAATTGTAATTTACTTCTCGCTTTCCCATGTTTTTGAATGATTATGTGATGTTTATTTGTGCGAAATCGTTGTTCTGGTGATTCAACGAATGCGGTCGAAGGATTCGGATCTCCTGAATCATGTCCTTTCTCTAAAGCCCTTTAACAAGAAGCTCACAAATCTCTTCCTTAATCCAAACTTCAAAAGTTCATCCAACAGTTTTTCGTCTTCAATCTGAATGAACATGTAAGGTATGCTTCAAGTTTTGTTAATTATTTTATTGAAGTTTAATTTCACCCAATTCAATTCTATTCGTGTGCTTTTCTTTTTCAAAATTCATCATCAAAGCAAAGGTAAATCTGAAGAAAGCCGTGAGGTAAGGCTATGCCTTTGTTTTCCCATATTAGTTTTTGAATTCTAATTTCGCCTAATTTTGTTCGTTTTTATAAAATTGTTCGTTTTTCTTTTCTTTTCTGAAATTCAATTTCAATGGACAAGGCCTTCCGGTCAATTGTTATGTGTTCCTATGTAAGTGATATCCCATTGTATTATAGGAAAGGAAACCACCTTGTTGCAACTTTCCAAGGCTTATAAATGAGTCCAATTATACATACAACCTGTATATGACTCATGATTTTGGTCATCTCAAGCCACAGTACATGGACCTTGTTAAAGGGAGTGAAGGTGTGACAAGGATCCTTATGATCATTGCTTTTACATTGGCAACTCGGCACATCTTGCTCATCATCCATGGCACATTCCTTTATCTTCAAACTCCGTGCACTGTCTCTAACTGCTTCATATTCACCTCCAGGCTTCTCTAAATTGCTGGTGAAAGATGATATTTCTTATGTCTTTCTACACCCTTATATCTGGGTCCACACAGCTTACAAGGTGCAACATGAGCTATACATGTTCCTTATCCAGCAAGTTGATAATGATCCGAGGTTGTTCAAGAGTCTTTGTAGGCTTCCTCGTGTACTTGATATTATTCGGCAGTTTTACTGGGACAATGCTGAGAGCAAACCTGCTGTCAGGAGCAAGCAGGCCTTGACAGACCAAAATATCGAAGAAAAACCTGACAGGGAAGAAGTAAATAAAATCCGTCTTCTTTTATTCATGAGTCTTGGAGAAATGAGTCTCATGTACTTCATATGTTTTAATGCTATTGCATCTCGGCTTGCCAAATGAGTATTTATTTTTAGATTCAGAGATAACATATTAACTAGCTCATAAAATTTGATAACACCAATTATTGAGAATATACATTTGGATAACTCCTTCTATTCTTCAGTTTGCTTCGATCGTGGCAATGCAAGAGAGAATAATTTTTGAGATATTTCCGCTCTATAGTTAATGAATACTTAAAGAAGAGCCTCAGCTATCTATATGCTTATCACAAATGACTTGGACACCCCAGTAAATATCTAGGACTTTCTGTGTTTTTGCTATTCCACAGCAGGCCTTAAGAGCTTTCAAGCTATTCTGTTACTAGTCCATGCATTCGAATTTGGCTGATATCTTCCATCCAACACCTTCTTATCCACTTTACTTCTCTCTCACTCTCTACTCTTCACATCATTCTTTTATGAAAATTGATTGTAGACATCATACATCCAGAACTTGGTTTGTGGGAACTAAAATAATACCCAGTAGAAGCTGGTTATGCATATTATGTAAAGGATCCTAGTCCCCTTTTGAAGTTTATGCATTTCAACAGCTGAATGCTTGCATTTTCATTTGATTTGAGGATTTTGTTGATAGAAGAGAAGAAACGGTCGTTGATTACAGCCAAAATTCATTTTTCTACTTTGCTTGACTTTCAAGTTTCTTCCCTTTGGCATTAATGTTCTGTTTATTTTGTTGGCAGGTTGGGCTTTTGCTGACTGTCCTTCATAGGCCGGCTCCTCTTTGGGTGGGTGCCAGAGGATTAGAATTCATGTGGGATTACATTTTGCAAGGCCTTGAAGCAAATGCTAATTTGGTAAAACAAGTTTATCATGTTTTGATTATGTTCATTCTCCTTCAATCTCCACATGTTTTGATTATGTGTTCATTCGCCTTAGGATTGAATATTGAAAAATGAGAATCTATCTTTTGTTTAAGGAATTATGTATGCTCTGGTCTTAGTTATCTCATGCTGGACCTACCAGAAGATTATTTTGTATAGTAGCACACACTTTGTAATTACAGTAGGACTTAAATTATATTTCACATTGTTAGTGGAAGATGACACCATAGTTAGGCTGTCGGCTATATGTGAAATGGATGCTAGAAATTTATTTCTAATTCAGTGGATCAATGACCCTTTTTTGAAGCTGCTTTCTCTAAATCATTGCATTGCTTATCCTTAAATGTTTTGGTGTATTGAGGAATAGATGCGACTGAAGAGCACCTTGTATTTTTTGTATGAGTGAATATACAAGCAAAGATATGGTTATATTTTTGTGTAATAAGGGTTATCAAAATGTACCATCACAAGACATAGATTTATAATACAAGGTGCCTATAAGAGCCTTAATATGCTAATTTGGAGGCACAAATCTTGTAATACTACACATAAAAGTGACCCTAGTTTATATGAAAGCTCAAATAAATGCCTAATGCATTCACCTAAAGACAAATATAAGTGTCTCGTAATGTTACTTTATTGACATATGAGGTTTTATGCGACACATTATGTGCATCAAATTTAGAATGAATGTTGATGCTACACATTTTGTGTCCCTAAATTTATGTTTTATAGACACAAATAAGTGCTCCCATAGATTTATCAACATAAATTTTAATTTATTTAGGACACCTATATGTGCCTCGAAAAATCAATTTTGAGACATATTAAAGTGATTGGAAATTTATTGGTTTAGAGGCACTTAAAAAGTGTCCGAACTCTTTGGGACACGATACTTGAGGCATATATGATAAGTGTCCGAAAATCATAAGTGCCCCAAAAGGTATATATTGGGGCACTTTTCGGTGTCCGGAAATCACTTTTTTGTTGTAGTGAGACGAAGCTTTTACAACAACAATCTCGCTTACTAATTTATGAGGAAAAGGCATATTAGTTCGAAAAGATTTGCCTCAGTATTGGTTGCGAATTGTGTTGTTATTGTTGATGTGGAGGAGTACACTTGGCATATGTTCATTTTTCACGATGTAATAAATTGATAAAACATAAGATTAAGTATTTGAAGGATAAAATGGTCAAATAAATTTTAAATTTATCAATCCACCAACAATTCATCAAAGTAAACGGAAGAAGCTTGAATTATTTTTATATAAATCCATCATAACATTCAAAGCAAACGCCCACTTAATGTAGTATTCATAGTATGTTTTACTCGTGTGAATATGTGCATGTGTGGAGTACACTTAATGTAGTATCGACAATAAATTCAGAGACAAATATCCTTGATGTGGCCTATCTTCATGAAGATTGCAGGCAAAGATCCTCCATTTAGACATCAAGCCTCAGAACATAACCCTACAACGCCAAACTTGCTGATTTTGGATTGTCTAAACTAATCGACAGGTACCAGATTCAAGTTGTGACAACCATGAGAGGCACTCCGGGTTATCTCGCTCCAGAATGGCTCAAAGCAATCATTACAGATAAGCTAGACGTCTACAGCTTCGGAGTTGTGGTTCTTGAAAGTTTAACTGGAAGGAATATTTTGAGCGATCATGGCTAGAGGAGGAGAGACATTTGCTGACAATTTTCATGAAAAAAGCCGAGGAGGGATGGCTGGATCTTGTGGACGAATGCTGCCCAGATAAAGAGTGTGATCTAGCAGAAGTGGAGAGAATGATGAAAATTTCAGCTTGGTGCCTACAAAGTGATCATGGAAACAGACCTTCTATGTCCATGGTGATCAAGGTGATGGAGGACATTGATTACAACTTGTTGTTTTCGAGGTGTTTGATTAGCAAAACCTCTGAAACCGGTAGTTCTAAAGATGTTACTATGTTAGTCCTCCACTTCCTTCACTTCTTTCAGGGCCAAGATGATTTTTTAAATAATTTATACATAAATTTAAAGATCGTGTCACGGTTTATTGCATATATTTGTTTGAACGTTTGTTATTTGTTATTTTAATTTATATTTAGATACCGAGTACTATTTTTTGGGATAATAATAATAGTTTTTAATATTTTTAAATAATGTCAATAAATCTAACAGATTTAAGGGTTCATGCTCGAGGAAGTTTTTTATTTTGTTGGTAACAAGATCAAGAGAAGTCACATTATTCCAAGGAAACACAATTCACCACAAGCCAAGTTATACAACCACAAGCCTATCTCAAACACATTTCAATAGGATAGTTATCATGGGTAATGGGTCTGTTAGGTAGCCCATGTTAATATCCTTACGGTCCGTGTTTTAATGACGGGCTTGGTGGATTTTGCACTATTTCTTTAGGATTTGTAACCTACAAAAGTGGTGGGTTACAAAACCTATTTGAACAGTACATTTTAACTAGACGAAACCTAACTAACCTACCAAACGTGGTGTTTGTATTTAGATCTCGTAATTGATTTTATTAGTAAAACAAAATGTGAAATGAGACTAAACCGGCTGGTTTTATTGACGCCTAAACACAATGAGAAACGTAGTCCCTAGCATCCGAACCTCGCCCTTCTCAACACTGTATTCGTCCGAATCCTCGCCCTCACTCGAAGACTCGGATTCCACGTCGCCATGGCTAATGCTATCACGAGGTAGTCTCTGCCTCGCTACGCTCCCCTCGGTGAGCAGAACGAGGGACTCGTAGTACATGCCCACGTAGATACCCACAGGTTGTGTGGTCTGCAAACAGAAAGAATCCAGTTGGAGAGAATGCATCATTAGAGCTCACAAATGGAGGAGACTTGGTCGTCAGAGATGCAGACGGCATATTTGTATGGTCTACCGACACTTCTAGGAAGTCGGTTGCTGGCTTAAATCTGACATAAATGGGAAATTTGGTTCTATTTGATGCAATAAAAATGTAGATCATCCTATTGACTGCTTGCTTGTTGGACAGCATCTGAGATTTGGTCAAAATCTGACAGCAGCTGCTTCTCCTACTAATTGGTAGCTTCTGTACTGTCTCATCCTCCTCAGGTATACTCAGGAATCGGTTTCTCCGATGTTGGCGAAGATAGTTATACTGAGTTTCGAAACGAAGCTGTTAAGGATCATATATATTTTGTTTGAACGTTTGTTATTTGATTTTTGAAATTATATTTAGATACCAATACTATTTTTTGTGATAATAATAATTGTTTTTAATATTTTTATACCATGTCAATAAATGTAACAGATTTTTAAGGGTTCAGGCTCGAGAGAAAGTTTTTTCTTGTTTTGGTAACAAGATCAAGAGAAGTCACATTATTCCAAAGAAACACAAGTCACCACAAGCTTATCTCAAACATATTTCGATTCTCTACTCATTTAGTGCTTTATTAGTAAAAGAAAATACGAAATAAGACTAAATCGACTGGTTGTACCGACACCTAAGCACAATGATAGTCATAGCCACACGCGTGCAAAACTCGCTTCTCTCAACATCGTCTTCTTTCGGAGGATCCTCGTCCTCGTCCTCGTCCTCGTTCTCGTCCTTGGTTGAAGACTCCGATTCCACATGGCCATGGCTAATGCTATCACTAGGTAGTTTCTGTCTCGCTACACTCCCCTCGGCGAACAGAACGAGGGACTCGTAGTATGGCCCCACGTAGAACGACTCATTCGTGCCAGACAGACCAAGATCTGCGTGTGTCCCACGGACCCCACTGTACGCCACCAGAACCCCGCCCCTCGCGGACAGCAAGACGTCGCCGTTTCGTCTAGCACCGAGAATCCTCCCAAACTCACCACCAAGATTAATCCTGTAGTCCAGACTCCAGGACGCCACGTCACCCCACTCCCTCATGACCCAAATGTCGCAGCTCTTTCTGTACAATAACTCGTTGTACCGAACGACGGCGAGGGCCCCACCGAGATCAACGGCTCCTAGAGTAAGCGGCCTTGGCTCATTCTTAAGAGCCTCTGGCAGCGGCATCTCATCGAACACCTCGCTGCCCACATCAAATGACATGATCACGTTTTCAAGCTTATTGTATCCCCCCAAAATCTTGTAAGCAACCCAATGCACATTCCTATGGATGAAAACCTGTGACCAGAAATACTCCACCACACAGTTTTTGGGGATTTCACCTTCAACTGTGTGCCAATTCCCACCATTTAGGGCATAAACCTCAACTCTTGGTGGGAGAAGATAACCACGATCGCCTAGAACGTAAGCGATTCTCACAACCTTGTAATCGCTGCTTTTTGCATCGAATCCGAAGCCAAGAACGATCACGCGCCGGCCCAAATTTTCGTCGAGCGATGATGGAGGCGCGGGCAGCGTTAGTTTCCGTCTGATCGCGGGGTTCCAGAGCTTTATGGCGGTGGCGGCGGCGGGATCCCCGAACTGATCGTCAAGAAGGCAAACGACGCCGTTGCAGGAGCCCACGATTCTGTAGTAGAAGCAGACGCAGTCGCGGAATGGGTACTCGATCTTGATGTCGGCGTCGTGGAATTCGTCGTCGTTGTCCGTGTACACTGCGTAAACCTCGCTGTTGAGGGGCTTGGAGTAGCGGCGGATGAGCACTCGGTGTGTTGTTTTTCCGGTGGAGAGGAGTGTGTGACTTGTGTGTAGTTTGATGAAGTGGGGGCTCGAGATCATGGAATACCATGATTTTGAGACGCATCTGAATTTGATGAGAGGCTTTGGAGGCAGCCATGAGAGGATCTCCATCAAGATAGCTTTAGGCAAATAGTCAGACATTTTTTTCTTCTTCAAGATTTGTGGTTCTTGAAAATCATGAAGAAAAATGGTGAATGGAAAAGTTGATGAAATGAATGTGTTACTCCAAATCTGCTATATATGTGTGTGTGTGTGTGAAGGGAGTTGATGGAGAAGAGGACGAGAATGGGCGGTGAGTTCCACTTCTGGCAAATATGAATTTCGTAATATGAAAAATTTGATGTTGTTAATTGGATTAGAGGAATCTGTTCTTGGGGTTTTTGCTTTGGCAAGGAATATATATATAGTCATTTTTTGTTGAGAACTATATACAATTATACGATTTTTAGAGACGAAGCTTTTACAACAACAATCTCGCTTACTAATTTATGAGGAAAAAGCATATTAGTTCGAAAAGATTTGCCTCAGTATTGGTTTCGAATTGTGTTGTTATTGATGATGTGGAGTAGACTTAGCATATGTTCATTTTTCACGATCTAATAAATTGATAAAACATAAACTTAAGTATTTAAATGATAAAATGATCAAATAAATTTAAAATTGATCAATCCACCAACAATTAATTCATCAAAGTAAACGGAAGAAGCTTGAATTATTTTTATATAAATCCATCATAACATTCAAAGCAAACGCCCACTTAATGTAGTATTCATAGTATGTTTTACTCGTGTGAATATGTGCATGTGTGTGGGAGTACACTTAATGTAGTATCGACAATAAATTCAGAGACAAATATCCTTGATGTGGCCTATCTTCATGAAGATTGCAGGCAAAAGATCCTCCATTTAGACATCAAGCCTCAGAACATGACCCTACAACGCCAAACTTGCTGATTTTGGATTGTCTAAACTAATCGACAGGTACCAGATTCAAGTTGTGACAACCATGAGAGGCACTCCGGGTTATCTCGCTCCAGAATGGCTCAAAGCAATCATTACAGATAAGCTAGACGTCTACAGCTTCGGAGTTGTGGTTCTTGAAATTTTAACTGGAAGGAATATTTTTGAGCGATCATGGCTAGAGGAGGAGAGACATTTGCTGACAATTTTCATGAAAAAAGCCGAGGAGGGATGGCTGGATCTTGTGGACGAATGCTGCCCAGATAAAGAGTGTGATCTAGCAGAAGTGGAGAGAATGATGAAGATTTCAGCTTGGTGCCTACAAAGTGATCATGGAAACAGACCTTCTATGTCCATGGTGATCAAGGTGATGGAGGACATTGATTACAACTTGTTGTTTTCGAGGTGTTTGATTAGCAAAACCTCTGAAACCGGTAGTTCTAAAGATGTTACTATGTTAGTCCTCCACTTCCTACACTTCTTTCAGGGCCAAGATGATTTTTTTGGGGTCAATTTTATACATAAATTTAAAGATCGTGTCACGGTTTATTGCATATATTTGTTTGAACGTTTGTTATTTGTTATTTTAATTTATATTTAGATACCGAGTACTATTTTTTGGGATAATAATAATAGTTTTTAATATTTTTAAATAATGTCAATAAATCTAACAGATTTAAGGGTTCATGCTCGAGGAAGTTTTTTATTTTGTTGGTAACAAGATCAAGAGAAGTCACATTATTCCAAGGAAACACAATTCACCACAAGCCAAGTTATACAACCACAAGTCTATCTCAAACATATTTCAATTCATCTAGTAAAACAAAATGCGAAATGAGACTAAGAGGGTGTTTTTTAGCTTAAAAAAAAGTTTATAATCTGGTTTTGGGGAGCTTATAAGCTCAGCCAAACACCCTCTAAACCTGCTGGTTTTATTGACGCCTAAACACAATGAGAAACTTAGTCGTCCCTAGCATCCGAACCTCGCCCTTCTCAACACTGTATTCGTCCGAATCCTCGCCCTTACTCGAAGACTCGGATTCCACGTCGCCATGGCTAATGCTATCACGAGGTAGTCTCTGGCTCGCTACGCTCCCCTCGGTGAGCAGAACGAGGGACTCGTAGTACGGGTCCAACATAGAACGACTCCCTCGAGCCAGACAGGCCAAGATCTGCGTGTGTCCCACTGTACGCCACCAAATCCCCGCCACTCGTGGTCAGCAAGACGTCGCCGTTTCGTCTAGCACCAAGAATCCACCCAATCCCACAATCAAGATCAATCTTGTAGTCCAGACTCCAGGACGCCACGTCACCATACTCCCTCATGACCCAAATGAGGCAGCTCTTGCTATTCACGTACTCCTCCTCGTACCGAACGACGGCGAGAGCCCCACCGAGATCAACGGCTCTTAGAGTAATCGGGTTTGGTTCATTCTTAAGAGTCCCTGGCAGCGGCATCTCATCGAACACCTCGCGGCCCACATCAAATGACATGATTACATTTTCAAGCTTATTGTTTCCCCCCAACATCTTGTAAGCAACCCAATGCACATTGCCATGGATGAAAACCTGCGACCAGAAAAACTCCACCACAGAGTTTTTGGGGATTTCACCTTCAACTGTGTGCCAATTCCCACCATTTAGGGCATAAACCTCAACTCTTGGTGGGAGAAGATAACCACGATCCCCTATAACGTAAGCGATTCTCACAACCTTGTAATCGCTGCTTCTCGCATCGAATCCGAAGCCAAGAACGATCACGCGCCTCCCCAAATTCTCGTCGAGCCATGATGGAGGCGTAGGCAGCGTTAGTATCCGCCTGATCGCGGGGTTCCAGAGCTTTACGGCGGCGTCGTGGGGCTGCTCAAACAGATCGTTTAGAAGGCAAATGACGCCGTTGCAGGAGCCAACGATTCTGTAGTAGAAGCGGACGCAGTCGCGGAATGGGTACTCGATCTTGATGTCGGCGTCGTGGAATTCGTCGTCGTTGTCGGTGTATACCGAGTAAACCTCGCTGTTGATGGGCTTGGAGTAGCGGCGGAGGAGCACTTGGTGTGTTGTTTTTCCGGTGGAGAGGTATGTGTGATCTGTGTGTAGTTTGATGAAGTGGGGGCTCGAGATCATGGAATACCATGATTTTGAGACGCATCTGAATTTGATGAGAGGCTTTGGAGGCAGCCATGAGAGGATCTCCATCACGATATCTTGAGGCAAATTTTCAGACATTTTTCTTCTTCAAGATTTGTGGTTCTTGAAAGTCATGAAGAAAAATGGTGGTTGGAAAAGTTGATGAAATGAATGTGTATAGACTTGCTCCAAATCTGTTATATATATATTTATATGATTCTATGTATATATATATATATATATGTATGCATGTGTGTGAAGGGAGTTGATGTGGAAGAAGACAAGAATGGGTGGTGAATTTCACTTCTGGCAAATATGAATTCTGAAATATGAAAAATTTGATGTTGTTATTTGGATTAGAGGAATCAGTTCTTGGGGATTTTTGCCTTGGCAAGGAAAATAATTGAATCCACAATTGCCTGTACTAATTGGATTGATGACAAGATCCATAATAGTTGTGACTGTGTGACCAATCTCGACCCAAAATTTGTAAACATTAAAGTCTTGAAATAATAGCTTAAAATAGGATTATTGACATATAGATACATGAATTTTAATATAAATATATAAATATATAAATTTATACGTTGTAGTAATTTTACCATGATTTTATTTTCCCAAATTAAAACAGACGTTACCAGTCGAAATGTTGATGTGGACAAATCGGACATTTTAATAAATAATGTCGTACATATCATCTTAAAACGTAGTCGTTTTCATTTGGATCGTATGCACTTAAAAATCAGAACTCATGAAATAGTTTAGAAAGAGTTGATTATGACAAACTACATTTGAAACTAGGGTTCATAGCTACTGTGAATCTCTTCTTCTTCACGCACGTTAGTTATAGCTAATTCTCATTGGGGTCCAAAGCAGAATATGATTGTGGTTTTTATTTCGATTTATCACGTTTGTTTCAATTTGAAGGAAAATATAAATCATAATAGAAAACTACAATATATAAGTTTGTATATCTATCAAGATACATATTGTTGTCAGCACATCCTCTACTAGTTTGTTATGGCTTATGCTAGGACCATCTATTTGAATCATTTTAGTAATTGGAATTGCAGTTTTTGTGTACCAAAGGACGAAAAGAAATAATAAGGATGCAGTTCCGTATTACTTCATCCGTCCACGGTAAGTATATTACTTTAATTCGGCTTTATCTTGTGATTAAGTAGTGAATTTTGTAACGTTCACTGTATACTTATAGTAGATAATTTCGTCATAAATTGACATCTACAGATTATAATTTTAATTCGTAGAAAAGTTTTACCTTCAATGCTCTTTAAGTTTTTTTAATTCCGTTTTATACGTATGATAACAGTCTACGCAACAATTCTGTGTGTGTTTAGGTGAAACATTTCAACTTTTAATGATTATTTGAACATTGTTCTTTAGAATATTCAAATTTCTTAAAGAAACTTATTAGACTAGCTAATTAGAATGCGACCAAGAAACTTAACTGTATTCGTCAAAATAGACTAGCCCACTAATTAGAAAATATATCAATTACGTGGAATGTAAAAGTTTGCTATTCACATATTTCTGCTTCAAAAATCTTTGGGAGCTTCTGCCAGACAGGTGAAGAAGATGTTCCCATCATGGAAGATATTGTGCGCCACTTCTAAATTTCTTGCTGTCTTGTGCACCTTATCTCAGTTCTCAGCTGACAGTAGACGATGATTATCCAATTGCGAACCTCTCTATTCGGCTTCATCAATCGTGTCAATAGAAACATCCTCCAAAATCGTAATGTCACATTAACAGATGATCCAACTATCGTTAGACTCATCCTTCTCTTGGCTGGCATATTGCTGTGGGTTCTATTGCGATGGAACTAATTGGTGATCGATTCTTATCTCGTTGCTGTATCTATCATCGCAATCGATTATCCCCCATGGTGATATTCGCGCTAGATACCCACAGGTTGTGTGGTCTGCAAACAGAAAGAATCCAGTTGGAGAGAATGCATCATTAGAGCTCACAAATGGAGCAGACTTGGTCCTCAGAGATGCAGACGGCACATTCGTATGGTCTACCGACACTTCTAGGAAGTCGGTTTCTGGCTTAAATCTGACATAAATGGGAAATTTGGTTCTACTTGATGCAAATAAAAATGTGGAATGGCAATCTGTAGATCATCCTACTGACTGCTTGCTTGTTGGACAGCATCTGAGATTTGGTCAAAATCTGACAGCAGCTGCTTCTCCTACTCAGGAATCGGTTTCTCCGATGTTGGCAAAGATAGTTATACTGAGTTTTGAAACGAAGCTGTTAAGGATCATATATATTGTTTGAACGTTTGTTATTTGATTTTTGAAATTATATTTAGATACCAAGTACTATTTTTTGTGATAATAATCATAAAAGTTTTTAATATTTTTATACGATAAGGGTTCAGGCTCGAGAGAAAGTTTTTTCTTGTTTTGGTAACAAGATCAAGAGAAGTCACATTATTCCAAAGAAACACAAGTCACCACAAGCATATCTCTAACATATTTCGATTCTCTACTCATCTAGTGCTTTATTAGTAAAAGAAAATACGAAATAAGACTAAATCGGCTGGTTGTACTGACCCCCAAGCACAATGATAGACATAACCACACGCTCGCAAAACTCGGTTATCTCAACACCGAATTCCACCTGGCCATGGCTAATGCTATCACTAGGTAGTCTCTGTCTCGCAACACTCCCCTCGGCGAGCAGAACGAGGGACTCGTAGTATGGCCCCACGTAGAACGACTCATTCGTGCCAGACAGACCAAGATCAGCGTATGTCCCACGGACCCCACTGTACGCCACCAGAACCCCGCGCCTCGTGGACAGCAAGACGTCGCCGTTTCGTCTAGCACCAAGAACCCTCGCAAACTCACCATCAAGATCAATCCTGTAGTCCAGACTCCAGGACGCCGCGTCACCCCACTCCCTCATGACCCAAACGTCGCAGTTCTTTCTGAAAACTAACTCGTTGTAACGAACGACGGCGAGGGCCCCACCGAGATCAACGGCTCTTAGAGCAATCGAGCTCGGCTCATTCTTAAGAGCCTCTGGCAGCGGCATCTCGTCGAACACCTCGCTGCCCACATCAAATGACATGATCACATATTCAAGGTTATTGTTTCCCCAAAATCTTGTAAGCAACCCAATGCACATTCCTATGGATGAAAACCTGAGACCAGAAATACTCCACCACACAGTTTTTGGGGATTTCACCTTCAACTGTGTGCCAATTCCCAACATTTAGGGCATAAACCTCAACTCTTGGAGGGAGAAGATAATCACGATCCTCCCCTAGAACGTAAGCGATTCTCACAACCTTGTAATCGCTGCTTCCATCATCGAATCCGAAGCCAAGAACGTTCACGCGCCTGCCCAAATTTTCGTCGAGAGATAATGAAGACGCGGGCAGCGTTAGTTCCCGCCTGATCGCGGGGTTCCAGAGCTTTATGGCGGCGGCGGCGTGCTTCCCGAACTGATCGTCAAGAAGGCAAACGACGCCGTTGCAGGAGCCCACGATTCTGTAGTAGAAGCGGACGCAGTGGCGGAATGGGTACTCGATCCTGATGTCGGCGTCGTGGAATTCGTCGTCGTTGTCGGTGTAAACTGCGTAAACCTCGCTGTTGAGGGGCTTGAAGTAGCGGCGGATGAGCATTCGGTGTGTTGTTTTGCCGGTGCAGAGGAGTGTGTGACTTGTGTGTAGTTTGATGAAGAGGGGGCTCGAGATCATGGAATACCATGATTTTGAGACGCATCTGAATTTGATGAGAGGCTTTGGAGGCAGCCATGAGAGGATCTCCATCACCATAGCTTTAGGCAAATAGTCAGACATTTTTTCTTTTCTTCAAGATTTGTGGTTCTTGAAAATCATGAAGAAAAATGGTGAATGGAAAAGTTGATGAAATGAATGTGTTACTCCAAATCTGCTATATATGTGTGTGTGTGAAAGGAGTTGATGGGGAAGAGGACGAGAATGGGCGGTGAGTTTCACTTCTGGCAAATATGAATTTCGTAATATGAAAAATTTGATGTTGTTAATTGGATTAGAGGAATCTGTTCTTGGGGTTTTTGCCTTGGCAAGGAATATATATAGTAATTTTTGTTGAGAACTATATACAATTATACGATTTTTAGAGAAGAAGCTTTTACAACAACAATCTCACTTACTAATTTATGAGGAAAAAGCATGTAGTTCGAAAAGATCCACCTCAGTATGGAAAATTCTATAAAACATGTAGGTGTATTACATCATCTCTTATATAATAATATTTTATTATATAAATTAAATTAATAAAATATTATCATGAAAAATGTGAGTGTAGTACACCTATATGTTCTATGGAATTTCTCCCTCAGTATTGGTTGCGAATTGTGTTGTTATTGATGATGTGGAGGAGTACACTTAGCATATGTTCATTTTTTACGATCTAATAAATTGATAAAATATAAGATTGTGTATTTAAAGGATAAAATGATCAAATTAATTTAAAATTGATCAATCCATCAACAATTCATCAAAGTAAACGGAAGAAGCTTGAATTATTTTTATATAAATCCATCATAACATTCAAAGCAAATGCCCACTTAATGCAGTATTCATAGTATGTTTTACTCGTGTGAAGATGTGCATGTGTGTGGGAGTATACTTAATGTAGTATCGACAATAACGATGTGAAGATTATACTATATTTTTTTTCCAAAAAAAGCCAAAATTTGGGGGTATTCATAGTATATTTTACTCGTGTGAATATGAGCATGTGTGTGGGAGTACACTTAGAGGGTGTTTGGCTGAGCTTATAAGCTCCCCAAAAACAGTTTATAAGTTGTTTTTAGCTTAAAACTATTTTGAGGAGCTTATAAGCTCAGTCAAACACCTCTTAATGTAGTGTCGACAATAACGAAGAGAAGATTATACTATATTTTTATTTTTCAAAAAAATCCAAAATATCCCCAAACGAATAAATGTCGGGCCAAAATTGAATATTAACACTTTAATCTATGAGTAACATTGTAATTGTGGTGTACATTGTAATATAACTTCATTATAATTGCAATATAATTAATTATTTTGATTCAAAATTATATATTTATTCAATTAATAATTTAATTTTAAAAGTAGTGTAGTTATCAATGTATTTTAAAAATCCCAATAAGTGTATGCAAAAAAGGATTGAGATAAAGTTTATGTAGAATATCAAAATACACAAGACAATAATCATACAATTAAATATAAAATGAGCCATAAGATTTTCCCAAACTGACAAATTAAGCCAAGAACCTGGGCTAACACAAAATACTCTGTTGGGCTTCACGAATAATTGAATCCACAATTGCCTGTGTACTAATTGGATTGGTGACTAGATCCATAATATTTGTTACTGGTGACCCAATCTCTGTATGTAGTTTGAGCCATATCAATTTGAATTTTTATTTTATTTTTGTTAAATAGACCATCGTAATCAAGTGAGACGCGTTAAATTTTGGAGCAGAAAAATAAATAAGATGCAATTATTACAAAATCGATAGTTTAAAATTTTAAAAAAAACTTATGATAGTTCATGATATAATTGATAGTGTCAAAATAATTCGAGGTTTAAAGAGAAATTTACCCTTTGAAATATAGAGTTGAGTAATAATAATATAAACTTATCTTTTTGTAACACCTACAAATTAGTGCAGTTTGTGTGTTAAGATTATCAATTCCGGTTAAAAACAACATTGTTCATGAGCAATGCAATAACTTTATATGCAAAGTATAATGATTCATAAATTCTTATGAAAAATGATTTTTATTGAATGATACCTATGTAAATAGTAATATTGATGAAAAGTTTTAAGTATTTTTTGGTGAAAAGAAATGGAAAAAACTCATGAAGCTAATATAGTAAGGCAATATTAATTCAAGATTTGCAGTAGCCATACCAAACTCTATACATTTTTTGATTGTTCAATAATTCTTTGTTTTCGTGGTAAAAAAGAAAATAGCTTATACTAGGCTGCCAAGTTTCGACTTTTCAATAACATATCTACAAATAACATACTTAATCCGTTTCATTATTGTTGACTTGTTTTTCTTTTGGATTGTCCCGTTATTATTTGTCCTTCCAAAAAATGAAATATTTTTATACTAAAAAGTTATTCGAATTTTGTGTCACACACTACTTTACATACAGAACAAAATTGTTATTAATCTACATGTAAAAAGAAACGTGTTAATAATACCGAAATGGGAGTATTATATTGGAAAATTTTGGATAAAAGTTTGCATTTGGGATTTTTTTTATGACCACTCTCTCCTCTACTACACCCTAATAAATTCAAAAGTTAAATAAATTTATTGGGTCCAATTACCCCATTCTAGTTACTTTGTCGCGATCCAGTCCCACCAAAGAATGGCTGTAGCACCAACCACATGAATGAAACTAGTGAAAAACAAGGATTTCAAGAGCCCGATTTTAGCTTCTTGAATTTGTGGCGTCGCTGCAAAAATGGGGTCTTTCGGCGCGGCGGGGAATGGCGGCATATGGGGAATGAGCCCATTTGACCATAACTTTCAGCGGCGGAGCAATAAGAAAAGAGACACTAATAAAAGAGAATCGAAGCCTTCCAATTCCGTAGACTCCACCGCCGCCTCCGGTGGAGGCGGTGGCAGCTACCAGTTCCCCCTCCAGCAGGCCGCCACCAGCTCCGCTCTTTGCTTGACCGGAGACACCATTGCCCAGCTCCGCCACCGCTGGGTCAGAAATAAGGACACCCTCGCCCATTCTGAAGATGTCAAGGTGAGAGAGAGAGAGAGAGAGAGTTCTCATTGATGTTAAATTTGCTTTTTAAGTTTTTGAATGCTTCGAATTTATGTATTTACTGTGACGAGGGGGACTGTGAACTGCATATTTGAGATTGACGGATTGTGGATTAGGTGTTCTGTAATGGAGATTGGCTGTAGTAAAAAAACATCATATTTGGGTAAAAAATTAATCTTTGACTGTATCAACTTAGCTGTTCTATGTTTCTCCTTTATATTGGTTTTGTTAGTTTATGTTCAAATTAAGTAGTTGAATAAGTGATGGTTTTGGTTGAAGGTAGTTTGCTGTTTGATTTTACGATATTGCAAATTAACTTACATTTTTCTCAGTTTCCTTCAAATATAAGTTGTGAGTTGATGTTATAGTCTGTGTATGTTGATAACAACTGTTTTAATTGATTTGTTATAGTTGCTTCACACACACACAGAGTATGTATATCTGTGGTCTATAGCATGTTTATCTTACTCTCGTGCTGCTTTAACGCTTGTTGATTGTCGTCTCTCAATGGTTTTAGCAGAGTTTACAAGAGCAGCAACTTTGAATAAGTTTTTTGGATGTCTGGATGTTGATCTCTTGGTTCTTGTCTATTTGTTATGTACCCAGAGATAAGAGCTGATTGCATTGCATATATTATGGATACGGAGTTGGGATATTTTACATCCGAATATGAATGAGATTTTTTCATTCAACCAATCATGTTTAGCTGCTTCTTATCTAATGAATTAGTTTACACAGCTTTGAGGGTTTCATGCATATTCTATCAATAGAACTTTGATTAGAAAGAGAAAAGGATTGACAGAATCGAGCCATATCTTACAATGACTTATCCAACAATTTAAGGCTGTTGGTATATAGATATATAATACATAACATAATTGAGCAAACACTTAACTGACTCTGTTTTGCATACTTTATGTGTTTGAATTTAGATCTAGATTATACCTTCTGAAGAAAAACTTGTATTATTGTTCGTGAATTTCAAGTCGAGTTCCATTTACACTATGCCTATGGAAATTTACTTTTACACTAATGATTAAATACTCTAGCACGTTGACTGTGACTACTTCCCCTTCTGAAGCTCGGTCTTTTGGCTCTAAATTGTTGCATCAATACCTAAAATTATCTTTAGTCATTTGCTGTTATCATGTGCTTAAGGATCGAGTCTACTAATTTTATGAATCTAACCAACTCTCACAGGATATCATAAGCACACTTTGCTCTGAACACGACTACATCCGAGCCCTCCGGATGTCTTCATATGGATTTCTGCTCTATGGTCCCGGATCGTATGCATGGTACCAACTCCTCGATCATCTTATGCCACAGAAAAATGTTCAGAATCTAACAGCAAAGGTACCTTAATCTCCGGTCTTCTCAAGAGCACACATCTTGGGTGTGATCTTTAAAATGTCTCTCCTGTCTCCCTTTTCAGGTCGTGTTGAATCAAATTGTGCTAGGTCCGACGGTAATTGCCGTTATTTTTGCGTGGAATAATTTATGGCTAGGGAAACTCTCTGAACTTCCCGATATATACAAGAATGATGCCCTCCCTACCCTACTTACTGGTGCAATCATTTTTTTCTCTTTTTGTGTCCAATCATGATAATATTGTTTCCTTATGAATCTTATATGTCTAATTTTGACATATATTTCCGTGCAGGTTTTAAGTTCTGGATTCCCGTCAGTATATTGAACTTCGGGTATGTTATGAAATTAGATTTTAGGACTCAGTCTCATACATATACATATATGGAAGAGGCACACTCCGGTGCATCCACCCTAATTCAATTTTATTTGTGATTGAAAAACCCCGATTGGTGATTAATAACCGCTAATTGGAGTGGATACACCGTACATCCGGATGTACATAAGTTTTTGCCTACATGAACTATTGAACTAAAAGAGTTCTAGTGGTGAAGGATATTTTGATCTTTTGAGAATTGAACGAATTTAATCATTTCTTTATGTTTTCCAGAACAAGTTGTTTGAATGTACAAACATTTCCCTCTCTTCGTTTTCCTTTTTTAATTCTGCAAGCATTCCTTTAATTAGTTTGCTATAAGTGAAGCCGTTAACTTTTAAACCATTGTGCAAACTTGGCAGGGCGGTTCCTCTTCAAGCCCGTGTTGCTTTCATGTCAATGTCATCCATTTTCTGGAACTTCTACTTGTCTTCGACCATGAGCAGATAACTTCTGCTCCATAACATTTCCATCCATACGCCAACAGGTGGTGTTTCAACCACGAGGTACACTTCACTCTATATGATGTTCTCATATTGCTCTTTACCACTGTAATATAGACCATCTTATCACTGATTTGCAGGTCTGAGATGGGTTTAAATGGTGAAATCGCAGTTTTTTTTCGTGTTAAGACCTTTTGGCGCTGTTTTCCTTCTCAAAGTTGTAGATTTTTAGTTTCTTCACCATTTGAAACAATCACATTACTGGAGTTCGTAATCTATTAATTTTCTTTCACTTTCCATATTATTAACCAGTTTATACGGTTTATACATACCTTTGTGTATGTGTATACATACATGCATACATGGCGCTCGTCGTCTTCCTTCTGTCTACTCCCTGCTAAATTTCATTTCTTGATCCATCTGGTAAGTCTATGCACTGAGAAACTATCTGCATCATCTTTTCCTCCTCTGCTTAGGTTGATGAATAATGTGCAATGTGTAACACTAAAACGATGTTAAATCGACAATGGATTGGATGTTCCAACATAATTTCATGTGAGCTTGTTTGATTATGTAATCCTTCATATACCCAATCCTGTCAATTATTAATCTAATCCATCGTCCAAAGTAAATGCTGGTTAAAGTCTTAATGAACATGATTCAGCTGGAAAAAGGGGCAGTTGATCAAAAAGTGATTGTCAACAAAGCAATCTTATAACTAAGATGTAAGAAGAATCATGTCCTCCAAACTAACGGCTCTGCATTATCAAGTCGTTTACTGATAAAATAAAATACGAGATTGGAGTATGAGAGGTTCTTATCGAGATTTGATTTAACATACAACCGTGAAGCTATAGACAAGATCGTCGAGGTTCTTATCGAGAAGGAGACGATAACCGGAGATGAGTTGATCAGAGTTTGTCGAAATTCCAGTCGAAAACAGACTTGCTCCCACTCCGGCGGCTCCCGTAACTGTATAATAACGTATACTTAGTTGTAATCGAGTTGAGCTTGAGCTAGTAGATTGGCCTTTACGCATTTCGTGCCTGACAATAAGATTCAAACCAAACAACTATTCCAAAGTAGTACCAGGCTAAGCAATGGTCTACAATGACGATAGGCCAAGAAACTACAATTCCATTACTGAATTAAAGCAGAGTTAACAATCAAAATATCCACAATTCAACAAAAATACAGAATCCGAGGCAAAACAAAAGAAAAAAAAAATCAGTTGCAACATTCCATAGCAGCATCAATCTGCTAAAGACATTATTGAAAATATATAGCCCATATTCACATATTCTTAAGATTTCCCCAAAGGAACTAAAGAAGACAGGATAAAGGGAGTTTGTACCAACCTTTACAAGGAACATTGAACAAAAAAAGCCCGATTCCGTCATTCTACGCGCTCATGCGACCACCTCTTCTACCACCCATAGCACTCACCTTCAAGGACCTGTTGCTAACGTCACCCTTCTGATTTTCCCCATCAGTGCTTCCAGCATCAACTACTTCAAATCTAGGATTTCGGGTCTGATTCTTCCAATACTCCCTTCAGTTTCAGAAAAGCCGATAAGGATGCCAAAGAGTTCCTTCAACAAAGTTGAGTCATTCCCTTTTGCTTTGAAATAGCCAAGTTTTGCAGGCAAATGGCATAGCCCACCCTTCTTCAGTTAAACAAGGAAAGACGTGTCTCTGAACTTGGTCCTATTGTACACATCTCTCTACGTTCACCGACAGAATCTCAGCTAATTTTGTTTACCCACAAACAACAGGGATGGGCCTACAAGCTAATATAATTAGCAAGGAGATGGGAAAAAGAGAAAACGGCAAAGTACATCAATTCCTTACTGTGGGACCTGAAACCGGAACCAATATAAGCAAGATGACGTTAGCTGACCACATAGAGCTTCCTTTGAGAGAATGGATAGATTTAAACAAATGAAGTAACACGGCCAATCCTTCTGGGCGGACTATCCGGTTCATTGTCAGATGAAGCAGGAGAATCAGTGGCATCAGCAAGGGATTCGAGCATAGTTACTACTTCTGATGAGTCGTCCAAATAATACTTTGCTTTGCTTGGTTTTTGCCCGACTGTGCAAGCAAATATTTCGGTGTTGTAAGACAGAATACGACCAGATACTGCACTACCAATTATTTCAAACATGTCCTCGTCGGATCTGTCATCACCAATGCAAAGAACAAAATCAGCTTGCTTCCGCTTATCCGCCATAGACGACAAAATCTTTTCTGCAACTCTGCCTTTGCTAACACCCTGTATCAACAAAACATTCAATACCTTCATATCAACTTCACTTTCCTTTGAATAAACAAGGAACAATTAGAGAGAATTTGAAACAAAGAGGATTTTGAAACTTCATTTTGAGAACCAATTGAAGAAAACAAGAGTAAAGATTAGTCTGTGCCAGCAATACATGCCTGAGGCTTCACTTCCACTATAAATTGTCCGCTCTTCACAGCTACAGGTTCATTTGCTAAAACACTCTCGAGATGATCCAGCATTTCCTTAGCCTGGGAAAACCCAAATACTGGGTCGGCATCATGATAATGCCAGACTAAAGCACTTTCCTTTCTCTCTATTCCAGAACCATCAGTAGCCTCGGTATATGAATTCATAACAGGCTCTGCAATGTGCATCCAGTCAAATTCAGAACCCTGGCCATATGTTTCCCATTCTTCAACTTGCGGCCACCTGCCAATGTTTTCGTGAATAAAAAAAAAAGAGCAAATAAAGAAGACAATGACATTCAGAACTTCCATGATGACATGCACACTTAAATCATCCTACAGTACTTACCCTCATACATAACCTACCAAGAAAGGAAATGACATGGAAAGGATAGATGGAAGAACGAAAGAAAAAGAAATAAATTCACACACCTAAAGTGTCCATCAAGGACATTGAGATATTAGATATTTCCAGAAAGTCAACAAACTGAAAGTAGCCTACACCTCAGATTGTGAAGTTCAAAATCAGATATACTAACAAAAGATTACATGTTTATATAGCAAAGAGCTATATCTAAATTTTTTATTTTTAAAAGGGTGGATAGTATATGTCAGAAACAAAAGCATCTTAACCCAGTTTTTAGATGACTATGCTTCCTAGAATTAAAACATGCTTTACTGCATGCTGATTCCAATTGAGTGGTTGCTAAAATCTTACACAAACTTTTGTGCTTCATTTCTGACCAATGCAAGAAATTTACTACAGAACTTATTGGCATATGTGATCTACACATCAATAGAGACTGTAAATAGAGCCCAGATTTGGAAGTGTAAACTAATTGAAACACTGAAATATTGGACATATAGTCCTTAAAATCATCCTACTTGTTGGAAAGTTCACTACACAGGAAAATACAGAATGTGCTTGATATAAGGCATAAAAGTGAGCTTCAAAAGTGAACTATCTATTGAAATATAATTGACATTACGGTACCATCATCAACCATAAGTTATAATGTACCCAGAGAGAGAGAGAGAGAGACTTCACCCATTATATGAAATCAAAGACAAAAAGCCACATCTAGCTTTTCTTGGGCCAAGGTGTATTATCCACAGATTTTATATTTTGCAAATTTAAATATTAATACACAGCATATTGATTTGAGAAACAACAATAATGATTAATGATTAATGAATTTGAATCATGGGACATAAGAAAAACATGAGACACAATATAAAAAAAATAAAAATGACTTCAACCGAAAAGGAAATGTCCCCCACATGAAGGGGAAAAACAGCACATAAATGAGCAAGAAAGATGACTTCTACCAAAAAAAAGCTAAAGAAAAGGTTTAGACAATAGAAGAAGGAAAATGCCAAATGCTGGTTATCCGCTCAGGTCACCATATATACAGTATTACTGTATTAGTGAAGAACTTTTAAGTCAAATATCTACAAAATACTTTGTAGCAATCGTTTCCGAGCTAACAATGATGAATATACCATCAAGAGGAAAATTTTCAACTAAAGGTAATTAAGATATATTCTTAACAGAAAACATCATATTGGTGAGCTAATCATCTATGGGACTTCATCCAGACTATGTTATTATTACTCATCTTATTTGATATTAAAGCCATGTACACTGGATCTTTCATGCAAACTCCTTAAAGGAATGTCTACCAGAACTAAAAGCACCTAAGACTTGACTTGAAAAGGCAGACAAACGATGCAATTTACCTTAAAAAGTAGCCATGCTCTGCAGAAAGTCCCAGCTTCTTGCAAGGAAGAAACCACTTGCTTAAGCTGTCTCTGCCTCGTCCACTGACCATAAAAACTAGATTTTTGGCATCACCAGACAGTGTGTTCAAGAGAGACAGAACTTGGGTGCTTGGAGTTTTAATAATTGAATTTTGAGGCATAAGTGTGCCATCATAGTCCAACAATATAGCCCGGCTTTTAGCCCTGCAGTAAGCTGCCGTAATCTCATCCATCGAAAGCTTTCTAAAATTCGGATCTAGTGCCACCACTCTGAACCCAAAGCCAAGTCCAATACCCCAGCATCTTTTCCTGAAATGGTCAACACAAGTTCTCTCCATATCTTGTAAGAAGCTTCTAGCCCAAAATGCTACATCATGAGAGCTCACATATCGGTAATGCTTCTCATGCCGTAACTCCTTCTCTCTCTCGGCCAATGATATAGCTTCACACATTGCCTCCGCAGTTGACTCAACATTCCAAGGATTTACACGAATAGCACCACTTAGGGAAGGGGAACAGCCTATGAATTCAGAGACCACCAGCATGCTCTTCTTAGGTCCACTCAAGTCTGAACCTGGCTCTGCACCGGATACTCCTTCTCTGCAGACTATGTATTCATAAGGAGTCAGATTCATCCCATCCCGCACTGCTGTCACCACTACACATTCGGCAATACTGTAGTAAGCCATCCTTTCACTGATTGATAAAGATCGGTGGATAAAAACAATAGGTTCATATCCAGGCCGTCCAAGTTCCTTGTTAATTCTTTGGCAGCTCTCCTCTATTTCACGATTTATTTCATCCAGATTTATTCCTTTTCCTCGGGCAGGATTGGCAATCTGGACCAGTACAGCTCTTCCTAGCCAATTCGGGTGCTGCTTGAGCATGTGCTCCATAGCTAAAAGTTTCAAATTTATACCTTTAAATATGTCCATATCATCAAATCCAAGCAGCACAGTTTTGCCTTGAAACTGCTGCCTTAACTCCTCAACCTGTAGCTCCTTGTCCGCCTGTCTCAGAACTGATTCAATATGGCCCATATGAATCCCAACCGGCATAATCTTTATGCCTATCGTCCTTCCATAATAATCCAATCCTATGTAGCCCCTTTTTGATTGATATTCCAAGCCCAACATCCGACTACAACAGGAGAGGAAATGCCGTGCATAGTCAAAGGTGTGAAAACCAATTAGGTCAGAGTTGAGTAGGGCCTTTAGGATTTCTTCTCTAACAGGAAGTGACCTATACAGCTCGGATGAAGGAAAAGGACTATGAAGGAAAAAACCCATTCTCAACCGGACGAAGCGCCTTCTCAAAAATGTGGGTAAAACCATCAAATGATAATCATGAATCCATACAAAATCATCCTCAGGATTAATAATTTCAATAACTCTTTGCGAGAACAACTTATTAGCCGATACATATGCTTCCCACATGGACCTATCAAACCGAATTCCATGATCTGACGAAAATGGCAGCATATAGTGAAAGAGTGGCCATAAGTGCTTCTTGCAGAAGCCATGATAATATTTTTCCAAAAGACTGGGAGGCAGAAACGCAGGGACACATTTGAATTTCTCCAAAAGATAGTTGGCTACGTCATCCTGTTCAATTGGATCGACATCAACAGGCAATGATCCAACATATAGCACCTCCATGTCCTCCGAAAGCCATCCCTAACCCGTAACAGCAAGGAATCCTCGTTCCAGCTAAAAGTCCAGCCCTTATTATCGGGCCTTCGTTTTGCTTTCAGAGGCAGGAGATTTGCAACAACAATGATCCTATCACCAAGAAGTGAAGATGGGTTTTCCGATGTAACACTACTAGCCTGTTCATCGTCTAGCTCAAGAATATTCCCCGGAACGGTCATAACCCTTGGGAGACGCTTCCGGTCCTCTCTCTACCCACTGTTGGGAAATTTCCAGATGCTAAATCCAATAGGTTGGTATAAGATCTTGACATCATCTTTGCAAACTCCCTCTACCTCTCTCCGATAATTCAAAGAGTTAATTTTTTCCACTCAAAACCAAATCCACAACTCTCTCTCTCTCTCTCTCTCTCTCTCTCTCTCTCTCTTCAAATAAGACTTTCCAAATCAAGTAATCAACAGCAATAAACCCACTAATTCAGGTGGAGAAAAGGAACTATATACGATGACCCAAATCCAATTTAAACATACGCCAAAATTCTCTCGTTTGAATCAGATAACCCCAAATGCTGCAAAAAGGAAAGACGAACCCAATATTCAATTAACCAAGCCGATAAATGGCATGCAGAAACTCCACCAACAACTTACCTAGGCCAAGCAGAAATTGTTGAATATTTAATATTTAGAAAAAACTTTAAAAGCCCTAGTTTAACTGAATTTTTATATTCGTGAAAACCAGCAATAGGGGTTTGAAAACTGACCTCAAAGATTGAATTGAGTCAAAATTGGGCGCCAGTTGCTTGAAAGACTCAATCTTCAGCCAGAAATTGGGAATCACTCTACGGTTTGACGCGGAAAGAATAAAAATTATTAATCTGGGTTGCAATATACGCAATGTAGGAAGAGGAACCGAAGATCGCATACAGCCAACAGCATGTATAAGCAAAAGTGATGGATATGAATATTCTTGAGATTCTGAGAACAACATTTAATTTAATATTTTCAAAGGTAAAATTGGAATAATATAAATTAATACTATTTGCTTCTGAAACAAAAACGTGACAGCAAATAAAAGAATCAATAAAGTCGCCCTATCCGGGCTGCGGGCCTGCTCCTCACCTTCTTTGACAACCCACTTGCAAAACTAATACCGACTCCATCCCATTCAAGATGACTCATTTTTATTTTTGAACTGTTCCATCCAATATGTCATGTTTCCTTTTTATGAAATAATTATCTTTTCAAAAATTATAGGACCTACCTACTTTTTATCACTTTACTCACTTTATATCATTCTCCTAAATAACTATAATTGAAAAGAAAAACGAATAAATGCCTTGGACAGACGGAAGAAGTAATATATAAATGGGTGCTATACATTAGATAAATTTAAACATTTTTTTTTGTATTATGGAAATTTGTAGCCGTTATTTTAAGTGCGTACTGGATAAACTACATATTCCTGTGCAATAGAATGTTATCCACACTAAAAATTTCACCTAATTGAACAGATGACTAGATGATTATTTAACTAGAGAAGATATAAGTGATCTTTTTATTCCATTCTAATTTTCATTTACAAATTTGAAATAAAACAAAAAACTGTTTACTTTTTATTTTTTAGATAATGTTTTAGGGCATAAAATTTTGACTGTGGGCCAGCCGCTGGGCCCAATCAGCAGGGAGTGATACCCCACCTTTATTCGGCCGTGAGTGTGATGAATATGGGCCGTACTATATTTCCTATTGGGCTTTTCAGTTTAGCCCTCACCGGCTATAAATTATTAGGCGAATGAAATACCTTAAGTCATCTGTGATTTTATTTTATTTTAAAACAGAAAAACTATGACTTGTTTTATACTCCCCCGTCCCATTCAAGATAGCATGTATTTTTTTTTTTGGATCGTCTCATCCAAGATGACATATTTTCTTTTTAGAAAATAATTATCTTTTCAAAAGTCGTGGGATCTACCTACTTTTTATCACTTTAATCACTTTATATCATTCTTCGAAATAACCGTGCTGTAAAGAAATTGGTCGTCTTGAGTGGGACAGAGGGAGTACTAGAGATGAAACATGTTATTAGTCGGAAGCCCAGATGTATATTTAAGTCTAGCTATTTGCGTTTGTTTTTCTTTCTATACGTACACTTATATAGTTTTAATTCGACATAAATTTATACTCGGTAAAATAAGCACTGGTCTACCACTTGAGATCTAGTGTACTAAATTTGGTGTCCCACAAACTCTTTGTGTCCCACTTTCACTAATTTCTTTCATCTTATTTCCTTTAATTTCAATTTGTATGCTTTAGTTTGATTTTGTATAATTATTCCATCCAAAGTTAGGATGTATAATTATTTATTGTCATTTAATTTCATTTTTATTAGTTAATAATTCATTACTAGGGTTCATATAAGGTATATAATTTCATTTTACTTTAGTTTTTGAAATAAAGTTTAAGTATAATATATAGTATTATTAAAATAATAGAAATAATACTCCCTATGTTCCATTATTATTGGCTTGTTTTCCTTTTTGGGCTATCCCATTATTGTTGACTCGTTCCAGAAAAAAAAAATTAACACTAAAAAGTACCATGAATTTCGTGTCATACACTACTTTACATATAAAACACAACTCTCATTAATCTATGCAAAAGAAATGTGTCAACAATATTGGGACGGATTGAGTACTATTTAACCAAGTTTAGTCAAAACATATTTGAAAGAGTGGTTGAAAATCATTCGAGTTCGACTAATAATAGCCGTACATGACTAATCTTGTTCGATTGATTACGAGCACATATGAAAATGGGAGAGAGACATATTGTTCGGAAGGTTAGAGAGTGAAAGAAGGGTACGGTTAGTGGGATAGGGCTTTTTATTATACTAATTTGATCTATTTTTTTAATGGTCTAATTGGAATTATTTAGTTGCATTTTAGCAATTTAGGTAGTTAGGTATATACGGAGTAGGACGAGATGATTCTCTTATTAAAATAACATCGTCATAGTTGTTAGGCTACAAATTACTTTTACGATAATTTGGCCATTTGTGTTCGACTTAGAGGGTGTTTGGCTAAGCTTATAAGCTCTTCAAAACAGCTTATAAGTTGTTTAGGAGCTTATAAGCTCATGCAATGTGTTTGACAAAATAAGTTCCTAAACAGCTTATAAGCTGTTAAAATAAGCTCCAACAGCTTATAAGCTCCCTTAAAAATAAATAGCTCAACCCCAACTTATTTTTTCATAAGCTTGCAAGTAACAGTTAATTTACCAAAATAACCTTACTATGATTCGTTATAATCTACATATATACTATCGACTTCACCTCTCGTCAATTTTCTCGCTCTAACTATGATTTTCTCTCTCTAACTCACGATTCTTTCTCTAGCTTATAAGCTAAATTATCCAAACACTTTGACAACTTATAAGCTCTTGAAACATTATGTCTTATAAGCTCTTGAAACATCTTATAAACTCTTTAAAATAAGCTTAGCCAAACACCCTCTTAGCGTTGATTTTTCGTGATCCAAATCGATATTAAAAAACCCATCTAAATGTCAAAGTCATTTTAAAATAATACAAAAGCCTCTAGATGTTACATGATTTTGTTTATATATTTGGCCAGCTTATCAATAAAATTAAACACTAGAATTTTTTGGATGCCAAGCAATAAAAGGCGGCTCGCGATGGATAACTTATGGTATGACTTGAGATTTGTCAATGATGATTGAATTGAAATTATTGCTTGCAATTTTGATGGAGATGAGATTGCCATATCTTTCTTGGATAAATATGACCGTCTCTCTATCTTAAAGGCTCCAAATAATTAGTTGCTTATTGTTTGGGTTTGGTATGTATGTTAATTTTCAATATTTATTTATTAGTTTCCCAATAGGATTAGATCTCTTATTTAGGGTTTCATTAGTAGTATGTATATATGGCTTCTTAGACATTTGATTGGATGGTGGAATATTAATAAAGTTTGAGTTTTGTTTCATTCTTTATCGATATTCTTATTTAAAGAATCAACGATTGGTGTTCGTCGTGTTCTTCCGGTATTCAAGACGAATCTACGGATTAACACTATAAAATTATATTCTTCCCTGCACCAAATTTCCAAGCTATCTACAAGTAATGCTTTGAGTGTGGGTGAGGTTTTGCATGACTCTTGCATGTGGGTTTTATTGCTCGCCACTCTGCTTCGCTGGTTGAGAGAGAGTATTCATTGTTTACAATTAGTATAATCAACTTAATTGATATAAGGATGCTGCATGATCGGTGAATTGGTGGTTTATATTATTGGAATTTCATTTCAACTGTATTAAAAAATTAATAGCTAGGACTTTAGAAAAAAAAATCAATTAATTTAATTAGGACCGATCCTGACAAATAATGGGCCCTGGGCGAAACAACAAAAATGAACCATTTTCCACTATGAAAATACAATTGAATATATTTAAAAAGATGCACAATATATCATTTATAAAAGAATTATTTTTTTTACAAAATTTGGGCCCTAAAAGTTTATAACAAAATTTTGGAACATGAAATATTTTATTTTTTTAAGGAATATTTATATTAATATAAGAGGATATATAAAATTTTGGACTTAAATGATGGAAGTATGCGATCGCTCATGCTTCGTCTCGCCTCGGGACGGCCTCAATTTGATCTAAGTCGATTCTTTTAAGATATTCAATTTATCCATGTTTTGGAATTTTGTTGCAGTTTCAATTTGCTGACGTCATCAAGATTAGGTGATAATAATGGCATTGGTTCTTTCTACGCTATATAAGTGTGAAACCTAGCATGATTCACGAATGGAATATTCTCAAATTTCTGAATAAGATAAATAAATTCAAATTTTTCGATAATTATCTCCACATCGTTTATCAACAACCTTTCACTAATAAAGGCCTATAATTACTTTCATGTACTACATGCGCGCAAGTTGTTTGCAATTTATAAGTTGGTTTTGTAAACTCAATTCTTCCCAATATATTCCCTCGGTCTCATCCAAGATGACATGTATTTTTTTTTTGGATTATCCTACCCACGATGAACTATTTTTTTTTATGAAATAATTATCTCTTCAAAAGTTATGGGACCTACCTACTTTTTATCACTTTAATCACTTTATACTCTTCTCCAAAATAATCGTACCGAAAAGAAATGGACCGTCTTGGATTAGGGCTGACAATTCGTGCGTGTCGGGTCGTTATCGTGTCGACACGATAACGACATGACCTGATAAGGCCAAACACGAACACGACCCGTTAAGGATCTGTCCGACACGAACACGACACGAAAAATACTGACACGGACACGACACGAACACGAATATAACACGATTTTTTTCGTGTTGACACGACACGATACGACACGAAATAATAAATTTAAATCAAAATTAGAAAATAAATATAAAAAATATATATAAAATATAATTTAATTAATATTAAATATATATAAATATTATCGAATTATACGAAAACGATACGATCCAACACGAACACGAATGCAACACGAAAATTATCGGGTTACACGAACACGACACGGATCCGACACGAACACGACACGAACACGATAATGCTGAACACTAACCCGTTAATTTCGTGCGTGTTCGTGTCTTGTTCTCGTGTCGTGTCGAAAATTGTCAGCCCT
Organism: Salvia rosmarinus; assembly: GCA_036937905.1. NCBI lineage: Eukaryota > Viridiplantae > Streptophyta > Magnoliopsida > Lamiales > Lamiaceae > Salvia > Salvia rosmarinus. Next base: position 1,243,329 of record CM072822.1, read on the forward strand.
ATCTTGGATGGGACGGAGTGAGTATCAATTTTGAGTTTCGTTACGGGAAGTACCAATTATTTTGTACAAGTATGAATAAATTGCAAAGTATATTCAAATCAAATTCACAAAGTCAATCTAATGTTATTTTTGGCATTTCCATAGAACACGCACACACATACATGCGAATGTTATTCTATAAATTAAACCTACCATTCCCATAATTTCCTCTTCCCCGCCATATATTATCATTTCTTTTTCTACGTAGGAAATCATGCTTGTGTACGACCTTCTTTCAAATCAAAATTCACAATGCTCCCGCAAGTAGCATATACCAAAAATTCTCACGCCGTGTATCTATTATATATTCATCATATACAAATTAAGAAACTTCACGGCCAAGAAAATTATTCGATATATATTAAACTATGAAACATCCTCACCACTATCGTATATTTTATTTTTGCTGACTTGATTTTCCATCTACCTCGACATTGATTGCAATACAAACAACGGTATTTCTCATTAAAAAATACGAAATGGAGAATGACATGATCCGAAAAAGATTATCATTTATTACCCAAACACTAGAAAGATTCTACTCATATGCGCATCCAATCAATATATATATATATATATATATATATATATATATATATATATTTGTTATTGTGAGAAAGCTCCTTAATGTACGAAAATAAGGATAGAAGACATCTTTCATATTTGTGTAGCACAATCGTAATTACTATATTACATATTAGTTTAGACATATTTCATCCATTCATAGCACATATGTTAAATATATTAGTTTAGACATCTTTCATCATAACAGAAGACAAGAAGAGTTATAGTGTTGCACAATAATCCGTAGCACACAAAACCAGTAAGACACCAAAATTAAATCTCAACCATTGATATAGTAAATCAAAATATATATATATATATATATATATATATATATATATATGGATAAATATCAATTTAAACCTTGAACTATACATGTTTTATCAAAATATCCGAACTTTCAAAATATCTATTAAAACCCCAAACTATTTGTATCAAAAATATCCTATTTTGGGGTTTTAATGTATCAAATATGATAGTTTGGGGTTTTAATATATATTTTTGAAAGTTCGGGATATTTTTGATAAAATATGTATATTTCAGGATTTAAATTAATATTCAACCTATATATATATAGGAATTCATTCATCTACATATAATCCTTAATATACATAAATGAGAACAAATTATGTCTATTATATTATAATAGTTGTTTTTAAGTATACATCTGAATTAGTTACATGTATATTTATATATATAATTATGTATTTGTGCATATACGTCATAATTTGTGTATTGAATTTGCAGCTAGCGTCCATATTGATTTATTAATGGTTGATATTTGTTTTCATATATACTATAAGAAATGTACACAAGATAATCATTCCTATATATATAGCTCGTTAATTTCCTCATTTATTCAAATATAATATCCTCGTGACCCACCATTTTTTGCTCTCCAACAACAATAGTTGAAAAAAAAAAAGATGGAAGCTCAGCAGCAAATTCTCGAGCTCATGGATTCTTGCTGGTTTCAGCGTCGAATAATATTTCGAAAAAAACATGAATTCCCATCTCTCCCAGCAGAATTCATGCATAAAAATCGAGAAAAATCAAGGGTTTCTTCTCGAGTTCAAAATCTTGGAATCCGATCACACAGTGATCGTTGCATAGGCGTCGGCTTCGAAGCAGATTCTCCGACATCGGTGATCATCAAACCGAAGCTGCAGAAGATTCCCTCCGGCGAAGAAGTCCTCGATCTTTCCTTTTTTGAGAGAGAGATTAAGAGAGAGAAGCCTCGTAGCAGGAGAGAGAGGGGGAGAAACGGGATGATCAGCAGAAGCTTATCAGCTCTGGAATTCGAGGAGCTGAAAGGGTTCATGGATCTCGGATTCGTCTTCAACGAAGAAGAGGAAACAGATTTGAAACTCGTCTCCATTGTTCCCGGCCTGCAAAAATGGAGAAAAACTGCCGCCGCCGGAGAAGAGGAAGAAGAAGTTGGTGTGAAAGCTAGGGTTTCTAGACCTTATCTCTCTGAGGCATGGGGTGATTTGTGTAGGAGAAGAGGAGATGAAGGCAAAAAATTGATGACCAATTGGAAGATTCCATCTGTGAAGAATGAAATGGACATGAAAGATCATCTCAAGAATTGGGCTCATGTTGTTGCATCAACGGTTAAATGATGATGATGATTAATTAATTATGATGAATTTTAAATTATCTTTTTTTTCCCCCTATATTTTATGTGATTTTTTTTTTAACTTAGATTCTGCTGCCTGCAGATTTGATAGGGTTTTGCAATTGTATATATGTACGTTGGTGTTAATTGAGTTTGCGGGGGGCTTTTTTTTGTTATTTTAAAATAGTGGTGTTAAAGATGGAGATTGATGCAGATTATGACTAAAAGGGTGTCTGGCCGAGCTTATAAGCTCTTTAAAACAACTTATAAGTTGTTTATGAACTTATAAGATGTTCAAAGTGTTTGACAAAATAAGTTCTTAAACAAATTTTATAAGTCGTGAAAATAAGCTCCATCACTATAATTTCTCTAAAAATAAGTTGCTCAAACCCAACTTATTTTCTCATAAGTTTATAAGCAATCATGAATTTACCAAAATAATCTTATTATAGTTCGTTATTTTCTACATATACACTACCAACTTCATTTCTTGTCAACTTTATCTCTTTAACTCATGATTATTTCTCTAACTTATAAGATCAATTATTCAAATACTTTAACAACTTATAAGTTCTTCAAACATTATTTCTTATAAACTTTTGAAACATCTTATAAGCTTTTGGAGCTTATAAGCTCTTTAAAATAAGCTTAGCCAAACACCCCCTAAAAGTGTATGTGGAACCATTTAATGACATGTTATGGAATTTTTGTCCTAAAGAAAAAAATTAAAATTGGCCCTTAGAGGTTCGCTAATCAAGATATTTCTTCCCTATAATTGGAGACGGCCCCATACTTATTAGAGCATAATTTAATAATAATCCAACTACTAGAAACATACAAAACGATGGAAAAAATCGTGTGCGTGTATTGGTCTATTGGAATAGTGGTTAATGACTGATGCTAAAGTTCTCGGTTTCGAATCCATTGTGATGCGATCTTTATAATTTCTATATTAATTAATTGACCAAACAAAAAAATCAGCAATCGTAATTAATTTTGGGATAAGTACAATCTGTGTCCCAATTTTTACGAGATTTTGAAAAATATGCCCAACTTTAATTAATACATTAAAATATCCTCTAATTTTAACGATTTCTTGAAAAATATCTCAAACTTTAGTTAATTCATTAAAATATCTCCAACTTATATGAGATTTCGATAATATCATCATTCAGAATTTCTAACGATAAAATATTGAATCAATTCACTAAATTCTTATATAAATTATAACTCAAATAACTCATCATGGCATCATCGAAAATTCTTTACTCGTCGTATATTCGTATATATTTGACAGAACACTCACCCATGATACTATTTCGATCCGACATCAATTAGTGGTCTAGAAGGTTACACGAGTGGCTGTGAGTCGAAGCATATCTGATTGGACATAACTGGAACCAGCCAAAACTTACATAAATCTAGCTAGCTTAACAATTACAAAAAGTCAAAGCATGGATCAGATCAGATGATACATATATGCCAGCTAAGTCCAACAAAATTCATGAAACATGCAATAAGACAACTTGTGGCAAATTGGCAATATATGATTTTATTTATTTATTAAATATTTTTGATCGTGCACAGGCTAGAGGAGTAATTAAGATTCACTGGTTTATTTAATTTCAAGGTATGGGCATCAATACTTGTTCTTGATCCAAAAAACAAAGCATTGACCTAGGCTCTTATTATTGGAAGAATTCTAGCCTAATTTTTCCAAGATACTTATTTCAGAATTGACTAAACACGTCATATTTTTCCCCGTTTTTAACCAAAAATATTAAAGTAAAAATAAATAAATTAGGGTATGAGAGTCACATAAATAATTACTTATTTACTAGCTATACACCAAAAGCATGGTGGTTTAAAATCCTACTATGTAATGTAACGGGGGACGTTGATAGTAGTTCCACTATAGTGATGTAAAGAATATATACTCTATGGTCAGGGTGAACATTCGGATTTCGGGTTGGATTTTTGTCTAATCCGAACCGATCCGAAAATCCGAATTTTGTGAAAGAAAAAATCCGAAAATCCGAAAATCCTATTTTTTTATACAGAAATCCGAACTGAACCGAAAAATCCGAAATTTTGTTAATTCTTATATATATTTATATTAAATTTAAACATATTTGAATAAAATATTATTTTAATATATAAATTATATATAATTCGGATTTTTTCGGATTTAAAAAATTCAATCCGATCCGATCCGAAAATCCGAAATTTAAAAAAAAATTCAATCCGATCCGATCCGAAAAATCCGAACCGAATTTTAAATTTCGGTTTGTTTTGGATCGAATATTCGGTTTTTGGTTTTTTTGCTCACCCCTACTCTATGCAGTATTTTGATACAATTAACTTTATTGGTAAAAACATATACATATATATATATATATATATATATACTCATTCCGTTTCCCAAAATTCCTTCCTGGTTTTCCTTTTTGGGACGTCCCCCGATTTTCTTTCTATTTATTTATGAAAACTATCTTTCCAACTTTGCCTCAATAATATTCTTTATTTACACATTTTTCCACTCATGGTCCATCACTATTTCTCTTTTTTACCCTCAATAACCTATTTAGTTACACATTTTACCACCTATGACCTACCACTAACTAATTTAATTTACATTAATGTAGGACCCTTATTCCACTCACAATACACTAAATAACTTTCATTAAAACCCGCACCCAAGATTCCGGAAGGAATTTTGGGGACGGACTGAGCATTGGCGGACCCAGAGGGGGGGCAGTGGGGCATTGGGCCCCCCTAGTCCTTTAAAAATTACTAGGTATATATATGTATTTTTCATATAATTGTTCAAATAGATTAATATTTTTTGTTGTGGTAGAGTTGTGTATTTTGTATGATAAAGATATTGAATTGATTTTCCTTTTGTCATTATTGGTGTTAAGTTTTTTAGTATCTTAGTGAAAATATATTTACATTTAATTTTTTATTATGTGCAAGTTATGAATAATACGACTTTTACTTGCATACAATTATTGTATATTTTATTCTTTAATTAAAAACTTGATATCCTATACCATTAAACATTTTCTACTATTATATTATTCTATCATTTGATGCTTGTTTATAATGGCTCATGTATCAATAATTAAAATATATTTTGTTTTTATACTATACTATCAAGAAGTGAAGTTTAAATTCAATAAAGTTTTGTTTGCAGTTCCTTCTTCATAATTTAGAAGATTGTAAATTATAGTTCATTTCAAATATTATTATTATTTAGGTAGATGAAAACATATATGTTTCATTTTCACCAGTTAATTGACCTATCCATCCAAACTAAAAAATGAAAGAGAAATATTGTGAGATTGTCATACTTAACCTTTTTTGATATAGTGACATAATTTAAATAGAGTTATGGTGGTATTAAAATTAGTATTTATTTCAAAGTTTAATTTTAAAATTATTCTTATAGATTTATAATTATATACTCCCTCCATCCAAAAAATTCATTTACTTATTTCCTCTTTGGGCCATCAAACAGAAACGTTTACTTTCCTCTTACGGACATGATCCCACATAACCCACTCATATGTTATGGGTCCCTTCTCCACTAACTTTACATTCAATACAATTTATTAAAACATGTACCACTAAATTGTAAACGAATTTGGTGGACGAAATGAGTAATTATTTGGACCCCCTAAATTAAAAGTATGGGTCCGCCATTGGAAGGAGTATATATTAATCAGACTCATAAGTTTGAAATTGTTACATTTATATTCTAATATTATATATATTGAATGCTACGAAAACTATAAAATGTTATCCATTGTGCAGACAATTATCTCCATAATCATCTCCATAATCATACTGTTCATTCTTTGATTGTTCATTCATTGATGGAAAAACAATAAAAATGGTGCAGACAATTATCTCCATAATCATACTGTTCATTCATTGATCGATCCAGTGTTACATTGATTTCAACCTTTTATAGTAAGCTGCTACTCAAACCCTACAAATATGGAATAAAGGAATATACTCTAGATAGTACGAAGACAACGGATGAGAGACACATGTAACAATCAAAATTTGCCATCCGCAAGTTTAGTAGTTGTGATATCTTTCCCAAGTCGAGCTCACTCATCAAGCACCACTTTTCTCTTTTGCTGCTGAGTAGATTCAGGACTAACAACACCATCATCATCACTTGAGTTAACACGCCTCAATTCGAAGCGGCGATGAGGAACAACGTGAAGTTTGTTCTTGAGCTTAGCGAAGAATTGCAAGCTTAATGGCTTTGTAAATATATCAACAACTGCTCGGAAGAAGGTATGTGTTGTACACGAAGAAGACCAAAGAAGACAATCTTTCTCGCACAAAATTAACATCAAGTTCAATGTTTCTCGCATGAAGGATGGGATTGGAAGCAAGGTATATAGCACTCGAACTATCAATCCAAATGGTTGGAACCTTAGAAAGACCAATAGAAAGTTCTGTAAAAAGAGAAGTAAGCCAAGAAATTTCAGCTGCTGCATTAGCCAAACTACGATATTCAGCTTCAGTGCTTGATCGAGAGACCACATGTTGTTTCTTGGAACACCAAGAAATGAGGTTGCCACCAAAATAAACGCACATGCCTGAGGTGGATCTCCTATCATCAGGATCAGATGCCCAATCTGAATCAGAAAAACCAACAATGTTTAAACTGCATGTACGGGTGAGATGTATACCATGGTCCAGAGATCCAGCAACATATCGCAGAATACGCTTCACCGCTCGCCAGTGAGTATCAAGAGGATTAGCCATGAATTGGCTAACCTTATTAACAGAAAAAGATAAATCAGGCCTGGTTATAGTTAGATATTGCAGAGCACCAACTATACTTCTGTACTCTCGAGGATTAGAAACAGGACTACCGTGAACTTTGGACAAATGAGCAGTAGAAACCATAGGTGTGGAACTACCTTTAGCATTAAGCATGTTAACCTTGGAAAGAATGTCCCGAGCATACTTTTTCTGATGAAGATGTAGACCTTGTGTAGTTTGAGAAATTTCAATCCCAAGGAAATGGTGAACCAAACCCAGATTTTTGAGACAAAATGACTGACCAAGCTTATGTATCATTGCAGCAACATCTGAAGAAGAACTTCCAGTAACAAGAATATCATCAACATAGATGAGCAAATACACAGTAGAAGCAGTACCCTTCTTGAAAAATAGAGAATGATCCGTTTTAGACTGAGCAAAACCAAGTTTGAGTAACACAGACCTGATAGTAAGAAACCAGGACCTGGATGCTTGTTTCAGACCATAAATAGCTTTATTAAGTTTGCATACCAAAGGAACTGAACCTCCAAGTTCAAAGCCTGGGGGCTGCTGCATGTAAATAGTTTCATCAAGCACGCCATTTAAAAAGGCATTATCGACATCCAAGTGAGTAACACCCCAATTTTGCTGTACAGCAAGAGATAGGATAGTTCTAATGGTAGTGGGCTTAACCACAGGACTAAATGTCTCTGTAAAATCAAAACCAGGCTCTTGTGTGTACCCTTGCGCAACTAAACGAGCCTTGTAGCGAGCTATGCTACCATCAGCATGCCTTTTTAGCTTAAACACCCACTTACATCCTATAACATTCTTTTCTGCAGGCTTCGGAGCAAAAACCCAAGTATGATTTTTAAACAAAGCTCTTAACTCTTGTATCATAGCAGCTCTCCATAAAGGACTTGACAAAGCTTCAGAGACTGTTTTAGGCTCACAAGTTATGAACTTATCAGCAACATTAGATAAGTAAGCCTTAGGCTTAAAAATACCAGCCTTACCTCGGGTAACCATAGGGTGACCTGTCTGAACAGGGACAACAGCTGGAGGAGAAACAGTCTCAGTGCCCATATCACTCGCAATAGGTAAAGGAGAAGAGGAAGAAGTGTGAGACTCAGTGGACAAAATAGGTGAATGAAAACCAAGAGATTCAATGATAGGAGGAGAAAGAATTGGAGTAGCAGGTGGTGTGTTAGGTGTTGGTGCTCCCAAAGATGAAGGAATAGAAGGGTCGGGAGTAGGAGGAACAAGAGGCGTTGAACTCCAGATAAGAGTGGAAGGATGAGGGGAGTTAGTATCAGTAGACACATGAGTAGGAACAGAGTTTTTGTGGGGAAAAACATGTTCATCAAAGAGTATGTCTCTTGTAACCATGATTTTTCCTGAAGTTAGAAGAACTTTGTAACCCTTATGATGTGAACTGTAACCCAGAAAAGTGCCAGCATCAGACCTTGGTTGTAATTTATGTTTATTATAAGGTCTCATAAAGGGGTAACACAAGCAACCAAAAGGTCTTAAAGTGGTATAATCAGGTTTCTGTTGGTAAAGCTTTTCAAGAGGGCTAACAAAGTGGATGACCTTGGTAGGTAGTCTATTGATGAGATACACAGAGGTTGTGAAAGCATCATCCCAATGCTTCATGTTTAAACCAGAATGGAAGAGAAGAAAGACCCATCTCAACGATATGCCTATGTTTCTCTCAGCTAATCCATTTTGTTGGGGTATATGGACATGAAACTTGATGGTGTATCCCATTTCGGAAAAGTAAGAAAGACTTCTATATTCCCCACCCCAATCAGTTTGGACAGACTTGATTTTTGCATTCAGTTGAGTTTCAACCAAAATTTTGAATTGAATAAACACATTATGCACTTCACTTTTGTTTTTGAGCAAATAAATCCAGACATATCTACTCGAGTGATCAATAAACCGACATAGCATGTGAAACCATTGAAACCGGTCACAAGTGGACCCTGAGGTCACTATGTATGAGTTCAAGAGGTGTGTTGTGTTGTGCATGAGTCGATATAGGTAATCGATGCATTTTAGCCAAAACACAAGATCGACACAAGGTGGAAGATTGTTCTCATTAAAGGAGAGATTACAAGAGATTAAGGCTTTCTTGACAATATCAATATTACAATGCCCTAATCTATTGTGCCATTCGTCTAGACTAAGAGGAAAAACTGGAGTAGACAGAGCAGCTGAAGGGTGCAGAACAGCAGAAGCCACAGTTGATTGATTTGGAGCAGAAGAAAAACTTGAAATTAAACAGCTGGAAGAAGTGGGATTTGAGTTGGTGCTGTTAAGGATAAACTGATATAGACCATCTTTAAGAATGCCCTTGAGGAGTGTAGCCTTGGTAACCTGATCCTTAACAACACAAAAATCAGAGTGAAATTCAAAGTATACTCTATTGTCCTTGGCAAACTGTGACACACTGAGTAAGTTCTTGGTAATATGTGGGACGTGGAGCAGATTATTGAGAGTAAAGGTTTTAGAATGAGCGGGAGAAGTGAAGAATCCTTTACCTATGTGAGCAATATCAACACCTTGGCCATTTCCCATCTGGAGCTTAGATGAACCCTGATACTCATAAGCTGAATTTAGATTAGATAAATCATGAGAGACATGGTTAGTAGCCCCTGAATCAGGATACCAAGTATTCTCTGAGTTATAATCAGAAGCAGCATATTGAGGAACACCACAAGTATTGGAAAAATGTGAGACATAAGGCAATTGAGCCATGTGTGCTCCTGGGTGGAAATGATTTCTGTGTTGGTTGTTGTCCTGTTGATATTGTTGTTGCTTGGGGACAAATGGTGATCAAATCTGTACAACAACGGTCCGCAGATGACCGGTATAAAGCAAACACGCAGATAGGCTTATTTCGTGATTTCGCCTCCTCTCGCCTCCATTGTAACCACCTCTATTTGGTGCACCTCTGCCTACTCCTCTATTCGAGTAATATCCACCTTTGCCTCTGTTGTTGGTGCCACCAGAGGGACCACTTCTTTGGCCTCCAAACTGATTAGCATAGTTGATGGAAGGCTGTGAACCATCTGTGTTGAGTGGAGCAGCTTTGGTGGACTCCAATCTGTTTTCAAAGCTAAGTAATAGAGAATGCACATCGATAACAGACCATGACTCAGCTTTAGAACTTACAGTAACCATAACCGGATCGTACTCACTCCCTAATCCATTTAGAATATGCATAATCTGATCCTCACTTGAAACATGATGCCCCACAGAGTTTAGTAAATCACAACAAGTCTTAACTTTTGACAAATACTCATTCATAGAGAGGTTTTCCTTCTTCAAAGTCTGTAATTGCAGTTTATATTGCATTACCTTTGCCCGTGACTGATTTGCGAAGTTTGTCTCAAGAGTTTTCCAAATCGAGGGTGTTGTAGTGAGCCCAATAACGAGAACCATGATGCTCTCTGTGAGAGATGATCGTATCAGCGAAGAATTTGATCTTGCCTCTCCCAGTTTGTGAACTCTGGGTTTATCAATCTCCGTGTTGTAGATCCATCTTTCTCCTCAATCCACATCGATGGTGGTTGAGCAAAACCAGTCAGGAATCCTTCAAGACCATAACCTCTGACTGTTGCCAAAATCTGTTGTTTCCAAATCAAATAGTTGGTTTCTTTAAGCTTAGTAGCTATGGGAATGTTTTGAAGGAAAATAATAGGATTTGTGGTTATAGATCCAGATCCGCTGGATGCAGATCCAATAAGTGAATCAGCCATGATTATAAAAAAGGAATAAAAAATGAAGAAGAAAAAGATAGAGACGTATCAAGAGTCAGGTAGGATCAGTATGCTCTGATACCATGATGGAAAAACAATAAAAATGGTGCAGACAATTATCTCCATAATCATACTGTTCATTCATTGATCGATCCAGTGTTACATTGATTTCAACCTTTTATAGTAAGCTGCTACTCAAACCCTACAAATATGGAATAAAGGAATATACTCTAGATAGTATGAAGACAACAGATGAGAGACACATGTAACAATCAAATTTTGCCATCTGCAAGTTTAGTAGTTGTGATATCTTTCCCAAACTGAACTCACTCATCAAGCACCACTTTTCTCTTTTGCTGCTGAGTAGATTCAGGACTAACAACACCATCATCATCACTTGAGTTAACAAACATGTACCACTAAATTGTAAACGAATTTGGTGGACGAAATGAGTAATTATTTGGACCCCCTAAATTAAAAGTATGGGTCCGCCACTGGAAGGGAGTATATATTAATCAGACTCATAAGTTTGAAATTGTTACATTTATATTCTAATATTATATATATTGAATGCTACGAAAACTATAAAATGTTATCCATTGTACGAAACGATACTAATTTAAAATATCCCCAAACGATACTAATACAAATTAAATATGTTAAACACTTGTTATAACAATGAATCAAAACACACACACACACACTATATATATATATATACAAACTCTATATATATATATATATAGGGGTTGGTTATAGAGAGAACCACCTCTTAGATAAGAACTAAGAACCAATAACTACCGTTAGATTAAGTAAGATCGGACGACACATAATTATTTAATGATAAAAATAATCAAATCCCTAAATTTTCGTTATTTGGATATTTCACATTCTATTTTCCGTTGTTCATATAATTCATGTTGTTATTCATATAATCATAGTTCTTGTGCATGCTATTCATTCCAATTCATTGTTATGTTCATGTAATTCATGGTGTTATGCATATAATCGTAGTAATTATGCATACGAAAATAATTACGAAAATCAATATACATCCCTTGATTTTAGGACTAAACAGTTATCATTAAATTATGAGGATAATTAACTATTTATAATTAATCTTGACCATTAGATTATAAAAATGAATGGACCACATTAGTTCTTAGTTCTCAAAAAAGTTGGAGTTCTCATTTGATCCATTCCCTATATATATATATACTTATGTAACTTATCCTTATCCATGCACTAATGATGATAATGAAGGATCATAGCAAATAAGCATATTTATAATGCGAATAATATCTTTTGAGCTAAACTTGGGCCCGGGTCCAACAATAGATAAACCAGAACAACAAAGCACAGCCCATGATGATTGTGATCTATTTAGAATTCTGAAAACAAAGGAAGTAATCCAACTTGGCATATTTAATATTATACTATTAAAATATGTGTTAGAATGAAATAATTTTTTTGAGATATTTCTAAAGTATAATATAATAATATATAAAGTAATCATATTAGATAAATCTACTTACTATACATTCATGTAGAGATCAGATCCGATATTCTATAATTTTTGTTTGTCATCGTGCCCCACTATTATATTTATTATTTTAATTATTTTTAATAAAATAATTTTATAATAATATTATGAATCATAGTTAACTTTTATTTAAAAAATTAAAGTTGATAAATCCATCGAGAATAAATTTGTGTCCCTCATGGGATTCGAATATAGATGAAAATTTCGAATGATGTAGATTCATAACTTTTTCGACGGATTCATCAACTTGCACAACAAATTCTTTAGTTCTCACATTCACACTTTAAAATGATTATTATTTGTATTCACTCTATATATATATAACTTTTGTAAAATAACTTATCACCACATGTACAATGACAAACTAAACCCGATTAGAATAATTCAAAATTTCGAATAAACGATTATCGTCGCATGTATATATAACTACAAAAGCACGTAAGCATCCGTCGTTATCATAAATAAATAAATAAAAACAATAAAAGGAAAGGCCGCACGAATTATCCTATATCTATTTTCTATTTGTATTTATCAATCCGCAATTAGGAGGAAGCTCCACACTAAAATTATTCCACCACAGAGAAAAAGAATAGCAAGATTCCGGCCAGTGCGACAATATTCGTCGTCGGCGCTGCTCTCATGGGTAGTTTCTCTCACCTCCACCACATGCCTCTCAGTCCTCCAACCTATTCTCACGTTGTTGTTGTTGGCACCGTTGTTGTTTATGTTACTGGTGTTGTTGTTGGCGTTGTTGTTCATGCCGTTGTGATCGATATTTGTATTATTATTATTGTTGTCGTTGATGTCAACGTAATTGTTGTTGCTGCTGCTGATATTGTTGATGAATTTGATGATGTTTTTCGCCTGCATTCCACAAATTTCACATACACTGGTACACAAGAACAAACGTGAGATAAGATCACGATATCTTGATTTTGATTACTAATGTTCATCCACAATATATACTTGATATGGTATGACGAGATATCATGCCCACGAAATTATTATTGAAATTTTTATTAGCACCAAAGTCATAAATTCAACAAATTTAACACCATTTTTTTTTTTCTATTTTGACTTCATTGCAAATTAATCATGTATATCCAATATTTTATTATTTGCACTGCCCCCAAGCCATTTTTTGATCCAAAAAAGATTCCCTATACCTAAACCTAAATTTTATTACAGCTTTTTCATATGAAAAAGAAAGTTGGTCATGTAGAAAAACTTATATACATGATCAAATTAAAAGAGGGTGTTAAATTTGTGAAGTTTAAAAATCATAAGAAACGATGCGACCTTGCAATACAGCATAATATTATAATTTTTAGTACAATTAACTAGGGCGGTCAATTTGTGCGTGTCGGATCGTTATCGTGTCGACACGATAATGTTCGAGTGATAAGGCCCAACACGAACACGACTCGTTAAGGATCTGTCCGACACGAACACGACACCAAATGCACTGACACGGACACGACACGAACATGAATATGACACGATTTTTTTCGTGTTGACACGACACGATAAATTTAAATCAAAATTAGAAAATAAATAAATAATATATAACATATAATTAAATTTATATTAAATATATTAAAATATTATCGAATTATACGAAAACGACACGAACCGACACGAACACGAATGCAACACAAAAATTATCGGGTTACACGAACACGACACGGATCCGACACGAACATGATACGAAATTATCGTATCCTTATCGTGTCGACATGATAAGGACACGAACACGATAAGGCTGAACACTAACCCGTTAATTTCGTGCGTGTTCGTGTCGTGTTCCCGTGTCGTGTCGAAAATTGTCAGCCCTACAATTAACCTTAAAAATAAATACCAAATTTTTGGAGACGAGCTCAGAATAGAGAAACGAAAACATACGTGTCTCCCTTAAGCGAGAACCAGGTCGTAGCGCAGTTTTGATGCAAGAAGCCAAGCCCTCCTTTGCAAGCACAACCTAATTTAATAAGTGGAGCGATTTCTTTGGTTTCTTGGCAAATTCTGCACAATCTTCCTGCATTTGAGGTCTCTATATTTCTTGATCTACCAGCATCATCATTTATATCAATCACGACGTCGCCGTTGGACTTCTTTTCTTCAACACTTGAATTCATCGAATATGGAGAAGAAAAAATTTCAAGTAACTAATCTTTTATTCGATCAACTGATTTTAAGAAGTTAAAAGTTACGACCTATCAATCTATATATGAAGTAAAATAATCGTAGAGATCCGAAACATAGAGTCCTCATTCTAATAGAATTCTTAGTCGATAACTTATAGCGAAAATGGAATAATAAAATCGAATCATATCAATATTACACTTGATCTAGTTATATCCATTAATATTAATAATTATATATTTTTGGGTAAAAAGTCGTAGGGTTAGGTTTACATTTTAATATATCAGAAGTGGGTTTGATGGCCCTATGACGACCCAATGGTTAAGTTGATTCTCATGGAATGGAGGTCATGGTTCGAACCCCACTAAACGCCTCTATGGGTTTGAGCCTCACACCCTGGTTTCCAAGTGTTGTTTACTGTCCTATGTGGTTTGCGGCTATTGCATTGAAACGCGTGGGGTTTACCCAAAAAAAAAAAAAAAAAGTGGGTTTGATTTTCACGGTTATGAACTTTAACTTAAGAGTACTTTAATATTCCTGATGAGAATTTATACAAGTGAATTATAATCTCAATCTATATTTAGTTGTTGCTTCCAATTAGTTATTACTCAATTCGTCCACCAAATACGTTCATTTAATTCCATTTTGGTCGGTCCACAAAAATTGTTTACTTTTCTTTTTTTGGAAACATCAACTTCACATTTTTACTCTAAACCTATCCACTTATTTACAACGACGATTTGTGAGCTCATTCTCTAATGCGCCGATTTGCAGCCGATAATATGATCGAACAATCAATGAGAAATCGATCTTTTTAAAATATGTATTCGTCCTTTGCATTTAATTAATTGCTTTCACTTCTTGAGTGCATCAGCATTTTCTGAAATATATTGTAGATGAGTAACTAAATGGAATTCCTCAAATATGTAGAAGAGTAGCATATTGCAGATCATGAGTAACGCTAAATGGATGACTTATATTAATTTTTGGGATAAATATATTTTGTGCCCCAAATTTTTCTGATATTTTGAAAAATGTCTCTAATCTAAAACTTTCGCGATATTTTGAAAATATCTCAAAAAAACCCGACGACGGAATGATGAGTTATCTCACTCAATGTACATGTGGACTCTACGTAGATTTTTTTGTTCACCTAAGCATCAAAGCAAGTATATTTTATGTCTTTAATTTTGGATTATTTTTTTTAAAAAAAGTCCTCAACTTATTTTATTTTTGAAAAAGTTCGTCTTTAAAAGTATTTGTAATTATGACTTGAGATCGAGAATCTGGTGATGGAGAGATGAATCACCTCGTCGAAATCTGACACGAATTTTATGTGGACTTTTTCTCACCTAAGATCTTGGATCATAATTTATATTTTTTTTCAAAGTTTGAGATTTTTAGAATATAAACATAAGTTGAGGATATTGTTCACAAAAAAAAAAAAGTTCAGGACATAGACTATACTTGATGCTTAAATGGAAAAAGAAATTCACATATTCTATGCGAGAATCCGTCGAGATGACTCATCATTAGGTCACCAACTCTTCGATTCTAGGACATTTTTCAAAATATCGAGAAAGTTTGATGGTGAGTTTTCTAGCAATATATTTTATTATATGAATTTTGTATAATTTTCTTTGGGACGACATCGTAGTAAGTGAATTTCTGGCTAAAAGTCACAAATTCAAAAATGTGAGTTTTGTATCTAAACTTATTCAACAGTTCAATGTGTGTATATATACACAGTTTCTTTTTATATAATATTATTTCGATATAAGATAAAAATCCTGTAATACCTAAATTCTTCAAATTTATGATAACATATTCAAAATTATAAATTTTACATACGTCTCACAATATTACACAAATTAGAGCCCACAAAAATGGAAAGTTATGCAGGAACAACGATTATATTCCAAGAATGATCGACACAAATTAGACCACGAAAGTGGGCTCAAACTTTCCCATGGATTACGATCCTTTAAATTTTCGATGAAGATCAATGCTAAGCATCAACCCACCCCGTTTAGTGGATCGACGATCTCATCACTGACAGTTTACATGTTCGAATCATACTAATGTCTTGTAGGGCGAAATGATCTCTAGTTACCTATATGGTAGCGGCTAGAAGATATCCGATAAAGACAAAAATATCGATCGATCATCTCAACATGTCGATTCCTCGAAAAAACCATGGCAGGGTGAATGCAAGCAGAAGGCAGCCCAGCAAGAAGTTGCAGAAAGATATCTTACAACGTCGGGTGCTCTCATTCGAGCTGTCTATGGCTTCTATTACCAGCCTCATTTCATTCATCTCCATCATCAACATTGCACTGTCGACTGCTTCGTTGTTGCTGAGATTGATGTTTTTCGCAGTTTTCCCACAAATTTCACAGATTCTGATTGGGAATTAAACAAGAATGGATTTAGTAAAGATCACAATTACTTGATTTTAATCACATTTATTTGTATCAGATCTTCTTAGGAGACCCATCAGACAAGCACATATATAACAGGGACAATTTTTCATTTCACACACAATTGTATGAATGTTCAGACGATTTTGGGCTTGGATCTGAGTATGAGGATCATCTGACCTTAACCTTCCTTGATTTCAGTTTCTAAGGTTGCATCAAGAACATATTTTGTAAGAAGGCCATGAAAGGTGTCCCATTTTCATTCAGTATCGAAAATTCTAGTGACTGAAGCTGAAGCAGCTACTTTCGAAGTAACAGAAAGAAAAGCAACAACTAGAGTGGGAGAGACGTGTATTGATGTAACAAAAACTATGATTAAATCATAATATGCATTTGATGCAAAGTGTGTTTCAGAAGGAAAACATCTGTAGAAATATGGATGCCATTGTTATCTATTTAATTATCCTCCACTTGGGATAAACTTAATTCTTAGTTTTGATCTCAATCTTTAGACTACTTCATACCTTAGTTATTCGAATTCTTCTTTTGAATGTTTCTTCCATTCAATTTGTAAGTCATGTCATATACCAATATTTATAAAAAAAAAGTATCTAGTAACATGGAATGATCCTAAGTGTATAATGTAACAATATTATCTGTCATCAAATCGTACAAACCAAGAAAATAAATAAATTTACTCATGTAACCTTATTAATTATCATAATAAACCAATACTATTAAATAAGAATGAAATAATAAAATTAATCATAATCTTTTTCTTAAATTACGAACTAAATCACTTAATTAAAAGCAAGAAAAAGTGTAAATAGAACACTTAAAAAATAAGGGAGGAAGTATTTGGCTAAAGTCCAATTTGATCAAATTCCACATTGAAGTTCTAATAACGCTATCAAATTCAATCAAGAAATTCTATTCCGCTTACCCAAAACTAGCACAACATTATCACAAACCTCAAATTTATCGATAACTAATACAGACTAATAATTTCAAATTTAACATGTTTTCAAATGATTGTCTATTTTTTTTTGTTCATGTGCAATAGCCAACGAAACTGAAAAACGAGACGAACACGAAAACGTACCCGTTTCCCTTCTGCGAAAACCAGGCAGCAGCGCAGCTTCGATGGGAAACACCGAGCTCGCCTCTGCAATCACAGCCTAGTGTGATAAGTTGAGAGTCCCCTGAAGATTCATCATCGCTAAAATGGCAAATTCTACACAAGTTCTCTGCTTTTGAGCTCTCACTGTTTCTTAATCTATCATTAGCGCCGCTAATCGCCACCGAAACGTCGTCGTTCGACTTCTCTTCCACCTTCTCCGATACCTTGTTTTCTTCTCGAGTTCTTGGGCTCTTATCGACTCCATGATCGTGTAACCCGAACTCCATTTTTGTGAAACTGTTATTCGATTAGTTTATCAGAATCCCATCTGTTCATTAAATGCAAAAATGAAAATTAAAAAATCTCACAGATCACACACATTAATAAGAAATAACAGTTTCGTATCGGACGGTAAAAATGGCAATAGATGAAGTGATATACCAGTTTTCGATCTGCAGAAAATCTTGGAACTCCAGATATTTATGTAAAACTTTCTTGAATTTTAATTCAAGAATTCTCTCTTTCTTTACCTGGAAATTAGAGGAAATTTGATGTAAATGAATTGATAAAAATTGTTTTAAGTAGACCTGTGCAAAGTAGGTTGACTCTATTTAATATTTGTGTAAGTTGAGGCTGTGAATTTGTCTGCAACAACCAAAGAAAAACATAGTCAGAATTCTTTGATTGGAAGAAAGGTACAACTACCACACTACGACAAGAAATCTTATAATATACATTTTCTAACAAATATTTATTTAATTTGATTGCGTTGCACTTTATTAGACTTGAATCAGTTGGGAAATTCTTTTAATGTAATCAAGCAATAAATACAATTCTCCCCTCAATAGTAAGAGGAAAATAAAAGAATAAATACTTTCTATAGTCGACATTATGACTTATACCAAATTTACGTAATCTAATGGTTCTAGTGAATTTGGTTCCGCAAATTTTGACATTTTTTGAGAATTTGATAATTATTTTCAGAACAAGTTTGATTGATTTAATTAATTTCAATAAAATTAAATTCACGATAAGTCATGAGTAACAACAAAAGCCTAAAGGACAAGATATGTTGCATTTTGCCTAAATAGCCGTTGCTATAGTAATTAGTGAGCTATAAAAAATGAGTAAGTTAAGATTTAAATCTTTTCTTTTCAAATCATTGAAGGACGCTAATTAAATCTTCAAATTTTCTAATGTTCTCTTATATCTATTTTGCCAAAATTTGTAAGCATCAAGTTCATCCCGTTTTATATCTACGAGTATTATGAAATAGTCTTATTTTATATGTAAGATAGAAATCTGTATAATATTTTAAAGATAAATATCACATTCTCGAACAATGTTGAAAAAGACAAAATATGTAAACGAACACTTAAGATAATGCACTTTTAAGATATACATCCTCTCTTTTGTAGTTCTCTTTCTCTCTTATCCAGTTTGTACAAAGCTCATCATCTATTGTATCGATATCTCTCTCTCGTTCTCACTCAAAATCTGGTCAAAATTGTCAAATCAGCCGCTGAACCCACCACAGTCCACCATTATCTGCCAGAAACCGCCACAACGTCAAATACATGGTTCCATTAAATGAAACTGTGTAATTGTATATTTTTACATTGTGATATGATTTCATGTGTAAAACACATTGTTACATGGTTTCATTGAATTCTATATGTTTTGAGAACGATGACTCAAATTTCCAGAGCTTAGCCCTCGTCGTTGTTTCTATTGTCCGATTTGAGGATGCCGTCAATGTCGATGATCGTGCTTCTCTATTTAATCATTCCACTTGGAACGGACGGATAAAAATGACGATAGGGTGGCTCTGGCAACGGTATGGTTTGGACAAAGGGTGAGGGACAACGTCGCTACTCGGCCAGCGGTGTGTTTTGGGCAGGGGGTTAATTTTTATTTTTATTTTGGGGGTGAGGTAAAATTAGTTTTTTTGTTTGAGAAAAAATTAAAGGTATTTTGGCTACAATTTCTATATTACTAATAGTGTGGCTTCTATTTTTTTTCCTATTTCAAACAGTCTAATTTTGATGTTGTCCCTAATTAACTGTCTTAACTGTCTCCATGCAGTTTCTTAAAATTCTATACAGCTAGGGAAGTATCACTTATTGAAAGGTACTATCAGCTATGAAGATCTTTAGTAATTATCAATATAATTAACTAACAAAATAATAATATTAAATTAATGTGTTTATCATTTTTACATAATATCATTTTCTCACCTATTCTGGAAAGCAATTAAATTTATTAGTTTTAAATTTGAATGAAATTAATCTCTCCCCACATAAATATCATTTTCCCAAACATTATGGCCAACCATAATATGACCAAATAGCAACACTGATATACTATAACTGTGTCGCACAATATTTTATAGCTCTAAATGTTATAGTCCTATTTTATGTTAAAATATGTTAAAATATTTAATAATCTTCCAAATTGAGTATGGTATACCAGAGAATCTGTATATCTATTTAAATACAATATTTAATCCATGTGAAGAATGGAAGATGATTGGTTCTACCAAACAAACGGACAGAGCATCAATGACTGGATCCTTAAATTCTTCTATTCTTTTTAAAAAATATTGTCAACAATGAAAACGGAATAAAATATTTAAGAACTACATTAAAATTCTATATTCCCATGGAGGAGACAACAATTTAACTATAGTTTAATGTGACAGAGCATGATAGTGGACAAATGAAACAGAATTATATGGATGACGAAGCACTAAGTTTTATCGTAATAATTGTTGTGCCAATATTCTTCTCACATATTCTTAGAGTGTGCATGGACCGAATCGAATCGAAAAATCGATTGAATCGATCGGTTTCGATCGGTTCTATTTTTTTTGAAATCGATTTTCGATTCGGTTCAAATTTTAATTAAAATCGGTTTTCGGGATTTTATATTTTAGGTTCGATCGATAATCGAACCGAACCAAAACTATTATTTTATATATTTATATATTTTATATAATAATTAATTAATATTTTAATTAAATAATTAAGATTAAAATATGTTTATTTATAAAAATATATATATAATTTATATTTGGTCGGTTTATCGGTCCGGCCGAAACCGATCGCTTTTTTTTCGGTTCGATTCAAAAAATTCGGTTCAATTCGATTTTCGATTTTGAAAATTTCGATCGATCGGTTCGACCAACCGATGCACACCCCTACACCTAATTCTTACAATGTCGAATCTATCACCGCCGGCCACTCGAAAAGGACAAGCACATAGATATGGATTTATGCGTGGACATAAATAATTGAATATTTATATAATATATTAAATTTACGTTATATATGTTCTAAAATAGTTTTCAGAATACACCAAACTAGTTGGGACAGTATCCTAATATAATCTCATACTTACTAGACAATCTTCATATTTGGATATGAATTCACAATACAAACAACCAAGCATAATAGTAAAAGGAACAAGTTATGTCCCCAGGACGATTCGATAGTTAAGATGGATTAACATACGAAAGGTCATGTTTGAACTCCACTAAACACCTCTATGAGTTTGAGCATGTCACACCTGGTTTTCCAAGTATGATTTACATGTCATGTGTGGTTTGCAGACTATTACACAAGAACGTGTGGTTTATCCAGTACGCACCGTAGGTAGAGACTGCGGGTTCCCATGATACAAAAAAAAAAAAGGAACAAGTTCGTGTAGAAGTAAATGTTGGCGATTATTTAAATTGTTATGACCAAAAACCATTATTCAATTGGTTTTGTTAAGAGAGCAAAGATCTTGGTACACAAATTGAATTGTTGTTATGTATAAAAAACATGATAAAAAAACACTTGTTGTCTATGGCGTTTCAAAGTTTTGTGATCGAAGTTCGACATTACTCATTCGTCTCAAGTAAAAAATAGAGAGTTACTAAATTTATTGTAAAATATATACACAAATTTAGTGGCAAACTGAGGAAAGGGGCATGGGCTTTAGTCTCTGTCAAGGAAAAAGTTAATTTAATTTTTATAAGATTATAAAATTATTGTTAAATTTGGATAAATCGTTATGAAAAAAATTCTATCATCCAATGGAATCATAGAAAAATTATTTTTATATTTAGATTTCGTCACGCACTTCTAAATCTTTATCCATTGTATTTCTTCTCGATTACTAAACCATATAACAAAAAATTGGGTGAACTCCGCCTCACCATGAGTTCATCCTTATTTTTTGTTAAAATAATTATATATTAATTATGGTGAATAAGGATAATTATATATTATTAATTTATTAATTTGTAATGATAATTTATTAATTTATAATTATGATTTATTAATTCATAATTAAAGTTTATTAATTCAAAATTAGGGTTTATTAATTCATAATTATGGTTTATTAATTCAAATTAGGGTTTATTATTCAAATTATGGTTTCTTAATTCAAAATTAGGGTTAATTATTCACAATTAGGGTTTATTAATTTCAATTAGAATTTATTAATTCAAAATTGAGATTTATTAATTACGATTAAATTTATTAATTCATAATTATGATTTATTAATTCTAATTAGAATTTATTAAATAAAATTAAGATTTATTAATTCACGATTAAAGTTTATTAATTTAAAATTACTATTTATTAAATTAATTACTCCCTCCGTCCCATTTAAAATGTCCTAATCCATTCTGAGTGTCTCGAAATAATTATCTCTTCAAAAATGTGGACCTACCCACTTTTTAAATATTTTAACTACTTTATGTATTTCTCCCAAACTATTGAATACTTTTAAATTAAGAGTATTTTAATTAAAATTAATTAATTAAAAAATTAATTAGAGATCTCCATGTGCACGCACACATAAACCACCCCAAACTATATTGGACGTACTAATATGAATACTCACGTAACACTAAAGTTTTATCTATTATCCATAAATCCAAAAATTTAAACTTAAATACCTATAACGCCCTCTCTACATGGTTAAAACCTCGAAAAGAACAATAACTGAGGCGGGTCAATCACGTAAATCCAAATCCGGATCTCCGCAGCCAAAACATCTACGATTTGTCCAACTAAAAGATTGCGCATTTCTAGACAAAAGCAACAATAAAATAATCGTCGAGCATTTCGCCGACTCCCCGCATCGCATCTCCCATTCTTAGCTGGCTCTCTTTCGCTTCTCCTCCGCCGCAGTCCAATCTCCAATGGCGCACCTCGTTCGGGCCGGGTCATCGGGTCGTCTGGCCAAATCCGGCTTGCTTGGAGCTGCGCGATCCATGTCCACGGCGTGGTGGCGCCACGTGGAGCCTGCTGCCAAGGATCCGATCCTCGGCGTTACCGAAGCTTTCCTCGCCGATCCTAGTCCCGAAAAAGTCAATGTCGGCGTCGTGAGTGTTCCGCCGCTTTGCTCTGGAAGTTTTTTCGATTTTTAGGACTCATTTCTGTTGTTTTTTGTCTGGATTTTGGTCTTAGCTCTTTTTTTCTTTGTGGTTTAATCTGATTTTGATCGAGCTAGGTTAGTAGGATTAGATCCGTTCTTTTATCGGATTTCTGTTGACTTCTGCACGCGGAGGTTGCGGATTTCTTTTGTTGTTCCTTTTTTTCTAATCCGGTGAATTTTATAAATTGCGATCTTCTTCCTTTTCCTAATTCTGTGTTTTTGGTGGTTTTTTCGGTGAAATAGGGTGCTTATCGTGATGATAACGGAAAGCCGGTGGTGCTGGAATGTGTCAGAGAAGCCGAGAGGAGAATTGCCGGCAATTTGAACATGTAATTTTTTTTGTCAATATTTACTACTGTTAATTTATTTCGCGTAATTTTTAAAAAAGAAAGTAAATCATTCATAATAAGTATGATCTATGCTGATTTGTACTACAGTCGTGTTCTGATGCTTCATCTCTGTATAATTAATGCACATTTATCATGAATTGATACAATAAAACAGTAACTAGTAACTGTTCCATTCAACTGTATATGAAACACTGTATTACAGTAGAGAATTCAGATTGATAGTGTGGATGATCGGGTGAAATTTACTGTTCATGACTCACTATTCAACAGTGTTGGATGGAGTGGGAGGTGTTAGCCTTTCAGTTGCGAGAATTTCACATTGAAGTCAGAAGTGGTTGTTAGGTGTGATTAAGTAGAGGTATTATGTAAGATTCTTAGTGTACATCTCAATGCATTTCCTTTCAAGTTGTAGCTGTGCAGTGGTCCCCTGTTTCAAACTTTAATCCATGCTCATTTTGATTCTCTTCTTTTAGCACCTCTACGATAAGGATTCCTGATTGTCTAATTTTTTGTCCGCTTTTTTTTTCTTTTCTCAGACCATCATATCTTAATCAGGACCTACAGAATACTATTTATGCTCAAGGAAGCAAAATGATATCCACTATGAAAATGTGAAATTAGTAAACAAAATTGTGGTATTATGTTACGATGCTTCATATCATATACAAATCAGGTTGAACTTAGACGTGCGCTCATAATGTTGTTCTATATCAAGAAGTGTTTTAGTGGAATGCCTAATTCTAAAACATTCCTAATTGATACATTGGTGCAGTCTCAGATAAATTTATAAGTCTAATATAATGAAGAGATTCAATCTAAATTATGTCAATAAGAAAAATGGCTTCTAATTGTTAGTAAAATGGTTTTAAATCAGACAATTATTATTTACCTTAGGATTTAGAATTAACTGCTTTTGATTCAGGGAATATCTTCCCATGGGGGGAAGTATGAACATGGTTGAGGAGACTCTAAAGCTGGCTTATGGGGAGAACTCCGACTTGATTAAAGATAGGAGAATTGCAGCAGTACAAGCTCTTTCAGGAACCGGTGCATGCAGGCTCTTTGCGGACTTCCAAAAGCGCTTTTCCCCCAATTCCCAAATTTACATTCCAGTTCCCACCTGGTCCAAGTTAGTATTAGTTTTCCTGTTAGTCTATCCTGTGTAGTAGCTTGGTATGCATGAGTTCAATCTATTTGCTCTTTGTAATCCATCACATACTATGATATTATGGCAGTCATCACAATATCTGGAGAGATGTGCATGTACCTCAGAGAACATTCCATTACTACCATCCAGAATCAAAGGGTTTGGACTTTGCTGGATTGATGGATGATGTAAAGGTGCAAATACTTTGATAAACCAAGAACTGAGTGTGCCTGCTGACTTGTTCTATAGCTAAACATAACTAGATTGTTCCTTTCTTTTTCATTTTGGGCACAGAATGCACCAAACGGGTCTTTCTTTCTCCTTCATGCTTGTGCTCATAATCCAACGGGAGTGGATCCTACGGAAGAACAGTGGAAAGAGATCTCATACCAATTTAAGGTCACATTCCTTGGTTTTTGTTTTTAGTTGCTGGTTTGCGTATTTATATTCTTTTCTTATTGATTATACAACAGTATGTCTTAATTTACTAATGAGGTAAGCTTTATTATCTTCAGGTTAAAGGACATATGGCCTTCTTCGACATGGCATATCAAGGTTTTGCCAGTGGTGATCCAGAAAGGGATGCCAAGTCAATTCGGATTTTTCTTGAGGATGGCCATCTAATAGGATGTGCGCAATCATATGCTAAAAATATGGGACTTTATGGTCAGAGAGTGGGTTGTCTCAGGTAAATTCTCTAACTACATAAATCTTACCTTGAAATCCTACTGCAATTTAAAGATCAATGATGAAATGAGACTTAACCATTGTCTTATTATATGCTGTTTTCTTGACTACAGTTTGGTTTGTGAGGACGAGAAGCAAGCTGTGGCAGTGAAAAGTCAATTGCAGCAGATCGCAAGACCCATGTACAGTAATCCCCCTCTTCATGGTGCCCTCGTTGTTTCCACCATTCTTGGTGATCCAGATTTGAAAAAGTTGTGGCTGAAAGAAGTAAAGGTAATATACTGATATCTTTTGCAGTATTGCTAGGCTTCGGTCAGGCATATGATCTTGTCGTTAAGCTAAACTTAAGTATGCTGACGGACTTATGTTGCAAATTACTTCTAATACCTATGTGTGGGGTCCAAAAATTGTTTTCTTTCAATATGTATCTGTTTTACATGAAAACCTTCATTTAATATGATATTCTCAATCATCTAGTATCGACTTGAGACAAATGCTTTATGATACATGACCGGAAATTGACCAATGTCTCTTAAACCTATATTACTACAACTCGGGAACATTGGGAGTTACTTTTTTATCTCCAGGGGATGGCTGATCGAATCATTGGAATGAGAACTGCTCTACGAGAAAATCTTGAAAAGTTGGGTTCACCTCTTTCGTGGGAGCACATAACCAAGCAGGTCATTGCAATCGATTTTCTTTTATCCTTAATGTCAATAATTTCTTAATTTTTTTATCATCTTCATATCATTAAAAGGGTTTATACTGCTACAGATTGGCATGTTCTGCTATAGTGGCATGACGCCTGAGCAAGTAGATCGCTTGACCAACGAATTTCACATTTACATGACTCGCAATGGGCGTATTAGGTCTCTCTCTCTCTCTCTCTCTCTCGTGTGTGCTACTTCTAATCTTATAAACTCCAATACAGTATGGCTGGAGTCAGTACTGGCAATGTCGGTTACTTGGCGAATGCTATACATGAGGTCACCAAGTCAGGTTAGGAGGACTGCAAATTTTTTTCTTGGATGCTTCATGTAGATAGAAATATTTATTTATATGGAGACATAATATTTTATGATTTTTGGGAAATAAATTAGATTATATTAGACTGTTAGCTCAAGTAATAACTTGAGCTCAAAAGCTATTCCAAAAGGTAAGTCGTCTGTGCAAGATTTGCCACGTAAGGAGACATATCAGCAAAAGAGTCCAGCTCACTCA
This sequence comes from Salvia rosmarinus, assembly GCA_036937905.1. Lineage (NCBI taxonomy): Eukaryota > Viridiplantae > Streptophyta > Magnoliopsida > Lamiales > Lamiaceae > Salvia > Salvia rosmarinus. The sequence continues at coordinate 1,270,169 of CM072822.1, forward strand.
AATCATTGTGATGCTGGAAACGAGGAAGATTCTGGAACATAAATCATTCACCGTTCACTCTTGATATGGTCGATGGTTTACATGTGTCGTCTCTACCGTTGTGCCGTACAGTTTTGTTATGATTGCTGAATCTCTACGCTTAGGGTTTGATGCATCTAGCATAGGATAAATAGTGATATTGACGTATTCTCTGTTGACTGGAATATCATGAAAATACTTTGAGCTTTCTTTAATCCATGAATTCCTTTACGCTCTCTGCTCATTTTCTATCATGGTTTTGTCTTCACCGGCTGCTTATTCTGTTTCTTTAGTTCCAGCTGCTTGTTCGGTTTCTTTAGATTCTCTTAGCATTGATGTTTGGCACAAACGATTAGGACATTGTAATTTTGATATCGTGCAACGAGCTCTTTCAAGTTGTAATATCAAATTCAATAAAAAATCTTCTGTTGCTTTGTGTCCACCCTGTTCTTTTGCTAAGATGCATCGCTTGCCCTATACTCTCTCTGAAACTGAACATAATCAACCCCTCGAACTGATACACAGTGACCTTTGGGGCCCTGCTCCCGTCACCTCCTCTAATGGATTTACCTATTATGTTAGTTTCATTGATCACTCGAGTCGGTTTGTATGGTTTTATCTCCTTAAATCCAAGAGTGATGTTCATGACGTTTTTGTTCATTTTAAATCCTTGGTTGAAACGCAGCTTAATGCTAAGATTAAAAGCCTTCAAACCGACTGGGGAGGGGAATATAGAAGCCTCACCACCTTCTTGAACCAAAATGGTATTCATCACAAAGTGTCTTGCCCTTATACTCCACAACAAAATGGTTTAGTTGAGAGAAAACACAGACACATAGTTGAAATGGGCTTATCTCTTCTCTTTGGGTCAGGCTTACCCATGAAACATTGGGATGATGCCTTCTCATCCTCTGTTTTCATCATCAATAGGCTTCCAACTAAGGTTCTACAATTTCAAACCCCTATTGAAGTACTCTTTAAACAAAAACCAAATTACACTTTTTTGAAAACTTTTGGTTGCCTATGCTATCCATATCTAAGACCCTATAATAAACACAAGCTTGAACCACGTTCAGTTTCAGGGACTTTCTTAGGATATAGCACTCACCATAAAGGGTACAAGGTTTTGCTGCCTTCTGGTAAAATCTTTGTCACACGCGATGTGTTATTTGATGAAACCATTTTTCTTTTTCAAAAGGTTCAGGTACCACCTCCTGTAAACACATCTGATATGTCTTCTTCTCACTTTTCACATTCTTGGCAGCAGATACCTGCTCCTACTTCTTCACCTCCATCCCGTGTTATTGAGTCTGCACCTGCTTCTTCATCTTCGCATCATACTCCTGACATTCCATCACTTTCACCTACTGATTCTTGTCCAGAAATTTCCCCGCTTCCTATTTCCTCTCATTCTAGTCCTAGTCCTTCTACACCTCATGTGAGTAGATCAACTCCGGAAGCTGCTACATTGCCCACTGCACGTTCGCAACCGGGCCATCCCATGATTACGAGGGCCAAGGCAGGTATTTTTAAGCCTAAGGTTTTCTCTTTGCAGCCTGCTGATTCTTTTGAAAATATTGAGCCAAAAACTGTTAAAGAGGCTCTCTGTAGTCCACTGTGGAGAGAAGCAATGCTTATGGAGCTAAGGGCTCTTCTTCGTAAGAAAACTTGGACTCTGGAGCCTTTACCTCAAGGTCAAAATGTGGTGGGATGTAAATGGGTGTTCAAGATTAAGAGGAATACTGATGGCAGCATTGATCGTTACAAAGCACGGCTAGTAGCTCAAGGCTACTCTCAACAGCCAGGCTTTGACTTTACGGACCCTTTCAGTCCTGTTGTTAAGGCAGCCACCATCAAGATTATTCTTGCCCTTGCTGTGCAGAACAACTGGCCAATTATTCATCTCGATGTGGATAATGCCTTCTTAAATGGAACCTTGCAGGAGACCATTTACATGAAACAGCCTCCTGGGTTTGAAGTGCTTTCTCCTATCCCCATTTTTTGTAGGTTGAAGAAAGCTCTCTACGGGTTGAAACAAGCATCTCGATCTTGGTTTCTCACTATCAGATCAGTGTTGGTTAATCTTGGTTTTTCTCAATCAAAAGCTGATAATTCTCTTTTTTTCAAGATTGACAAGTCGATCACTATTTATCTTCTCATATATGTGGATGATATATTGGTGACGGGGAATAATGCAACAACTATTGCAGACATTATTCAGAAGCTCAACTCTTCATTTTCTCTCAAGAATCTTGGTTTTGTACACCATTTTCTTGGTATTGAAATCACTAAAACAGTTCATGGTCTTCACCTGAACCAGGCAAAGTATGCAAAGGATATCTTATACAAGGTGAGAATGGATGCTGCTAAAGGAAGTTCTACACCTATGGTGTCATCTGTTCATTTATCAAAGGTAGATGGTTCTCCAATTCCTAATGCACATGAGTTCAGGAGTGTTGTTGGAGCCTTGCAGTATCTTACTATCACTCGGCCTGATATCTCTTTCAGTGTTAATAAAGTCAGTCAGTTCATGGCTAATCCGCTTGACACGCATTGGAAAGCAGTGAAACGGATACTCTGATATGTTGCAGGAACCATTGATCACGGCATTCATCTTACTAAGTCCCCAAATCTGCACCTTATCGGCTTTTCTGATTCCGATTGGGCTTCCGACGTCGACGATCGGCGTTCTACTTCAGGTTTGTGTGTTTATCTTGGCCTAAACTTAATCTCTTGGGATTCCAAGAAGCAACATGTTGTATCTCGATCTAGCACAGAGGCCGAGTATCGCAGTCTTGCTCATGTGACCGCTGAAATTACTTGGATCAGCTCACTTCTTCGTGAGCTATCTGTTCCGCAACCTCGGGTTCCTACAGTTTGGATTGACAGCTCGAGTGCCATATATCTTGCTTCCAATCCGATTCTTCATGCTCGCACAAAACACATCGAATTAGATGTTCATTTTGTTCGTGAAAAGATAGCAGCTGGTCATCTAATGGTTCAGCATGTTCCCTCCGTTGATCAGGTGGCTGATATTCTTACAAAGCCGTTGAGTCTTCAATTCTTCGCTCGGCTCAAAAATAAACTCAAGGTTGTTCCTTTGACCACGCTCGAATTGCGGGGGGATGTTAGCTCAAGTAATAACTTGAGCTCAAAAGTTATTCCAAAAGGTAAGTCGTCTGTGCAAGATTTGCCACGTAAGGAGACATATCAGCAAAAGAGTCCAGCTCACTCAAATCATTGTGATGCTGGAAACGAGGAAGATTCTGGAACATAAATCATTCACCGTTCACTCTTGATATGGTCGATGGTTTACATGTGTCGTCTCTACCGTTGTGCCGTACAGTTTTGTTATGATTGCTGAATCTCTACGCTTAGGGTTTGATGCATCTAGCATAGGATAAATAGTGATATTGACGTTTTCTCTGTTGACTGGAATATCATGAAAATACTTTGAGCTTTCTTTAATCCATGAATTCCTTTACGCTCTCTGCTCATTTTCTATCATAGACCTCCTCCAATAACGCGAGAGATGGACACTCTCTTGGTTAGTCACAGTGATTGTGAGCCAGACATTTCGTCAAAATTAAAAATATTTTTATAATAAAAATAAAAATAAATAGTATTATTTAAATTACATTACAATATTCAAAAAATAAAAGTTAAATACAATCACATCATAACATTTCCCTTCTATTCTTCATCTTCTGAAATCGCTTTATCTTTTGCAATACTATATTCCAACCAACTCTTGAATTCATCAAACCAATTTGAAACAAATTTACGTTTCGATTTCCATCAATTCTATGAGGAAAAGCATGCTCACGCGGTTGACATGGACCTTTAAGTAAGTAAGTTCTCTGAACCCGCTCTATTAAGTTCGGTGGATAACTCATTATATCGGTCGTAATCACGGATCACTTGGAACATTTTCTAAATCAACTTCATTGTTATCTTCCTTCGATGATTCTTGAGGTTGGAGAAGTGTAGGTCCATTAACAAGCGAAGATGAAACCTCCACAAGAAGAGAAGTTTTCCTAAAATAACGATTCATTTACCTGAAATAGTGAAAACAATATTACCCCAACGCAACCAAAGCAAGTAATACGACACTAGTGTCCCTACAAAATAACTTCACTACAAAGAAGCATTGTCAAGAATAGCATATAAATAATAATATTTATTATACAACTCCACTAATAATAATTTAAAGTATAATTTAAATTATTTTATGTTAAAATCATATAATGAGTAAGTTATAAATAATAATATTTATTATACAACTCCACTAATCGTCTTCAAAATTTGAGTAATTAATATTTTTAGAAATAATTATCTCATTAAGTTTAATTGATTGTTATTTCTTCCACAATCAAAAGACAACTTTAATATTTATTCTCTAGTAATATTATTTTGGTAAAATTATGTTCACTATGCTAATTAAATCAAAATAGCAATAATGAAACCTAAAATTAAAGACTAATTTAATTAATTAAACTATACTTCAGGTTTGGCCCATTCTTGAGTATTTTTAGGCCCAAATTATGAACATCGATTAATTAAATTAGATCTAAGACAACACATGACCCATACTAAAGTAGCCCATTGTTTAAATTGAAAATAAATTAATTAAAAGCTCAAGGTAACAGAGAGAAAGAAAACCCCATTTCTCGTGAAATATGTAATAATATATTAAAAAATTAATTAAATCGTGAAATTACTAAAATACCCCTGGATTTTTTGAAAATTACTGGGGGGGCCATGGGCCCCCCAGGCCCCTTACTCCCTCCGTCCTTAGTCAACAAATATTTCTATTCCTAATACTCTTTTGCAGTTGGAGCAATTTATTAGAGACATTGCAGGATTAGTTGAAAATTCTTACACCATATGATTTATGAACAATTGGAATGTGGCAAAGGTTATTATGGTTCTGATTCAGCTAATTTCTTTGTTTCTTTTTATGACATGGGTTTAGAATGACACATCAAACTTGCATGACATTGATGGGTAAATTGAAATTAAAAAATTAAAACGTAATACAAAATTAAAGAATCTTTATTTTATTTTATTTTTTGGTCAATTAATACAGAAATTTTTAAAGGCTGCGTCACGGTGGACTCGAACCCAAGACCTTTGGCCTCGGACATTAACCACTCTACCACTAGGCCAACACACACACACAAGAATCTTTATTTCTGATTTGTATATATGTCGCATCTTACTATTACCGTGATGAGTTTGCATATTAGTATAATAATTGTCTACTTTGGCCACTGAATATAAATGGATCGGACTTCATTTTAATTAGGTCGATATAACTTTTGTATCTATTTGTAAATTATATTTGCTAAAATTATAAAAGTTAGAATCAACATGCGAAGTCCCCAAAACTTGCTTCTTTGCTTCTTTGTATGAGCATAGCACCACACCTAAAAAATGTGTATTATCTCAAACCGCAATTATCTTATTCGGCACGACATGGTAAGGCGAGGGGTCCAGAATCAAACGATGGATTGCTATGGATTGACAGATTGCTATTGCGGGCGACGATAACTTCGTTCCGAGTTACTGAAAGATTCCTACTATGAGGAACACACTGGTTTATTTGAAGGCATCGTCTTAATTAAATCTTAAATGTGATTAATAAATTTTAATTAAAGATTATTAAATCCTACATGAGAAATTTGATGAATTTTAATCGAACTTTATTAATATAGATACACCGTTCATTCGAATGCACATATATTTTTTGCCTCTCAAATCTCATAGTTTATTTTAGTCTATTGAGTGTGTATGTATACATATATATACATATCTTGGGTGTGGTGATGCGTTAGAATGAAATTGGATAGGAATGGAATGAACTTTGGAATGGAATGATGATAGAAATGGAATGGAATGAAATATGTGATTCATATGGTATGGTATGTCGAGGAATGAGCGAATATGAATGAAATAAAACAAATAAAATAATTATGATTTTATAATTTATGTTATTATTATCGTAATAATAATAATAATAATAATAATAATAATAATAATAATTAGTAATAATATTTAGGAATATTATTAATACTAATTAATAATAATAATAATAATAATAATAATAATAATAATTAATTATTATTACTAATTAATAATAATCATTATTAGTTAGGAATATTATTACTTTATTATTAATAATTATTATTAATAATAATAATATTCTAATATAATTACTTAGGAATATTATTTTAATATTATTACTTAGGAATATTATTACTTACTAGTATTTATTATTATCATTATTATTATTATTATTATTATTATTATTATATAATTATTTATTGTATTAATTATTATTTATTATGTTAATATTATTAATTACTATAATTTTTATCACTATTATTATATTATAATTATTTATTATTAATAACTACTATTTATTTATTATCATAATTAATTAATTAATAATAATATTTTAATATAATCTTTATTGGTATTAATTATTATTTTTATATTATTATTAATTTCTAATAGTATTTATTATTATTATTATTATTATTATTATTATTATTATTATGTTTATCAATAATATTATTATTTTAATATAATTATTTATTGTATTTATTGTTATTTATTATGTTAATATTATTGATAACTATATTTTTATCACTATTATTATATTAAATTATTTATTATTAATAACTACTATTTATTTATTATCATAAATATTATTATTATTATTATTATTATTTTATTATTATTAATTTTACTAGATAAAAATAAATAAAATAATTATTCAAAATAAATAAATAAATTTAGCTAATCCCATATTCATGGTAATAGCTAATACCATGGGGAGGGAGGAATGACTAATCCATGTTCATGGTAATAAGCGTTCCCGGAATGGTGATTCCCGACGTAAAAGTCTTACCAACCATCTGAATAGGAATGGACGCAGAATCACCATTCCATTCTCATTCCATTCTCGCATACCAACCGTCCCCTGGGATTATAGGAATGAGTTCTAGTAAAATCCATCAGTAATATAGGAACTAAGAACTGATACGATTCATAGATCTTGACTATATGAAATAATAAATTTTATAGTATTACAATAATGCATCCAATTCATGGCAACTCTAGTTCATACAAAGGTTAACTACCCAAATTGGGTCTTAATTCCTATAGGGTTGGGGATTTATTTCGTCCTCTCCTGCGCGATAGTGAACCATAACAAAACTAGTGATAGATTAAACTCAGTAACTGTTTTAGATTTTTTAGCTTATTCGTGGCTTCTTCGAATGTAGAGGAAAACAGTAAATTCAAAATAAGGCTTTTAAGTATTTGACAAGTTACAGATTGTAAAAGGTAAAAAAAAAAAGAGGAAATGAAAACAGACAGAAATACACTTATCCTGCTACTATGCCTGGGATGGACACTAATAATATCAACACAATCATACCTGCTCCCTACATATCATACTCTTGAGTTTAAACCAAAATGGATGTACAGAAGAGACGAAACTTGTTGAGCTACAATGAATATTACACGCACCAACGAAGTAGCGAATATGTGCATATATTCAGTATATCACTGGGAGACCTCAAAAACCACCGACTTGGGACGAGGCCTGATAACATCGCCAAGAGACCCTTTAGCTACTTATCCATCAAATAAACAAACATACCGTCTGACTTGATTTGCATCACGTCCCAGCAGGATGAGGAACGGGAAAATTTAGACCAGCTTGCCTCCTGACATGCTCTGGTATCAACTTGTTCATCAACTCAGGTGAAGCTCCATTCAACTATTGATTCAAGAGAATTTGAAGTTATATAAGAAATAATAGGGAGGAAGAGGAGGAGGAAGGAGAGGAGGAGGAGGAGGAGAAGAAGAAGAAGAACTAGGAAACATACTTCCTGCTTAAAGTTAAAAAGAGGAGGGAAAGAGCGACCATTTGGCAGGCGAGCATTGGGTTCCCTAAGCTCATCAAAGAAAGGATGGGCACATGCTTCTAGCTGCACGGAGAAATATAAAATTATTCAGTCCTGTTAATGAAGATTTTCAGCTTCTGAATTTAGAATCTAGAGGCGCTAAATAAGCAAAACATACTGCTGTGCAACGAAGATTAGGCGAGTACTGTAGTAGCCTAGAAGCAAGATCAATGGCCTCAGGAGGCATCCGTTTGTGAAAAACCTGGCAAAACAATTTGTCAATCAGATGCAAAGGAAACTTTTGGCATATACCAGAAATAAAATATAAGCAACAAACAATACCTTGTGCCAAGGGTGAGCTTTAATCTGGGGGAACCTGAAATCAGTGTAATTTGGATTCATGCATCGGATTTCTTCTCGGGTTGGAGTACCAAGAACCTATTTGAGATATGATAGTAGGTATAGAGCTGTAGCATTACTCTCATTTCTGATCCCATCAAAATGAAATATGTGAAGTTAAAAGCACACCTTGATAATCTCTACAAGTTGATCCACTGCATTTTCTCCTGGAAAGAGAGGCTGAAACAGAAAAGGTACAGTTTCAGTAAATGGAGCATAAGAAAGAAATATTAAAGCTCCTTATGCACCACAACAGCAATGGCACAAACCTGTCCCAAAAGTAGCTCAGCAAGGACACAACCAGCGGACCAAATATCAATTGATGACATATATTCAGTTGCACCGAATATAAGTTCTGGGGCACGATAATAACGAGAGCAAATGTAGGATATATTGGCTTCGCCCTTCACCTGACCATTATTAACAAACAGGATAAGGAAGATGGAATTATGGCCATTAATGACATCAATAACTTACAATAATGAAAATAATATTCATAGCAACAACTCCAGGCATGTCGAGATAAGTAATACAACCACCAGTTGGTCAATTATCCTCAAAACGAGGATTAAATACATCTATACACAGACAGACACGTGGTGTCATAGTAAACAGACTGATTTGTCCCTAGTAAACAAATACACATTATACTCTTAACAGAGTAAGAAAAGATGTCCTTCTCTGTGAGGAAGCATTCAACTCTCCATTTGGTGATGGTAGTGGCCAACTTAGCTTGTTTGGTCAGTTGTTACTCAAGCTTTCTATCTAATTCAAAAGAACTATTAATTCTTAATTCTACATTTTCATCTTCTACATGTATGGCTCATATTTAAAAACTTTAGACCATCTTCCTAAATACTCTAAAGACCTCAAAAGATCATTATGCGTACCATTCTTTCAGAATTTTGGTTAGCCTTTGAACCAAGTGTGGTTATTTGCATCTTAACAAGCACATGCAAGCAAAGAGGGAACAGGAGAAGATGCATCCACCCATTGAATTCTAAACACTTAATGAATATAGCAGGTTTAAGATCAAGCAAAAAAGCCAAATGAAGTGACTTACAAGAACTTTAGCACTTCCAAAATCACAAATCTTAACCTGGTGAGTTAGCGGATCAACCTGCAAGCGCACAGCACACTCTATCACATCACACATACCAAAATAAAAGTTCAACTGATCAAGGAGAGAACATATTATCAAGAATTTGGGTATAGAAGGACAAGAAACCTGGATTAGCTTACCAATATATTTTGAGGCTTTATATCCCTGTGGGAAACCCCAGCCACTGAATGCATATATCCTAATCCCCTAAATAACTGAACCAGATGTTGAACTTTTTTGAGTTAGAGATGATTGAACAGTAAATGTTTTCTGAGAAATGAAAAAACACAAAGAAGACAAATCAATACCTGATAGGTATAGAGTTTGACATAAATCAGCGGCATCCTTTGATTTGAATTGGTGTAATGCTTTAGGACCTTGTACATAGTTTCAGGGACATAATCCATGACCAAATTAAGGAAAAGTTCATCTCTAGTTGTCGTAGAAAAGAAACAGTGCTTAAGAGAAATCACGTTGGCATGATCCATCAGCCGCATTAACTGCAGTTCACGATTTTTATACCGCTTATCCTGGAGGACCTTTTTTATGGCCACTGTTTCTCCAGTTTCCAAGCATTTTGCCTACACAAAATAGCTGCAATTGATTAGCACCAAAATATGCCTTAAGATGACCACATTTTTTATCATTTTAGAAACTCACCTGAAAAACTATTCCAAATGATCCTGTACCCACAACACGCTCTGCCATGTAACTAATTGTCTGCACAAAGCATCAAAGTTAGTCGTTTCCTTCCCTTTAAAGGATGACTGATGCAAGTAACAAATTACTTAGGAACATCACACAACTGAATGACTACCAATTCCCTACGGTATCAAATCGTATCTAGGATACGAAACATGATCTATGTATTCTCAAGGTATCAAATCTTTCCTAAGAGTTAAAAGTCGTAGACTCAACACCAACCCGTTTTGGTTCGCCATTTTTCCCTCCAATAGTAGTGGAAATGATGTGACCAGTGAGTGGATCATTCCCCTCCACCATCGGGCCTGCCATTTCCTGCAACAGAAACCAAGCCAAAGTCTTAATACCTCAACACAAATGAATATCTACAAGAAATAACCAAATATGTTTCACCACCTCAAATTATGACTGCATAAATTAGGAAAAAATATAAATGAATTGGTGCATCAAAAAGTGCCCAAGGAAAATAGAATAAGGAATGCAAGCCGGACAAGGATCTAAAGAGATATGTAAGCTTAGAGTCGAAAAAAGCATTGTCTGATACCTACTATAGCTTTGAAGAAAGCATCACATGCCACAAAACTTGAGAAGGAAAGAAACAAAAAATTTATTATTCTAAGGAAAACATGCCGTCAGAAAGCAAAACTCTAGTTCACATTATGAAGCCTCCCTCCGCAGTCAAAGAAAAGCAATTAAAGTTGAAAGAAGCAACAAAAACTTCAGAATATGTTTTCGTCAAAAATTGAGTATAATGAGACCACAGAAAGCTAAAGTCCACAAAAATACGAATTATTTAGCATTTACATTGCGTGAATACCTAAGCATAAACAGAGAAAAAAAATTAACTCAACAAATGAACGAAAACGGAATGGATGCTTCTCACCAACCACAAAGCCAAAGAGGAATTTCAACATTTTTTCCCCTAAAATAATGCATAAAAGTACAACCACAACCACAAGAGAGAAGAAATTCACTCTCTCTCTCTCTCTAAAGCTCAAGTTGAATCGCTGAATCCTATAAGCAAAACCACCGATGAGAAAGCGCAAACAGTAAGATCGCCGAGGAAACACTTGCTCCGATCGATTAAGAAGTGGAGATCGAGAACGAAGTGAAGCTACTGAGCTAGATCGAGCTGGAAACGAGAGTTGTCTAGGGTTTTGTGAATCCATACACCAAAACAGAAAACAAAAATGGGAGATATGGAGCTAGAGATAAGCGTTAATACCTTCTCGGTGTCCATATTACGGGGAGCGACAGCGGGAGCTTCACGGCGGCGGGAGGATGAGGAAGAGCTTGGTCAAGAACATTATTATGACGATAATGATGATAGTGATGGTCGGGTGGTGGATTATGCTTATGTTGCTCAGGTCCCAGCGGCAACGACGCCATGTGATCTCTCTCTCCACCTTTTAAGTGTTATTTAATTTTGGGTTACTCGCATATAAAAACATAAATTTTTATGTATTTTAATTTTGTACATAACTAATTTTATCACAATTTATTTTTCAAATCAATACGAAATTTTGATGGCTTAAAACACTTGTTCAAGAATGAAGGAAATACGTAATTAGAAGATTTCAAAATCATTAGAAATCAAAATATATGTATGTATATCACTTCTCTAAATTCACAAACACAGTTTCTTGATTTTTTTTCATTAATTTAACAAATCAACAATATATAATAGAATGAACAAAAATAATTTTATAGATTGGACTTAACTCGAATACTATGAAAATACTTTTTTTAGTCTACCTTTTTTTTGCGGTATAAATAATAAACCATTTCGCAAATACTCTATCTATCTCATTTAAGATGGTTTATATTCCTTCTTGGATTGTCTTACTCAAGATGATATTTTTATTTTAGAAAATAATTATTTTTTCAAAAGTTATAAGATCTATCTATTTTTTATCACTTTATATTTTTCTCATAAATAATCATACTAAAAAAATGAATCGTTTTGAATTGGACGGATGGAGTATCATTTAATCCGAAACAACGAATACTTGTAATGTACCAGAAAATAATACACAAATAATAGATAGGCATTATTTCTATTAGCAGAAAATATGACAAGACGACAAAAAAAGGTGGGGAAGGAGCCACGCGACCAACGGATGATGTAGGGCCACGCGTGCGTGGGCCGGGTTAATTTTGGATCAAACATTTTTATTTATTAATGTGGGCTCAGATATTAATACACACACAAACACAGACCGCCAACAATTTGGATGAGTCCAAATTTTCTTCCAATAATGTAACCTCTAAAGTTGTCAAATTTGATTTAAAAAATTGAATTAACCAGATATTATGATTCGTCATGCCATAACAGGAAAATGATATAAGGTTATTAATCATTAGGGGAAAATTTTTAAAGATTGGAAAATTTTATCATTATTGTCACATCGCTAGCTAGCCACGACACGGCCATTTTTGCTTGTTTGTTAAAAAATAAATAGATGACACAAGATAATTGAGTAGTGCTCATAGCTTTAGTTATGGCTAGGGATGTCAATGGGTGGGTTTTACCTATACCGATTCGAAACCGTTCAAAACATATTAAATTTTAAACAATGGTTCGATTTCGATTCAGGACACTTTAGAACCGGACCGTTTAGATCCATTGTTTGATGGTCTTGTCCGGTCCGGATCTGATTCTAATTCCAAAACCAGAACCAATATTTATTTATTGGTTCTGGTCCGAGTAAAATCCTTCTATTGACAAACCTAATTTTAAATAGGCTTGTCAATGAGCTAATTTTATCCATATCGATTCAAAATAACTCATAACACATTAAATTATAAAGCAACGATTTCGATTCTAGTTCTGGTTCTTGTCTGGTTCTGGTTCCAGACCCATTCAGATCCAAACCGCTTAAGATCCATAGTTGATGGTTCGGGTCCGGTTCGGATCCAGTGTCTAATGAGTCGGTTTCAGAACTAAAATCATTACTTATTTATTGGTTCTGGTCCGGGTAAAACACACTCATTAACATCCCTAGTTATAGCTACTACTTCTAAATACAGATCGGATCCACTTTTTCTATAGTCACATTACTAATTAAAAATCTACACAAAAATAATACTCAAATAAAGATGGCATAGAAAATTTTAATTTAATCAGCAATTAAAAAAGACATTTTTTAAGCTTAATTCCACGTAGATCTTCGATTTCCAGCAGTGCTGAAAAAGGGCCCGATTTGATTTGAAAACGAAATCAAAATATCGAGCAATATTCTGTCAATATCCAATAATCATAACCAAGTGGTTCATATAACAATCTATACCCTATTCTTGAATTTATTTATGAATCATTGTATAAGAAAATGACATACTGAAACACGAAAGCTACTTATTTCTGAATGTATAAAGATCCAAGAAATGTTCAATTTGATAGACAATTAAAAAATATGCCTCTCAAACACGGCAAAAATTGCATTCTCCCAAACGTAATTTAAAGGTCGCGTCACGGTGGATTCAAATCCGAGAATTTTGGCCTTGAGCATTAACCATTCTACCATTAAACCAACACACGCACACTATCGAAGCCATTTTTATCAGATAAGAGTGTAATTTAAAATTTAATTCTGACGGAAGGGCCTCTTGCTGGATTGTCAAATGCTTGTTGAAGTCACACTTACTCTTTTTCAAACCCACAGGCTTCGCAGGCAAAAGAGCATGTATAAAAGCACCAATGTTCTCTTTCAAACTGTTTTCCAGGAATTTAACCTGAAAAACGACAGTTAAAAACAAAGAAGAATTAGAGCTAGGATATAGACAATTGTGTCAAAAAAAGCTTGTAGCTGTAAGAGGAAAAGCACTGAAGAAACGACTATACCTTCCCCAGGGGCACATGTACGATTGCAGTTTTGTCTTTCTCGAAACACTACAAGAAAACAGCCGAATAGAGACGAATTTTACGACAGAGAGTAGTCCGTTGCAGAATTACGACGGAACGACGACAGAATGTAGTAATAGTGTTTAACTACGACGTCTACAATGGAACAACGACGGAATGCCCTGAAAGTTTTTTCGCACCAAAAATAACGACGGATTAACAACGAAATCTGTTGTCATCAGATCAACGGCGGACAATATCCGTCTCTAACATTTTTTTATTTTTTTTGTGCAAAAAAATTAACGACGGACTAAATTCCGTTGCAGATCCGTCATTATAATTTTTTTTTTCAAATTAACGACGGATGTAGTCCGTTGTAGATCCATCGCTAGAATTTTAATACAAACGTTCATTCCTTTTGTATTTCAGATGTTACTTGTTAGCCCTAATTCCTTATCTCTCTTTCTCCCCTCGCCATCCACAACCGACATTCTTATTTACTCACGGGAAATGTGTTGCTCTTGCAGACCCTCGTGAACTCCTCCATCTAATTGACCATTTACACCTCAAAATTCTATAGACTTCACGCAAAAACCTCATCCTTCCATCTTGCCGACGACATCTTCGATCAATTCCTCTAAATCTCATCTTGCGGGGATCTAGGGTTCCCCATCCCAATCACGAATGGAGAATTTCCGTTCTTCACACGAGGGTATGAGATCTCCTCATTCTTTAATATAGGGTTCCCCCATCCCACAACGGATTTTTAAGGTTTAGCAACATAATTTTTCGTCGCTATTAATCTGTTTTCTTGTAGTGAAAGGAACGCACTCTGTGCCTCTTTTACAGCTCGAGATATGTCGTTGGTCAGAGTACCTTTTTGCATGTAAGATCATAGTGAGGGCACAGTTGCCACGTACACGTAAAATGACAAGAAGCTGATCAAACTAACCTTTGTATCTTGTTGTGACCGATTAGGATTATTGAACAATTAAGAAACATAAACGTAAAAAAAACAGATTTACGTGGTTCACCAACAATGAATTAGCTGCGTTCACAGGTAGAAAATGAGTTGATCTGCATTATATAGGTACTAAAAGCATAGATATATCCCATAAAGTCAATGAATCTGCTTTAAGTGCAGATTTGTTGTATGCTAATTCCATTATGTTCAATATAAATAACGCGGGTAAAGTAAGGTTCGATGGATAATTACTTTTGGGCCCTTCATCTATCTGATTGATTCATTTTGAGGCTATTTTATTTCAAAGTCCTCAAAATAATTCTACTACCTAATTTACCTCCATTTTCCTTTAAGAAAGAAAGGAGAATTTGGAAAATTATCCAGTTAAATACTGTGAATTTAAATTAATCAACATATGAAAATGAAAATCAAAGGTGTTGGATCTAGTAAAAAATTTCTATATTTTGCAAGCGGATCATATTTGAAAAAGTTGGACAAAGCGAGTTTTACACATAAAATTGTTTTAATTCGAGAGTTTTGAATTTGACAATATTGTGCTTATCCTCTCATCAATCATTATAATCAATTTTATTAGATATAAAATTGGTAATTCTTGAAATACATTTTTTGATTTGTTAATAAATTATAGAAGACCATGATACACAACAATAAAGAATATTTCAATTATCTTCTTCTTTTTTAATTTATAATGGAAAAGAATCATGATATTTAGGCATGTCAATTAATAGTAAACACGTTTATTATATTGTTATATATTTAGGCATGTCGAGTAATAAATTCGTTTATTAATTTATCATTTGCATTTGTAATATTAACTTTTCCTCCCATGCTTTGTTATTCTTTGCATCGATGAAAATATAAACATGGAAAATATTCAAAAAATTTGTTCAACATTGGCAAGTGTGTTATCGAGACTGACTACAAGATTGCTTGCGATGCCATTAAGTCAAGGGTCGAAGATCTTTCCGAGCTGGGAGTGCTCGCGGCTAGTTGCAGGCAAGAGTTGGATATGGGAGAGGATCTTCACGTCATACATATTACAAGAGAGTTTAATTTTATTGTTCATCTATTAGCAAAAGCTGCTTTAAATTCTGATACACAGCATGTTTGGAACGAACCCCCAACCTTTGTGGCGGGTCTTCTACATTTACCATGTTCGTGTTCTCAATAAATTTGTTCTCGTTTAAAAAAAAAAAAAAAAAAAGTAATTAAGGGGGGGACTAAATTAACCGAACTTGAACGAAAGGGGTAGCAAGTGTAATAATGGAAAGATACGAGGCCAGTACGACATTTTTAAAGATTGGTCAATTGCGCCCCTTTCTGCATGAATAAAGCCGGCACACAACAAATCAACAACACAATCCCTCAAAAATCGATGATCAAATGAGCAAATTCTTGATCTTCACACTTCTTCTCTGCTTCTTAACCGATCCAATTCTCTCAATCGTCCAGCTCAGTTCCATCCCCTCTTCGTTCCCGGATACTCCCGCCAGATTCAGTAGCTACTCTACTTCCAAATTTGATTGATTCTTTGTGTTAATTTTCCCTTGTTGGAATTGAATTGTCCAACCAATTCGAATCTTTGATTGCAGCTAAAGTGCTCAACGACAGCGCAATCTGCGGCGGTTTGTGGGTGGCTGAGCCGCTCGACGCCTGCTCGCCGCTGCTCGATGAAGTCGAAGATGGCGGTGATGAGAGCGCAAATATTGTTCTGATTGTGAGGGGGAAATGCGCGTTTGAGGAGAAGATCAGAAATGCGCAGGAAGCTGGGTTTCGCGCCGCCATCGTATACGATGATCATCTCAACCACAACCTCATTTCAAGTGGGTTACAATCTCCTCCAATCTTTTGCTTTATTATTTTATTTTCTTAAGAATTATTATGGTGCAGAAGTCTATCTCATATGGAATTGGAATTCTTTTGGTTTGTTGCAGATATTATATGAAATTTTAAATTGATTCTCCTATGTAACAGCCTAAAATGTTAAACTTTTAGACGAGGTGGTTATTCAATATAACATCAAATGATTTAAACCAATTCAAATAACATCGCTTTAAAAGCGATGTTATTTGAATTGGTTTAGGGGGTGTTTGGCTAAGCTTATTTTAGAGAGCTTATAAGCTCAAAGAGCTTATAAGATGTTTCAAGAGCTTATAAGAGGTAATGTCTCAAATGCTTATAAGTTGTTAAAGTGTTTGGATAATTGATCTTATAAGCTAGAGAAAGAATCGTGAGTTAGAGAGAGAAAATCATAGTTAGATAGATAAAATTGACGAGATGTGAAGTTGATAGTGTATGTGTAGGAAATAACGAACTATAATAAGATTATTTTGGTAAATTCATGATTACTTATAAGTTTATGAAAAAATAAGTTAGGGTTAACCAATTTATTTTAGGGGAGCTTATAAGCTATTGGAGCTTATTTTCACAGCTTATAAGCTGTTTAGGAGCTTATTTTGACAAACACTTTGCAACAGCTTATAAGCTGTTTTAAAGAGCTTATAAGTTCAGCCAAACACCCTCATAGTCGCCTCTCACATAGCAAGTTAGCGTTTTCATTTCTTTGCTGATAGTGATCATAAAGGCTAAATGAGAAGGTTAGATTAAATACCAGCGGTATCCCCAAATGTTACCTTTCCATGGCTTTATATATGATGGTTCATGCATGCATAGTTGAAATTTGAATGATTGCCCCCTTTTCTGTTGTTTGTTTGCCATTTTTCGGCTGGACACTGCTTTGCAAGGGCAAATGTGTCTTTGTCCGTTCGGCTCACTCTAGTTGTGTTCCTCTTGATGAAGTAGTGATGGGAAACCCTGAAGGACTGTGGATATATGCTGTATTTGTGTCGAACACAGCAGGGGAGACCCTGAAAGAGAATGCTCGAGGAGTGGGAGGCGAATGCTGCATCATCTCACTTGTCGATGAAACTGCCTGGACGGTGCTAGTTATATCGTTTATGTCAGTCCTTGCTGTAATCTGTCTCCTGGTTGCAATCTTCTTCACGGTCAATCAGTGGAGGAGGAGTCGAGAGACGAGGACTACTGCTGTCGATGATAAGGTTGTTGGTATGCTCCCTAGAATAACATTTGGCTCCGTGAACCTAATTGACCCCATAGGAGAGACGTGTATAATCTGTCTCGAGGACTACAAACACGGGGAAAGCCTGAAAATTCTTCCTTGCAGACATGGTAAGTTCCTGCTTATGATTCATATACCTTTTCGTTTGTGCTTCTCATGGCTGTATTAATGGTTTTAAGTTATAATTTGCAGGTTTCCACTCGAGCTGTGTGAATTCGTGGTTGACGAAGTGTGCCACATTCTGTCCAGTTTGCAAGCATGATGTAAGGACTAAAATGGCTTCATCAGTTAAGTGACCAGAGACCTATCCTACCCTACCCTACCCTACGTGCGTTGTCAACGACAGTCTTGAAGTACATGGTGTGCGACTCTTGCCCCAGCTCTTCGTCTCCAAAGGACGTGCTGGTGTTTTCTTCTCGAGTCGAGATCATCACGAGAAAACCTTGACGACTGCACATACTAAAAGATTGATGTGAGCAGAGAACTGTTTTTGGAAATGACAACTGAAGAAATGAGCAAATGCCGATTGCTGCGAGCTGTGGGAATGTGTTTTGGAAACAAGCAAGAATGGATTGGCTGCGTTTTAATTTTCATTTTCATTTTCTTTTGGTGTTATATGATTCGATGTTTAGAACAGTATAAACATGTGTTGTTTTAAGTAGTCATTGTTCATAATTTGCATCTACTTCTTTTTTGTGTTTTATTCTACTAGACATTAATATTTTTGGAGAAAATGCCGTAATTTATCACAATATTTAACATTTTCTTTTATTATGACACGTTTTTAAATTTTTGACAAACAATTCCCATCCTCTATCGATATCGACTAAATTATCATAAAATAATTATTAATTCGTTTTGCATTTCAAACACAAAATCTGAACAAAACCAAACACGAAACACCACGCGATAACACGAATTCAACTCAGGCCATACAAATAGGAAAGGCTTTCATCATTTATTTTGCAATTAATCTCGAGTTTCTTTGTACACATATATATAAATATACCAGTAACACTAATACAAGAATATGTTTTATTCAGACTGTAATTACATTTGCCATCAAGAAAAATCTAACTCCTCAACAACAGTAGAGAATAATAGTATACGATGTCGTATCCTTATCATGTCGACATCTACACAACTCCAAGAAGGGTGTTTCTCAAGCTTCCGGTATAGTCGTCAACGATTCCTGAAACAACATATAACAACGTAAACCTACGAATGCAGTTCTTGAAACATTTAAAACCATGTAAACAACAAGCAAAACCCACCTCAGAGTAATGCATGTAACGACGCTGCACCTTCGTCGTCTTGACAATAGTTTCCCACTTCATATCACTTGTAGGTGCCTTAAAACAGTTGTTTTCAGGTGCACCAAGATACGGGCGCAGAGACGAGTTCTTCATGGACATGGAAGGCAACGTGCGCCCCAGCCATGAATCCGAAGGGGATTTAGGCAGAGGCGGCGGAGCAGGAAGTCCCGAGTGATTCTGTTGAGAGTTGTACAGAGTCACAGCTAAGATATCCTTATTTGTCGAATCTATACTAAAAGCTTGATTTTCTCCAAAATCTCGAGGCTTCTTCAACTCTTCATGAGGTGAATGCATTGCGTGCATTTGTTCAATCCTGCGAGTTTCAACTGCATCTTCTTCTACGAATTTTGGAATAATCTCATCATAGTCCTGTGCTTTGGGAGAAAACGGCGATTCTACCTTATGTACTATATCTACATAGACGGTTTTCTCAGCAACGGATCTCCTGAGCTCGACTGATCCGAGCTTCGACGATCGTGCAAGAACTCCTCAAAGGTTTTTAAGCCCTTACTATGCGTAGTTCCTTCAGGAATTGAATGAGCTTCTTTCTGTTCATGTAATGGCAGAGATGCACTACTCTCACTTCTCAATGTAGCCTTATCCTCATCAACTTCGGCTGTTTGGATTTTGTCCATTGATTTTATCTCGGTTCTACCAGAAATCGACTGCTTAATAAGAAAACAAAGAGATATAAACACATTGGTAAAATAAGAGACTATTGTGAGAGAAAACGAAGGTTTTTTACCTCATTCTCCATCTCAGTGTAAGAACCAGACGACGAAGATCTAGGCCGTGGCACTCGTGTCCTCACACTCATTGCAGGAACTGGGCCCAAAAGGCCGAGTGAACTCTTGAAGCAAAAACGAGGTAGCAAACCACACACTGAAGGCAGATTTGCTCGCTGATCATACTCATCGTCACTCTCTTCTTCCTCTTCCTCGTTCTCGTGGTAATGTGAATACTTCTTCGTGAAACTAGGCCCATAGCGAAGTGAAGGCTTACTACATTGATTCACAGTCTTCTTCGGCTGCTGCTTATTCTGCACTTGCACGGGTTGCTTCTTGGGCGTGTGAGGGGTCTCCGAAGCCATCGCCTTAGCTGCAGGGAGGAACCGATCCATCATAAACTCGCGAGCTTGTGGATCAGTCGAGAATCTCTCAGAAGGCTTCACGTCTAAATCTTCTACTCCGCTCATGCTACAATTCAAGAAAGAGTATTCAGTCCTCGAGAGTGTATCCCGTGCATCAACGTATGCTTCGTCACTATCCTCAGAATCTGAACTCTCCGCCTCCTTTGGTGTATCATTGCTGCTCTTGACGTTTTCACATTTTCATCACAGGACGGACCAGTACGAGAGTCACAAAAACGCCAATATCTTGCTTCTTATCTTCACTGGTAGACTCTACATCAACGGCTTGGTTCTTACTGACATTAGTCCTTCGAGAAACAATATGAGAGTCGTGCTGTTTGGCCTTCGGGTGCCTCCCGGGAGGAAGCATCGGGGCGATGGGGGGTTTTTCGGAGGTTCTAGTTTGTGGTTTCGTCTCCTCCTTAGGTTGGCCGGGGGAATGTTCCCACAGAAATGGCACGGCTCCGGGATTTCTGATGGGACCGGATTTCAGCTCAGATTTGTAGGTGGGAAGCTGGGGTCGGACTTGATAGGAATAGCTGTCGATTCTCCTATTTTCGCGTTTCTGAGAGGTCACGGTTGGGGGTGCATGTCGTCTCACGGATAGAAATGGTTGGTCGAAATTCAACGGCTTGTCCTCCATCAGATTCTTCAGCAGCATCAACTCCTACTATCTGTGTAAAGGTCACCTGCTATTAGTAACGTGCTCAATTCATACCAAATTTGAACGAATGTACTATGTAACAGAACATATATCTAAAGATCAAATTTGCAAGTGTGGTTTACACGTCCTGTGTGGTTTGCAGGCTATTATATAGAAACGTGGGTTTACCCGGTGCGGGTTCCCCACGATACCAAAAAAATTTTTTTGCTAGTGGCATAGCTATTAATAGCATATCTCTCCATATCCCACAACAAAGCTACTTCTAATTTGTGATCAATGCCAACAACCACACTGATTTTGGTACCACAGATGAACAAATATAGGTGATTTTGGATATCAATAAAACTACATTCCAATAGTAACAGCATTTTTACAAGGGATGAACATATATTTTGGTAGAAGCTTCCGATTGTATCTTCATATTGAAATTCATGAATTAAAGCTGCTTCTTTTTCAAGTTTTTCATTTTAAGTATATTGGTAATTTTTCAAGAAAAAGAAAATTTTGATCAAACAAGAAATAACAGAACAACAAATACGAAGCATGCTCTGACTTTTCCATTCGACTATAAAACTCATAATCCCTTCAACAGTCAATTAAATCATGCGGTAAACAGAATTTCAAACATTCCAGACTTAAATAAAATGATTAAAAAATTCAAGTGGAAATTTAACAAATTTTTGGGATCAAATTTCTGAAGAAGACAGCCACCGCCACATAAAAAACAACGGTAAAAATCACAACTTGATAAATATCAGCTAATGAAGCTAACCACTAGATTTCAGAGAAAAATCATACCTTTTCCCCACGGAAACCGGATAATCTTGAATCTTGATTGTGTTTCCTGGCTGAATTCTTGCTGAGAAATGGAAACAGCCGACAGGATTCACAACAGCCCGTTTTGGTATATATTTATTGATGGAAGCTGCAAAACACCGGCAGTAATAAATTCAGACACAGAAATGAGAGACAGGAGAGAGAGAGAGAGAGCAAACCAGTTCTTAAGTGTGTGTGTGTAATTTTAAATTTTAGTTATGGGATTATGAGAATCAATGCATACATACATTTCTTACTATAATAATTGATGGACTTTTCATTTTGGTCTCTTGTTTTTTGGATCATGTGATGACATTTAATTATGAGTTGGGACTTGGGAGGTGGGGTGGTGAGGTGGTGGGGGGTTGGAGGGGTCCCTAAAAGTCATTGTCATACTCATACACATGCATCATTGAACATTCATTCAAGTATATAATCTTGGAAATTGAGTACAAAATTATATATATTGGGACCAACTTGCATATTGTCAAATATTATTCCCCAATTTCACCATTTTGGAATAAAGTTGAACACCAGCTCAGCATGCTTTTCTTGTCCCTAAAGGCGAAAATTTCTTTCGGGAATTCTCGTACCTCAGTTTCGTAAGAATATGATAGAATAAATCACGTTAACTTAACGATTAAATAGTTATAAGGATTTTTTAATAAGTCACCCTAAAGATGATGAAATTTTCACATTATGATTGTTATGATTCAACATGCTTTTCTAAAGCGCATAGTGTGTGTATTTATTGACCGATTGTTGTTTAGCGTCATGAATCAAATTTCACCAATTATATTTATCGTATAAAATTTATTTAGTATGATTATGATTTATTTATATTGTTTGCATACTATCAAATACGAAAGAGCTTGTGATAATGAATGTAGATTTTGTTCATACTAAGATAAAATTGAAGTTTTATCGATTTACAGCCTAAAAGATATGTAGCTAAGAGACTAAAATTATCAATCTAAGACTCAATATATATTTTTAGAATACTTTTAACATTTATATTAAATTTAATAGACATTTAACTAATGATATTTATTGACAATTAATATAAAATAGTTAAATAAGAGGAGATTAAAATGCGTGGTCTTTAAATTTTAAAATTGATGGTTTTCAATTATTCACGTCTCCAATTAAAAGTTTTTAATCTCGCAAGTACTGAATCGATTGAGGGTCCTAAATGAAATTGGCGGAACAGATGAATTTATTTCAACAATGTATTTATTGTACTTTTCAATTCATGAGTGCATATATATACGTTCATTAATGATGAGTAACATAAACAGCATCATTGAATTAAGGAATCTGTAATCGAAAGAAGGGTTTATATTAGTCCCGTCTTTCATCAAATACGTTCATTTAATTCTATTTTGAAATATTCAATTTTTTTTTTAAAACAACAGCTTCACATTTCTATCCTAAACCTATCAATTTATTTACAAAAAAAACCACTTATGATCCATCTTTTTACACTCGACCCACATTTTTATACTCATTATAATTTATTAAAACTCGTGCTATCAAAATCATAAATGATTTTGGTGGACGGAGGGAGTATTATTTTTCTTGGTAGACAATTTAGTTTGATAAAATAAAATATTTACGTAAAAGCGAATTTGAGGTGGCGGTGGGGTTCTTGTACGATACTGTATTATTAATGCTTTAGGTAGAGTGGCTTTGTCATATATTTTCTTATGTCCACTCAAATGTTCGAATTATTAGCTTTTCTTTTTGGCTTCACTTTCATCAATTTTAAAAAAAAAAAATTATAATTTATTGAATTTGCAATATTCTTCTACTTATATGGTCTTTGTTATTCTTTCTCATTATTTTTTATTTTTTCAAACTTAAAATTAAAAAAAAAAACCTGAATTAATGATTATGATGACTTTTAATTTATTGTATCCCTTTCATTGTCTCCACGCATAACACGAATGATTTGATTTGATGGTATTAAGATTCACTTTCATCAATTTGATTGGAACATTTGGAAACTTTTATGTATCCTTACTTAGAATTCATGCCAACTGTCCTTTATTTTTCTTTCTTTTCTAGATAAGGAAATCATTATCGAGATAAATCATAAAACTGTGATGATGACTCCATCTAATTAACAATATTTATTTGAAATAATAAACAAGTAAATATAGTTTGTATGAGTAATTAAAAGCGGCTATCGACTTGACACAAAAAAATGTAGAATCTTACTAATATAATTTTAAAAAATTATAACTGATTTATTTATTTTGAAGATTCATTTTTTAAGGGCGGTGGGTTGGTTGGCATTTTTATAATATTTAACATATGGAAGAATTATTGCTCACGAGTAACATTCAACTAAGCATTCAAATTTAAAATATCTCAAATAAATTATGGTCAACGGGTGATTTTGTTTTAAATTTTGGTATATTCACATTGAATTCGCTTCCAAACTTTACAATTCTATCTAACAATGTCCACTAAATACGTTTATTTAATTTCATTTTGATCAATCTACAAAAAATATTCATTTTTCTTTTTTAAAACATCAACTTCACATTTTTACCCTAAACATATTCACTTATTTATAAAAAAAACACTCATGACCACCTTTTTACACCAAATATCCATTGATCTATTCATTAATTATCTTCACTCATTTTACGATCATTATAATTTATTAAAACTCGTATACTAAAATCAATAACGGAGAAGTATTTTTGTTTATGTGCATGAGGATGTCAAATACACCGTAGTATTGACATAGTGTAAATGGAGTTGTAGATTTTAGCTATTATCTAATAATAAATATTGATAGACCCATCCAATAAAGTTTTGACATCCTTATCTCAGATTATTATAAACCGAATTAATTATTTGATTCTTTATAGGTAACTTGTTTTTTCATGTGATACTATAAATGGTGGTGGGTTCACAATGAAAAAATATAAAAAGTCCACTTTTTGAGCCATTAATCTGGCTTGCACTTGCAGGACCATCAAAGCTGTGTTTGATGTTATGCACCTAAAACTCACGCAACTCTCTCTCTCTCACTTCTTTCTTTCGCTCCCTTTTTTGGTTCTTACTATATTGGTCCATTCATTTATGTGAAGCCTATCATAATTATTTTATTCGATATTCATAAAAAATATATCACTTTTTTTTTAGAATATTGTTCTTTATTATTCGATCTCACAATCACATATTATTCATCAAAAAATCATTTCTACCATTCTCAACCTAACACATGATGGAACCATTTTTTTATTCAAAAAACACATATCAATAATTTTATTAAAACTCGTATCAACTAAAATGATATTTTATTGTAGATGGAGAAAGTAATACTCTATCCGTCCCAGTATTATTGACACGTTTCTTTTTGCACGTAGATTAAGAAAAATTATGTTTTGTGTTTAAATTAGTGTGTGATACGAAATTCGAGATATTTTTAAGTGTAATTTTTTTTGGAATGAATCAATAATAACGAGGTATCTCAAAAAAAAAGAGTTAATAATAATGAGATGGAGAAAATATTATTTATTGCTTTGCTATTTGGAGCTTTACGTGTTTCCTATGAAATGGATGGATCTCGGTTAAAGCAATTACGCAACCCATTTTATTTATTAGAAGAAAAAGAAAACATCACATCACACACACACACACACCATCTAAGGTACAAATCTCAAATTATGCGATGAGGATAAATTTCAAAACCTATATTTTCAAATTATATAACATTAATATTTGAGCATTGCCGACCTGGTTTCGATGTTGTCGTCGGTGACGCTAAATTAATTCAAGATATACTTATATACACAATATGCCCTTACTATTATGTACTCACTTCATGCCATTTAAAGTGTCTTTATTCTTTGGATTAAATATCCAGGAGAAATTTAGTTACATTTAATAAAAATTTTGTCAGTATATTAAAAATGATCATTTTTTTAAAAACATCAACTTTATATTTTTACAATAAACTTATCCACTTATTTACAAAAAAAACATTCATCCACATAAATGTCCACCTTTTACACTCACAATCCATTAATATATTCATTTATTATCTCGGTTATAGGAGAATCATGAGTCCGCCAACAAGGACAAGGTTTACGTTTGTGTATAAATAGGAGTTAGATTGAAGGTAAAAGGGTTTTTATACATATTTAAACATCTTTACACGTGTTCATTATCATTGGCGCCGTCTGTGGAAACTCTTGAACAAAAAGCGTGTTTTTACAATCTTAAACTCGTCGATGTCGGTAAAATCGCTCAAATCGATGAACGATTTTGGTGACGGTGAGCAGGAGGTTCACCGTCCCACGAGTATCCGAGTTTTTTGGATCAATTCGAGTTTTACGGAGCCCTCAAGAATATATAAATCGTCCCGATAATTAGAATGATAAAAATGGATAAGATTCATACTTTTTGAAGGGATAAATATTTTCTAAAATATAATGAGATATTTGTAATGGAACAATCCAAAAGGAAAGTTAGACATTTTAAATGGGACAGATGGAGTAATAATTATGTTATCCACATAAATGTGCATTATTCTTTAAACTCTCTATACCTCGTAAAATTAGACTTCAAATAATGTAATGTGCTTTATTTAATTAAAGCTGCATCTTCAGCCCCCTTTTAATTGATCTAATCAATTACCTAATGAATGCTTGTCTTAGTAATTGCATCAGTCGGAATACTTTATTTAAGCTCTAGAGTTCTTAGCCGCCCCTAACACTAAATTTTAGGAACAAATAGGAGACAAATGAAGTGATTATGGTATAAAATTATCACAACCTAACTACTCCTCAATTATATATTTAGTACTCATATATTAGAAATTATAAAGCAAAGATGTATTTAAAATATAATCCGGAAGTGTAATTGCAATTAACTCCAGGAAAACGAAATGTCCCAACTCCCAATTCTCATCCTCTCCTTATCCCAAATTTATTAATTCTTAATCAATTGAGCTAAGCCCGTATGATCAAATTCTCATAATCTCCTATTGTATACACACATGGTTTTTAGAAGCCACATTGTTTTCAAGTTAACTATTGCCTGAACAATTTAATTCTGATTGTGAGACATGTTTTTCAACTAAAACAAAGTATACCATTGCCAAAAAAAACGTATCTACTATTTACGTATGTTCTATGTGAAAATGACATTTCAACTTTAATTATTTGCAAAGATGACATTATAATTGTCGGCATATCAAAATGGCACAATTATTATGTACTTCATCCGTCCCATTATTGTTATTGGCTCGTTCTCCTTTTTGAGTTATCCAGCTCCAAAAATGCAATAATTTTACACTAAAAAATATCTTGAATTTCGTGTCACATACTAATTTATACATAAGACACAACTCTTCTTAATCTACGTATAAAAAAAAGTGTCGATAATAGCGGGACGGAGAGAGTAATTGTTATATTTAGTTGTATAATTACCATAAATATTAATATGTACATACTTTGAATTAGACCATGTTTTTTAAGAAAAAAAGCATTTAGATGGGCCTATAAATAACAATTATTATATTGGTCCAAATTTAATTGTTGGGCTCAAAAGGCTGATAGTTTTGGTCCAAGTCCAATGACCCCGTTTATATTTTACGTAGTGTTTTTTTGGGACCCCTTTTGGATTAGTTTATGTAAGTAAATTTGTCAAATATATAATTAAATCACATTAGGCATTAGCTAATAAACAAGGTTATTCTTTTAACGATGGATGGCAGAGGCGAAATTGGAGATCGAGTCCCAAAGTTCCCATGTGACTCGAGACTGTGTTTCAAAAAGTCTTCCTGCCTTAGTTTTGAAATTGAGTAGATGATAAATATAAATAGTCAATCTCTCTCTACGCTTGCCTCGTTTGGTATGGTATAGATATAAAAATATAGATAGCCAACCTTGTTATTTGGTACATTAGTTATAAATATAGATTACGAAAAAAAAAATGAGGCTAGCGACTGCTAGCTACCTAGCGGTCGCTAGCCTCATTTTTTAACCCGCTCAGAGGGCAAAAAATGAGGTACCTAGCGGTCGCTAGCCTCATTTACTGTGCAGATGAGATACAAATCTGGGTTCAACCGTGAGTTACAAAACCAAACGCTACAGTGGAATCTAACCTACATAATCTGCTCCAAACAAGGCTACCAAAGATGGTATATACAAATTTACTGTTTATCCATTGAGCAAACCCGCATTAGTCTCGATCATCTA
This sequence comes from Salvia rosmarinus, assembly GCA_036937905.1. NCBI lineage: Eukaryota > Viridiplantae > Streptophyta > Magnoliopsida > Lamiales > Lamiaceae > Salvia > Salvia rosmarinus. The sequence continues at coordinate 1,298,360 of CM072822.1, forward strand.
TTTTCCTATCCCGATATCCATTGAGCAATCTCGAGCCATCTATTTCTATTCCAGACATCTATTTGGAAATCTCGGATCCTTTATTTCTCGAGTTCCAAGTGCTATTGTTCTTTTTCTTATGGTACTTGATTGTTCTCTATATCAATAATCAATTTTAATATGTTGGCAAACAAATATTTATCTAGAAGTGAAAAAAGAAAAAATAGAAGTTGAGTTAAGAAAATTACAATATGGAGCTCTTGATAGATTTGTTATTCAAATGGTAGATGTAGATTCTCATGACAAATTTAATCAGTCAAATGAAAATTTAGACAATCAAAACATGAAAATGAAAGAATGATTAAGTTGATGATGTGAGTGACCCTATTGACTTGCCAAATGCATCTAATATTGAGAATATTTGTGTTGATAAAAAACAAAAACTATTCTTCATCTTGATAGTTATGATCTTTGAAATTATGAAAATCTTGATGACAAAGTCAAGAGACGTTCTATTAACTGTGCCTATAACTACATCATCTGCTTAAAGAAATTTCACAAAGAAAGGCTGAATGGTTTGACAATTTTATCTATTGAAAACACATGTTAGAAACTATTAATGTGATGTGATTATTAACGATTTTATATTTACAAATGCTCGAAAAGATCGTTTCATGTGATGTTGTATTGTCTTCATTCTACAGTAAGTGAGAGTTGAGATGTAGAATCTGGATAAGATGACAAGTAAATGACAAGTAAATCGTACATGTCTTTAACAAATTTTGATTATCTATTATAGATGATTTGAATTTTAGGTAAATTTTAAATTTATTTTATAACATAAGAGGTTATTTATTTCTTGTTTTGCCTACAGCTCACATAATATCAAGAATAGAGGTGGTCTCATGTGAGGACGTCTGCATGTACGGACAATGATATTTTTCTTCAGTATAAATGATACTTTCAAATTACAGTGTAAAAAATAAATGATATTTTTTTTCAATATAAATGATACATTTCTTAAGAAAAAATGATGCATTTGTCCGTTTATACCGTGCGGATAGATGTACAAGAGTTTTTGTGTCGAATAAGGTTACTACGTAGATTCATTTATTTGAAGTCGGTATCTACTTTTGTCATTGTATTTTGCAATAGGATGACCAATTGTACTTTGTTTGTAGCTCAAGTCTTCCCATAGTCAACAAGTTGCTTATATTTGGTGAGAAGTGAGAATAACTATTCACTGATTTAAGCCATAGGTTTTAAACAAGCTGTTCACATAGTCAACTTAAGCATTGATTATGTAATGCAATTTTGCCACAGTACGATTTGGTACATGGGTGATATTTTATTATTTCCAACCAACTTGCTTGTCTTGATAATAGTATAATTTAAAGTACACTTCTAACAAACAATTTGAGGCATTCATTCAAATATCATTATTGACAAATATATACTCCATTTGTTCAAGTTAAATGTTTTATTTATATATAAAACTTAGATTTAATTCTATTTTGATTTGTAAAATAGTATCCATTGTGATGAACAATATAAAATATCCACTTTTGTGTGAAGTACTCTTCTATTCTTGCATATCTATAAAACTTACGATTATTTAAAGAGTTGTTGTTCATGAATTATCAATTTTATACATAAATTCAAGAGTTAGGGGAGTCAACTCATGAATTGCTTCATTTTATACCTAAATTAGGAGTTTGGTGAACTGAAGACAACTCATGAATTCCGTCTTTTATACATAAATTCCAGAATGAAATCAAGTTTAGACAAAAATTGACTAATTTAAGAATTAATTCAACTCAAGTATTGAGTTGTAGGCAAAATGAGATAATTCAAGAATAAGAGTAAAACAATAACAATGGCTATTTTTTAAATCTTTTTCTTTTTTTAAGAATGTTTAATTTTAAATTTTATTATAAGAGAATGGATATTTTATTAGTTCTCTCCAAAATTATATCCTAGTAAGTACCATATCTTGAACTTTTATTGAAAAAAATGTCAAACTCTTATTTTACTTTTTGTCCCCTATGCAAATTCATTAATTGTTCATTTTTTTTATGCAATCATTAAAGGTAAAATATAAATTTATCCACTTTCTTGATATATGACTTTTTATTTTTATTGATTTATTTTTTAATGTCAGGAAACACTTATTTGGACATGGAGGGAGTATATGGTTTTGATGTTCTCACAAAGGAACACTATTGCAATTTTATCCTCATCATTCGAGAAAAGAGACATCATGAAAATCGTGTTAAAAGTTTCACAACTTCCATCCAACACATGATGTGTATACAGATTGTGATAGACCATATGTGGGCTCGAATATCGCTAGTCTCTTAGGTTTGACATACTAGTTATAAATTGTATATGCATAGTTTTTTTCTATATATTTTATGTAAATTTTAAATATGTATTTTTAGGTAGATTTGATTGACAATTCTTACATGTCAAGGTCGTTATCGTGTCTAAACGCTTACAATACAACACAACATGATAAGGCTTGACACGTAGACAACCCGTTAAGGCGAAGCTAAACACGAACACTACTCGATTTGGATAAATACGAATACGACCCATTAAAACCTGAATTCATAAACTAAACCTTACCTAATAATAATAATAATAATAATAATAATAATAATAATAATAATAATAATAATAATAGCGGGTTATATGAACTCAACACGAACACAAGATGTCGTATCGATATGATAATGACACGAATACTATAAGATTAAACATTGGTCCATTAATTTTGTGTATGTTCATGCCATGTTGAAAATTGATATCCCTATATTCAAGGAAGTGGAGCTGTGGGAGGTTACGCACTTCCCAACATATTTTTACGTTATAAATTTATATTTTAGGGAGATTTTTAGTTTTAACATTTTATTTTGTCAAAAAAATTCATTTTAGCTCCTTTTAATTAATATTTCTGCATCCACCACTATACACTGTATATTTCTACATCCATCACTTAGGCAAGCATAATTTTTTTGTCTTAATTTATTTAATTTGATCTTTCTGCTATACAGAAAATTAACATTTTTGTGTAAAGTTTGAAATTTATATAATTGTGATCTAATAAATAATTAAATATAATAAACTTCAAAAAACAATATAACCTTGAAATATCTAATTTTTAAAATTGTTTTAACAAAAATGGTGTATCTAGATTTAAGTAGGGGAAAAAACGATTTCTTGAAAAGGGAAAAAAGAACAGAGAAAAAGGGCGTCCAAATTTAAAGCCAGCACCTCGGAATTCACGAGTATGAAAAGCTGTGGCTGCTGGGAAGCCACCCCGTCTGTGCCAGCTGGCTGTCGGAGATCTCAAACAAACTTCGCGCCCTTTACGCACCTCAACTACCCCAAACCACACAAAAAAAAACGTTGTTGTATTATGACCAAATAAAACAAATGGCTCTTTTTAGTCAATCCTCCTAAAATTCAGCAATTTTTAATATTTTATAAATTGTGTACGAATTTTTATTTTTATAACCTTGATACTAAAATTTAAATTATTTGCGGTACTCATAAGTATGGCAATAAGAACCTCAACATGTCGTTGTAAAAATTACTCAATTCGTTCCACCCAAGATGATATATATATTTTTTGACTATCCCAACAAATATGATATGTTTTCTTTTTAGAAAATAATTATCTTTTCAAAAATTATGAGGCTTACCTATTTTTTATCACTTTAATCACTTTATACAATTCTCATAAATAACTGTACCGAAAAGAAATGAACTGTTTTGAGTGTGACAGAGGGAGTATTATTTTATTGGTAATGGTAGTGTGTATCTTTCTTGTATGAGGTGATCTAATGTACATCTATTTGCACATGTAAAATTTGATACTTTTTTCGATACGAGTGATATTTGATAATTTTCTTCAAAGTAAATGATACTTAAATAAATGATATTTTTCTTAATGTAAATGATACTTTTGTCCGATTGGACGGTGCAGACCGATGTATAGTTACATTAGTATAAAGAATCAATTTGCTAAAATGTGCTGGTACACTCCTTATGGAAATAACTATCAAGTGTTGCAATTGCACCATAACATGACAACATTGAGATTGTTAGGAATTCGATGTAATATGATCGAAGGACTTGGACATAAAATATTTATATCAAGTGCAATATTCAAATAGTTGTAAGAATTTCACAATAATTTTTTAAACGAATAATATTATCTTTCTAATTTTTTGTTCTCATGCAAGACCATCGACATTGTAACCAACCGGATTGAAATTTGAAACTAAACAATATTTGCTGTTATGCTCAAATGATATTGTTGGTTTCTATGCCACTACTAATTTAATTTTATTGAATTATATGATTTTAACTATTATAATTTGACTTATCAAGAACAATATAGAAAAAACAGAAAGCATATGGCCGTAAACCATAATAAAAGTAGTAGATAGGCACTTAATTGTAAGGGTGGCTAATTGAATTGAACTACTAACGTCGACGGACTTCTAGTTTATTAAAGGATGCCTTTATTTTTATTTCCATTTATTTAATATTAAGTTGTTCAAACCTCACTTACTACTAATTAGGGATGTCAATGGTGAGTTTTATCTGGATCGATCCGGAACCGCTCAAAACCCATAAAATTTTAAAACAACTGGTTCTAGTTTCGGTTACAGACCCGCTTTAGACCCGAACCATTTAGATCCATAGTTTGATGGTCCGATCCGATCCGGTTCGGATCTGGTTCTGGTTACAGAATTAAAATCAATACTTATTTATTAGTTCTGATCCGAGTAAAACCCGTCTATTGACAAACATAAGTTTAAATAGGCTTGTCAATGAGCTAGTTTTATCCATATCGATTCAAAATCACTCATAACACATTAAATTATAAAACAATGGTTTCGATTCTTGTTCTAGTTCTTGTCCAGTTCTGATTCCAGATCCGTTCAGATCCGGACCGCTTAAGACCCATAGTTGATGGTCCGGGTCTGGTCCGAATTCAATGTCTAATTGGTCGGTTCCAGAACCAGAACCATTACTTATTTATTATTTATTGGTTCTGATTCGGGTAAAACTCACCTATTGACATCTCTACTACTAATTATACCCTAATGACACCATCAAAATTCAAATGCGTAAATATACAAAAATATTACTCTAACGATAAGTTTATTGTCTGATTAGTATGTCACACCTACATTCAACTTTGGGTCAAACAAACATCTATGCCAAAATAAAAGAAAAAACAGCCTGTGAAAAAGACAGCGTTACAGATTGTGCCTCGCGCATTACAGGTTGTACATTTAGGTAGTTTATGAACACAAGCCGAAAAAGGGCATACAAGGCAGCCACGATCACTTTCCCATGAATCCATACTACAGGATATTAATTCCTCTTTTTCCTCCGAAGAAAACCCGAATAGCCAAACCCGAACCGAATAGAGTAATAGTACGGATTTTAAAACGCCCGCCTCCACACTATATATAAGTTCATAGCACTGCAGCTACTAATTTACCTATGTTTGTTTTTGTAGCTCATTAATTCCTATTAAAAAACAATTGTTGGTTCATTTCGAAATTTTGTATTTCCTTTTTTTTCCTCCTTAAATTTTGGAAGTAGGCAGCGGAATTTGTCGCGTGAAGAGTTGGTGGGACTCCAATGTGAGCTGAGCTTCTGTTGCTAAGATCTGCTGGCGGTGAGTTGTTCTATCACGTGCCCGCGTGTGGACCTGGTTGGCGTGTGTTCTGTTTGGATTGAGAAGTTTTTGTCTGCTTGTTATTTGAATTTCTGGAGTTGTTGTCGATGGATTTGTGCTAGGAAGTGAGGAGGAGTAGCGAGTGAGCGTTTTTTTTAGCTTAGGAGCTGCCATTGGCTTGTGATTGAGGATCTAGAAGCTCGATTTTGTGCCGTCATTTGCGCTTTGAGTTTTGAAACGTTGGGTGGCCCGACATTCTGATGATGCTTAGAAGTATTACGATGCGTGGTTGTTGCATTTGTTCAGTTTGATTGTCGCGCTTTGAAATTTGATTGATAGGAAAGGAATTGGACGGTGAGCAATAGCAATGTGCTGAGGCATTGGCGATTTTAGTGTTTTGGATGTGATTGACGCAATATATTATGTTGCTGTATGAACGTGAAATGCAAGTAGGTTTGGTAATGAGTTTGGTAGACGCATCAGAAACGTGAAATGCTTGTAGCCTCGTGAGTTTGATTATATTTGGAGAACAATAAGGAAACTGTGTTTGTGATGGGTTGAGTAAAACTAATACATTCCCTCACTCTCAAGAAGTTAAAATATCCTTACGAATTCTGCTGGACTTTTATCTCTTGGAAATGTGTTCTTGCTAAACTTAAACACTTTTTTCACCTTCGCAAAAGTGAATTAGGCCACATTATAAAATTCATGAATTGCTTATGAATTGATTTCACGTATCAATGGTAGAAATCATGATTTGATTGTTTTGTGAATATAGATGAATATTTGAGCTGTTGATGTTCTCATAATTCATAAAGGAATATTCTTCTTAGATATGATAAAGTTTTAGTTTCAAGGTCTATTGGTGGTTTTTGTGATTTTTGTTCAAGCACACAATTAAACTAGATATAAGACAGATGATGATAACACTTCATTCATCTCTTATTCTTAAATGAATTAATTACAAAGGTGCAAAAATCATAGGTGTAATATGTTTCTATGAAAATGTGCTTATGCAACTTTGCCTTGTCACTTTCTTTTGGATGACTACATTAAGTAGTCGGCAGCCGTATTGAATGGCTGATGACATAAATGATTTTTGGCAAAAAGACCTTGTGGTGAAGTACAGTGAATACTTCCTTCACCACAAGGTCTTTTTACCAAAAATCATTTACAAGTATTAGTTTGTTTTGAGGCTATCAAACCTAGACTACCCCCAATCACACTGAAGGACTGTAGAACATTTTGCAATATTGCCTGTGTTATTTTATCCTCTATGCATATACAGTTATTTGCCAAAGACGGTCTTTTACTAGGTTTCTTTGAAGTGGATGTGGTTTGCAGAGGTGGTATTTGACTAGATTCTGTTTAAGTGGATGTTATCTGTTTTTTATAGTGTGTTCTCATCTCATTTCTAGTTATTCTTGGGTAACTTTAAGGGGAAGACTATAACTTCTGGGGTGTTCCTTTTTCTTCTTAGGTTATTTCTTACATTCTTTCCTATTTTTTTTGTGTAATTTGGATGCTTTGATCATTGACTGGTTTATTTCTTCAGCTTTTTATCCTTTTTATTTTGATCCCATTGGCCTAAAATGCTGTGTATTTGGTGTTGGTGTAGGGAATTCATCATGAGTTTAACTACTCTCATCACTTTTCAGGTTGTATGGCCTAAAAAATGTAGTTGCAAAGGAAGTTGATTAATCGATGAGTTACAGTCTTTATTGTAGCTATGCAAAGCAGTTGTGTTTCTATATGGTAAAAGTGGTACCGAGATGATATTGCAGTTGAAAAATTATGGACATGGAGGATATGCGAGATGATAATCAACCTTCAGAGCAGAATTCTCCTAGTGGTTCATGGTGGCCTTCTGATTTTGCTGAGAGTTTTGGATCTATATCCTTGGAATCTAGAAATCAGAATCTAAGGAGCAAAGAATACAATAACAAAGAGAAGTATGACAGATTATCATATAAGAGAGCATCACAAATCTTATGGAGCACAGGAATGCTTTCTGAACCAATTCCAAATGGTTTCTACTCTGTTGTTCCAGTGAGCTTTAAAACTCAACTAGTGTTTTCTGTTTTATTTTTTTGACTTCTGACTAAAATGAGGTTTTGAACTGTTATTTAGTATACCGTTTAATCCACCATTACTGGGTCTTAACTAACCTTTTTAGTATGCAGTTGGGATAAAGGTTTATATTTATTATTGTTGAAGTGATAAGTTTTAACAATGTGTTCACTGTCAGGATAAAAAGCTCAAGGAACTATATGAAGATATACCTACTTTGGAGGAGCTTAATGCTTTGGAGCATGAGGATTTGAGGGCTGATGTTATTCTTGTTGATGCCGAAAAGGATAAGAAGCTTTCTATGCTAAAACAGTTGATTCTAGCTCTGGTTAAGGGTCTAAACTCAAATGCTGCAGCTGTAATAAAGAAGATTGCTGGATTGGTGGGTATCTTTTGGTCAAATTAAAATATGATCTTCACTTCTATAACTTTGACAAGTTTTTTACTTTATGCTCTTCTCTCCCCTCAGTAACTTAAGTTAAATTTTTCCAAATATATGAACTTTTATTGAAGGATTTACCTTCAATCCAAGTTAGTCTAGCAGCATGTTCTTTCCGAAGTGTCACTATCCATCATACTTTTTCTTTCTTATACTTTGTGAAGTTATATTTAACTATTAACACCATTACAGAGGCAACATTTTTCTCCTTTTGAAGTTTGTCAGCTGGACATTGCTGTTTCTGACATAAGTTTTGCAGTCTCTCTCTTGAGAAGACAATACAGGATTTTGTATATATTATATTATTTGTTGGTGCTTGCTTGTGCTGTGCACACAGTTCACTTCTGCAGGCCTTGAAGTGTGTTATCTAGGTTTCTCGAAAATAGACCGGATTGCATTTTTGCATGCTTTATCTAATTCATTTTCAGTTGTTTTCTAATTTCCACTTCATTTTAATGTTCATCTGTCTCTCTGGATAATCTTGGTTTGTGGTTCTGACATTAAAACTTCCTTTATAGGTATCTGATTTCTACAAGCGGCCAAATTCAGAAATAAGCCCAAACAAAGCTGCTCAGGTAGAATCCTCACATCTATCTGAAAGTCAAGGTGTGCAACTGCTGGGTCAAATACGTCACGCTTCATGCAGGCCTCGAGCAATATTATTTAAAGTTCTTGCTGATGCTGTAGGACTGGAGAGTAGGCTGGTGGTTGTAAGCTTCATTTTAGTCTGAACTATTTAACTTGTCTTATTCATTTTGCTAAAACATTCTTGTTGCATTACCTTTGAATGGGACTTACTGGATTGATTCTGTAAAGTTCTTTAAGTTTTCTGCTAAAATAAATCTCGCGCCATGTGGGTTTTTCCTGTCAGGGTTTACCTTCTGACGGAACTTCTGAGTGTGCGGACTCCCACAAACATATGTCTGTGTCGGTCGTGTTGAATTCTGTAGAATTGCTGGTTGATTTGATGAGGTTTCCTGGCCAACTGATACCTCGGTCAACCAAGGCTATCTTTATGTCTCACATATCCGCTGCTGGGGAGAGCGATTCTGCAGAAAATGATTCTTGTGATTCACCAATGGAACCAAATAGCCCCCTGTATGGGGTTTCGGAGCAGGGTGATCCTGAAAGGTTAGCATCTAAAACCTTTTTACTTGCTAACCTAACTATTCTATATGTCATGAAACTTTTTAGAATTTTATATTTTCTTTGATGAGGTGATGAATATTCATCTGCTTTTACAAGAATGATATATTTTTCTTATAATTGCAGAAATAGTAGTTTAAGTGTTTTCTTCAAGGAAAAGAACACTTTAGTAATTTTAACTCTGCAGTGCTGAGAAAGATGACGGCCAGCTATATCAACGAAGACTGGATGCTTATTCAAATGCAGCAGGGCCTTCATTAAGAAATATGATGCTGCGGTCAAATTCAGTCGATAGAAAACTGAGGTGCTATATATGACATTCCTTTTTTTTTTGTCATGTGATGATGCGAAACATACTTTGTTTTCATATTAGTTTTCCTTCATGAACGGGGATAACTATTACTACCGGATTCATGTTATTGTTTCAGCTTGTCGTGCAGTGAACTTAATATAGCCGCTACATTTTGGCGAAGGAGCAGGAGAAAGGTCATTGCTGAACAAAGGACTGCAAGTTCAAGGTTTACTTTAAAACCTGATGAAGTCCTGTTTGATAGTTATGTTGAGTACATGATTCTTTTTTATTTTTTATTTTTTGGGTGAAATTTGGGTGAGTCATAACTAGATAAGATCCAGTACGGATCCTATTGTAGCTTTTCCATGTGGAATTGGTAGTGTTACCATCACATGGGCTGTCCCATTTAGTATAAGTGAATATAAAACTGGAGCATTCCCTGTATTTCCCTAGCATTTGGCCATTTTTTTTGTAGATAAGGCCATAACCATAATTAGTAAAGGGTAACTGCTTCAAAGCAATTCAAGAAGTTGTCATACTGACAAATTCTTTTCTTTTTGCTCGTTCCCTGGAACTGTTCTTGCACTTATTAATGTCTAAAGTTTTCCAGCCCAGAGCATCCTTCACTTCGCGCGTGGTCGTTCCATGCTCAGTGGAGATAACAAGTCTTTCAGAGACTATTCTGTTGATGATGCTGCATCCAGGTACGTTACTTTTCTTTCTATGTTTTCTTCGCACATGTTGCAAACATTTTTTTGTTTCTGAAAATCCAGAGTGAGTTAGCGAAGAAAACTCTGGTTTTGATATGATGAAATGGCTTTTGCTACCCAAATTTTGTTTATTTTAATGTGAAAATCCCGAACATCATTAGATTCATTTCTCCTTTGTGAATTCATAAAAAAATAAATAATAATAATTTATGCTGAGAATAAATCAATAAATGACCTTGTCGTGCATTGAACCTTTCTTTTCAAATGTTATTTGAGATTAAAAAAATCTTGGTAGAACCTTCTTTCATAGTCTGAACATGCTTATGTGTAACTAGTTTTTGTTCTGGGCTTCTTGAGTTCTCTAAATCAACCTTTGCTGCAGGTCAGAGGGGGCTTCATCATCGGACACACGTCGGCTAAGAAGAAGAAGCATCAGCATGACTCCAGAGATTGGTGATGACATCGTAAAGTTAATATCATCTTTCAGGCAACTAAGATTTGGCATGGTTTTAGCACATGAGTTCTTTATTTGGTTTTTGACATGCCCAGATGATATTTTCTGAGGGAATTTGATGTGGGCCATGCGGCTATTCTTGGAGTTATGATCTAAATTTTTAAAAGAAAAGAAGAAACATTCAGCTGTTAAATGAGCCTTTTCCCCATGTTTTTTTTCGGTATTTAACTGCAAATCATGTAGCTAATTTTGGTACTCCTTCCATCCTTTGCCAATATTCTATTGTCTTGGCCCATCTTAGAAGCTACTGCCTCCCCTTTAAAATACATTTTTTTGTCTTAATAGCTTATAGCTAGTGTAGACAGGCTTCACCACTTCCCTAGAAGTCTTGAAGAGTTTCTAGATCTTGTTTTTACAAGTAAAAAAAGTATCAAAACATAGATAAGTGATGAAAGAATAGACCTCATTGTAACAACACTTACACTGTGATTGCCTTTGGGTAACTTCTGCCCAACATTTGTATGTTGATATCAACTTACAGTTGTTGTATGATCTTATAAAGCATGTTCAAATATTTCTGATGAAAAGTATGGTGTACCATGATTGCTGGTCTTGGAATTGCTTATTTGCAATTGTTCAGCTTTCTTAACTATTGTTTATATGTAAGGGCTGTGAGAGCAGTGAATGAATCACTAAAGCAGAATCTTCTTCTAAGAGAACAAGGCGAAAGTGGCTCATCTAATTCAGGTCTACTAGAAGACGTATGTTTCCTTTAACCTGTGATAACATCATTGCTTTCTGTTTCCTTTTCTCATTGCTGACAGCATCTATTATATCTGTCTATCGCGAGTGGATACATTTCTGCAGAGCTTTTCTAGTTTAAACTATGTTTTGTCGTTCATCAATAAAATAGGAGTATTAGCTGTACTTTGCTTCTTCATATACCTTTCTCCAAGTCTTTTTAATACCTTGAGCCATCTCTTTATCATTGTTGAGTGACCTCATTGGCGAAATTCAATATCATACAAGAATTGCAGAAGTTCTGTCTAGTTTCAGTCAAATTTTGACAAGTTAATTGGTCATTTTGGTAGGCATCCTGCAAGCTGCATTAGTTGGTTCCTTAAAAATGTCAAAGATTTACAAAACCAAACTTCTTCTTACTATGTTGGTTTTTGATTTATTTCCAAATTCCAATTATTATGTTTCAAAATATTTGATTCACCTACAAATAGCAATGCTTGTACTGTATTTAGGTTAGTGATCAACATGATGCTCGTACAAAACTTGGTGAAAATTCGGGGCAGCACTGTTCCCAGAAAGCAATATCATTACCTTCATCTCCTCATGAGTTCAGAAGTCAGACCTCAGTATGCAGTGGGATTCCCAGGGCAAATGAGGAAATGGTTTCAACATGGAACAGAGTTCTGGACTCGCCAATGTTCCAGAATAAACCTTTGCTGCCATATGATGAATGGAATATTGATTTCTCAGAGTTAACTGTAGGCACCGCGTTGGGATTGGTTAGCTCTTTTACTTTAATTATATCGATAAAGCTAAAGATATGTAAGTGAGAGAAGAGATTGAAGCCCCAGGTGGCCAAGGTCCAAGGCATTCCTGAATTTTGAGAAATGGAAAGATGCCTACTGCTTTTCTGTTTTTTGAAAATGAAATAACAATGTCCCTTGTGAGATCTGAATTACATTGAATTTTAAAATTGAGAAAATTGTTTGGCCTTATTGTAACTGCTCTTATGTGTTTCCGAGTTATAATATTCCGTTTGAATATAGAGAAAGATGTCTGCGAGATATCTCAGCTCTAAAGTTGTAATACTGCCATTAACATCTCTAGTTCAGTTATAGCTCACACCTGATTTTCCATGTTTATATGTCTTATCTTTACTTATATGTGGTCAGGGTTCTTTGGGGAAGTTTTTCGTGGAGTTTGGAATGGAACTGAAGTTGCTATCAAAGTGTTTTTAGAGCAAGATCTCACTGCTGAAAACATGGAGGAATTCTGCAATGAGATATCCATCCTCAGGTGCAGCCATTTTTTTTAACTGTAGTGGCTGGTTTTCTACTGTTATGCCATTCTAATGTTGAAGTTTTGTCTCCTTTTTTTCTTGCAGTCGCCTTCGGCACCCAAATGGTACTTTTCTGGACCCACTTTAATTAATTCTGAACTTCTGCTTACTCGTATCATTTGGCTCTATGCATTGCAAATTTCAGACATGACTAATGAGAAAACATGCTTAGCCGTATTGCATGTGAAAAGTTAGTACTTATTTCAATCATATTGATATTTAACTAAAGAGTTGAGGTTCTTTGCAAGTTAGTATCAAACCTGAAAAGTCATCAGTGGTTTTCCCCTGAGGAAGAATTTGTTGGAAGATCAAGCCTCTTCATCATTCATATTGGAATAGGAATATATATGATATATCATACATATAAAATGTGCTCTTGAGGATTTATTACTTTCAAGTATTAAGCTGGAGACAAAGATTGGTGAATTGATCTCTTGATGTGACCATAGCCATTACATATTCAAACTCGGTATATGCATAAGTAATGAGAAAATGAGTAGTAACTGTATATTATATTGAGATATAACATTGAATTCATGTTCTTCCTGCAGTAATCTTATTTCTAGGTGCCTGTACGAGACCTCCACGATTATCGATGGTTACGGAGTACATGGAAATGGGCTCACTGTATTATTTGATTCATCTAAGTGGTCAGAAGAAGAAACTGAGCTGGCGGAGGAGAATCAAGATGCTACGTGACATATGCAGGTTAGTAAAAAATTTCTGATGCAGTTTTTCTTCACATGATTATTGTTTTTCCTTATATCAAAATTTTAAGTAGTACTATTATTTGAATTTGACTTGCAAATCTACTGTGGGTAAACCAGAAATTAACCACTTATAAACAACTGACGAACGTCCACTGTTGTGAAAAACGTTTGAGGCTTACGCCTTGAGGCTCGCCTCGAGGTGAGGCGTTGTCAAAAAGTATCAAGGCTTAAGCCTTTTCCGTTGTCCGTGAGGCTTGAGCCCCAGAGGGCCGAGGCGCACGCCTTAGTGCTAAGCGCCTCGAGGCTTCTCGAGGTTTAAGCCTCGCAAATTTCAGTCTTTTTACAGAATTTCAAGTGTTTTGGGCTAATTTTTAGAACTCAAATAAAATTAAACAAAAATTTCATACTTGTTAAGTCTTAATTTTTAAAACCCAATACTCAATTAAACATTCAACCTTAGCAGTAATTATATTTAAAAGACAAAACAGAGAATCCTACAGCGGCTTCTAAAAAAACAGAAACGTGCTCTCTTCTCTCATCTCGCCAGCCTCCTATTCTCACCAGTCACCACAATCAAGATTGGAAGATGAGGACGTTGATGAGAATGACTTTATTGCTTGAATAGTTGAATTTTCTATGATTTGATGTTTATGAACATTTTATGCCTTTAGTTTGATATTCTTCAGAATTATAAATTATTAAATTTGATGTTTGGCTTGCTATTTAATGTATTTTATGAAAAAAAAATTATTTCTAGGCTTGCGCCTCGGACCGCCTCGAGGCTTACGGCCAAGACAAAACGCCTCATTTACGCGTTAAGTTTTTTACAACATTGCGAACGTCATATCTTACTCTCCTAGTGGTGAAGGGAGATAGTGATGATTGGTTTCTTAGAATTCAATTGGATATCAATTTACATATTTCTTAATTTGATGGAAAGGACGATATTTTGATTAGTATTCGTAATGGCCAAAATTTTTGGGTTGCGTTCGGTCTGAACTATCGCATAAGACACTTTGTTTCGCTCAACTGATTAATCAGAATTTCTGAGAAACAATTGACACGCTTGCAGTTTGTTCAGAAATTTGTGTTTCACTATTTCTCTTTCGTGGAAAATGATTTAGTTTCTGTTTCCACCCCTTCTCGTCTCATTTTGTCATTCAAATTGAATATATGGTCTACTCTGAAGGAAATTGATCATTGCCTAGTTTGATTGCTATAAATTGATTTTTCTCTTCTTGTTGGCTATGAAGAGGGCTAATGTGCTTACACCGCATGAAGATTATCCATCGTGATATTAAAAGTGCAAACTGTCTTGTGAACAAGCATTCAACAGTTAAGATCTGCGACTTTGGACTCTCAAGAATCTATATCGATTTACCTGTGAAGGATTCCTCGTCAGCTGGCACACCAGAGTGGATGGCTCCCGAGCTTATTCGGAATGAACCCTTCTCCGAGAAATGTGACATTTTTAGTCTTGGTGTCATAATGTGGGAGCTCTGCACTCTGAATAAACCCTGGGAGGGGACACCCCTGAGCGGGTAGACCCGACTATCCCGTTTCCTTCTCATATTTATAAATCAATATTCACAGCTTATTCATCTTCCTTAATTCCCGTCTTCTTTAGGTTGTCTACACCGTTGCGAACGAGGGAGCGCGTTTGGAGATACCTGAAGGGCCACTGGGCAGTTTGATCGCAGGTATTTAGTTAACATTATGCAGTCTTGTGTTGAGACAGTTTACACATGTTACCGATTGCCTTATAATTTCATTTTCTGCAGACTGTTGGGCGGAACCCCATGAGCGGCCGAGTTGCGAAGAGATTCTCAACCGCTTGCTCGATTGCGAGTTAGCGCTTTGCTAACTCGATGCGCTTGTTGTACAGAAAGAGAAACCATCACTGTTGAGGTTTTCCATATTCTTCGGCTCAAATTTTCTAACTTCGGTGTGAATTTTTTCATGAGAATGTCTTTGCGTTTCGCTTATGTTTTCCAATGGAACATGATGATTGTGTTTATGCAATCGGATCATGAATTTTCCCACTCCAGCTGGCCCTAATCCAATGCAGTCATGCAGACACAAATTGTGCTCAGAATTGTGGGCGAAATAGAAAATCTATAACTATTATAGAAGTATTAAATCTTACAAATTTTGATATATTACACTATCTGTAATATTCTTACTTCGAAATTTTAAGGACAATTAAGTAATTTAATCTATCATATAAACGTTTAGATTAAAAGAGTATTTTTACAAATTTTGATATACATGTACATTATTACTTATTTTAAAATTCTGAAGATGATTTAGTAATTTTATCTATCTAAATATATATAAATGTTCAGATTTTATTTATCTTGATGTACGACAAGAATCATTTGGTAACTAAAATTTCTTAAAATATTGATTTTTTTCTATATATTTTGAGACTATCAAATTTTAATTCGGTCAGATCTATTATCTATGATAACCTTTTTATTGTATTATCTATGACAGTTGGACATGCGAAAAAATTGTGAAACATCCCGAATTATTCCTTTTTAATCCAAAATAACTCATACAATAAAATGTCTCGAATATCTTCTTTACTTCCCTCTCATTTTCAAGTTCAACATCACACACTCCAATCGCGCACATATACACTCATAAAAATGCCCAAGTTCTAGAATTCAATTTTTCATTACTTTTATTAATATATAAATGTAACATCCAAATAAAATATACAGCGGGTTCTGGAATTTTACAGATAGCTAATAGTTGTTGCTAGATTAAATGTGTGTTTGAAAGATTTTAGTCATTGATTTGAGTAGTCCCCAGCATAAATAAGGGTGTTAGACATAGTTTTGAAAAGGATTGAGAATATATAAAATAAAATCAAAATCTGAATAATAAAGTTCATTTATATAAAGTAATCTTTTGAATGATAAATATATTGTATATATTTTTCAAAAAAAATATTAAACATAATAAATATGACTAAAAGCTCTAATTAGGTACACAGATATACTTGCTAAAGTTTATCTATTAAAATTATTGTGTATGTGGGGAATCACATATTGTGGGGAATTACATATTGTGGGAAGATCACCCTGCTCAAGTCTTAATTCAATGGGCACACTTGCCAGAGGAGGAAGCAACGTGGGAAGATCTTCAAGAAATACAACTCCTTTCCAGCTATCATGGCTTGAGGACAAACCATTTTTCAAGAGGGGGCATTTTTTATGAAAGGAAGTTACAATACACACGTGGCATGCATAAAAGTACGCTACAATACACATGTGACATGCATGGCATATGTAGGGTGAAAGGAAGTTAAGAAAGTAGTTAGTTTGTTAGGTTTAACAATATTAGTTTGAATATTTGTTAGGGGATCGTTTTCAAGGAAAAAGTATACTATAAATAGAGCCTCACAAAGAGAGATGTATCGAATATATTGTAATCAATCACAACTATCAATATAATTCTTATCATTTCTCATTCTTTCTCACGTAGAGCTACACCTATCACAAGTACAAGATCATCTTGGAAGCATTATCTTCTGCAAGTATTGTGGAGAATGTCGTCGAGCGGGTGCAGTTGCTTGGCGTTGGCACAGAGTCGGGAGTTACGAGTGGCATCGTAACATTCAATGTGCTTAGAGGCCATACAAAAATTGAGCTATAATTTATTATATTTGTTGGTAATACATATTATATAGATTATTTAACATCTTTTTTTCAACAAACTTATGATGACTTCATGCTAAATTTAGCTTGAAGTTATGTGGCACATCTTAGAGGTCGAGGTCGGACTCGGCCTATGGAGCGAGCTCCGCTACCTCTCATATCCAACGTGCCGATGCATCCGTCTATCTTGAGATTGGACAATTTCAAGTATTTTATCTTATTTTTAAATATTGCCCAATGCCTTATAATCAATTTGTATCTTATTTTGAATCTTAATTTGTGTCTTACTTTAAATTTAATAAATTCATCAGTTCTGCGGTGCTTACATTGATAAATTTTAATTTCTAAAATATATAAACTGCAAAGTAAACTTCAACCACCAAAAACTAGTTTAATACATGAGAATTTGAATGTGTAAGTTGGGCTTTGCATCCATCCGTTTTTTTAAATAAAGAAAATTAAAAAGACTTTCTAAATTAAATTGACTTTGGAGAGTGAAGAACAATGTGATTTTAATACAAAATAATATTTCTAACCCATATATATTATGTATATTCGGTTTACCATTGAATTTCACATAATCATATGTTCTATATATGTCAGATAATTTTCATTCAAATTACAAATTAAAGGCTACTCATATAGTCATATATGAAGTCTCTCCATCATGAATCGCTTGGGTAAAATTGCAGTTATAAATCAATTATTTTTTTTATCTAAAATCAAATCAAGATTGTCTACTATGAAACCTTAAAAAAAAGATGATCTTTTATATATCCATCCACATATATAAACTTTGATATTTTTTTCTTCAATATAAATTATATTTGATATTTTTCTTCAATATAAATGATACTTAAACAAATGATATTTTTTTTAATAATAAATGATACTTTTATCCGTCTGCATGATGCGAATGGATGTACAATAATCCTTGTATAAAAAAAATTATCGTCCTGAAAAATATCTCCATCATATACACGAGAAGTATTCTAGATGCTGCAATATTATTTCGATATCGTAGCATGAACCAATATTTCCTCTTCAATAAAAACATATAAACTCGTAACAATATGATATTCGACAAAACTCCACATATTTCTCGTATTTACAAAATCACGTAATCTCAATATACATGCATGTCAAAAGAAGATATAAATAAATGCAAGGAAAATAAAAACAAGAAGAGCAAGAATAGAAAAAACATAAAAGAACTAACAAGAAACAAAACAAGAGAACCACCAGCCACATAAAATTTACACGATCGAATAGATTTGTTCAAGTAAAAATCAAAGTTCTTAATGATGAATCTTACAAGGGCTTAAGAAAATTTACAAACACTGCAAAACAAGAGAGAGAGAAGAGCGAGAAATATGAGTAATTTGAGGGCAAAACGTTTGTAGATTTTAAGGATGAAGGCAGCTTCATTTGGATACTTTACCTGCTGCATGCATTTAGATCATCTCTGCCTTCTATTACATGTTCCTGTCAGAAAAAAGAGCAACATCAATTCGCATGTAAATCTGCAAACTTTCTTTTTTCGGGATATTTGCAATCTTTACCAGTAGCATGCACGAGGCATGGACTTAGGAACGGATGGAATCTGATAAGATGCATGATTTCAACTCATAAACACATGAACTTGGTAAAAAGTTTATCAATGATACTCTCTCCGTCCCATCCAAGATGATCTGTATTCTTTTTTGAGCTGTTCCACCCAAGATGGTCTGTTTCCTTTTTAGGAAATAATTATCTCTTCAAAAATTATGAGATCTACCTACTTTTTATCACTTTATACCCTTCTCCTAAATAATTGTACTGAAAAAAAATGAACAAAATATTGATCATGCATTATAAACTCCATATTCTTTATATATATATATATATATATAGAAAATGATTATCATTTGGACACTCCTTATAATATAAACATGAAGACAAATATCAATCATTGGTAAATTAATATGGAAGCTTCAGTTTCAATGCACAAATTATAACGTAGATACACAATTATATACAGAAATATGTATATAACCAATTCAGATGCACATTTGAAAATAACCATGTGATTTACAAATCTAATGGACATGATTTGCTCTCATCTATATATGTTAAAGATTATATATACATGAATCAATTTCTATATATATGTATATATAGAAATTGCGTTTGCATGCACCTATTGTACACAAATATCACTTTTACATGCATCTGCATATATATAGCACTGTCCTCACAAGTAACACCAATTTTTCCATATAAGAGTGTTTCTATACATGAGATCCTCTGCTACTAATTGTATCTCGTCTTCGATTCTCGTATCATCTATTACAATCATCATTTATTAACATTAATATAACATCAATCATCCAAGAAATTGGGAATCATCGAAACATTCAGAATTTCAAGGAAACCCTTTTTCTTTGTACATTCAAAATATTCTTAACTCAAGAAGAGGAACTTTTTTGTGGGAGTAGTAATCGGTAAAAAAAACCACGTGCTGTAAAGGGAGCAGCAGAAGGTTTTTTTTTTAATTATCAGAAGCAGCAAAACCTAAACTAATGTTGTTTGTGAGATTGACTGTAGGCAGTCAAACCATCAGTTTTGCATAGTACAATAAAGTGTCAGAAATTTTCACAAGAGCTTTATAGCTGCAATTGAACACTACCTGTATATTGTTTTCAGAAAGAGAAACACAATCCTACTGATAAGTGATAACTCATGCTTGATAGATGGTCCCAAAAATTAAATTCTGATGGTAACCTTTCAACAAAAAAATATTTATAAACTTACAATTTTCTTTTTCAGAAAAAATGATAATTTATGAGTAAGTGAGAGGCTGATCAGTGAAAACTAGACAACACATTAGGGTTTATGCTGTCAGATCAGTTCTATTTTCTTTTGTTTTTCAAATATTTTAAACAACTAAAATCTTGATTTAGTACCATTTTACTGAACTATTTATATCTGCTACTTCCTCCGTCCACCAAAAACGTGCATTTAATTCATTTTCGGTCCGTCCACCAAAAATGTGTACTTTCCTTTTTTAGAAACACCAACTTTATATTTTTACTCTCAACTTATCCACTTATTTACAAAAAAAACACTCATGGCCCACATTTTTACACTCACAATCC
The DNA here is from genome assembly GCA_036937905.1 of Salvia rosmarinus. Taxonomy (NCBI): domain Eukaryota; kingdom Viridiplantae; phylum Streptophyta; class Magnoliopsida; order Lamiales; family Lamiaceae; genus Salvia; species Salvia rosmarinus. Next base: position 1,318,746 of record CM072822.1, read on the forward strand.
ATTAATATATTCATTTATTATCTCAATGACACACATTTTTATACACATTTACTTTATACTCATTACAGTTTTCTTAAAACCCATGCCACCAAAATCGATGCACGTTTTTGGTGGACGGAGGGAGTACTATTTAGTGTTTGCAGTACTTTATACTCTAAGATCTTTATACTTTTTTATTTTAACAATCTTCTCCAACCACATACTCCATAAACCGTACAATATTTTTTACTTTTTATTCATTCTCAGTAGTTAAACATATGATAATATAAAATCATCAGTTATTGATTAAAGAAACTGAATTATATAATTAGACTATAATTAAACTAATTAATGAAATATTGATCATCCAGACTAAATTATGTCCTTTATTTACTGTCTGCCTTTCGTCTTAGATGAAATATGATCATGCATTCATATGAATATATGTAATGTATATATTTTTCTTCATGTTTAAGTGATACAAAAATTAAAATTTAATGTATTTTTCTTTTCCATTCTCTCTAGAATAGACCATGAACTGAATGCACTTAATTCTCTAAAGAGAGCATATTGGGATTAACCATATTTCAAGATTTAAATAAGGGTAAATATCAATTTAAACCCTAAACTATACATGTTTTATCAAAAATATTCTATACTTTCAAAAATATCAATTTAAACCCCAAACTATCATATTTGTATCAATTTAAACCCCAAACTATCCTGAATACATGGGTATTTTTGATACAAATATGATAGTTTTGGGTTTAAATTAATATTTTTGAAAGTTCAGGATATTTTTGGATAAAACATGTATAATTTAGGGTTTAAATTGATAGTTACCCTTTAAATAATCCACCTAAAGGGAAAAAGATTTAGATACTCAACCTAAAAATCTGAGTTAGATTTATATCCCAAGCTAGTTCCAGGCTCATCTAATTCCTATAATATCCAATTTTTGCAATTATCGTATTTCTATCTTTATTTATATATTAAATTAATATATATGAAGCACCTTATTCAAATAGAGTGTCTGCATCGACAGCCTAACATGCTGTAGAAGGATGGGCACGCACTTATATATAAGAACCCTAATTAAATTAATGAAATATAAAGTTTTTTATTATATATATTTATATGTACATCACATTATACCCAAAGCCTCAAAATTAAAAGTCAACCTCAGCATTGGATTCTCTGACAAAGATGGGGAGAAAAAGAATCAATTTGAGGAAGAACCATACCAACTCTTATATTTTTGTAATATAGTATTTAGTCTTTTGTAAGCTAGATGTGCACATAATTGGGATAAATTTATATGATTTATTGCTTAAAAAGGATAGATAATTTATTTTATTTTAGTTATTGTAAAACATCTGAACGTCTTTTTTGGTCAATTTAATGCAGAAATTTAAAGACCGCGTCACGGTGAACTCGAACCCGAGACCTTTGACCTCAAACATTAACCACTCTACTACTAGGCCAACACACACACATCTGAACGTCTTTTGATTAAGGAATGTACAGTACGGGGAAAAACTAAAATGAATGTATTCTGAAAAAAATTGCATATTTGAAGAACATATTTTGAAAAGTATTCAGTAATATTTTGTGAAGAATAAAAGTAAAATATGTCGGGAAATAAATAAAGAAGCATATTACGTAGAATTTTATAAATTCTGGAAAAAATCTACAGCTAATTAACGGAAGAACAATGGGTTTGATCCAATTTGTTGCATTATTAATTATTATCAAATTGGCATTGATTAATTTTTGAAAGATAAAAATTAATAAAAACTAAACATCCGGACAAAATTGCATCATTTTGATGTCCCACAAAATCCTAGCAGACAGAAGGCGATCTAGTAAAGATATATGCAAAGGACATTTAACTATTTAAGAACCAAATTTTCTGGAATGCACCCACAACGATTTATTGTTGGACTAATAAAAATAATGTAATTAGTGGGAAACTAATGCTAATGGTGCTTTCATTAGCATACACCAGAACAATTAAAAATTCATTTCGTGTGCGTGTGTTGGCCTAATGGTAGAGTGATTAATGCCTTAGGCCAAAGGTCTCGGGTTCGAGTCCACCGTGACGCAGCCTTTAAAATTTATGTATTTAATGATAAAAAAAAAATTTAAAAATTCATTTCCGATATATCATGTATATAATTACAATGATTAGATATTACATGAGATGCCAATATTATCCCACCACCAATCCTGGACCTCTTAGAGGGTGTTTGGCTGAGCTTATAAGCTGTTTTTCAAGCTTAAAAAACAACTTATAAGCTGTTTTTGGAGAGCTTATAAGCTCAGCCAAACACCTCTTAATCCAATGGAGAAAATAAAGTAGTAGTAATAGTATATCTTCGACTTCCAAAATATGGTGTTTTAGTTAAATGTTAAAATTAAAAAAATAATATCAAACTTATTTATATTCATATTGAGAGCATTATTATGTGTGTGTATATATATATATATGTGTGTGTGGGGGTTATTATAAAAACCTTTGTTATCCTACAAACGTGAGAACAATACATTCTCCTTGAAAATTACTGCACTAAACAAAAATGTTTGAATTTCCGTTCCTCATGAGATTCGAACTCTGATGGTACACAATGCACTCTTCCAGCAAAATGATGCATCACCTTTGATCTTTGCGATCTAATGACTGAAAATAATTCTTACGTTTTCACTTTAAATAAGGATTTTATTTGAACCTAATCTTATATATATATATATATGTGTGTGTGTGTGTGTGTGTGAAATTAAATACTTTTGATTAAATCTAAATATTTTGCTTTTTACTTGAATTGGACCTACATTGAACTCAATTAAAATCGACTTAGAAGATAATTCGGCTAAGCTGGTTTTAATTAGCTTATAAACTTTGAATTGGACATATATTTAACTCAATTAAAAATCCACTTAGAAAATATTTGACTAAGATGATTTTAATTATAGCTTATTAACTTTGGATTGGACCTACATTAACTCCATTAAAATTCGACTTAGAAGGTATTTGCTAAGCTGGTTTTAATTAGCTTATAAACTCCTATATATTATGAGATGTTTTTAGAATTTATAAAATGTTAGATTTTATTTTTGAAAAATAAAAGAAAGATTAAACTTATAAGATGCAAGTAATGACAAAAATATAACTACAGCTAATGAGCAAAATGTAATCAATGAAGAAAGATTAGGATCCCCTTTGCCTCTAATAAACCGAGCCGATAAACTCATAACATTATTTTTTTGGAGAAAATTATTTTCTTTGAATGATCATCAAACACTTTTTTTACATACCTAAATTTATCTAAACAATCATTAAAATCGTTTTAAATACATCATCCAAGTTATAGTTGAATATGATGAAACCTCTATAATATCAAACCAAACAAAACTTTGAATTTCTTAAAATACGAAAAACACACATCACACACACAGAGAAACACACTCATGATATGATTAAATTTTGATATTATAGAGAGAAAGGTGGAACAAAATAATTGAATAATTTGTCGAATATATGCATAAACAATTTAAAAACCCATCCCCCACACTCCAAATACTCATATGAAATATCAGTAGGGAATCCAAAAGATGATGATGTCCAACAAAATGGAAGGCTGACATGCAATAGAGAGAGAGGTACTAAATTGGGCTCATTTTTTTTCTCTAGAAAAATAAATAAACAAATTTTCAAAATTAAATAGGAAATTATACCACCATCTCGAAATTCACTAAAAAGGGATGCATTCTTGAACACAAATTAAGAATGTTTAATGTTACTATTTTCAGTCTATTCAGTACTGATAATCACTAACGAAGATATTAAATATTGGCAGGTGTGAAAAAAAGATGTATATTCGAGTTTTTTTTTTTGGTCAATTAAATATAGAATTTTGAAGGCCGAGTCACGTTGACTCGAATCCGAGACTTTTGACCTCGGACATTAACCACTCTACCACTAGGCCAACACATGACACACATTGGAGATTCTTCTGATGTGTGACAACCAGAAGTAGTAAATCTGAAAGTGGAAAGGATAACTAATGGGAGTACATATTGAAATTATAATTTGTGTACTATAACACTGTAGATTCAATCTTAGAGGACATTTTTGGATCAAAGTCAACATTTTTGAGCTCCCAATTTGAGGTGGGAAATTAGGGTTTATGAAGGGCAACCGATCACTTCTACTATCCCACAAATTTAGTACTTAAATTAATTAAACTCTCTAATTGATCACTATACCTGCAAGAACAACCTATAAACACACTACTTGATTCTCTAATCTTGTTAATTCATCAGGTGATTATCAACTAAACACTGTTCTTATCAAGTGTTCTTCACGACATTCCAGAATAAGAAATAATTCCACAGATTCCGAATATACAAAACTGCATCATGAAATCACAATATATAATATAAAAAGGGTTTCTATTTAATCTCCTATACTCAATAAATCCATGAAATTTTAAAAAAATGAACCATTAACTTCCAAGAAAAATAGGTGGCAAAATCAAGATCATGAGAGAGAGGAGATTTACCCATGTAAATGATCTTCTTCCAGTTCAAGAAAACGGCATTGATGAAGAGGAAGAATTGGAATCATCATCGTTTTTGGCGGGCTTCTTCTTCTTCTTGTAGGGAATCCCCCTCGCTTTCGCTTGACACTCCTTGACTTCCCTCAAGTAGATCCTAATGGCCCCCGAGGCGAACGGGTTGATCTCAGGGACCCCCGTTCTCCTCGTAGGCCGCACGGAGCCGCCCGATTAGGGCATCTAGGCTGCCCCACGCCTGTCTCAGCGGGCAGGTGCAGGGCGCGGGCGGTTCCGGTTGCCCATAGAATATGCATCCTTGGAGGTGCACTTTTGTCTTCCCGAACTGATCTAGGTACCGGAGGAAATCGAGCACGTGGTTGCTGTTGAACTCGGGCAGCGCCACCGGCGGCCGCTGGTTCCTGAGGAACTGCCCGAAAGTGTTCCAGTCCCGCCGCTTCTGCGACTCGTAGCGGCTCGGAGTCGCCGAAGCAGCGGATGCGAACTGATCACCGCCGCCGCCGCCCCAAGATGAGCCATCTGCGCCTCTGTCCATTTCTCACTCAAGAGACACACACTACACACACCATTAAAAAAATTGGGAAGAATTTTGCTTGTTGCTGTGACTAAATAAGGCAATATTATTGGAATAATGAGAGAAACTCACATCATAGAGGGTTGAGTTGACATGCAAGGGGCCACAGGGAGTTGCTTTCTCTGTCTCTCTCTTTTAAAAATCAAAATAAAAGAAATTCTTCTCTTTACCTGCAATAATTCTAAATTAGTTATTATTATTTTTTACTATTTTTGTGGAGACGATTAAATATTAATGAAACTCATATCCAGTAATTAGATGGATTAGACGGGCGTTTAATTTAATGCCAGAGACTGCAGAAAGAGCGTCTGAGTGTACTACTTATCTTTAATGAGTCGACATACATAAATTATTATTCGCTCCTTCTCATCAAACACTATCCGGTTCTTTTCGACACGATTATTTAAAAAAATAATATAAATTGATAAAAAATAGATAGATCCCACAATCTAAAAAGAAAACATGTTATCTTGAATGGAACAGAAAAAAAAATCATCTTGAATGAAACGAAAGGTATACTTTTCCGTATTGCATAATATTGATTCTTTCTTACGACTAAACTCTATTTGATAGTATTCATCACATTTTATTTCTCTTCAACTTATTCCTTCGAATGGAAAGAAATAATAAATGAAGTTTGTAAATCCAAATTAAAGGATAAAAAGACAATCATGTTTACTAAACACGCTATATAATAAAACACAAAACTGCTGCAAGTGATGCTATTAGCAACACAATAAAGTTATGAAATGTAACCTCTAAGGCTCTAATTAGGGTTGACAATTCGTATGTATCGGGTCGTTATCGTGTCGACACGATAACGATACGACCTGATAAAGCCAAATACGAACACGACCCGTTAAAGGATATGTCCGACATGAAAACGAACACGATACGAAATGTACTGACACGGACACGACACAAACATGAATATGACACGATTTTTTTCGTGTTGACACGACACGACGTGACACGAAACGATAAATTTAAATAAAAATTAGAAAATAAATAAAAGAAATAAAAATATAAAAAATATAATTAAATTAATATTAAATATATAAAAATATTATCGAATTATACGAAAACGACACGAACCGACACGAACACGAATGCAACACGAAAATTATCGAGTTACACGAACACGACACGGATCCGACACGAACACGATACGAAATTATCGTGTCCTTATCGTGTCGACACGATAAGGACACGAACACTATAAGGCTGAACACTAACCCGCTAATTTTGTGCGTGTTCGTGTCGTGTCGAAAATTGCTAGCCCTAGCTCTAACTATTGGATCTACATATTTTTCAATGTTTAAATTGCAATAATTGTTTGTGGAATAATATGTCAAAATTATCAGCCCCATCCCCACTAGTGTGCGGTGGCTTTTAAAAAATTAAAAACGTTTACATAAGTTGACAAAATGTAATCACCATAAGTATCTCTAGGGCAATGACTGCCAATAGCTAAATAGTGTTTAAAATGATGATATCGATTGATAACTTATGTTTGCATCTACATCGTCATATTTTTATTTATGTTGATGATTTATGACCTCATTTATAATTACATTAATCTGTATTTTTTGTATGTATGATGTGAGACGAGTTTAATATACTAATATCGAACTAATCGAGACTAATAAAACACGAATTTATTGCATATTATTACGCAACAACGCTTTGAAATGCAATACCGTGCGATGTTGGACACTGGATTTGTTTTTTTAGGACAAGAATAATTATTGCTTGGACGTGACAATTTTGTTGATATTGGCGTCATGGAGAAATTTGTAAATAAATACAGCATGGATACGGAAATAAATTATATAAGTATAGACCAAGCCGCTAGTGAGCTATTCGGAGCTCGACTCGAAAAAAGCTCATTCGAAATTCGTTCGTCTTATAAACGAGCCGAACTCGAGCCTCGAACGGAGCTCGATATGATTTTAAAGCCGAGCTTAGGGATGTTCGGTTCGTGAGCTCGTGAACATGTTTGGTTCGAACTCAAACGAGCCATTCTCTTACATGTTCGTGAACATGTGAACTAATAAATTATTTTTATATATTTAAATAATTAAAACTAATAATAAATTATATTTTTATTGATATTAATAAAAAAATTAATAACAATATAATTATAGTTCTAATAATAAATTATAAAATTTAATAATTCAAGTTTGAACTCGAAAAAGAGCACAATCGAACACGAGCAGAGTTCGAATATGTCTCATAAACGGGTAGTTATCGAACCGAATTCGAGCTGCACGCGAGCTATAAAAATTTATAACGAATCAAGCTCGAGCTCAATTTAGAGTTGAATTCGAACTCGAGCTGAATAAAATTTAAACGAGCCGAACTCGAGCTTGATAGTATTCGATTCGGTTCAGTTCATATATATATATATATATATATATATATATATATATATATGGAGTGGATCAAATGAGAACCACATCTTTTTTGCGAACTCTGCGAACCATGCATAAGACGTTGAAGATGATGCATAAGACGATATAAAGTTGTGCATAACGAAAACTTTCTAAAATTATTTTGTTGGATAACAATTTTAGAATGTTTTTGTTATGCACAACTTTATAGGTTTTATTCATCAATTTTATACGTTTGTGCATAGTTCTCAAGTTCTCAAAAAAGATGAGTTCTCACTGGATCCAACCCTATATATATATATATATATATATATATATATATATAAGTAGATGTTGGAGGAAAAGAGGAAAAACGTGGTAATGCAGGTATTTCCATTTATGACAAATTAAATTTTGGGAAAGGGTAATGAAATAGTAGTATATGTCAGACAGTATTAGCTAGCTAGAACTAAAATTTTGTTGGAATTCGGTCATGATTAACTGTTTGTAGAATAGAGTTTTATTATAAATATAATATTAGCTTATTTTTATATAACAATCGTAACTACACAACGTAAATTGATTTTTAGTTGCCGAAATTAACCAAGTAATTATTTAAACCACCCCTATATATAAATAAGAAAAATACACTGCCTGGTGGTTTAATATTAATGCATTATGCTGGGACATTCTGCATAAACTCCAAAGTCCCGATTTTCAAAATTCCAAATTATTATTTCATTTAAAAAATATATACCGTGCATGTGGATTAAAGATTTTAATATATTCTCTTAATTATAGATTTGATACTTTAAATTATCCTTTAAAATTTAGAAGTAATGTGCAACTATATAATTAGAATCACATGCTTTTTTTTACCAAATAAAATGAAAAGTGGTGTCATACAATAAATATATAGAGATAAACACTGATAGATTTATCTCTCAAAATTTAAGTTGTATTTCATTTCACTTTCTGTGAGGACCGTTCAACTATAAGTCACGTTAGTATTTTTTTTGTTTTATTTATTTATTTAATTTTATTCTAATACTTTAAAAATTATTATTTACATCGTTAATTTCACAATTTACATAAAAATCAAAGTTTGATTTCTTATTTTTTTTCTCTAACTTCAAATAAATGATTAAAAAGACACAAATCGAACTTGATTTTTATGTCATTTTTGAAATTAGTGAAGTTAATATTAAATTTTGAAGTATGGAATATAAATAAATAGATAAAACAAAAAAATATTAATGCTAATGTGACCTAAACGTGAATGATGCTCACGGAAGGTGAACGACATATCATTCCGATATACGTATAGGGTATGATTCAAATAAAACTTATTTATAAAAACTTAGGAACCAATATACTTTACGTATGAAGTTAATGCATTTTAAATATAAAATTATTTATGAGTAGTTTAGCTTTTACCAGAATCCAGTAATATATTAACTTTATATATAAAGTGAATTAGTCCATAAATTTTACAAAAAAGTAATTTTTTATTACAATCCAACCCCATATATATATTAATCTTGTCCGTTCAAAACATTTTCTTGAATATAAATGTAATCTCATCATCCATACTTCATTGCGTCCCTGTGTGGTTATAATTTATATAGTTCTTCCTTTATATAGTTAAATTTATACACTATTTTCACTTCACAAAATGTATGAAAAATGACCGTATTCAAAACAAAAATTAAACATTATGATTCAAAGATATTCACTTTGTGATTAGCAATGGGTTTAAATAAAAAATAATATGTGGGTTTTACACTACAACAAAATGTTCCAATAGTGACATTATTTTTAAATAATTGTGACACCTATGGATGTCACTAAATAAATTTGTGACATCTTGTGGATGGATAACTATTATGCATGTCACAAAAAAAAAATGTCACAAAAAAAATGTCACAAAATTTAGTGAAATTTACAAGTATAGCTATTTTTGTTACATATGAACGTGTTCTATTTTTTTGACATGTGAAAGTGTAACTATTTTTTGTAGCTCCTAGTTTCTCATATTTGAACTTTTTCTCTCTCTTTTTTCTTTACCCTTCAACATTTTTTTTGCCATGATGTCTATTATATTTAATAAATTAATTGTCTATTATATTGGAATAAATTATCTCTGTTTTGGAAATGTTAAATCTAAAAAAAGGTCTCAATTTGGAACACCAAAATCGGATAACTAATTGAATATATATAGTAAATTTTGAAACTCTTGAGCCATAGTAAAATTTAGTTATATTCCTATATGTAACAAAAAAAATTATTGTGACATGTTTAAATGTAGTAAGTTTAATTACATAGATAGATGTGACAAATTTTACTACATTTTCAAGTGTAACAAAATTTACATATATTTTTATGTGTAACAAAAATATATTGATGTATGTATTGGTGTAATTAAATTTTGCCACATCTAAAGATGTCATAAATTTTGTAACACTTCTCTTGGTGTCACTAAAAATATGTAACTACTAGACATTTTTTGTGTAGTGCTATCATTTTGAGTCAATAATTCAACTTAAAAGGAAATATTTATTAATTTCGTATATCATGCAAACCAATCACATCACATAACCCACGATCAATTATAAAATGTATTAGCTCATTGTAGGGTAATTAAATACATTTATGATTTGACTAGTTTGATAGTAATGGGATTAGGGTTCAAACATATAATAAAGCTATATAGGGCTAGTTTTATTTCCTCTTGCGATTGTATTAACCACAATTTTTTAATATTACTGATGGGAGTCATTTTCAGATGATGGAATTGGAATATCACACAGAATCCACAATATATTTTTTGGATATTGCCACATGAATTCGAGACTCTTGTCACATTTCTAGAAGCAGGATTAGATGCGAATTAATTGATTTCTCATCAAAATTTCAATAGTAAATATTCTTTCATCCTAACGTGATATGGTTTTATAGGTTAATTGTATATAATAATGACCTTTTTTTTATTTACAATACAAAAAAATATGATATTTACAAATCGTGTGATTTTACAACATAGATAAAAACTAGACCAAAATAAAGCTAACGTGTTTTGTGCTTAATAACGTCGTTGCAACTTTGACACCTCAAATAACGTCGTTACAACTTTTGCAACATTTTTTTGATATCATGGAACCGCACCGCTACCTTCGTCTTGACCTGGATAAACCCCATGTTCCTACGCATAACCGCAAACCACACTGAAAACTAGGTGTGATGCGCCAAACCCATAGAGGCGTTTGATGGGGCAACTTTTGCAATCTTTTCACGTGTATGGTTAGTTCATGTGTATTTTTTGACAGTCACGTCATATTTAATTTTGACATAAATTAAACCAGTGTTGTAAACCATATAAATAAAAATAATGTCAAGATTTTTTTTTTCAATTAATACAAAAATTTTAAAGGCTGCGTCACGGTGGACTCGAACTCGAGACCTTTGGCCTCGGACATTAACCACTCTACCACTAGGCCAACACACACACACTTCAAGATCTACAAATCCTATTGTAAACTAGAAAGTAAGTAAAGTTATGTAATTATATTACCCCTTTATATCTTTTATATAATTTTATTTTATGAATAGCTAAAGAGGCCCAATTAAGGGTATAGATATGAAACTGGGCTTCAAATTTAAAAGTTGGTCTAGTAGTCCCTTCGACATAGAAGATTCTAAGATTAAAAACGGAAGAGTTATAACTTTGTACATAATTAGCTTAATTGTTCGTTAATGAATAGTTAATGATTAATTACTTTTCGAGTCTTTCAATTGATTATTTCATCCTGGATTTATCAATCAAGGGAGTTTTTGCAAACTAAGTATTTATAGGGAGGTAATGTATACTTGTGTAATTATTGTCTAAACAGTATAAATGAATATTTGTAAGCAACTAAAGAGTTAATAAAATACACTCTGACCTTTAAAATTTATGTATTAAGATAAAAAATAAAAAGTAATTTTTGGGTCTGAAAATGGTAATTTTTTTATAAATGATACTTAAATTCTACCTTAATATTTATGAGCTTCATCTAGATTTAAAGATTGGAAAACGAATCATGTGACATTTTTGATAAATTACTGGAATTAACTTTCTATAAAGCACGAATAATTTCGAATTAACAGCAATATTTTTAAATTGAGGATATTTTTGGCAAAATAAAAAATATTGGTCATCATATCATATATTTCTATATATACAGATAACTTTATATGATGTGGCAAGCTCACCGATTCATTAAGTTGATATTTTCGAGAAGAAAATGTAAAAGACTCTATAGTATATTACGACTATTCTTTTACGGTCAATTATCAACTGAGTTTAATTCAAATTTTAATATGATTTTTGAAACTTTGCAATAATAGTATCATTTTTAATTTATTATAAAATTAATATCTGGAAATTTTCTGATCATCTAAGAATAAATATGACATGTCTTAAAATCAGTGTTGCCAAAATAGAGTTATACGGTTTCAGTACTTTTGGTTCGAGGTAGATATTATTGCCAAAAATTGAATAATAATAATATTATTGCAATGTTACAAATTAAAATCATGTTAGGGTCGCAAAATAAGTAAATAATTTTGTACAATAATTAACAATCAACCTTTTATCTATTGCTACTGGGGCAGGTCGATAATCAATTAGTAGTTTAGTACTCTTCATAGAATAATATTAATATTCACATACATCTCTTAAATTAAAAGGCATGAATAAGTGCATAAATACATAGTAACTTGATTTTTTTTTCAAATAAGAGAAAATAGATCATATACAGTTTTTTTTCTTGTAGAATGTTTCGTTTACTGTACAGCAAAATAAATGGTTAATTATAGTTATTGTCTTATCTTTGGACCGAGTAGCAAAATAGCCCTACTTTTGAAAAATTACAAGATACGTAACCCCGACTTTTAGGCACAACTTGTAAATATGGCTTGAGCCTCTATTTTTGGGCTGTAAACTTTGACGTGGAAGGTTCGGATCCGACGTAGATATTCTGATTTATTTTATAAATTACGTGAAAATGTATATTCCACTTTGAGCATCAAAATGAAGTTGGTTTGATGCCCGAAAATACATTTTTGTCGTTGTTTTGATGTTTAAGTTAAGAAAAATCTTTGCGCTAATTTACAATATAAATCATAATATTCACATCGGATCGAGCCTTCCACGTCAGAGTTTTCAGCCAGAACATGTAAGCTCGAAAATATTTGCAATTCGCATCCGAAAGTAGGTCTATTTTGATGATTTTGCAAAGATCCGAATATGTTTGTAACTTGGCTCAAAGAGGGCCATAAATTATAATTTATCCTAAAATTAACATGTGAGAGACTAACTAGATAATAACTAGTACAATTAATTATTTAAACAATAACAAAAAAATAAACATTAATAGGGATATAACTGTCAAACAAAATTAGAATTAAATTTTAACCTAAGTGGTTGGTATGAAAAAAATAAATGACTGAAGACTTTGTTGGAGACCTGCAGTTGACAGACACAAATGCGCACAAATATAGATAGGTCGTAATCGTACGATATAAGTCGAAATTGGATATTTGCTTATATGCAAACAAACTTATCCATTTTCCTTGTGTATTATTATTATTATTATTATTATTATTAATCAGAATTGGCAGATACAAAATTCTTAATCCAATTCGCAAAATTATTCGAGAAACTTGGGTTCCAAAAGACAATTTTATTTTATTAACCATTAATAAACTCCTTTTCCCATTAGTTGAAATACAAAACGAAAAAATGGAGACAAACTAATCGAAATCAGTAGCCAAATTGAAGACAATATAACAGGTGTCCCAATGGTTTGATATGACAAATAACAGATTATTTGTTTTTTATATGTTGTATTTATTGTTGGACCTAAACTGGAACCAGCATTTAATTATTACAATTATAAGAGAGACGATTTTTTTAAAGAGCCTAAAAGGTGGTGAAATTGACCACTTGCCAAATCATAAGGTCCCATTGTGCAGACTTATACTTACTCCGTCCCAATATTCATGACACATTTTTTTTTGGATTATGTCATTAAGTTGACTTATTTCTAAAAAATGAAACACTTTTATACTAAAAAATATCTCGAATTTCGTATCACCCACTACTTTACACACAAAACTCAACTCTCATTAATCTACGTATAAAAAAGAAACGTGCAATGAATATTGAGACGGAGGGAATATATATATTTTTTTTGCTTCCAATTTTTCTTTTATGTGTTGGGACCAAAATAAAACACAATATAGCTCTTACAAAAATTATCAATTTCAATTTGAAATATTGATCTAGGTCTCTATATCTATGTAAGAAAAATACTAACAGCTATAATTGAGGGATCAATAGTTAGAAATTTAATCATTACTCTGAAATTGTACGAATTCACCTAAAAAGGGAAGTATTAATTACAAATGAGCTTATACGTAATTCTTTTACACTCAATAAATATTTAGATACATTATTTTGAGTTATACTATTTGAAATAGGATGTGAATTTCAAACACCTTTTAGTATCTGCTAATTGAAGTGTTACAAAAATTAATTAGAGGAATCAATTTTTGCTCGAGGAATCGGATTAATAAATAGAGAATATTTTATAGAAGAAAAGTAAAAATAAAATTCAAGGAGATACCGCACTACTATACCTTAGATCAAGTGTACAAATAATTACTAATTCAAGATTAAAACACTTAATGATGGGAATTTTTATATTCCAATAAAATTGGTTGTGCGATGTACTTATTGAACACATTTATAGATTTTGTTTAAGTGAGTTTCAAACAAGGTATTAGTTACTATATCCACCCAATATGTATAATTAATCGAATTTTTCACATGATTAATTAACGAATTATGTTCTAAAGGTCTATTTTTAAAAAGTGGAATTGACTAAAACACATAATAGAAGGTGACTAAAATCTGACTTTGCTAACTATAGCGCATGACCCACAATGTTTCATGCCGTTTTAGCCATGACTCATTCCTTTGTGATGGGATCCGGTGGATCCTCACATACATGTGGAATGCTATCATGGAGTTTGCACCCCTTTCTGAGCCGGCCCAAAAAATGGTATACCTAACTTGGACTTCGAATAGGCTACATTAAGCCGTATTTCAATTTTTTTAAAATCTCGACCGAGCCGAATGTCGAATCCGATCCTCCCAAGCCTTAGAACTATCAATAAGGATCCCTACGCTGCATTAAGGGACCCAAGAAGACCTATAACGAAGTAGTTATGGTCAAAACAGTGTTCGGGTAAAGGGCAAACGGGGCACACGCCAGTTGTTTAGCCATATCTCATTCGTTTGGGGTCCGTTGACAACGGTCTTTATGCTGTTGGAAAGCCAGTTCAGATAGCTACAACTTTCCTGGATGCAATTTTAAAAATCGGGCCCTAGCTCCTTCCCGAAAGATGACTTTTCCGACCATAACAAGCGATCCACCATGTACCTTGTAGCTTTTTTGCCATATCTCATCCGATTATGGTCTGCTCGCAATGTTCTATACACCTTTGTAAAGCTTACTCAAATGACTACAATAATGATGTAGAAAACTATTTGATCGGGGGCCTCTCTAGACCTCAAAATCTGACTTTGCCAACTATAGCGCATGACCCACAATGTTTCATGCCGTTTTAGACATGTCTCATTCCTTTGTGGTGGGATCCGGTGGATCCTTACATCATCGGGGCTCACATATATGTGGAATGCTATCATGGAGTTTGTACCCCTTTCTGAGCCGGCCCAAAAAATGGTATACCTAACTTGGACTTCGAATAGGCTAAACATTAAGCCGTATTTCTAATTTTTAAAAAAATCTCGACCAAGCCGAATGTCGAATCCGATCCTCCCAAGCCTTAGTACTATCAATAAGGATCCCTAAGCTACATTATGGGACCCAAGAAGACCTATAACGAAGTAGTTATGGTCAAAACAGTGTTCGGGTAAAGGGCAAACGGGGCACACGCCAGTTGTTTAGCCATATCTCATTCGTTTGGGGTCCGTTGAAAACGATCTTTAGGCTGTTGGAAAGCCAGTTCAGAGACCTACAACTTTCCTGGATGCAATTATAAAATCGGGCCCTAGCTCATTCCCGAAAGATGACGTTTCCGACCATAACATGCGATCCACCATGTACCTTGCAGCTTTTTTGCCATATATCATCCGATTATGGTCTGCTCGCAATGTTCTATACACCTTAGGAAAGCTTACTCAAATGACTACAATAATGATGTAGATAACTATTTGATCGGGGGCCTATCTAGACCTCAAAATCTGACGTTTCCAACTATAACGCATGACCCACAATGTTTCATGCCGTTTTAGCCATGTCTCATTCCTTTGTGGTGGGATCCGGTGGATCCTTACATCATCGAGGCTCACATACATGTGGAATTCTATCATGGAGTTTGCACCCCTTTCTGAGCCCGCCCAAAAAATGATATACCTAACTTGGACTTCGAATAGGCTACATTAAGCCGTATTTCTAATTTTTTAAAAAATATCGACCGAGCCAAATGTCGAATTCGATCCTCCCAAGCCTTAGTACTATCAATAAAGATCCCTACGATGCATTATGGGACCCAAGAAGACCTATAACGAAGTAGTTATGGTCAAAACAGTGTTCGAGTAAAGGGCAAACGGGGCACACGCCAGTTGTTTAGCCATATCTCATTCGTTTGGGGTCCGTTGACAACGGTATTTATGCTGTTGGAAAGCCAGTTCAGAGACCTACAACTTTCCTGGATGCAATTTTAAAAATCGGGCCCTAGCTCATTCCCGAAAGATGACTTTTCCGACCATAACATGCGATCCACCATGTACCTTGTAGCTTTTTTTGCCATATCTCATTCGATTATGATCTGCTCGTAATGTTCTATACACCTTTGTAAAGCTTACTAAGATGACTACAATAATGATGTAGACAACTATTTGATCGGGGGCCTCTCTAGACCTCAAAATCTTACTTTGCCAACTATAGCGCATGACCCACAATGTTTCATGCCGTTTTAACCATGTCTCATTCCTTTGTGGTGGGATCCGTTGGATCCTTACAACATCGGGGCTCACATACATGTGGAATGCTATCATGGAGTTTGCACCCCTTTCTGAGCTGGCCCTAAAAATGGTATACCTAACTTGGACTTCGAATAGGCTACATTAAGCCATATTTCTAATTTTTTAAAAAATCTCGATCGAGCCGAATGTCGAATCCGATCCTCCCAAGCTTTAGTACTATCAATAAGGATCCCCACGCTGCATTATGGGACCCAAGAAGACCTATAACGAAGTAGTTATGGTCAAAACAGTGTTCGGGTAAAGGGCAAACGGGGCACACGCCAGTTGTTTAGCCATATCTCATTCGTTTGGGGTCCGTTGACAACGGTCTTTATGCTGTTGAAAAGCCAGTTCAGAGACCTACAACTTTCCTGGATGAAATTTACAAGTCGAGCCCGAGCTCATTCCCGAAAGATGACTTTTCAGATCATAACATGCGATCCACCATGTACCTTGTAGCTTTTTTGCCATATCTCATCCGATTATGGTCTACTAGCAATGTTCTATACACCTTTGGAAAGCTTAATTAGATGACTACAATAATGATGTAGACAACTATATGATCGGGGGCCTCTCTAGACCTCAAAATATGACTTTGGCAACTATAGCGCATGACCCACAATGTTTCATGCCGTTTTAGCCTTGTCTCATTCATTTGTGGTGGGATCCGGTGGATCCTTACATCATCGGGGCTCACATACATGTGGAATGCTATCATGGAGTTTGCATACCTTTATGAGCCGGCCCAAAAAATGGTACACCTAACTTGGACATAGAATAGGCTACATTAAGCCGTATTTCTAATTTTTAAAAAAATCTCGACCGAGCCGAATGTCGAATCCGATCCTCCCAAGCCTTAGGACTATCAATAAGGATCCCTACGCTGCATTACGGGACCAAAGAAGACCTATAACGAAGTAGTTATGGTCAAAACAGTGTTCGGGTAAAGGGCAAACGGCGCACACGCAAGTTGTTTAGCCGTATCTCATTCGTTTGGGGTCCGTTGACAACGGTCTTTTTTTCTGTTGGAAAGCCAGTTCAGATAGCTACAACTTTCCAAGATGCAATTTTAAAAATCGGGCCCTAGCTCATTATCGAAAGATGACTTTTCCGACCATAACATGCGATCCACCATGTGCCTTGTAGCTTTTTTGCCATATCTCATCCGATTAGTGTCTGCTCGCAATGTTCTATACACCTTTGTAAAGCTTACTCGAGATGATTACAATAATGATGTAGACAACTATTTGATCGGGGGCCTCTCTGGACCTCAAAATCTGACTTTGCCAACTACAGCGCATGACCCACAATGTTTCATGCCGTTTTAGCCATGTCTCATTCCTTTGTGGTGGGATCCGGTGGATCCTTACATCATCGGGGCTCACATACATGTGGAATGCTATCATGGAGTTTGCACCTATTTCTGAGCCGGCCCAAAAAATGGTACACCTAACTTGGACTTCGAATAGGCTACATTAAGCCGTATTTATAAGTTTTAAAAAAATCACGACCGAGCCGAATGTCGAATCCGATCCTCCCAAGCCTTAGTACTATCAATAAGGATCCCTACGCTGCATTATGGGACCCAAGAAGACCTATAACGAAGTAGTTATGGTCAAAACAGTGTTCGGGTAAAGGGCAAACGTGGCACACGCCAGTTGTTTAGCCATATCTCATTCGTTTGGGGTCCGTTGACAACGGTCTTTTTGCATTGGAAAGCCAGTTCAGATAGCTACAACTTTCCTAGATGCAATTTTAAAAATCGGGCCCTAGCTCATTACCGAAAGATGACTTTTCCGATCATAACATGCGATCCACCATGTACCTTGTAGTTTTTTTGCCATATCTCATTCGATTATGGTCTGATCGCAATGTTCTATTAACCTTTGTAAAGCTTACTCAGATGATTACAATAATGATGTAGACAACTATTTGATCGGGGGCCTCACTAGACCTCAAAATCTGACTTTGCCAACTATAGCGCATGACCCACAATGTTTCATGCCGTTTTAGCCATGTCTCATTCCTTTGTGGTGGGATCCGTGGATCCTTACATAATCGGGCTCACATACATGTGGAATGCTATCATGGAGTTTGCACTCTTTCGAGCCGCCCAAAAATGGTACACCTAACTTGGACATAGAATAGGCTACATTAAGCCGTATTTCTAATTTTTAAAAAAATCTCGACCGAGCCGAATGTCGAATCCGATCCTCCCAAGCCTTAGGACTATCAATAAGGATCCCTACGCTGCATTACGGGACCCAAGAAGACCTATAACGAAGTAGTTATGGTCAACAGTGTTCGGGTAAAGGGCAAACGGGCACACGCCAGTTGTTTAGCCATATCTCTTTCGTTTGGTGTCCGTTGACAACGGTCTTTTTCTGTTGGAAAGCCAATTCAGATAGCTAAAATTTTCCTGGATGCAATTTTAAAAATCGGGCCCTATCTCATTCCCGAAAGATGACTTTTCCGACCATAACATGCGATCCACCATGTACCTTGTAGCTTTTTTGCCATATCTCATCCGATTATGATCTGCTTGCAATGTTCTATACACCTTTGTAAAGCTTACTCGGATGACTACAATAATGATGTAGACAACTATTTGATCGGGGCCTCTAGACCTCAAAATCTTACTTTGCCAACTATAGTGCATGACCCACAATGTTTCATGCCGTTTTAGCCATGTCTCATTCCTTTGTGTTGGGATCCGTTGGATCTTTACATCATCAGGGCTCACATACATGTGGAATGCTATCATGGAGTTTGCACCCCTTTTCTGTTCCGGCCGTAAAAATGGTACACCTAACTTGGACATAGAATAGGCTACATTAAGCCGTATTTCTAATTTTTAAAAAAATCTCGACCGAGCCGAATGTCGAATCCGATCCTCCCAAGCCTTAGGACTATCAATAAGGATCCCTACGCTGCATTACGGGACCAAAGAAGACCTATAACGAAGTAGTTATGGTCAAAACAGTGTTCGGGTAAAGGGCAAACGGCGCACACTCAAGTTGTTTAGCCATATCTCATTCGTTTGGGGTCCGTTGACAACGGTCTTTTTTTCTTTTGGAAAGCCAGTTCATTACCGAAAGATGACTTTTCCGATCATAACATGCGATCCACCATGTACCTTGTAGCTTTTTTGCCATATCTCATCCGATTAGTGTCTGCTCGCAATGTTCTATACACCTTTGTAAAGCTTACTCAGATGATTACAATAATGATGTAGACAACTATTTGATCGGGGGCCTCTCTGGACCTCAAAATTTGACTTTGCCAACTACAGCGCATGACCCACAATGTTTCATGCCGTTTTAGCCATGTCTCATTCCTTTGTGGTGGGATCCGGTGGATCCTTACATCATCGGGGCTCACATACATGTGGAATGCTATCATGGAGTTTGCACCTCTTTCTGAGCCGGCCCAAAAAATGGTACACCTAACTTGGACTTCGAATAGGCTACATTAAGCCGTATTTATAAGTTTTAAAAAAATCACGACCGAGCCGAATGTCGAATCCGATCCTCCCAAGCCTTAGTACTATCAATAAGGATCCCTACGCTGCATTATGGGACCCAAGAAGACCTATAACGAAGTAGTTATGGTCAAAACAGTGTTCGGGTAAAGGGCAAACGTGGCACACGCCAGTTGTTTAGCCATATCTCATTCGTTTGGGGTCCGTTGACAACGGTCTTTTTGCATTGGAAAGCCAGTTCAGATAGCTACAACTTTCCTCGATGCAATTTTAAAAATCGGGCCCTAGCTCATTACCGAAAGATGACTTTTCCGATCATAACATGCGATCCACCATGTACCTTGTAGTTTTTTTGCCATATCTCATTCGATTATGGTCTGATCGCAATGTTCTATTAACCTTTGTAAAGCTTACTCAGATGATTACAATAATGATGTAGACAACTATTTGATCGGGGGCCTCACTAGACCTCAAAATCTGACTTTGCCAACTATAGCGCATGACCCACAATGTTTCATGCCGTTTTAGCCATGTCTCATTCCTTTGTGGTGGGATCCGGTGGATCCTTACATAATCGGGGCTCACATACATGTGGAATGCTATCATGGAGTTTGCACCTCTTTCTGAGCCGGCCCAAAAAATGGTACACCTAACTTGGACATAGAATAGGCTACATTAAGCCGTATTTCTAATTTTTAAAAAAATCTCGACCGAGCCGAATGTCGAATCCGATCCTCCCAAGCCTTAGGACTATCAATAAGGATCCCTACGCTGCATTACGGGACCCAAGAAGACCTATAACGAAGTAGTTATGGTCAAAACAGTGTTCGGGTAAAGGGCAAACGGGGCACACGCCAGTTGTTTAGCCATATCTCTTTCGTTTGGTGTCCGTTGACAACGGTCTTTTTGCTGTTGGAAAGCCAATTCAGATAGCTAAAATTTTCCTGGATGCAATTTTAAAAATCGGGCCCTCTCTCATTCCCGAAAGATGACTTTTCCGACCATAACATGCGATCCACCATGTACCTTGTAGCTTTTTTGCCATATCTCATCCGATTATGATCTGCTTGCAATGTTCTATACACCTTTGTAAAGCTTACTCAGATGACTACAATAATGATGTAGACAACTATTTGATCGGGGGCCTCTCTAGACCTCAAAATCTTACTTTGCCAACTATAGTGCATGACCCACAATGTTTCATGCCGTTTTAGCCATGTCTCATTCCTTTGTGTTGGGATCCGTTGGATCTTTACATCATCGGGGCTCACATACATGTGGAATGCTATCATGGAGTTTGCACCCCTTTTCTGATCCGGCCGTAAAAATGGTGTACCTAACTTGGACTTCGAATAGGCTACATTAAGCCGTATTTCTAATTTTTTAAAAAATATCGACCGAGCCGAATGTCGAATCCGATCCTCCCAAGCCTTAGTAATATCAAGAAGGATCCCTACGCTGCATTATGGGACCCAAGAAGACCTATAACGAAGTAGTTATGGTCAAAACAGTGTTCGGGTAAAGGGCAAACGGGGCACACGCCAGTTGTTTAGCCATATCTCATTCGTTTGGGGTCCGTTGACAACGGTATTTATGTTTGTTGGAAAGCCGTTCGAGACCTACAACTTTCCTAGATGCAATTTTAAAATCGGGCCCTAGCTCATTACCGAAAGATGACTTTTCCGATCATAACATGCGATCCACCATGTACCTTGTAGCTTTTTTGCCATATCTCATCCGATTATGGTCTGATCGCAATGTTCTATTCACCTTTGTAAAGCTTACTCAGATGATTACAATAATGATGTAGACAACTATTTGATCGGGGGCCTCTCTAGACCTTAAAATCTGACTTTGCCAACTTTAGCGCATGACCCACAATGTTTCATGCCGTTTTAGCCATGTCTCATTCCTTTGTGGTGGGATCCGGTGGATCCTTACATTATCAGGGCTCACATACATGTGGAATGCTATCATGGAGTTTGCACCTTTTCGAGCCGCCCAAAAATGGTACACCTAACTTGGACTTGAATAAGCTACATTAAGCCGTATTTCTAATTTTAAAAAAAATCTCGACCGAGCCGAATGTCGAATCCGATCGTCCCAAGCCTTAGTACTATCAATAAGGATCCCTACACTGCATTATGGGACCAAAGAAGACCTATAACGAAGTAGTTATGGTCAAAACAGTGTTCGGGTAAAGGGCAAACGGGGCACACGCCAGTTATTTAGCCATATCTCATTCGTTTGGGGTCCGTTGACAACGGTCTTTTTGCTGTTGGAAAGCCAGTTCGATAGCTAAAATTTTCCTGGATGCAATTTTAAAAATCGGGCCCTAGCTCATTCCCGAAAGATGACTTTTCCGACCATAACATGCGATCCACCATGTACCTTGTAGCTTTTTTACCATATCTCATCCGATTATGATATGCTTGCAATGTTCTATACACCTTTGTAAAGCTTACTCAGATGACTACAATAATTATGTAGACAACTATTTGATCGGGGGCATCTCTAGACCTCAAAATCTGACATTGCCAACTATAGCGCATGACCCACAATGTTTCATGCCGTTTTAGCCATGTCTCATTCATTTGTGGTGGGATCCGGTGGATCCTTACATAATCGGGGCTCACATACATGTGGAATGCTATCATGGAGTTTGCACCTCTTTCTGAGCCGGCCCAAAAAATGGTACACCTAACTTGGACATAGAATAGGCTACATTAAGCCGTATTTCTAATTTTTAAAAAAATCTCGACCGAGCCGAATGTCGAATCCGATCCTCCCAAGCCTTAGGACTATCAATAAGGATCCCTACGCTGCATTACGGGACCCAAGAAGACCTATAACGAAGTAGTTATGGTCAAAACAGTGTTCGGGTAAAGGCAAACGGGCACACGCCGATTGTTTAGCCATATCTCTTTCGTTTGGTGTCCGTTGACAACGGTCTTTTTGCTGTTGGAAAGCCAGTTCAGATAGCTAAAATTTTCCTGTATGCAATTTTAAAAATCGGGCCCTATCTCATTCCCGAAAGATGACTTTTCCGACCATAACATGCGATCCACCATGTACCTTGTAGCTTTTTTGCCATATCTCATCCGATTATGATGCGCTTGCAATGTTCTATACACCTTTGTAAAGCTTACTCGAGATGACTACAATAATTATGTAGACAACTATTTGATCGGGGCCTCTAGACCTCAAAATCTGACTTTGCCAACTATAGTGCATGACCCACAATGTTTCATGCCGTTTTAGCCATGTCTCATTCCTTTGTGTTGGGATCCGTTGGATCTTTACATCATCGGGCTCACATACATGTTGAATGCTATCATGGAGTTTGCACCCTTTCCGAGCCGGCCGTAAAATGGTATACCTAACTTTGACTTGAATAGGCTACATTAAGCCGTATTTCTAATTTTTTAAAAAATATCGACCGAGCCGAATGTCGAATCCGATCCTCCCAAGCCTTAGTAATATCAAGAAGGATCCCTACGCTGCATTATGGGACCCAAGAAGACCTATAACGAAGTAGTTATGGTCAAAACAAGTGTTCGGGTAAAGGGCAAACGGGCACACATGATTGTTTAGCCATATCTCATTCGTTTGGGGTCCGTTGACAACGGTATTTATGCTGTTTGAAAGCCAGTTCAGAGACCTACAACTTTCCTAGATGCAATTTTAAAAATCGGGCCCTAGCTCATTACCGAAAGATGACTTTTCCGATCATAACATGCGATCCACCATGTACCTTGTAGCTTTTTGCCATATCTCATCCGATTATGGTCGATCGCAATGTTCTATTCACCTTTGTAAAGCTTACTCGAGATGATTACAATAATGATGTAGACAACTATTTGATCGGGGCCTCTAGACCTTAAAATCTGACTTTGCCAACTTTAGCGCATGACCCACAATGTTTCATGCCGTTTTAGCCATGTCTCATTCCTTTGTGGTGGGATCCGGTGGATCCTTACATTATCAGGGCTCACATACATGTGGAATGCTATCATGGAGTTTGCACCCTTTTCGAGCCGCCCAAAAATGGTACACCTAACTTGGACTTGAATAGGCTACATTAAGCCGTATTTCTAATTTTAAAAAAAATCTCGACCGAGCCGAATGTCGAATCCGATCGTCCCAAGCCTTAGTACTATCAATAAGGATCCCTACACTGCATTATGGGACCCAAGAAGACCTATAATGAAGTAGTTATGGTCAAACAAGTGTTCGGGTAAAGGGCAAGCGGGCACACGCCATTGTTTAGCCATATCTCATTCGTTTGGGGTCCGTTGACAACGGTCTTTTTTGTTGGAAAGCCGTTCAGATAGCTAAAATTTTCCGGATGCAATTTTAAAAATCGGCCCTAGCTCATTCCGAAAGATGACTTTTCCGACCATAACATGCGATCCACCATGTACCTTGTAGCTTTTTACCATATCTCATCCGATTATGATATGCTTGCAATGTTCTATACACCTTTGTAAAGCTTACTCGAGATGACTACAATAATTATGTAGACAACTATTTGATCGGGGCCTCTCAGACCTCAAAATCGACATTGCCAACTATAGCGCATGACCCACAATGTTTCATGCCGTTTTAGCCATGTCTCATTCATTTGTGGTGGGATCCGTGGATCCTTACATAATCGGGCTCACATACATGTGGAATGCTATCATGGAGTTTGCACCTCTTTTCGAGCCGCCCAAAAATGGTACACCTAACTTGGACATAGAATAGGCTACATTAAGCCGTATTTCTAATTTTTAAAAAAATCTCGACTAAGCCGAATGTCGAATCCGATCCTCCCAAGCCTTAGGACTATCAATAAGGATCCCTACGCTGCATTACGGGACCCAAGAAGACCTATAACGAAGTAGTTATGGTCAAAACAATGTTCGGGTAAAGGGCAAACGGGCACACGCCATTGTTTAGCCATATCTCTTTCGTTTGGTGTCCGTTGACAACGGTCTTTTACTGTTGGAAAGCCGTTCAGATAGCTAAAATTTTCTGGATGCAATTTTAAAAATCGGGCCCTATCTCATTCCCGAAATATGACTTTTCCGACCATAACATGCGATCCACCATGTACCATGTAGCTTTTTTGCCATATCTCATCCGATTATGATCTGCTTGCAATGTTCTATATACCTTTGTAAAGCTTACTCAGATGACTACAATAATGATGTAGACAACTATTTGATCGGGGGCCTCTCTAGACCTCAAAATCTGACTTTGCCAACTATAGTGCATGACCCACAATGTTTCATGCCGTTTTAGCCATGTCTCATTCCTTTGTGTTGGGATCCGTTGGATCTTTACATCATCGGGGCTCACATACATGTTGAATGCTATCATGGAGTTTGCACCCC
The DNA here is from genome assembly GCA_036937905.1 of Salvia rosmarinus. Taxonomy (NCBI): domain Eukaryota; kingdom Viridiplantae; phylum Streptophyta; class Magnoliopsida; order Lamiales; family Lamiaceae; genus Salvia; species Salvia rosmarinus. The sequence goes on from CM072822.1 coordinate 1,344,198, forward strand.
TTTCTGAGCCGGCCGTAAAAATGGTATACCTAACTTGGACTTCGAATAGGCTACATTAAGCCGTATTTCTAATTTTTTAAAAAATATCGACCGAGCCGAATGTCGAATCCGATCCTCCCAAGCCTTAGTAATATCAAGAAGGATCCCTACGCTGCATTATGGGACCCAAGAAGACCTATAACGAAGTAGTTATGGTCAAAACAAGTGTTCGGGTAAAGGGCAAGCAGGGGCACACATGATTGTTTAGCCATATCTCATTCGTTTGGGGTCCGTTGACAATGGTATTTATGCTGTTGGAAAGCCGTTCGAGACCTACAACTTTCCCGGATGCAATTTTAAAAATCGGGCCCTAGCTCATTCCGAAAGATGACTTTTCCGACCATAACATGCGATCCACCATGTAACTTGTAGCTTTTTTGCCATATCTCATCCGATTATGGTCTGCTCGCAATGTTCTATATACCTTTGTAAAGTTTACTCAGATGACTACAATAATGATGTAGACCATTATTTTATCGGGGGCCTCTCTGGACCTCAAAATCTTACTTTGCCAACTATAGCGCATGACCCACAATGTTTCATGCCGATTTAGCCATGTCTCATTCCTTTGTGGTGGGATCCGGTGTATCCTTACATCATCGGGGCTCACATACATGTGGAACGCTATCATTGAGTTTGCACCCCTTTCAAAGCCGACCCAAAAAATGGTATACCTAACTTGGACTTGAATAGGCTATATTAAGCCGTTTTCTAAATTTTTTTAAAATCTCGATCGAGCCGAATATCGAATCCGATCCTCCCAAGCCTTAGAACTATAAATAAGGATCCCTACGCTGCATTACGGGACCCAAGAAGACATATAACGAACTAGTTATGGTCAAAACAGTGTTCGGGTAAAGGGCAAACGGGGCACACGCCAGTTGTTTAGCCATATCTCATTCGTTTGGGATCCGTTGACAACGGTCTTTATGCTGTTGGAAAGCTAGTTCAGAGAATTACAACTTTCCTGGATGAAATTTTAAAAATCGGGTCCTAGATCATTCCCGAAAGATGACTTTTCCGACCATAACATGCGATCCATCATGTACCTTGTAGCGTTTTTGCCATATCTCATCCGATTATGGTCTGCTTGCAATGTTCTATACACCTTTGTAAAGCTTACTCAGATGATTACAATAATGATGTAGACAACTATTTGATCGGGGGCCTTTCTAGACCTCAAAATCTTACTTTGCCAACTATAGCGCATGACCCACAATGTTTCATGCCGTTTTAGCCATGTCTCATTCCTTTGTGGTGGGATCCGGTGGATCCTTACATCATCGGGGCTCACATACATGTGTAATTCTATCATGGAGTTTGCACCCCTTTCTGAGCCCGCCCAAAAAATTATATACCTAACTTGGACTTCGAATAGGCTACATTAAGCCGTATTTCTTATTTTTTAAAAAATATCGACCTAGATGAATGTCGAATTCGATCCTCCCAAGCCTTAGTACTATCAATAAGGATCCCTACGATGCATTATGGGACCCAAGAAGACCTATAACGAAGTAGTTATGGTCAAAACAGTGTTCGGGTAAAGAGCAAACAGGGCACACGCCAGTTGTTTAGCCATATCTCATTCGTTTGGGGTCCGTTGACAACGGTATTTATGCTGTTGGAAAGCCAGTTCAGAGACCTACAACTTTCCTAGATGCAATTTTAAAAATCGGGCCCTAGCTCATTCCCGAAAGATGACTTTTCCGACCATAACATGCGATCCACCATGTACCTTGTAGCTTTTTTACCATATCTCATCCGATTATGGTCTGCTCGCAATGTTCTATACACCTTTGTAAAGCTTACTCAGATGACTACAATAATGATGTAGACCATTATTTCATCGGGGGCCTCTCTGCACCTCAAAATCTGACTTTGCCAACTATAGCGCATGACCCACAATGTTTCATGCCGTTTTAGCCATGTCTCATTCCTTTGTGGTGGGATCCGTTGGATCCTTACATCATTGGGGCTCACATACATGTGGAATGCTATCATGGAGTTTGCACCCCTTTCTGAGCTGGCCCTAAAAATGGTATACCTAACTTGGACTTCGAATAGGCTATATTAAGCCGTATTTCTAATTTTTTAAAAAATCTCGACCGAGCCGAATGTCGAATCCGATCCTCCCAAGCTTTTGTACTATCAATAAGGATCCCCACGCTGCATTATGGGACCCTAGAAGACCTATAACGAAGTAGTTATGGTCAAAACAGTGTTCGGGTAAAGGGCAAACGGGGCACACGCCAGTTGTTTAGCCATATCTCATTCGTTTGGGGTCCGTTGACAACGGTCTTTATGCTGTTGGAAAGCCAGTTCAGTGACCTACAATTTTCTTGGATGCAATTTTAAAAATCGGGCCCTAGCTCATTCCCGAAAGATGACTTTTTCGACCATAACATGCGATCCACCATGTACCTTTTAACTTTTTTGCCATATCTCATCCGATTATGGTCTGCTCGCAATGTTCTATACACCTTTGTAAAGCTTACTCAGATGAGTACAATAATGATGTAGACAACTATTTGATCGGGGGCCTCTCTGGACCTCAAAATCTTACTTTGCCAACTGTAGCGCATGACCCACAATGTTTCATGCCGTTTTAGCCATGTCTCATTCCTTTGTGGTGGGATCTGGTGGATCCTTACATCATCGGGGCTCACATACATGTGGAATGCTATCATGGAGTTTGCACCCCTTTCTAAGACGGCCCAAAAAATGGTACACCTAACTTGGACTTCGAATAGGCTACATTAAGCCGTATTTCTAATTTTTTAAAAAATCTCGACCGTGCCTAATGTCGAATCCGATCCTCCCAAGCCTTAGTACTATCAATAAGGATCCCTACGTTGCATTACGGGACTCAAGAAGACCTATAACGAAGTAGTTATGGTCAAAACAGTGTTCGGGTAAAGGGCAAACGGGGCACACGCCAGTTGTTTAGCCATATCTCATTCGTTTGGGGTCCGTTGACAACGGTCTTTATGCTGTTGGAAAGCCAGTTCAGATAGCTACAACTTTCCTGGATGCAATTTTAAAAATCGGGCCCTAGCTCATTCCCGAAAGATGACTTTTCCGACCATAACATGCGATCCACCATGTACCTTGTAGCTTTTTTGTCATATCTCATCCGATTATGGTCTGCTCGCAATGTTCTATACACCTTTGTAAAGCTTACTCAGATGACTACAATAATGATGTAGACAACTATTTGATCGGGGGCCTCTCTTGACCTCAAAATCTAACTTTACCAACTATAGCGCATGACCCACAATGTTTCATGCCGTTTTAGCCATGTCTCATTCCTTTGTGGTGGGATCCGGTGGATCCTTACATCATCGGGGCTCACATACATGTGGAATGCTATCATCGAGTTTGCACCCCTTTCTGAGCCGGCCCAAAAAATAGTATACCTTACTTGGACTTCGAATAGGCTATATTAAGCCGTATTTCTAAATTTTTTTAAAATCTCGACCGAGCCGAATGTCTAATCCTATCCTTCCAAGCCTTAGGACTATCAATAAGGATCCCTACGCTTCATTACGGGACCCAAGAAGACCTATAACGAAGTAGTTATGGTCAAAACAGTGTTCGGGTAAAGGGCAAACGGGGCACACGTCAGTTTGTTAGTCATATCTCATTCGTGTGTGTTTGTTGGCAAATGTGTGTGTGTGTGTGTTGGCCTAGTGGTAGAGTGGTTAATGCCGGCGCCAAGGTCTCGGTTCGAGTCCAAGTGTGTGACGCAAAATTTTTAAATGAAAATTATAAGAATAGAAAGAGAATGTTTAATGAAAATTATTATTATTGTTATTGTTCCATACTTACATAAAACTAAAGAAACTTAATAGGTTGCATGATTTAAGATTGATGTATGGATGTCATTATGTGTAGAATAATTAATCTACATGATTTATAAGTTATTGCATAAAAATGAGATCCAATGAGGGCACACTACCATTTGCACAAAAAAAGAATTATTACATGTAAAATAAATTTAAATGAGATGGACTATTGTGTAGATGGATATAACATTGTCACTTCTTGTCATGATAAATGTCACTTTAGGTATGTTTTCTAGTTAGAGGATAAAATAATGATTGTTATTTTTTAAGATAATTGTCGCTTTTCTTCTTGATAATTCACTTTTTATCTATTTGCATGGTACATATATCTACCCATGAGTTTTTTTTTTGTCAAATTTTGATTATAGTTGGTTACGTGAAATTAAATCCATCATTAGTATATTTATTGAACATTTAGCACTAGAGACTCGAAACAATAGGTAAGAGAAAGAAATCGCAAGACTCACCAGAGTGTTTGACTAAGCTTATAAGCTCTTTAAAACAACTTATAAGTTGTTTATAAGTTTATAAACTCATGCAAAGTGTTTGAAAAATTAAATTCCTAAACAGTTTATAAGCTGTAAAAATAAGTTCCAAAAACTTATAAGTTTCCATAAAATAAGTAGTTCAACTATAACATATTTTTTCGTAAGCTTATAAGTAATGGTGAATTTACCAAAATAACTTTATTATGGTTCGTTATTTTCTACATATACACTATCGACTTTACCTTTCATCGATTTTTTCTCTCTAACTATGATTTTCTCTTTCTAACTCACGATTTTTTCTGTAGCTTATAAGTTTAATTATCCAAACACTTTTATAACTTATAAGTTTTTTAAACATTATGTCTTATAAGTTCTTTAAAATAAACATAGCCAAACATCCTCTTATTCGGTTGATTCGATGATTATATATATTTTTCTTTTTCTTTTATATATAAGAGTAATTATAAATTCAAATTATTCATATTTTTAAAATCCAGCTAACGAAAATGCAGGTATAAATTTTCCGATAACAAAAGCTTTAGAAAATTAAAATAAACACTACATGTCGAATAAATGGTGACATGTACTACTTTTTGACATAATAAAAAAGGGGAAGAAACATGAAGCAAGGCAAAATGAAAGGGGTAATGTCCCACGTCTTTGTCGTTTAGTTTGCCGACTGATGAAGGGACAGCTACCCTTTTCCAACCCAAAGAAACAAATGGATTTGGCCCCCTCCTTTTATTTTTATATATAGATAGCTAGGGTTTGGTGGAATTAGGGGTATCGGAAGTTTCATAAATTAAACAAATTCAGTACCAACTGATCCCGGATAGATCCCGACAAAAATAATGGACTCTCGGTGAAACAACAAAAATGGACAATTTTTTCACTATAGAGATAGAATATATCATTTATAAAAAAATTATTTTTTTACAAAATTTGGATTCCCAAAAGTTTATAATAAAATTTTGAAACATTGAATATTTTATTTTTTGAAGGAATATTTATATTAATATAAGATAATATATAAAATTTTGGGCCCCGATCCTAAAATGATGGGCTCTAGGCGGTCGTCTATGCTCGCGCGTCCTCGGGGACGGCATGACTGATCCCGAGATCTAAAGTTTGTGGAATGCTTGGCATTAGTTTTGCTTAATTTTTTTAATATTTAACTGCTACCTTATTCTATTTTTTATATGAGATATATTAGTTACAGCAATCTGTGGAACTTCTTAGCTCAAAGAGAAAATTATGTAATCAACTCACATTAGGATAAATTACCTATCAATTTTAGCTTTATGCATTTTCTTGCATAAAGTGATGTGATATTAGTGTCTCGGAGAAAATTAACGGTGACATTATATCTTAAGAATTGACGCACGAGCTACCATGTACCTTTTAAATGTATTTTATTAGTTTCGGACAATTATTGGACATGAGCACATGGGAGCTTCATTTTGGAACCTCAACAATTATGCTCATCCCACCAAATACGTCAATTCAATTCCGTTTTGATACGTTCACAAAAAATATTTATTTTCCTTTTTTAGAAACGTCAATTTTATATTTTTACTATAAATCTATCCACTTATTTAAAAAAGTCACTCATGACCCATATTTTTGTATTCACTATCCATTAATATATTCATTTATTATCATCATGGCACACCTTTTTATACCTACTTACTTTACACTCATTAATATTTATTAAAACTCGTGCCACTAAAATCAATGAACGATTTTGATGGACGGAGAGAGTAATATTTATCCATTAGGGTACCTCTAATGATAAGTTTTTTATTCTTACGAAATTGAGAATCAACTTCTTTAATATTTGAACGAAGTTGATATGATAAAAAGTTGAGAATTAACTCCTCTAATGGTAGCTTTTTTCTTTTATAAAGTTGGAAAAACCAACTTTTTACCATTGTAGATGTACTTATTTGATATTTTCTCCGAAGATAAACGATAACTTTTTGCTTTTTTTTCGTATCACACAACAATCTTTCTTCTTTTTTGTCTTTTTTCTAGATCCCACAACTATTTTATAGATATAATTATATGTATATCATAGTGGAATCTATGTAAAAGTTGATATTGTAAGTATATAATTGGAGAAAATCCGGATCTAGTATTCTTGGATCGGTTCTAGAACCGAACTAATCTAATTTATTGGTTCGATCAGGGTAAAGACCGTTGACATCCCTAATTGTAGATGTGCTTATTTGATATTTTCTCCGAAGATAAAAGATAACTTTTGCTTTTCGTATCACACAACAATCTTTCTTCTTTTTGTATTTTTTCTAGATCCCACAATATGAAAAAGTGGGTAAATTTTAAAAAAGTGATATGATATCAAAAATTGAAAGCCAAAGACATAGATATTACTTATAGATTGGATATATTAGATACACACTAACACACTTATATAGATAGCTAGACACGTATAAAGAAAGGACCAAAATGATTGTAGTTGGTAAGAAAAGTCTGTTGGTACTTCTGTAGTTGTCATCAACTTTTGCTAGTGAATCCAATTTGCACTTGGTGTAAATGCAATCATCAAGATATTAACAATTATAGCCACTATCCTTCTTCAATTTTGGAAAATAGGATTTACAAATCAAAAGTATTTTTGGGCTTGAGATCTATTAATGATTTCTAGAACGAAATTTAGCATTGTGTTTAAGAAAAGTTTTTCACCATGTCCTGGAATTTTAATAATGGATATCTTGAAATTTGAATATTTTCAAAGTACATCATATAATATTATTTCGTCACATCGTACAACTCACAAATTCAATCAGTTCGCATATTTTGGACCAATTACTCCCGACAACCATGATGTTTCATCATACTACGCTATAATAAAAGATAAAAGAAGCTCAAACTAATTGGTTCGATATCATTAACAAAATTCTCCATCACACCCTCCAATTTTTATTTTTTATTTTTTTTCAATCAAGTATTCATGTATGTGTGGACTATCATACAAACGCCAAAAAACTTAAAAAAAATCCTATCATAATCCTAAAAGCAGCAAAACTGTCATTTTTGATGAGTGGGCTCTATAATTCTTGCAAAAACTATTTGTTTGTTTGCCCATTTGTGAGAATATTTTTGCCCATTTGTGAGAATATTTTCACCCCTTTTTTTCGAATAGTAAGTTAAACTTCCCACCAACTATTTTCTCTTGAGCAATTTTGTGATTGACTATTGATTGAAAAATTGCCCCCAAAATAGGAACATATTTCTTTCGAATGAGATGATTAACGGGGCCTCTAGAATCTTTTATTACTTGAAGAGATATGAGTTATTGTGGACTATGCAATGAGCATTTCAAGCATACTTTCAAACCCATTCAAAGACTTGGAAACCAATCATGTGCATCTTGAATAAAGTAGTCATTCTTTGTTGCTTTAATTATTTCAGGGTGTTTGAGTGAGTGGTCGATTTCCTTATTCTATCCATGATACATTTAAAGAGTGTCTCAAACCTAAAGCCGACAAAATTGACTCGGCCCAGTGGGCCGGCCCGGGTACCCGGAATTGGGGTCAAGTTGGGCTCTTAAATATAGTGGCCCAAAAAAATCCGGGCCTAAAAGCTCGCCCACATAGCCTGACGGTCCTATCGGGCTTTGGGGCTAAAAAGCCCGTGATTTTCGGGCTAAAAAGTCTGCCGGTGATTGTTCATATAATACCTAATAAGGCTCCAAGTATCATACTATAATATTTAATAGGACGCATAAAAATATCCTATTACCTTATGGGCGGGCTTAGCTCGATGACCCGAATGGGGATGAGCTGGGCTCTTAAATTTTGAGCCCGGTAGCACTGTGTGGGCGGGACCGTCCCGACCCGACCCACATAGTACATGAAGCCCGGTGGGCCGGGCCAACCCAACCCGCCCATTTTGCAACCTCTAATCAAACTTACATCTCGATAGCGATCTGTAAACTGACGAGGAAAAATTCTATAGAACATGTATATATACTACATCATCTATCACATAATAATATTTTATTAATATAAATTAAATTAATAAAATACTATCATGTGAAAGATGAGTATAATACTCTACATATTCTATGGAAATTCTCAATGATGAGAGGACGCCTCTTAGAACTTGTGAATATCGGCAACCGATTTCATTAGTTTGTGTCCATTTTTAGAGTACTATTCTAAAATCAAAGAATTTTCAGAAATTACAATGAATTTTCAATAATGGATTAAAGTGATCAATGATAGCATTTTTCACCAATGGATCTGCGTCTCTGTCAGCTATCTGGCCTTTTTATTTTATTTTTTCAATTTTGATTACCAGCTAACTGAATTACTGAATAAGGACTAGTGTCAACAAACTTATAATTATTGTTTTATAGCGTAGTATAAAATTAATCATCTTAAAGAAAGTTTCATATAATTAAGCCCAAATTATAAATCCCACTAACCCTTCATATCTTTTTAGTACTGTCTGAAACAAAAGCCCGATCCCTCCATCCACAAATACAACAAAATATATATAAAAAGAAAATAAAAAATAAAAAGCCCAGATTATATTAAATTCAAATGAGCCTTTCAATGGGCTATTTGTGGGCAGAAAAGCCCTCTTTGAAGATCAAGCCCATTTCAAAAGCCAGGCCCATATTTACACAATCCATTTGAAAATTTGAGATTTCGCAAAAATTAAAAAGGATAATGAAAGAATTTGGGAAATTAGTATTTAATATAAGGTTAATTATGTTTTGTATTCTTGATTTTCAACCTTTTTCAAAAATATCTTTAACTTAAATTTTGTAAAAAAAAATAAAAATAAAAATTAACTGCTATTCTTTTCTCTTGGTTATGTCTGTTTTTTAAATATAAGTGTATGCAGATGACATGTGTTAACATCTCATTGGCTAATGAGATTTGTATGCAGATGACATGACACCCTCGCTCTATCTTTTAACGTCTTTCACAACCGCTTACGCCCGTAAGCCTCTCCACCGCGAACCAACTCCAGAACCACCACTCCTCCGCCGCGTTTAATCACCACATAAATGGCCTTCAACACCATCTCAAAGCTCAACAATGGGAACCCTTGGGCCACCAGATCAATCCGCCACGATTCTTGCACTCACAGAGCAAGTGCGCCGCCAATAATCCGAATTGCGGCGACGGCGGACTGACGGCCGATTTCGAGGAGGGGCAGCTGGAGAGACCCAAATGGACCGGCGAGACGCCGCTTTCTCGGCTCGTCGGAGCTCTGATTTCCTTCAAACCCCTTTACTCTGTAATGAAACTCGGTGCTAGACAAGTTTTGATCAGGTAAATTCTATGTTGAGAGAAACAGTAGAAAAATTCACTATTTTTTGCTCAAGTCTAACTTGCACAGATTTATTTCTTGTGCATTCACTCGGTTTATCTCTTGATTCTCTGTTGTAATGAGTATTTTGATACATGTAAGTTGCTCAATTAAGTCTAACCTCTTCATTTCAAATGCATTAGTACATACACATTAATTAAATGTATTCACTCTTTCATTACTTCCCACAACGCCTAAGTAAAAAAAATCGGCTATCAAGAGTGCTTAAATCGATTTTTTTTTTGAGAAAATTATAAATTTTGAGCTTAGGAAAAAAAAAACCTTGTAGGGTGGTTGAGCTCGCCCCAGCTCCGCCAGTGCGCATAGCTATGGATATGTGCTGATGTTTTTCCTCATAACTCGAAAAAAATGTGTTGGATGATTTTCTTGTACCATATTTAATTTTTCTTGATATATATTTGATTCAAATTTGGACAGTACAGCTGAGAAAACAAACATTCCATGGAGGGATATGACTAAGGAGATTTTGGAGTCCGATGTTTACAAGGAGAAAGATTCCATTGAAGATACCTCACTCGTTTATCCAGATTGTAATGACCTCAAATTCTATGATCAATTTTGTTTTTCATGCATAAGCTTTGTCCAGCTTCAATCGAACAAAAGCTGAGGCATGTATAAACTGTGTTTGATGATGAATATCTGATAAGTTTTCCAAACTTCAAAAAAAAAAGCAAATTCATGGGAAAACATGCATCAATGGTGGCAAACTGAAGGATTTATCTCCGATTTCGTGCAGATTATCTCTATCCTTTCCATGCATATGATGAGGGGAACCTCTCTTGGCTGGTAGTAATTGATTTTTTCTTGATCTAAATGATAAGATTTTGGTGAAGCTATGATGGCGTAAAGCTGTTTGTTGCAACAGGCTGCAGCAGAAGCAGAGGCGGCCACCATGTCAATGGTAAGAAGGGCTATACCTTATGCTTCATCTCTCGAAGAAGCAAACCAAATGGTTCGTGGAAATTGGCTAGATGCAATCGAAAACCATCAGAAGAAACACTCTGGAGGCTTGAGAATTGGTGATGTTCTTGATATTGGATGCTCAGTTGGTGTCAGCACACGATTTCTCGCTGACAAATTCGACTCCACCAAAATCACAGTATGTTTAGAGTGGCATATATGAATTTGTAGTCCATTATATGAATTTGTGTGAATTTTTTTAGTGTGGCATATTTGTGTAGGGACTAGATTTATCCCTTATTTCCTCGCTGTTGCTCAACACAACGACAAGAGGAACGAGGGGGAGAATAGAGTGAGATGGATCCATGGAAATGGTGAAAACACCGGCTTGCCCTCAAATTCCTTCGACCTTGTATCCATTGCTTATGTGGTATGCCCTCAGTTTCCTAACAAATATCCCTTCTCATCAGCAAAGATAGCCTTTATATGGAGCTCTTCTTATCCTACTCGATGAAGTATGATTGTTCGTTTATCTCGTGGGTGATTATGATGAGTTTCTTGCTTCAATCTTGCTTAAATGCAGTTCCATGAGTGCCCTGAAAGAGCAATCAAGAATATGGTGGAGGAAGCTCTCTGACTGCTTAGACCGGGAGGCACGTTTGCTGTGACAGATAACTCGTTATGTTTATAGTTAATGAACCATATACATGATGAGCTAAATCCAAACATATCCTACTAAAGTAGTCCTGAGTATTACTCACTGCAGTCGTTTCTGCCATTTTTGCAGCCAAAATCGAAGATTCTTCAGGTAAAACTTGTTCTGACCTTATATCAGTTTCTACGTTTGAAGCTGGTATCAAATTTGGGATGATGTGTAGCAAATCTCATTTGAATTCTGATGTTATTTAGGAACTGTCTCCGGTGCTCTTTGTTGAGACATCAGATCCCCATTCTTACTTAGGAAAGAAACGAGAAATTAGGAAGAAAAAGAACAACAATCACAACATAAGAATTTAACGTGGAAAACTCCAAAATCGGAGAAAAACCACGAACCACATAAGGAAATCCACTATATGATAAATTTCTACAATCACACAATATACCTCTCCCTCTCGACCTCGACCCCCCTACACTATTACAAGCCTTTGACAAATTCTCACCCTTCTATCAAGATTCTCACAAAGAGAAACTAAGAAAGGAATTTAAACTAGAATTTAATCACAAGACTATAATGTAGTAATTTAAACTAGTGAAGGGCTAAATAGGTCGAGAGGGAGAGGTATACTGTGTGATTGTAGAAATTTATCATATAGTGGATTTCCTTCTTTGGTTCGTGGTTTTTCTCCGGTTTTGGAGTTTTTCACGTTAAATTCTTGTGTTGTGATTGTTGTTCTTTTTTTTCCTAATTTCTCGTTTCTTTCTTAAGTATGAATGGGGACCTGATGTCTCAACAGTGGTATCAGAGCTTGGTCTAGGTCTCTTGATATTCTGAGTATGCTCTATGGTTGCAGTGTTGTCTGATCTTCCACATCAGAAAAGATTTCTTGATAAAAGCTTGGGTGTCTCTTGTGAGGCGGTTATTAATTTAGGAGGTGTAGAAACTTATGTCAAGGGCTTCAAATTCAATGAAGTTTGACGTGGAGAAATTTGATGGAAGAATCAATTTTGGCTTGTGGCAAGTGTAAGTCAAGGATGTGTTGATACAATTTAGTGTGCACAAGACTTTAAAAGGTAGGCCGAGTTCAACTGAAGATATAAACAAAAATTTCGGTATCAGTGATGAAGATTGGGAGGATCTGGATCTGAGGGCGGCAAGTATAATTCGTCTATGTTTGGCCAAGAATGTTCTTACAAATGTACATGGGATTTCGAGTGTCAATGAGCTGTGGGAAAAGCTGGAAGTTCTGTACCAAGCAAAGGACATCTAAAATCGGTTGTACCTGAAGCAACAATTTCACACCTTACGGATGGATGAAGGTACGAAAATTTCAGATCATTTGAGTACTCTTAATGGTGTTATCTCTGAACTAGAAGCAATTGGAGTGAAAATTGAAGATGAGGACAAAGCGTTAAGGCTCATCTTGTCTCTTTCTCATTCCTATGAGCACATGAAGCCAATCCTGATGTATGGGAAGGAATCGTTGATTTTTGCTGAAGTTACAGGAAAACTTCTTTTCGAGGAGAGAAGACTTGCAAGTGAAGTGCTAAATTCAACGAAAAATTGGCTTTTAGTAAAGGGAGGAAGAATGATTCCAAAGGTGTTGTTTGTTGGAAGTGTGGAAGAGCCGGGCATACGAAGCGAAACTGTCTAGATGGAGCTGATCAAGGTGGAGCGGATCCGGCAACTAACTCCGACCATGAAGCTAACATTGTGATAGAGGATCTCTTTTGAAGAGATGAACATCCTTATGGCATGTCCAACTGCCATGAACGAGGATGTGATGATGTTAGTTGTACCGCATGTGTATTAGTTTGGCATGGATGCAAGGTGTGTGGTGATTGTTATGTCGATGGCTGAAGAACTTCTAGGATGGCCAAAAGTTAGAAGTTGCATCATTATTTTTCGGCAAGTTTCGACATGTGCCGAAGAAAATTCTTAGAATGGTTGATTCTAAGTGTTCTACTCATATGGTGGAGTAGGTTTATTCATTTTTTTGAGGATGATGGTTCTTTGGGTTAAGAATCATGATTGTCGGTGAAGACAATGAAGTATTCTTTTATTTTAACAAGGTGGAGATTGTTGGAATTTCTAGTGTTAAAATAAAAGAGCTTGTCCCACATTGATTTTGTAAGAAAAATGGGGAGCTCCTTAGTGCTATATAAGGAGCTACTAGGTCTTTGATACAAATACACCAATCACTACATTATAGTCTTGTAATTAGTGCACTTGTAACAAAGAAAAATGTGGAGCTCCTTAGTGTTATATAAGGAGCATAAAAGTTCTTTGTTACAAGTGTACTAATCACAAGACTATAATGTAGTGATTGATGCATTTGTATCAAAGACATAGGAGCTCCTTATATAGCCTAAGAGACTCCACCTACTTTGATAGCAAAATCAATGATTTTTCTTTCATTTTTAACAAGGTGTAGATTGTTGGAATAGTTGTTAAAAATGAAAGTGAGATTTTGTCCCACATTGGTTTTGCTATCAAAGTAGGTGGAGTCTCTTAGGCTATATAAGGAGCTCCTAGGTCTTTGATACAAATGCACCAATCACTACATTATAGTTTTGTGATTAGTGCACTTGTGACAAAGAACTTTATGCTCCTTATATAACACTAAGGAGCTCCCCATTTTTCTTACAAAATCAATGTGGGACAAACTCTTTTATTTTAACACTATAAATTCCAACACTCTTCACGTTGATGAAGAGCACGGAGCCTTTTCTCGATGAGTACTATCTGACAGATCTTGAAGGAGTGATGAAGAGAGCCGGCTTTGCCAATGTGCAGACGGTCTTGACAGATCCTAGGCACAGAACTGTCACTGCTACGGCGCCATTTTGATGCTTCTCTTTCATTTTTTTTGTTTTGTTTTGTTTATAGAGACGTATGATTCATGTGATATTTCCTCTGAGAGGACAGAGAAGTGTAGTTTAATGCAGCTAGCTTCTGCATTTGCTTATTCAGTTATTTCCATGTTGCATGAACTTTCAAAGAATAATTCTTAGAGACGTCAAAATAGGCCAGGCCCCATTTTTGGTCGGGTCGGGCAAAGTTTTTAGACCCAATGGGGAGTTGGATCACGTTGGGCTGTTTCAAATTCCCATTCGGCCTCTGCCTCTGGCCCACGGGTGTCTTAAAAGGCCCAATTTTTGATCTGATTGGGCCATGCTTGTTTATATCCGGCAAACTTTTAGCCTGACCCGACACGATATCTTCCTTAGGCCCCGCCTAGAAGTTTTGCAACTCTATTATGTTAGAAACTCTATTTGGGTTTTTTATAAAAATATTGCCATAAATCACAATACTACTTTTTAAAAATTCCATCCAAATTGTCTACAAGTTTTTGTATTTATATAAATATAAATATAAATATATATTCACAATATTTTATGGAGAATTATATAAAATTACATATTTTTTCAAAAGTGGTATCCTTTATACCTATTTTTAAAATTTGCTAAACCCCATACCCATTTTATTAATTTAATAAATTTTGAGTAAAAAAAGCTAAGGATTTGCCACTAATATCAATAGAAAACTAATAGTATACATTCTGCAAAAAATCTCTCCAGTGGGCCTTATGAAGTCTCCGATCGACCGGAGATTTCAAACATATTAGAATTATTAAAAAAAATTGTGATTCCAGTAGAAAATCATATTTCCGATCGGAGATAAGATTTTCACGAACAGAAACAAAATTTCATGATTGGAATGAAGATTTTCATTGGTATCTCATTTTTTTAATAAATAATTCTAGTAGTTTTAGAGTCTTTGATCGATTATTACACTGTTTTCGATCGATCAGAGCTTTATATTCCATTTCAAACTTCAAAAGATATTGATTTTAATTTAAAAAATACAATAATATTGAAAATCACATCATGCTTCACTCAATATTCATAAAATTAGCACAATTGACATGAAGTATAGTAAATTTTAGAAATAATTATAAGTTAGTATACGCTATAACAAAAATGGGATTTAAGTTTAACCCCAAAATTTATTTCTAGGGTCAATGGGCAACCTTTTTGTACACGTGTCAAGATCCCATGTCGCAAAATACACCCGATGAACTCCCCCTTTACGTTTATCATTCTTATACTCAACCCTCTCTCTCTAACTCTATGCGTATGTTCTTGTATGCTTCTGCTCGTTTTATTACTTGTATGTATCTCCTAAAACTCCATATATGAAAGTTTCTGCTTCTGGGATTATCTCATCTTTACTCCGTAAGCACCTCTTCTTCCACTTATTTTGTAATTATGATTTTCACTCTGCTTTTGTTAATCCTTTACTGATTATTTTCACCTTTTTGCTTCTTCTTGGCTTTTATGTTTTTTTTATCATGTTTAAAATAGTATCTTGCTGCCTTTTTTTAATTTTTTTAATAAGAAGTGATGCTGACTACCTTGATCATATATGTGTGAATAACTTTTTTTTTCTCGAAATTGATTGGGATATTCAGTATAATAAATTGGCTTTCTTGGAAATTATGGAGTAAAGTTTGAGCTGTAGTGGTGTAGGCGATTGACTTAATATAGATAGTTGCGAGATTTTTTTTGTTCTAGTTAAGCTGAGATGGGAAAAGCACCTGCTTCTGGTTGTGCAAATAAATAATTGAAGGTATCAAAAGAATCTGCAGAATAATTCCCAATTCATAAAAAGTTCTAAAAAATGTTTTCTTTTTGGGCAAAATTTGTGGAGAAGTATTTGTAGCGCCATAGTATATAGGAATCTTCGAGTTTATCCTCTGAAGTTAAGGTAAGGGCTTTCTTGTTTGAGGGTGTTTCCAACTGTTTGATGTCTTTAGGCATTTGGTTTGCAGAACACAACAAGCTAAAGAAATTTAGTTTTTAGGGCTTTTGACAATTCTTGTCTTCTATATCATGAGAGGGGATTGGGAGAGTTTTCGTTAATTAGTTATCTCTGTGTGCTGAGATTGTTGTGTGTCATTCTGGCTCCTATTTGGGTATAGGAGGAAGCAAAAGTTTATGTTGTGGTTGTTGAATAATATGACCAAATGATGCAGCTAGTTGTGAAATATTTGTTCAACTTTGGTTGTTTTAGGCTTCATTAGACTGGTTTTTTAGCCCTTTTTTCAATTGATTGGTTTTCGTTTCCAGTTTTCTGGTTATATTTCTTGATTATGGATAAAATTTTAATGCCTTATTACATTCCTTTTTATCACTGTGAGAATGACTTCTTTCTTCGGTTGGTGTTGCAGTTTTGATGTTAAAATATTATTATCCTTTTGTTTTCGTCAATATCAGAATAAGAGCCAGAAGGCAGAAACAGTCATCTTTTACATTGCATTGCAGTTTCATTTCATCCTTAATTTTGCATTATTTTGCCGTGGAACTATTCTAATGAAAATCATGATGAATAATCAACCGTTTTCGTATCTGAAGGGCCTAAATTACCCTCTAATTTACTTAACTTGTTTCTATGTCAATAGTGACTTCATCTTTCTTGTATGAGAAATCATGAATATGAGGATGTTATGTTTTCCTTTGAAATAATGGCTGAATGCTTACAGAATTATTACTTTGCACTGGCACAAAATTTGTGGTTCTGTACGGATAGGAGAATTCCACGAAACATACTAATCCGATCGGACTCATTTGTGTTTGAATTCTTGCAGCTATTCAGCCACTTCTCTAGGGAGCAGACATAGAAAGCCGCTACTATGTCTTTCAAAGGTATAACGTGGGGTGGGAATGTATACCAAAAGTTCGAGGCTATGTGTTTGGAGGTGGAAGAAGCTATGTTCCAGGTAAAGTTTCCTCTCCTCACTCGTGCTGCAACTCTCCTCCTCCTCTTCTCTCTCCCTCTTGTCTCTTTCTCTCTCCATAGAATTGTACCATTTTTCGCCAAATTGAATATTTTTACACTTCTCCATGTGTTGGCAGTGGAGTTGAAACTAAACAGTTGGAAAACTAAAGAATCGATATTTTTCTCTCTTTAATCGATTTTGGTCTGGAGTGGTGTTAGCTGTATGTTCTTGGCATGTTCTTAGTATGTTGTTTGATCATATAAGTGCCTAAACTAAAGTATCTCTTTCGTTTGACAGGACACCGTTAAATATGTGGAAAATCAGGTACAGAAAGTCGGTGTTAGCGTAAAGAAGTTCTATTCAGAAGTAATGGACGATATGCGTCCTCTATCGTGTATGGATCCAACGAGCGTAGCTTCTGATGACATGTCTCTTATCTCTTATGGTTACGCCGATTTCAACAAAAAGCCAATACCAGGCATATTGGACGATAGTCAGGATGTAAAGAAGAATGAGAATCAAGATCAATTTCTCTCGAATATAACTGCAGAAAAAGGAGATGTAGGACTTTTCTTGCCACAATCTCCCGGAATCTTCATTGAAAATAAATCCCCCGACAAATGTAAGAAAATCGGGGTACAGAGGCGTGCAATTGGCATTAAAAGAATCTCTAAAAGCAACCATCCTTCAAAAGAATCATGTCGAACTACTTCTGCATCACAAGATAGGAGCAATAAAGTTGCAAGTTGCGACACGAGAATTAGTTCACGGGTGGCCTCTGACATCATCATACAAATGTGAAACAGTGAAAGGAAATCATCATTGGACTTTGATCAAGATAGGAGGCGGCCTGTGAAACAGTGAACATAGTGATGCAAATGCATGCCGAATCCCGATCACCCAAGTGAGTCCCCTGCTTCTGATAGGCAAGATAGTTCGAGGGCGGCCTGTGATAACTCGACTGTGACATCATCATCCTCGAACATAGTGATGCAGGAACCTGGTGAAGCAGTGAATGAAAATGCACCGAATCCCGATCACCCAAGTGAGTCCCCTGCTTCTGATAGGCAAGATAGTTCGAGGGCAGCCTGTGATAACTCGACTGTGACATCATCATCCTCGAACATAGTGATGCAGGAATCTGGTGAAGCAGTGAAGGGATACACCGCTCTTCAAGATAGTCTAATCGAGTCTCCAGCTTCTGAAAAAGCTTTATCTGCTGAATCCACGAGGCTAAGTGAAGATGTTTCCAACTGCATTCCCCCTGCTTCTGACGATAACTTATCAGATGAGTCCGCGAGGCTGAAAGGAGATACCGAGTCTACCACATCCTGTTCGGGCTCACCCATGGAACCTACTGGTATTTATTTATCAATGTGTTCTGCTTAATTTGTTGCTAAGAATGTTTATGAATGAGTATTTTGTGCTTCACGCAGGTGCGTCTGTGAATCATGTTGCTGCGGTGTCGAGTTTTAGACGTATGGTTTGCAATCTTGAATATGAGGAGAAAAGGGTTACTATGTCTAATGAAGGTATATATAGTCCTGTTGTTTGAGGTACACTAAACCCTAACTAGGGATTGGTGAACCCTAATTGGGATGGATGTACAATGCATCCAGATGTAGTGCCCTGTTGTTATAATTGTTCCATGAGCAATCTCTTTTTCATCTGATTAGAGCGAACGAGCAACTTTCTTTCATCTCACAGGCACATCCATAAAAGATTGCTCGTCAAGTGCTGGTTCTCCGTCATGCAATGCTGAGTTGTGCAACAAGGATTTTATCATGACTAATAAAGGTACTCTAGACACGTATGGCATTGAAACTACCTGTTTTTCGTGATTTCGGTTTAGAAGTTCTATTGAGATAAAACAAAATGACAAAGTCGAAAAATGAAGACGTCCTCGTGTGAGGACACATGGGACCACACCCAGTTATGGTTTATTAATCCCAATTAGGATTCATTAACCTTAATTGGGTGTGTCCCCATATCTCCTCACAGGAGACCACCTTAAACAATATTTGTGGATAGTTTGCATTGCTAGGTGCAGAAAACTATAACCATAATGGTAGGGAATTATCGGACATATGATCTACCATATAGAGAATGATATATATGAAAGTAGTCTTTTAAGAATGCGGCCAAGAACTCCTAATTCTACTATGTAAAACCATGAACGTCACTGTTCGTGTTTGTGTTCGTCTATAACGTTGGTTGATGTCTGATTTTCGGGTTTCAGATAGCTTTGACATTGAGTTCGTAGAGAACGACGAGGTCTCTGAGCTGAGTCTAGAGAAGTTTGAGACCGATAATGGCAGGCATGATTTGGAAGGAAGTTGTATCTTCGTGGAAGGAGATGAGCCCAATTTCGACCTTCAAGGGTCTAGGAAACACAAGTCGTACAAGGTATCTCTCTCTCTCTCTCTCTCTCTCTCTCTCTCTCTCTCTGTGTGTGTGTGCATTGCAACCATGTTTAGTGAGTGAAGGGATGTGTTTCAGAAAAGGATCCGTGAAGCGCTTTCATCGAAGTTGAGATCAAGGAAAGACGAGCAGCTTGTCTTCTCGCAAGACAAGCGAGAGACGTCGGGTCGTGTTCGTGGTCATGCTTGTGCTGTCGATTCCGAGAAACAGATACTATCAGCTTGTAATTCCGTTGAATCGGATTGGGAGCTTCTTTAGAATTGTGAATAATTGGAGAAGATGATTTGCTCTGCATCGAAGACGATATTACTTGTGAATTAGTATGTGCAACAAAAAAGTCAATAAACATTGTCGTTATTGTTTCAACACATCACTATCAAAGATCATATTACGCTTTAAAATGAAGTACCCAGTGTTGCTAAGTTCTCTAATTCTGACTTATATGGACACAAAATGTAACTATAATGCAATTATAAGGTGATCTCAATTCGTGATTTTACGTGATGGTTTTTTGATCGTATCTTCTCGGTTCGAATCGTTTGATTCTTCTACCGTCGGAACCTTTATATGAAGGAGAAACTATGGCAATTACGATTTGAATTGTTTTCAAAAAAATTAGATTTCTCCAAGAGGTGGTTGAAATGATATCAAATCTCAATTTTTTAAAAAAGTGGTCTACAAGTTGAAATAGCTAAATTCTTTAGCCGAATATTACGAATTCAAAATTTATCAACATTCTTCTAACTCAATTTGCATCTTCTGTTTATATTGCAAGTATTATGGATTGATGAAAGTAGATAATTATCAAAACACTTCAAGAAGAAGTCATAGATTTCACTCATTAAAGAAAACTATTGGAAGTGGATAAAAACAGAAAAAATAAGATAAAATAAAATGTGAAGAATCTGGAAGATCCAATCCAAGACAGGATATAAACCAATTTCATGATTGGTAGATAGCTACTCAAAAAAAGATATAGCAAAAATAAAAAATAAAAAATAAAAAATTAAATGATAACCCATGCAAGGCGACACGTAAGATTTCAACACACATTCGAGGTGCTTACTCAAACACATTCATCGCTGCACTTTCCGGCACGTGGCCTAAAAAGCGATGACGCACCTAACGCAAATCTTCAAAATTTCAACCGCCAAAATCCAAACCTTGCTACGAAGCTGTTCCTTTTTATAGCAAATCCGGTGTGTGATTTCAAGCACAGAATCAAACAGTTAAAGATCAAGAAATATTTCTCCTACTAGTATGTATTTGTGTTTGTGTTTCTGATTTGCGTTTAGAAAGAGTTTGCAACAATGGCGTCGCAGCAGGCGAGGAGAGATAATGTGACTGATGAGCGTAAGGTTGAGGTGGAGAGAGATCGAGTTCCGAAAATGGCTACTCATTTCGAGTCCTTAGTTGATAAGGCTAGAGACGAGCAGCAGCCTCATCACGGAGAGGCAACGATTCACATCGAGGCGGTTCCGGTCAGAGTCGCCGGAATCGCGGTTTCCAGCACGACGGAGAGCGGAGGAGCGAGAAGAGAGGCTGGAGTGGAGAGCCAGCGCCACAGCGGAGGTGGCGGCGGAGAGGTTGGGAAGCAGCAGGCCTCGTTGGAGGAGGTTTCTACAATGAGGGGGGCAGCGCAGCAGAATTCCTTGGAGGCGATCAGGGCGGCGGAGGAGCGTTACGAGAAGGCAAAGAGTGGTGGCGGTGTGGCGGCGGAGGCGAAGGATGTCATCGCATCCAAGGGCGGATCTGTGATGGATACGGCGGTGCAGAAGGCGGCGGAGGCAAGAGACGTGGTCTCATCGAAAAGCGGAGCTTTGAAGGACACGGTGGTGGAGAAAAGCCAACAGGCTAAGGATGTAATTTCTACAAAAGGGCAATCAGCTTCGCAATATGCCGCTGAGAAAGCCAAGGCAGCCAAAGATACTATGGTGGATACAACATTGACGGCGTCTCAATACGCCGGCCAAAAAGCAGCTGCGGCAAAGGATACGACGGTCGATACAGCAAAGACTGCTGCACAATACGCAGCTGAGAAGGCCGGGGCTGCGAAGGATACGACGGTGGATACAACAAAGAGCGCTGCACAGTACACCGGCGAAAAGGCCTCGGCGGTTAAGGATACGACGGTCGATACAGCCAAGACTGCTGCACAATACGCCCGCGAGAAGGCTGCGGCGGCGAAGGATACGACGGTGGATACAGCCAAGACTGCTGCGCAATATGCCAGCGAGAAGGCTGCGGCAGCGAAAGGTACGACGGTGGATACAGGCAAGACTGCTGCGCAGTACATAGGCGAGAAGGCGGTGGCTGCTAAGGATGTAACCGTTGAGAGCGGCAAAGGGGCAGCGGGATATGCGGGAAAGGCAGCTGTAGGGGTGAAGGATCAGGCGGTGGTGGCGGGGTGGGAGGCTGCGCGTTTCACCCTAGAGAAGACTGCGGAGGCCACCAAGACGGTGGCGAATGTGACATCCAAGGTGGCGGGGTACACGGGCGATATAGCGGTGGCGGCGAAGGATAAGGTTGCCGGAACGGGGCAGGCTTTGGTGGGGTACGCTGGGGAGAAGCTCGCGGCAGCGAGGATACGGTGGTGGCGACTGAGGAGACCGCGGCGGAGTATGCTGCGAGGAAGAAGGAGGAGGCTAAGAGGGATCTCGAAATGAAGAGGTCGTCACCTCAAACGGTAAGCAATGTACATTTTATTTTTAAAAAGAAGTTGTGCAAATATGTTCGTGTCCAACTTATGGTTTTGTGCAGGAAGAAGGGGGAGAAAAGTTCGGCACCGAGGGGTACCGTGGCAGCAGAGGCCCATCTGAGAAGATCACGGAGCAATGGGGAGGAGAAGGCGAACAATGGCAGGAAGGGAGAAGCAATCACAGGCAGCAACGAGTCGAAGGAGAACGAGAGCATGGGGAAGGCCAACAATGGCAGCAGTGGGGAGGGACGAAAGTCGAGCAGAGGCAGCGGCCAGTCGGAGAGTACAGCCAGGGCGAACAATGGCAGCAACAGGAGTCGTGGGGAGGAGAAGGCCGAGGAGACTGGCAGCAACAGGGAGGCGAGAACGAGCAGCAGGAAGCAGTCGGAGGAGAAGGTGAGCGCAAGCAAGGAGCCCTCGGAGGAGGGATCATGCGGGCGATCGGCGAGACTCTAGTCGAGATCGGCCAGACGACGAAGGATCTCGTCTCCGGGCAACATCCTCTGCTACGGAAAGATGATGAGAAAGAGGAGACATATAAAGGGGAAGCTTATAAAGGGGCTGGACAAGACATATAGAGAGCGCATGTTTCTTAGATAAATAAGAAATGGGATGGGCTTTGCATCTCGTTGTGAACCTTGTGTTCGTGTTTGTTTTTGTGTTGATTGTGTTGTGTAGAATAGAGGTTGTATTTGGGATGTAGTTTCTTGAAGAACAGATTTTCATTTTGTAATAAAATTTCATGTTTCAGTTACACCGTTCCAAGTTTAGAAGGATTTAAATCGCACTAATAGAATATTACATAGTTAAAAGGAAACTAACGTAGATTCATCTCCAATTCATGAGGTTGAGCCCATAATTCTCATCTTGGGGGCTTTCCAAAACTTGAATTTTCTTGTTCCATGGAAATGATGCAAGCAAGCCTTTCATATACCTACAATCATGTCAACCTCACCGTCATAAGCATTGTGCTTTAAAAAAAAAAATCTTCTTGGAAAAGCTCAGAATAGCACAAACTTTTAACATTCAACATAAAATGGGGCGTATGACACCTCAGAAAGCTTGTTTTCATCATTAGTTGCAGGCGGAGGATCATACCTGCAAGCATTACAACAGATTTTAGCACAGTCCAATACCATCAACTGCAAAATGCAACTTTGATCTTACCATTCACGAGGAATACCAGCTACTTCTCGAGCTGAATGGTTAAATGGACCTTTTATCTCTACATTATACTCTTTCAGAATATCTGCTAAACAAGGAGACATTTCCGATCTAGTGTTACTATATATTCTCTCTCGCTCTCTCACTGTGATACTACTAGTAACAAAGAACGATGCTCGCCTGCGAAAGCAGAGCCGGGGGCACAGCCCATTTTCTGGCAAACGGATACGAACCAGTAAACACCAACGGCCACATGGGCAACTTCTTCATCGGCTATCCTTGCAACAATGTTCGAGGTTCTATGATCCCCGAAGCCGGTCAGTTTATTGACGAGTCGCGGTCCAGCATCTAGTCCTCTGGCTTCCTGCAGTAACACAAATTAGCAATTGAAATGTAAAGCTGACAGGAAGAAATCATGAAATTAGGTTTTCATTTTTCTTATTTGATTGATCTTGCAATGTGCTTTGATATGGATACAAAATTATGGGATATCTAAATGCTACCTGAACTAATGGGATGCATGCGAGCCGAGCTGCAACGTTTTTGATGATTTCTCACATTCAGCCCACAAAATACCATGAGCCGGCATGTCTCCATAGCTACGTGGAGACGAACTCCACGGTCAGAGTGGGATAAAAATAAAGGCACTACTACTAAAGGCTCAAGCATGACCTATCTAGTTACCTAAATCCGAGCTCTGCAAGTCTCTGCGAGCACCAAGTGAAATGCCGGCTCTCATCATCAGCCACGTGAGCAAAGTCTGCGAAGAACCCTTCACCAAGAAGTTCAATGTATGGTGAGAACCGAACCACAGTATCCCATGCAAGATCGATAGCGTTTAGCTCAACGTGAGCGAGGTTATGAAGCATGTAGGCGTTGAGAGGCAGGCCCGAGCTTTTCGGCGATGGCATGTCTTTCGGGGAAACCTGGACTAAAGACATGCCGTGAGTCAATGAATGTAATAAGCACACTTCAAAAACAAGCAAGCAACAATTTCACTTCAATTTTTTCCTGCTAGATAAACTAAATAGATCAAGATTCATCATATTATTTTAGGGAATATTGAGACGAGTTAAATAATGTCAAGTCTATCTCCTTATATCTTAGCAAATTTCGCGCGAAAATAGTCTATGTGATCCATAAAGCTACCTCAATTTATTCATGAATGATGCAATAAACATATAAGTGAGGGCGAGTTTATAGAAAATACTAATAATTTCCATCAATCTATAGCTTCTACTTACTCCATAAACAAAACATTATATCAAAAAACAGTTAAGATATAACAAAATTAAGTAAAAGTTGGGAACTGTACACAAGCTTGATCGTGGTCATTTATGCATAAAAAATCAGAAATAAGCAGAAATTCACAAATAGCAAAACTTCCATACAAATTGGACAAATCCACATATTATTCAAACACTAATCTGAGCTTGTATCGAAGGGAAAGAAAAACAAGATAGGAATCATGAGTTACTTCAATTTATTCATTTGCATAAACAATGCATGAGCACATAAGTAAGGAGAAATACAATTACCCTAGAGAATGACAAACACGAATTTGTAGAAAATACAAACAATTTCCATCAATATACAGCTTCTGTTACTCCAAAAACAAATCAGTCTCTCTGAAAACAATTGAGAAAGAGCAAAAAAGTACAGTTTTGGAACAGTACATAAGCTTGATCATGGTCATTTATGCTTAAAAAAAATCAGAAATAAGAAGAAATTCATCAATAACAACAAACCCTAAACACAAATTGGGCAAAATCCATAAAATTTCAAGCGAAAGAGAAACACTAATCAAATGTCCTGATCAATCGAAGCAATATACCAATTGGGGTTTCGCGGGGCGAGCAGGGCTAGAAGGGGGATCGGATAATCCAATCGGCAAACCCTCGCGCCGCCATTTCGCGTAGGCAGCGTGAGAGAGCTTAGCTTTTGCGAGGGGGTCGGAGGTGGAGAGAACAACACCGGCCATTTCCGCCAAAGAAGAGCAGGAGCAGAAGTCGGGAGATGACGTAGTGTGCTCGATTTCATTGTGCTCGTGAATCGGGCCGTTCGGGCCCCATTGGCGGTGGCGGTTGAGCGGGCTGCGCCGCCAGTTGTGGAGGCCGGACCATTGCGGCTGGTGGTGGAGCGGTGGATAGTCGATGGACGTGAGGGAACAGAAGCACCGGCGGTGTCTCGGAGGCGGCGGGAGCGGTGGTTTGCGGAGGATGACGACTCTGTGTATGGCTGCGGAGAGCATCACTCTCGACTTCAGCTGCTGCCACATTAAATTTAACACAATTTTGATTTATTTCACAATGAATAATGAATACTCCCTCCGTCCCGCTTAAAATGTCCCTTTTCTTTTAGATACGGGTATTTAGAAGAAATGTATAAAGTAATTAAAGTGTTAAAAAGTGGATAGAGTCCACACTTTTTAAAGGGATAATTATTTCCTAAAATGGAATGAGACATTTGTAATGGGACAACCCAAAAAAGAAAGTGAGATATTTTAAATGGGACAGAGGGAGTATAAAATAGTACTCACTAGTAGTATTATTTTTTGGGGGGAGACGGTGTTTCATCTTTAGCATTTCTAATTTTTCTTACGAAAAGTTAATTTTTGGGGAAAATATACAAATTTGTTCCGAGGTTTAACATTTTTTTTTCTAAAGAACTCATAATATTTAAATCGTAGTATTGGTACTCATTACTGGTTATTTGGAGAATGATATAAAGTGAATAAATATAGGTCCACAACTTTTGAAGAGAAATGTGTGAGAATAGTATTTTGGTACTCAATTTTTTTTTAAAATATAATAAAAATGTGTGAAAACGAATTTTTGAAATTCTTAAAATTGATGTATTATGTCGAAGAATAGTGGATTCCTAACCCTAATTTTTTTTCTAATTTATAATAATCTACTTTTATCATAGGTTTTATTGGAATTATTATGGCTCCTTCTTTTTCCTTAATATAGATACATTTTATTGTTGTTTATTGTTTATAAAAGAAACATTTGATCTATACTCCATATGTTCCTAAAATTTATTCATAGAATCTTCGACAAGAGTTTTAATAAAAATTGTTGAATGTATTATAAATAAAGTAAGTGTCTCATAAATGAAGGGCATTGTATTATCTCAATATAAATAAAATAAATATATTAGTACATGGTTTGATGGCTAAATTTGGTAAATTAAAATATGTATTAAAATAAATATAAATAGTATTTTGATGTGATTTTGATTTTTGAAGAAATTTTAGTATTCATAGTATTGTAATAGTATTGGTGCTTCTTAGGTGGTGGCTTGGTGGCTATATGTGGTAAAAATGTGTAAATAAATATTTTGTTGGATGATAAAATGTGTAAATAAATGATACACTACGACCAAATGTTCTGTTTAAGGCCTTTTGAAATGCTTTTCTTTATCTTTTTTTGAGATATGAGGCCTTCTGATATGCTTAGTATTCGGTTTCCAATATTTTCAGATTTTTATTTTGGATAGAGTTATATTTTATTTGTAAGTTTAAACAATAGTGTAACAAAATATATCACTAACTGAGGATTACATTTTATCGCTAGTGAAACTGTATAGACTCAACGTTAATAAGAAAAGGTAAAATTATAATGTAAATGCAATAAATCAATTTTCACAATCAGAAGAGAAGGGAAAAAAGTAAAAATGCACAGATCGAAATATGTGTTTACCTCTAAAATGTTAAAGTCACCATATGTAAAATTCATTTCCTTCTCAAATTTTCATAAAGAACTGTAAAATATTTTATTTTTAATGAAAAGAGGTGCCTATCTCTTATTTATTTAATTATTTAGTCAGAATTGATATTCAATCTGACTTGCACATCTGCATAGATTTAAATGCCACTAAACATATATAACCAATTACTAATTAACACTTGTATAATTCGTTAATTGATGCAAGTATCTATATGACCAGCCGACCAACACCTCCACCTAAAGTGTTATAAGTGCTATAATTAAAATTAAATTGACCAAAAAAAATAAATAAAATAAAGTGCTATAATTAAAATAAAAAATATAAATATAAATAAATAAAAAAACTTATTATTAGCATTAGTGTTGCATTTGTTAGTTGTTGGACAAATCACCTCTCATTATCGGAGTAAGTTACGTACCAATACTTGAAGTGTAAGATTTGTCTGAAGAAAATTAGTTTATGTCTGGTTATTGAACTGATATTGGGATTTTGACTTTGATAAATTTAATCTAATTTTTTTAATTAATTTAATTTTTCCTATGTGGATCCAAATCACAGAAACATGGTCTTATCTGTGTGTCTCATACTTGTCACCTTGCCCTTTAAAGTGCCACAATGAATGTTCTGCAAAAGAGTTATCCAAGTTAAGATTTTAAAATATTTATGTATTATTAGAATTTGTTTGGATTTTTATTTAGTTTTAGAGTTGGAGATTTTAACCGCCTCGATTAACAGTTTATAAGTTAAGTGATTGAATTTTTTTTAACCAAAAATTCTTAGCGTTTTTCAAATATAGTATCGGAATTGATCAAGCTTAATTTGTATATTTATCAAATAAAAGACAATTCAAATTATTTTTTGTTAAAAAAATGCGAAGTTCTTTCCATAAAAAAACTAACCCCGTGGATTAACGATTTGTAGTTTTGGTTAGGAGTGTAATCGAACCGAGTCGAGCCCAACACTATTGTGCTCAAGCTTGGTTTGTTTAGTATTGAGCTGAGTCTCGAGTTTTATTTATCGAATATTTCAAGCTCACGAGCTTATTCGAGCTTTAATCGAACCCAAATAAACTTTCTAAATTTAGATATATGTTTAGAATATTGATTATTTTATTTTAAAAATAAATTATTTTATCTATAATAATACAATATATTTATTGATTTCGTATAAAAAATAAAACTAGTTAGAGATTTAATACAATTTTAAATTTAGAAAGAAAATAATTATATCTAGTTAATAATTTTATATTTTCAAAGTAAATTAGTTAACGAACTTGTTCACGAGCTAACGAGCCGAATACTACCATGCTCAAGCTTTGGTTTGTTTAGCTAACGAGCTTCACTAAACATACTCGAACGAACTTTTATCGAGCCGAGCTCCGAATAGCTTGGCTCATTTACAACCCTAGTTTTGGTCCTCTACATAAAACTGATATACGTGATTGTTAATCTATTGTTATCGGGCAATATTTCTTAAGTTGATTAATCCTTCATGAAATTTAATGATATTGTGGCTAAATATTTATAAAATAACGTATACTGAAACTAAATAGAAAAGATAATTAAATAAACAAATAAAATAAAAAATCAGGAATTACCATATTGTCATTATATATCCCCTATACTCAATTTTAATGTATATAGTCGCATTCTCATTACACTCCACATCAAACTTATGTTATATATATGATTTATGAATTTGATTTTTGATTTTCGATAACAAGGGATATTTCGCAAACCACTCAATGAATAATGTTTGCTTTTATGTAAGGGTTATTGGTACTAAATACATCAACTTAGGGCATATTTTAATTTTTTTATAAATTTTAAAAATTATCAATAAATACACAAACTTAACATTATTGTGATTTTCCCCACAAATTGAATAACGATCAAAATTGAAATTGACATGGCAGTCGACGTGGAGCCACTTCATCAATACGACGTAGTTTTACTTATACAAAATATATTAATTGATGCTTAAATACATGAACTTTGGGTCCATTTTGATTTTTTTCCACGAATTTTTAAAATTTATCAATAAATACACAAACTTAATATTATTGTAATATTTTCCACAAATTAAATGATGGTTAAAATTAAAGCTGACATAACAATTGACATGACATCACTTTATCAAAACGACGTCTTTTTACTTATACCCTATGTATTTTAAAAATCATAAATACACCTCACAACTCTCTCCAACCCAAACCTTATCGTAAGTTGAGTTTAGAGAAAGAGAGATGGGGTGGGATGCGGTGTGGGTGAGAGTTAATTAAGGTGGATTTAAGATTTTTTTAATACATATTGTATAAGAAAACGATGTCGTTTTAATAAATTGATATCACGTTGATTGTTATATCAACTTTAATTTTGACCGTCATTCAATTTTTGAAAAAAAATACAATAATGTTAAGTGTGTATTTATTGACAAATTTTTAAGTTCGTTGGAAAAACCAAAATAGACCTAAAGTTTTTAATCATCAATTAATATATATTGTATAAATAAAACGACGTTGTTTTGATGAAGTGGCGTCAACGTCGACTGTCATGTCAGCTTCAATTTTGGCTATCATTCAATTTGTGGAAAAATCACAATGATGTTAAGTTTGTATATTTATTAACAATTTTTTAAACAATAAAGCTATGCGGCCACATTATGGCTGGCCACACACTCTTTTCTCACCTATTCTGAAAAATATTAAAATATTAAATTAAAATTTAAAATTAAAATTTTCGTTCGGTAGATGCAAAATTGTAATTCCATAAGATGGTTTTAATGTAAAACCAATTTTTTAATAGATTAAAAATTAAATAAATGATTTTTTTTATTTAATAAAGTTGATTATGGCCGGCCACATTATGACCGAATAACATCACTCTTTTTTAAATTCGTAGGAAAAACCAAAATATACCCAAAGTTCGTGTATTTAGATGCCAATAACCTTTATGTAATAATCATATAAAGATGATAAAGTTATAATATGAATCCAATGCGACATAATCAACCTACGAGACAAGTTTAGGTTCGAATTTGAAATAGTTTAATCATTGGTGGGATGAAGGGAGGCAGCTTTGGATATCGCTGAAGCATTAATATCAAATCCAATTAATGGAATGTAAAGTACTGATGAAATGTATGTCTTAATTTCACAATATATATATCAATTAAAAATAAGAAAAGGGGAAGATCTTCATTTTAACATTTATGTCTAAATTGACTGAATAAACAGAAAATTTATTGACGAACTAGCCTGCGTTTCATGAAATATAAAAAGAAAAAACTGAAAAATTGAAATATAAAATTTCAAGTCCCATGCATAAAATTTTCCGGAGCAACATTACATTTTTCGAGGGGGAAATACATATATGATATGTAATTAACTATTACAAAGCAAAACGTACACTTACATTGTTTGAAGTTTAACCTTGAGGGCTTATTAAATATAATAAATCTTATATTTAATAAACCCTCAAGATTAAATTTCAAACAATCCTCCAACAATAACACAAACCGTTTTAGAAAGAAAAAAACTGAAAAATTAAGAAAAGATAAAACATTCAAAGTGATGCTTATAAACGCTGAAGATTATCATGGAGACGACGTTGGTGCAATAATATGATGATGCTGAGGATCCGGCCCGCCTGGTGCGGCTCTATCATAGCCCGCGTTCAATGACCTTCTCTTGTACAGTTCAAATTCAGCTCGATTAAACCCTAGTTTTCTTTGGAAAAACTGCATGTATGTCTCGTTGGCCGTCGGCACATGCGATGCGGTGGCGAAGGCTGAGAGGAGGATGAAGAAGACGAAGAGTGAGGAGACAAATCTCGAGGAAGCCATTGGGATTAATTAAGGGAGGCAAGTGAAAGTAGAGTAGTAGAGAAATGAAACCCTAGTTTTTGCATGGATAATGATAGGTTTGCATGGCTATTTATAGGATAAAGTTTATAAAGAGAGAAAGGGACAGATAATAGTGGAGAAAATGTGGTCTCGTTTTCTTTTAATAAATGGACAAAAGTTATTTCGTGGATGATTGTTTATTCCACATAGTATCACCAATGTGACAAGGATGAAATGGGTTTTGAGAACATTAAATAAATAAAAAATGGCTCATCGTCTGAGAATTCTTGTTGCTTTTGGTAGATCTGGCTATTTAATTAAGGTTGCTATGTATATACATTATATGCCAGATACGTAGGATTTATTTGATCAACTTTATAAGTTACTCTATAAAATTAAATGACAGTGTAATGGTGAAAGTGGCAATGAAAAGTGTTGCTTACTACACTGGTCTCGACAAGTAAATTTGTGTTGTTTGGAACTTATGAAATCACCAAATAAATTTGTGTTGTTCGGAAACTATGGAATCACCAAAATGAGATGATGATCAAGATTATATATATATGTATATATATATATATATATATAGGGGTTGGTTATAGAGAGAACCACCTCTTAGATAAGAACTAAGAACCAATAACTACCGTTAGATTAAGTAAGATCGGACGACACATAATTATTTAATGATAAAAATAGCCAAATCTCTAAATTTTCGTTATTTGAATATTTCACATTCTATTTTTCGTTGTTCATATAATTCATGTTTTTATGCATATAATCATAGTTCTTGTGCATGCTCTTCATTCCAATTCATTGTTATGTTCATGTAATTCATGGTGTTATGCATATAATCGTAGTAATTATGCATACGAGAATAATTACGAAAATCAATATACAAATCCCTTGATTTTAGGGCTAAACGGTTATCATTAAATTATGAGGATAATTAACTATTTATAATTAATCTTGACCATTAGATTATAAAAATGAATGGACCACATTAGTTCTTAGTTCTCAAAAAAGTTGGAGTTCTCATTTGATCCACTCCCTATGTATATATATAGATATATAGGGATTGGATCAAATGAGAACCCTATATATTTTGAGAAATGAGAACTAATCTTGTTCCTTAATTTGGCCTGATCTAAAGGTGACAATTTAACCGGTATATTTAGTAAATATATTTTACTGAATTTTAATAAGGTTATAGATGTAATTCGTATTTATGTGTAACCAAATTTAGAGCATTTTCAGGATTTTATTTAATAAGTTTGAAGCGCCGATTTTTTGTTTTCATGCTTAATATCTTTTACATATCTTTTGAGATTTTGTTCTTAAATCCCATTTGCAGTGTTTATTTAATATAACAAAATCGTTTATGCATGGCGTCAAAATTATTCTGATAGTCATCTTCTTTTCCAAATTTGTTCAGTTTCGAGTATATTAATGGCATCAACTAGTAAGTATTGTTTTATGTTGTTATGCACATATTCCTTATTTTATTTTTTCATCGTGTTTTGCACATCAATTGTATTTATTTGTTTGTTTAATAATTTTACTACAGAGAACATACCCAGTCCATTTGTTGTGCAAGTAAAAAAACACGATGTGCATGAAAAAAAGTTTATGTTCACATCTATAGTCGATTTTAATGTTTGCTCAGTTTTGTTTGTAACGTTTATATATTTTAAATATCTACATTTAAATACGCCAAATTAATTGATTTCATTAATATATAAAATACATGCACATCGATGCATTTATACGTGAACAAAGTACGTTGTTAGATGACTTATTATTTATAGAGAGTTGATCAAAAGATAACCACATCGTTTTTTGCAAACTATTAGAACCATGCATAAGAAAATTAAGACGATGCACAAAACGACTGAAGTCGTGCATTACCTTGTGCACATCTGTTATTGTTTTTGTTCATCAACATTGTAGAGTTGTGCATATTAAATAACCATGCATAAGAAGTGTAAGATGACGCACACAACGCTTTGAAGTCGTCCATATCGATAATTTTCTAAATTTTTTTTGTTATGCAACAATTTAAGAAATTTTTCCTTATGCATAACTTTATATGTCTTGTTCATCGACTTTATACATATGTGCATAGTTATTAAGTTGTTACAAATATGAGTCCTCACGGGATCCAACACCCTTATTTATATATTGATATAAAAGTAACTAACTATAGTAATAATATGCACTTCCCAAGACATCCTATTTTGCAAAATCTTGCACTTGTATCAATATTGTTATGAACTTCTCCATAAAACCAATTCTAATTATCAATATAGCATAAATACCACGACCCCATGCACATCGTCCAACATATATGCGAACAAATACGGTGTTATATGACCAAAAACAGTTAATTAAATTCATATTTTTATAAAAGTAAATGACGTTAGTAATTAGATCGTCTACCAATGATATATTATTTTCCAATATGTTGCACGTGTTATCAATTTTGTGATGCACTTATTAATTATGCGATTTTACACACAATCTTGTCGTATTTGGATATATATAAATACCTCAATCATATTATTCACAAAACAAAAAAAAAATCACATACCTATAAATTAATCCACAATCGTAAACATCAAAACTTATTTTATTGTAATACCATAAAAATTATGTCTGACACTATAAAAATCTTAAAATTATTCTAATAAAATAACGAAATAATTATAAAAATAACATTTGTTCATCCAAGCAAAACCATATCTGCATTCATATCAAATATTCCCTCACACTAACCGATAGGAAATTATTGCACTGGGAGAAGGAAACCAAATCATATCTGTGCATAAATTCAGGGAATATGGGTAGGTAAGTGGGACCGAGAACCATTAATTACTGCATTACCCTCATCCATTTAGTCATCTAAATTTCTACCGGAAATCTTAATTTTCAATATTTGTGCAAATCAAAAATTCTGGACGTTAGATTACATGTAATCAATGGCTATAGTTAGTTCTCATTTCTTAACTAAGGATGTGTTCTCCCATTAACCAACCCCTATATATATATATATCGAGCTAGTTGTTTGGGAATTTAATCGAGATTGCTAAAACAAGGTTTAGCTTTTGGATTTCCAACTAGTTGGAGAGATTGAATTTGTAACCATCATTTTGTCTTGAGTAGCTATGATTTTGTTGTTGATTTTATTTTTTATAAATTTTGTATCTCATTTAGGGTTTCAACCCTTGTGCGTGATTGAGTAAAATCCCAAACACAAAGTTTCTGGTTCAAGAAATTACTAAAATAGTGCACTTTTTAAGTTGTTTTAGTACTATATACTTTGCATGACGCTCAATTTTACATAGGGGTGTGCATAGATCGAACCATTCAGAAAAAATCGATCATACTTATAGTTTTTAGTCGGTTTGGTTCGATTGTTAAGAGTATCGATTGTTTGCTTGGATCAATTTTTTTAATAATATCAGTTTTTTGTTCGATACTCGATTTTTGGTTCAGTCAGTAGTCGAACCGAAATATATATATATATATATATATATATATATATATATATATATATACACACAATTTAGTTGGTTTTTGGATCGATCGAAACCGATCGATTTTCTCGGATTCAACTTTCAGCCGATCTGAAATTTTAGATAATCCGGTTTAGTTCAAAAAATATCTATTCGATTCGGTAAATTTTGATCGGTTAGTATGCACACCCTAATTTTACGAGACTAAAAGTACTATACCTCCAATCACGGACTAAAAGTACATCTTGCCCTAATTGAAAAAAATCATAGCTACTTGGTAACATATGGATGCATTTTGGGTAGTTCATACCTAAGAAAATACTGTATCAAAATTAAACTCATACACAATCATTCATAATGGATAGAGATGCCAATGGATCCCGAATCCGATCCACTGAGCCGTAAGCCTGGTTGGAAGACTTGCTGAAGTGGCGTGCGCCAGCGGTCACCGGTTAGGCCAACAGGAACATATAGACCAATCACTAAGAGAAAGACCGCTGTAGTTGAAGATGGTGGGGAAAGCAAATACTGATTTTCCATTCGTACTCGTTCACTTTCAAAGGCGCCAAAGCTCCCGATAGAAATGAAATCCTCGCGCACCGAA
Organism: Salvia rosmarinus; assembly: GCA_036937905.1. Classification (NCBI taxonomy): domain Eukaryota; kingdom Viridiplantae; phylum Streptophyta; class Magnoliopsida; order Lamiales; family Lamiaceae; genus Salvia; species Salvia rosmarinus. Next base: position 1,379,251 of record CM072822.1, read on the forward strand.
GAAGCAGTACCGTACCATACTGTGCATCCGAAGGAACTAGCTAGAGCGGGATCTGCTGAACCTGAGGGAATAAGGAAAGAAGCAAGCTTGAAAGGCTATCGCAAAAGCTGTTCGGGAATCATTATAACCCTGGAGCGCGGGAACCGTTAGCTGCAAGTCCTCCTATTGAGGAGAAAAGGCACATTTATAAGCTATATAAAACGTAAAAGGTAGGCCCATTTTTAGGAGCAAGCCCGAAATGCAGCGACAGCGACCGAAGATGGAGAAAGCTGTTGTATCATACACTTCTTGCATTCTTTCCCACGCTTCATACCTCCTCTTTCTTCTTAAGGTAAGGTAAAGGGCCAGGCATTTCACTAGGGTTCTTTACGAATGAGCTCACGGAGAGCTCGAACTGTCCTTTGGTTCCCAAGCCCTCGGTTTGAGATTCCTTGGATGTGGGGCTAGGCGATTTCAGATAGCTCTCTAAGGAGTCAAAGAAGTTCTTTGCAGCTATGAAGCTAATGAGCTAAGGAAGCTAGATGCTAGAACGCGCTATAACTCACTTTTCTGAACTCCCCTATGACTGCTATCAAAGAGAAGCTTTTTCCTATAGTTGCAGGTCTTGTCTTTCGGGGGAAAGAAAGCTTCTACTTCTTGAAGTCGGAAAGAAAGTAAATAAGGTAATCCAGTAATCAAGCAGCGGCAAGGTAATCTGTCTTCATTCAAAGTTGATCCTGCAGCTATCCGACCTTCCTCAACCAATACCAGACGGGTACTACGGTCAAGTCAATGATCCGATCTAACACCCTAGATATTTGATAGAAGAGGAAAGGATGAAAGAGAGGCAGGGTCTTATATGTGCTAAGGAGCAAGTTTCAACCCGATGGATATCCCATACATTGGTTGATTGAACCATCCTACCTCAAAGCAAAGAACTCCTAGTGAGAGGAAGATAGGAATTTTTTTTAGTCCAGATCCATTTTTTAGGATCTGGATCCTAAAAAAATTGGACCCGATGGATTGGAGCGGATCTGGATCATACTCCTATATTTCGGATCTGGATCTGGGATTTAATTTATGAGACCCGGATCCGGTCCAGATCCGACCCACAAATCCATTTATATATATATATATATATATATATTATTTTTATTATAATTAAATACTTAACCCCAACTTAAAACTCTTCAATTTCCCTTTTCAAATTCTCCCAAAACAAATATGCTCTCAATTTCATTTCAAATTCTCTCAATTATGTATCAATCGGCATTCACGGCGGATCGCGCCACTTACACCACCGACGATCGAGTTGTTTGTTGTTTTCTACTTTATAGTAAATTTGTAACTAACGTCTTCCAATATAGTGATAAATGTAGAAATTCTAAATAATTATTATAGTATTATTGTGTATTTAAATTATTATGGTGTTACTGTGAATTATAGTTGATTTAGAATTTTTTAGAAGCGAAAACATATGAATCTGGACCTGGATCTAATTTTTTTAGACCCAATGAATCTGGATCGGATCCGGACAAAAACAAAAAAATCGGATCTAGATCTGGACCTAGCCAAATCCGATCCAGATCCGGCCCATTACCATCCCTAATAATGGATCACCAGCTCCACTAATAGACCATCCGAAACAATCATATATTCACACAATGGATATTTCTAAAAAGGGGGAAGTGGGAAAGGGTCCCATCGTATGAGATACTAAACCTAGGATTGTCGATGCAGCTATAGCTTGGCAATCCTATTACAAATGCACAGATTGGTCTGACGATGTGGTTTTCAACTCTTTATATGTAATCATAATTTCTTTACATACGACTAATTCTTTATAATCTATCACAATCATCTTTGATTTTATCTTTTAGGTCAAATATTTGTCACCACACTTTTTCTCAATGATAATGCTGTCTTTTTTATTAATTCTGCGCATATCTACCATGGGTTGGCTGCACAAAATAAGTAATAAATTAAGATGGGACAAATATGTGAAATCACAACATTCGCTCACAACAAATTATATGTGTGTGTGTTGGCCTAGTGGTAGAGTGGTTAATGCTCGAGGCCAAAGGTCTCGGGTTCGAGTCCACCGTGACGCAGCCTTTAAAATTTCTGTATTAAATTACCAAATAAAAAACAAATTATATGTGTATTATCATATATATGTGTGTGTAAGCTACAATGCTTGAATTAAATGTAGTTGAAGTTTTTTGTAAAAAATTGACTTTGATTATAAAATCTTTTGTTTATGGAGTAGTTTGTTCTAAAATTTTGAAATTCATAGTTTGGACAAGATTGTAGGGGTGGAGGGTTTCTTCAAACAACAAAGGGCTGGATCAATTATTCAATCAAATGATATTGAGCATGTTTCACATCTCATCTCGAGAAAGAAGTGGACTATTTCTTTGCAAAATTGTGCTCAATTTCATATGTGGCAATTTCGCCAAGATCTCTTCGTTAGTTGGGGGAAGAATCCGCACGAATCGGATTTTTTGAGGAACGTATCAAGAGAGAATTTGATTTGGTTAGATAGTGTGTGGTTGGTAAACAAGGATCGATTTTTTAGAAATGTGCATAATATATCATCATATATTCAATAATAATAATAATAATAATAGTAATAACAATACACTATATATATAGTTTTAAACTCCACAAAGTTTCTAAGTTTAATATGACTAAAAAGTGCAATCTAATTGGTAAAATATTTATCCTCCAATCAATAAGTCTGAGAATGAAGCCGAGAGTTCGAGTTATCTAGAAAGATAGTGTGTTATTTCGAAAAATAAAATGATAGAATGGATTTGGGTTGTGGATTGAAATCATATAGAGCCAATTCCCTCAATGAAAACAAAAGTTTAAATTTACAAGGAAAAAAGAGATTCTTTTTCAAAGCATTCCTTTTGAAATATTCCAAAACAATATTATATTACATGATAGGTTACAGTTATTATTAAATGTACCTCATTATGTGGCACTGCCAACTTTTGACCATATTTATATATAATATAGATATCCTAAAATTTTCAACTTTTCAACTATCAATATGTCTACCTCGTGTCGATATGAAAATGGACATTTAAAAAAGTGGACGAGTATTAGTATCATATTGCTTTGCTAAAAAAAGCTTAAGTTATAGATAATTAGTGTGTGTTGGCCTAGTGGTAGAGTGGTTAATGCCCGAGGCCAAAGGTCTCGGGTTCGAGTCCACCGTGACGCAGCTTTTAAAATTTCTGTATTAAATTATCAAAAAAAAAAGAAGAAGCTTAAGTTATAGATAACAGGTCCAAAAATAGATTAGAGGGACCATAGAAAAAATTGAATGATGCTGCTTTTAATTTGTTTAGTATTATGTACATGTGTAGCTTTGTCATCACTTGAAATTTGATGTAGTGAGTTTCATGTGAGATCTATGGCATCTTGCTTCATAGAGTGTCGTTAAAACCACTTTTTGCTTATTTTATACGTATGTAGGCCACTTCGTTTCTTTTAGTCCAAGTCACTTCTTTTTTTATCCAAATTGCTTTTCTTTTTGTCGAACCCGGTTTGGCCCATTCATCGAAAGAATTTTTTACGGGCGTCGGTTTATATAGTTCTATTGAACCAACATCAAATTTGGAAAATTTAATGTGATGTAAAATTAGAGTGAAGCTATTAGTGCATAAATTGAAAGAATTGATTCCATCAATATATACAAAGCAATCAAATTCAAACTCCCCTATTGGATAGAAGAAAAAATAGAGAGAGAAACATGAAGAAACAAAAAAATTACATTAATTGGAAAATATTATGAGGACTTTGTTATGGGAAAAAATATAAGAAACTAAAATTATTTTCCGATTAAAGGATAAACGTAATAAAATTACAAAAAACACATACTAATTATTTCAAACATTCGAGGAGACCCCGTCCCTTCCGCGCGCCCCCGGCCGTCGCCAGATCCGGTCCACCTTATAAAAATTGATGGAGAAAAGCATAAGATTATATTTAATGTGATTATTTGGAGATGATTAACATGAAAAGTATTTTTATCGTGAGAACTAAAAAATGATGAATTCTCTGTAAAAGTTGATGAGCCATTGAGAAAGTTACTGAATCCAAAAAATAGAATTTTTTGTTCCTCATAAGATTCGAACTTGGGTGAAAATTTCAAAATTTGAGATTCAATAACTTTCACAGCAGATGCATTAATTTTCATAGCAAATTCATTTTCTTCTATCGAATTTTCGTAGTTTTTAGTTCTCACGTTAAAATTTGTTCTTATTTAAACCTCGCTATATATATAAGATTATATATATTTGAATAAGGTTTTTATTTGAATCTTCTCCTATATATATATATATATATATAGGCATTCTTTAAAAAATTGAAGTATGGATATTATAGAACATTAATGAATGATAATGAAAGGAAACCTAATTAATTACAACAAAATTAAGGATCCCACGTCAGTCCATATGCAAGCATTTATGAAAATAATAAAAAAAGAGATTCCATTAACACTTTCTTTTCCCGCTCGAACCGCCCCATACACGTACTTGTCTCTATGACTGTGTGAGGTCGTAGCATAAAGGCATTGGGAATTTAGAAGAGACAAAAAATAATTACTTGCTAATTATAATATTATAAAGTTAAAGGAAATAATATTTTACGTCTAATAGTACAATAATGCCAACATAAACAAAAATCTTATCACATGGTAGTGCACACCCACCTCAAGATTTAATTTGTCTTCACAAAGGAAAAAGAAAACACTACTAAATTCATCCGGACACCGATGGAATATTCCGTCAGTAAGTCCCCAAATTTTGTCAGTGATTGAGATCACTGACACATTCCCGATTGATAAAACCTGATGTCTTTAAACACGTCGGTAAATAATTTATCGACGTGTTTTCTAGTTTGTGAGCGATCACCGACAGATTTTTCGACAGTTTATCGATCGTCTGCCTACGTTGCCGGCGTCGTCAAATTGGCCGACATAATTACCGATCGAAAATTCTGTAGGTGATCCGTCAATACTTTATTTTATTTTTTTGAATTTTTTCGTATCCACTTGTTGATTACATATTGCATTTTTAATATTCAACAAAAAAACAACATTAGCACAAACCAATGTAACATTCAAAATAAACTACTAATAAAACTAAAATGTTTTAAACATTGAAATACAATTTTTGATAATATTAATACAATAAGAAAATTTGTTCTTCATCATCTATTTTTTCTCAAACAACTTTAGTAGAAAAATCTTAATGATCTCATTCTTCACTTCTTGCATATCTTGATCATTCACGATGGGCTTTTCTTCAACGTTAATTGCACCATGTCAAATGGAATGTGTAGAAGACCGATGAACGTCGTACAAATTTAATGATGCTACCGTATCACTAATTTGCAATGCGACAGACTCAGCTTTTCCAAAGATGTTTTTACCTCCTTAAGAGCCTTTTCCAATGATACTTTTGTCGTCTCAAGATCATTTCCACTTGTCATTATAGATTTTAATTTATCATTTTCATTTGCATCCATGCTTCCGAATGAAAAATTAGAAATATATGATACATAATATTGGTAAACTAGAAATATGTGATACATAAGACAGCATAAACCAAGAACCACCAAATTCTACAGAGAACAAAGATTATTAAATGAGAGAAGTATTAACTAACAAACACATGAACAAGATTTAACAATTTCTGAGATCACAAAAGATTTATCTAAGCATGAAATTCCAACAACAACGAGCCACTAATGGTTTAAAGATGGAAAACATGAGCTTTTTCTATATCCTCGTAACAATATACACTTTTAAGAGATGTGACATAGATATATTTCTCAAATATATCAAAAACCCATATTAAGCATGTCATTTATTCGATTGAAGAAAATATGTAGACGTGTCTTTTGTTTCAAATCAAAAAAATATTATAATCATTACAATACTTATAAAACTCAAAGTGGTTGAAAATAAAAAACTAACACTTATTCTGAATATCAAATGGTAAGTGCAAACAAACAAATCTCAAACACAACATCTAAAGAAAAATAATAGTAATAATTAGCTTAATTTGAGCATATCCACACTTAAAACATGATCCACACACTGAAAAACACATTTGTTGTTGTGTGTGTGTTGACCTGTGGTAGAGTAGTTAATGTCCGAGGCCAAAAGTCTCGGATTCGAGTCCATCGTGACACAGCCTATAAAATTAAATTAACCAAAAAAAACACATTTGTTTAGGGCTATTAGCCAAAATCTACCTTGTGGCTTATCGGATAGGAAGAAATTTCAATTCAACTTACACGTGACTCAAATACTATAACAAGTGTTTTCAAGAAAATACAAAAAGAGAAGGCACCAAGAAATCAACAAAATTTCACATGTGTTTCCTATCCCAAATTATAATTAAACAAAAGCAAAGATTAGAAGAAAAGAAAATTCCGATTTTGATCAACTTAAGATCCAATATCCATTTCCTTATCTGCCATGTGGGCTATTGGATCTATTTATAGCCCAATAAAAGGAGAGCTTGGTTTTTTTTTTTTTCCTTTCGTTCCAAATCAAATTCTTACCAACCGAAATTTAAATATGTGGATGCTTCTTTTTCTTTCCTTGAATATATACATACTATATATTCAAGTGTTTCAACACGACAGAGACGTCAAATGTGACAGTTAATTCCTAAAAATAGGTAATATGTAAATAATATAAGGGGTAAAATATTATGTGAATTGTTTACAAGTAGTAGTTAGGAATTATATCAACTATATTGCTGCTTAATTAATTAACCAATGAGATTAATTAAGCCTTTGTCGCACTTTGAGCCTTTTCAATTTCACAATTAATTAGATGGTAATGAAGGCCAAAATGCTTAGTGGACAACCACTTATGCAAGAAATTGAAAGTGGAGATGTAGTTTTCAAACAAAGTAATTTTAACTAGCTACTAGGTACGAGGTACTAAGTTAATCTCAAGCTAGAAACTCATTAATTCTATAGAACAAGTGCCAATCAACACACAACTACATGCACATCTACTTTGTTGGAAAACGTGTATATATAGTTTAGCCTTATTATCATTTCATATCATCCTCCAACTCCGAAAAATCCCTAACACAATGAGTATATTGAAGTTCTACTTATATTTTCTTTTATTATCGATAATATTAGTGCAATTTGAGGCTCGACCTTATGAGAGGAAGATGGGTCCGATAACTCAATCTTTTCGAGCAATACTTCATAGAAAGATTTTGCTCGAGCAAGGCAGCGGAGGCGATAGTGGCCGGAAAAAGGTCACGAGGTCGAGCCCCGGAGGACCCGACCCTCAACATCACTTCAGTATGCCAATGCCATGATCAAGTATAGTCCCATTTGAAGACGCAAAAGGAAACCCTAGCAAAGTAATTTTATAGTATTTCTATGTAATACTAAATAAAGAAAGTTTTCATATTCTAGCTAGTGTAATTGTGTGTTTGTTTTAACTATATAGTATGTGTGTCTCCAATATCTAAAGTTAAAGCACTTTTTATTTGAAAATGTTTGAAACTATCGTGTATTTTATTTATGATCCCTCAAATAAAGTAGGAGGGAAAGTCGGTATAGTGATATTTATATATATGTAGAAATGCTTATCTTCATTTGGTCCAATTAAAAGCTTCAGTTTTATGTAGTTCATGTCCATCTCATCTTGTATATTAATTTTCAATTACTTTCATGTTTATGATGAGAAATATAATGTCTATTGGGAATAAATCAATGACTAACAAAAAATAAGACATGTTGTGGATAATTAGAATACAATTTAATAGTTCGACTAAAAGATGAAATATAATTTTAATATAAAAGATCTCGTTTGTATCTCATCTATATCAATATATTTTACTAAATGATATATCATGCCAAATTCTTATGTTCTCATGCAGAAAATACTTTTTTATTGAGTATGCATTTACTCCAATGCAGCAATCATTTCATTCTCACGAAAAAGCAACAATCTTTCTGTCCCATCTAAAATGGTCTGTATTTTTTTTCCGTTTCATCCAAGACAACCTGTTTTATTTTAGGAAATAATCATCTCTTCAAAAATTATGGAACTTACCTACTTTTTATCACTTTATACCCTTCTCCTAAATAACTGTATCGAAAAAATGGATTGTTTTGGGACGGAGGGAGTAACTTTTTTCTGATGTATTATTCCTTAAATTAGCCGTCTAGACACCAATTCCTATAGAAAGCTATTCATGCATGCATTAAACCTTTATTCAAAATTTTGTTATCTGAAAATTTTCTCTAGGTATTCAGTAAGTTTACCATGCTTTGAAGATCTCATTTTGGCTGGAATTCAAAAAGTTTCAAAATTACTACAACCAACTCATGCTTCGAAATATGCAAGGATTAAATTTCAAATATTAATTAAATAATCAGTGCTGGAGACTCTTATTAAAGTCTATATATAGATTGCAAACAATTCAAGTTTTTTAGTTTCACATTTTATTTTTGTAATTTCAATTTAGCAATTTTCTTCCAATTTTCTATAGTGCTTCCAGCAAAACTTGGGTTTTGAATCCACTTGGAGTAAGAGCATGAACAGTACCAATTTCTGAAAGGATAAATATCAATTTAAATCCTAAACAATACATATTTTATCAAAAATATCCTGAACTTTCAAAAATATCTATTAAAACCCCAAACTAGCATAAAGTCTTCCAACAAAGTAGATTTGCATGTAATTGTGTGTTGATTGGCACTTGTTCTAACGAATTAATGAGTTTTCTAGCTTGAGATCAACCTAGTACCTCGTACGGTCGTACCTAGTAGCTAGCTATATAGCTAACTAATATCACTACTTGCAGCATTGTTAAAATTAATTTGTTTGAAAACTACATCTCCACTTTCAATTTCTTGCATAAGTGGTTGTCCACTAAGCAAGTTTTGGCCTTCATTACCATCTAATTAATTCGTGAAATTGAAAAGGCTCAAAGTATGAAACATCAACTTCACATTTTTATCATAAACCTACATATTTATTTATAAAAAACCCACTCATGGTCCATCTTTTACACCCACTATCTATTATTATATTCATTTATTATCTCTATGACTCACCTTTTAATCCCACTATTCATTGATCAATTCATTTATTATCTTCACTCACTTTATACTCAATACAATTTATTAAAATTCATGCCACCAAAATCAATGGAAAATATCGTGGACGGATGGAGTATTAAAACACTTATAGGGAGAGCAGTTAAAGTGTTTAGATCGGGCCAGTCTAGCTTCAGCCTACTAGGCCAAATGACAAAATCGGAGCAGAGCGGGTCGGAATATTCCAATCTAACCCTTGAATCGGAAAATAATTTTATGTATAAAAAATCGGGTCAGACCGGCCTAACCAGATTTTTCGAGGCAAATTGACTTCTTGGACAAGGTCAGGTCGACCAAATTTTTTGAAGTCGAGAAATCATGTTGCCTAGCCAACCTGAATTCGGGCCAACCCATCAGCCGGATGGGGCTGGACCGTTTTTGACAGTTCTACTTATAAATAACTACTATGGACAGCTAAGAAAACCCGCAACAATTTATTTAATGGTGACATATGTGCAGAGTCGTCCCTGAGGGAGGGCGAACATGGGCGACCGCCCAGGGCCCATCATTTTAGGGGGCCCAAAATTTATATATCCTCTTATATTAATGTAAATATTCCTTCAAAAAATAAAATATTCCATGTCCCAAAATTTTGTTATAAACTTTTGGGGGCCCAAATTTTGTAAAACACATAATTCTTTTATAAATGATATATTGTGCATCTTTTTAGATATATTCAATTATATCTCCATAGTGAAAAAATACTCATTTTGTTGTTTTGCCTGCGCCCATTATTTGTCGGGGCCGACTACCGCATATGTGATATATCACATAAACCATTGCAAAATTGAATAGATCATGGCTGAAACTTATCGATCAACTTGTAATAAAATAGGCTAGCTACAGAATTCCCATGAACTATAAACCAAACGATTTTCTGTACTATCTATTTTGCTAACGACAATCAAGAAAACATTATTAGTGGACAAACAAAAAATGCTATCCTTTTTTACTATGTGAAAGGGATCCAGGTAAGTAAACCATTCTTCTGATCCTATTTACTTGGACTGTAGTAAAATATTTCTTCTTTAAAAAATTGAGGGGTAAAGGTAGCATTGTCTTATGTATACATAAGCAATATAAAGAGTTTCACTTTTATAGTGCTCTATTTTATGTAGATTATATTTTCTCTCTTTTACTGCAAACGAAGCATTGGCAGATGACGATTTACTTCGAGCCCAAATGATCTTAGGATTTAATGATGTCTGCAGCAAATCTGTCTTCGTGGATCTTTTGTTGTATTCACATTCATATTTTACAAATATATATTCTAAATGTCAAGTCATTTGTTTGTATTACGCATAATTCTGTTGACTTGGTTTGGTTTTATTTGTTTTAATTCGTTAATGTCAGACAAATAAAAAAATAATAATCTATTTTTCATGGTGGATTGTTTTCTTTTGAGGTAATTGCACTTGATAACACAAATTTTACTCATTTTCCGATTTACAATACAATTTTTTTTCACGGTGTTGTGGGAGAGCAATACAAGTGTCGTGCTGCTAGGCGAAGTAGTCTGAATGCTGTACCCTAGATGGCGAAAGTTCAGTAGCTGAAAGCATCACTAGCTTACGCTCGACTCGAGTAGCATGGGACACGTGGAATCCCGTGTTAATCAGCCAGGACCACCTGCAGGCTAAATACTCCGGGTGACCGATAGCGAGGTAGTACCGTGAGGGAAGGGTGAAAATAACCCCATCGAGGAGTGAAATAGAATATGAAACCGTAAGCTCCCAAGCGTTGGGAGGGCCAGCCTCGACCGAGTGCCTGTTGAAGAATGAGCCGACGATTCATAGGCAGTGGTTTGGTTAAGGGAACCCATCGGAGCCGTAGAGAAAGCGAGTGAGAAATGACAGATGTATAGAACCTTTCAACGGGATAGTGCTTTTTCAACTCTCTCAAAATGAAATCTATTACAAACGCATATGCCATGGTTCCTTACTTCGACAGGGTACAAATATCTAAATTTGATATTTTTAGATACTTTTTCAGACCTATTGCCAATACTAAGTAGAAGTCAAAATCTGTATCCATTTTTCATGATATTTTAGCACCAATAAATGAATTTTTACGAGAAACGTGATTTACAAAATCGGTCTATTTTTCAATTATAAAGTCATGTTTTGGTGTCAATATTTAAAATCATGTTAGAAACTAGAAAATGAGTAAAAAAAAATGATGTTCTACATAATTAACTCTTTCTATTTTGGTGCTATCAAAATAGATTATTTTTGCGTTGATTATAAGTCACTCTCCATGGGAATCCTCTTAGTTTCTGTAAAAAAATGTTTTTGTGTTTTTCTCCAACGATGATTTAGTAATACATAATTAAAAAAATTAGGGTTTTAGAACATGATTAGTTAAAATTATTGCATGAATCTAAATATAATACAAAATAGAATATTCACTTCATATTATAATACAAAATATAACATTAACTTCATATATTTTTTTACTCAAAATCTATTAGATCTTAACCAACTTAATTAATCCCGTATCCACGATTGATATTTTTCTGATTGAATTGAACTGTGTTTTAGAAAGAACAGCGAGGGCAATCTATGGAATTTCCTTTTATGATATTTTTCATCATTTGGGCTCACTCTCATTGGACTTATATATACGAATCTTTGTTATTTGAGATTATGGGCTTAGTTCGCATTAGATTATGCAAAATATGAGCCCATTCTAGGTGTAACTACGAATACATTTCGGCCCAATTAAATTTGAGTTATCTATCTTTTAATCATATTTTAAAGAAATTACAAGTACATTTAAAAACCCTACTATAGTAATAAGATCAACAAAAAAATTAATGACGAATTTATCGGATAAACAACCACACATAATCATGTATGCAATTATCATAATACAGCAATATATACGGTTTAAAACAACTATAAGATTGATATTATTTTTGTATTCAATAAAAGATCTCGTAACAACGAATAAATTAGAAGGAGATTTAAATTGAAGGCAACAAATCACGTGTCAGTACCATGTTGTTTGCTCAAAGTTAATTAATTAGTTAATAAATTTAATTTACAATAATGTAATGCTATGGTATATTCTCCCCATTAATAAAAAAAGATACTGTATGTTTTTTAAGTTAATAATACTCTGGCGTATTTATTGGCTCAATAATTGCTGAGCTGCAATACCACGTAGTTTATACCACTTACATATAAATATATAAATATTAAGTTATATTAACTATGTGTCGGGCACGCGCAATTAACATAATTTAATTGCTAGTATTCGATCCAGATTATTCGGACATGTAATGTAGCGTACTAACCATGTCCTAAACTTTTGTTATAAAAAATGTGTTTAGATATAAGTCTGAAATAAATTTAGCAATTTTAAAATGTATAGTATCATGTTATGATACTCCCTCCGTCCCATCCAAGATGGCCCATTTCTTTTCGGCATAGTTATTTAGGAGAATTATATAAAATGATTAAAGTGATAAAAAGTAGATAGTTCCCACAATTTTTGAAAAGATAATTATTTCCTAAAAATATAAATAGGTCATCTTGGGTGAGACAACCAAAAAAAGAATATATGTTATTTTGGATGAGACGGATGGAGTATATTATATTTTGAAAATTAAATATTATAGATACGGGTTGACTCAAGTAATTTTAATTTGGAACAATCTTCTGTATATGTATGTAGAGCTATTAAAAAGAGGTTCGATCTTGCCTGATTCCGTATCTGTCCGTGGCATAAAACCTTTTGCCTAAAATTAGCCCCTAAATGCCCATTTCGCTTGTTGGTCGGCCCGATCCGGTAACGGCGGACGTCACCCCAAAAAATCAGTCAATAAGTAGGTGAAAAGATGTAAGAGAAGGAAAACGATCTCGTTTCATATTATCGAGGATAATAAGTTGATATAGTGGTGAATCATGAGTGGTAAAAAATTATAAAATTTTTCATAAATGAAAGGGGAAGAAATTTGAAAGACGTATCAAAAAGAAAAACTATGAACAAATTTTTAACGACTTTCAATCGATCGAATCATAACAAAACGACTGTGACTATAATTGCATTTCTTGTGGTCAGTCAACCAAATGTGAAATTTTATTCACGGGGAGGAAAATTGTGGAGATATAACTTAACTTGTTCACACCCTGCAGATCTTAACATCCAATAATGTAAAATATATAATGTGTAAATTATTAACAATAATTTAGAATAATCTTAAAAGGTTCTTACAGTACCGTATGTAAATATTTATCCAATAATATTACAAGTAAATTAAATTTGAAGAAAAGAAAATTCATGTAATTATGCGCGGAAGTATGCTCGAGAAAATGCATGAAGACCTATCGAACTCTTGAGTTACAAAAATTAAATGCTATAATTTAATATTAATAAAGCTAATTGAATTAAATAAAAAGTATTAAAGCAAGACATAAAATTTAATGAAATAAACGTTCCCCTATTTTGAGAGGGCTACAATATTTCAACGATTTTGCTTGTAATAACGTACGAGTAAGGCAACCAAAAGCTTGCAGGAAACACAATTTTTTTTGACTTAGAAAAAAAGGGGTATGACTTAAGTAGAATTGAAATTTGCAGCGTTATAATTGGGCATCTCAGTCAAACCTCAAGACTTTTTTGCAATCTACACACACGATATATATGAACATTTATCGTGTTTTTTGTGATTAAAAATCTACGTTTAAAATATTATTGAAACTAATTATCTAGAAACAACAAATACATATATCCATATCTTGAATAATTTAGAAGCAAATAATATTTTGTGGAATTATATATAAACTACACATTTTTTTTCAAAAGTGTGTACTCCTCGTACTCAATCTTTTAATTTGCTACACTACATGACCAATTTGAAAAAATAGACTGGTTTCCTTGTTTTCGATCGACTAATATCTGTTTTCAATCGACCGGAAACAGACATTAGTCGATCGGAAACAAGGAAATTAGTCTATTTTTCAATTTATCCACACAATTCATTATTTTCGATCGATTAACGTCTGTTTTCGGTCGAGAAAACCTTCTCTCAGATCGATCGGAAACAAGAAAATTAGTCATATTTTAATGTAATGAGTATAGGGTATAGGAAATTTTGGAAAATGTTATGGTTGATATATGTTTTAATAAAAATGGTTAATTAGGTTTGGACTCCTTTTGTGGAGCTGAACTCCTGAGATTTATTTCAAAAATTAAAAAATAAAATTGAGAAATCGGTTTAACAAATTAAGATTTTAATGTCCAAATCTAACGTAACAAATTTTTTTGGCTACTTGAATGTTCAATGCCTAGAAATTTCTCCAAGAATATATGTATTGGAAATCTCTTCACACACTAAACATCCCAAGAGGAAAATAAGTAAAATCTAACCAAATTTTCTACATTCCAAGTCAACCCCATGATACATGCTCTTCTTACGCGGAGACTATAAACTAATCAATTCTAAAATCAATTAATTTTCTTTTGTCACATCAATACAAGTATTTGCCAGGTTTTAACTAATTTGACTACAAAACTTATCAAAGAAAGCAAGACCACAAAAATTTTGTGTCAAACAATCTGCATTTCAAAATTCACATTGTATTTTGCACATAATTGTAAGAATATTTGAATTTAACATCGACTATTTGGTAGGTAAAACTTAGAGGGTGTTTGGTTGAGCTTATAAGCTCTTTAAAACTGCTTATAAGCTGTTTAGGAGCTTATAAGCTATTGCAGAGTGTTTGGCAAAATAAGCTCCTAAACAGCTTATAAGCTGTGAAAATAAGCTCCAACAACTTATAAGCTCCTCTAAAAATAAGTTGCTCAAACTCAACTTATTTTTTCATAAGCTTATAAGTAACCATGAATTTACAAAAATAATCTTATTATAGTTCGTTATTTTCTACATATACACTACCAACTTCATTTTTCGTCAATTTTATCTCTCTAACTCACGATTCTTTCTCTAGCTTATAAGATCAATTATCCAAACACTTTAATAACTTATAAGTTCTTGAAACATCACCTCTTATAACATCTTATAAGCTGTTTAAAATAAGCAACCAAACACCCCTTATTAGATCGTTTGACATATGGACAGATCCAGAGATACTTGGGGGGCACTAGCACCCCCAAATATTTATTTTAAACCTTATATTGTGTATTTTTTCTTATTTATTTATTAATTTAACATCCATTAATGTTGTCAAAAAATTTCTATTTTATTTCCTCTCACTACTTTTCTGGTTATGCCTCTGATCCCGCACGAGATTTTCCTGGAAAAAAAAGCAATAGACTATAATTTCACCAAAAATTAACGAAGTTGTAAGCCAACTATTCAAAAACTCTGCTTTTTGTTTCCTCCATTCCACACAAATCCTACTTCAAAACCTCCCATTTCCTATATATATATATATATATATATATATAAAACCCACACAAATTCTTAATCTAAAACTCATCAAACACTCTCAAACAAATTCCTAAATCCGCCATGGCGATGAACGACGACGACGATGATTTCTTCAATCGTTCAAACAACAACGACCTCAACAGCAAGATCATGCTCACCGCCATCGTGTCCCTCTCCTTCGTCGTCCTCCTCGTCACCATCCTCCACATCTACGCGCGTTGCGTCCTCCGCCGCCAGGCCCGCCGACAGGCCTCCCTCCGCCGCCTCGGCTTCATCGCCACCTCCGCCTCCATCCGCACCCTCGATCCTCCCACCACCGGCGTCGACCCCTCCGTCATCGCCGCCCTCCCCAAATTCCTCTTCAAATCCTCCGCCGCCGCCGCCGCCGCCGCCGTCGAGTGCCCCGTCTGCATCAGTGCACTCGAAGACGGCGAGATCGCGAGGGTTTTGCCCAACTGCAAGCACACCTTTCATGCAGATTGCGTCGATCGGTGGCTCGGATCGAACTCCACGTGCCCTGTGTGCCGCACGGAGGCGGAGCCGCGGCTGGTGGCGGAGCCAAGGGAGGGATTGGCGGTGGAGCCGTCCGCGCCGGCGGCTGAGGGAACGTCGGAGCTGGCGTCGGCGAAGATCGGTGGCTCTAGCTCGAGATTGAGCTCTTTTCGGCGGA
This sequence comes from Salvia rosmarinus, assembly GCA_036937905.1. Lineage (NCBI taxonomy): Eukaryota > Viridiplantae > Streptophyta > Magnoliopsida > Lamiales > Lamiaceae > Salvia > Salvia rosmarinus. The sequence goes on from CM072822.1 coordinate 1,395,459, forward strand.
TTCTGAGTAGAGAGAGATCTTCTAGAAGAATCCAGATTCAATCGTGCGGGCAGGAAGATGGGCTGCCGGATCTCGAGAGGCAATGACTGTACAACCATTCTTAAGTCGCATCGTGTGCTTCTCCGGTTTGTGCCAATCAATTCCGGTTTTCGTGATCACGCATTATACTGTGTATATAGATTTGAGATGTTGATTGAAACGAAGATGGATTGAATTTTGCAGGATGCAGAAGTTTGGAGGGGCATTGAGATTTTTTATTTTCTTTATTATAATGTAATTCTTAATAAATTTTTTATGTATTTTATGTGTTGTGTATAATACTCAAACCCTTGAAGTTCATTGCGTGAGAAAAAATATTTTTTTGATGCTTTCTTGATCTTCCAAGATTAGTCCAAGTAAATAGTAATCAAATATGATTAGTACAATACATACTTTAGGGTTAATTGTCATTTAATGTAAAAAATATCTTTCACTAATTTTACAAGTTTAACACAATTTTTAAAATATTGCAATAATTGTGATTATCTTTTAATTTGTTATAAAATTAACACTTCTAAATTTTTTTAGTGACGGGGACCGACCGACCGGTGTACAGGCCTAGTCATAGTTCCACTGCACGGCCTTGGCATTTTTGATTCAATTAGTATTACACCAGACATGTCATTTTTTCGGTGATCGGAATAAATTAGAGGGGTTAACTATCCAACATGCTGAAAGGTAGTGATGTTATTGCAGCGTTTTAAAATTCATATTAAAATTGTAAAAGGATATGGAAGTTCATGAATTAACTGAGAATTGATACTAAATATATACCAATTTTGTATTCTATGACATAACAAAGATGTAAATTTAAAAGTAATAACATAAATAATACAAATATATTTAATAAAATAAAATACAAAAATAGAGTAGAAAGTGTAGCGTATATGAGTTGAGTAAAAGATTATAAAGGTAAGTTAACTATACGCATGATCACAGCAGACAAAAGTTTTTATGCATTTGGTAACCTAATATTGCGGTGATTATATATATAATTGATAATTTAATTGATTAGCGTGCAAAAGATAATCTAATTTGAATTAACTTAATATAGGTAGGGCGGCAGCATGTGGAAGTTGAAGACTTAGGTAGGGCATCTTCTATTTGTCAAACATTGACTTGTACATTTTTAATCTTATATTATTGGGACTAGAGGGTGGGAAATTTTTTTCTAATGAAGTTGAATGAAAATTTAATTCAAGAATTGTAAAATTGTTTCCATATTTGCGTGCAAATACTTCCATATGTGCACTGCATATCCCCACATATGAAGGTCGGAAGCATACGGAAAAGTATATATATATAAGCTTCTGACTCCTCATATGTAAGAGATATGCATGATATAAATGGAGACGTTTGCACGTAAAATCGAAATGACCAAAGTTTTGATGAAAGGTAAAAAGAAAAGGTCTACTTTTATTTAGAACCATAAAAGATCAAACTGCTTGTAAACTATTTGAATCTCAGTTCTTTTGAACTCCTTAACTAAATGAATCAAGTTTGATCATAGCAGTATTCCCCTTTTATAAGAAAATAATCTCTCAATGTTATTTTGTCCTCTTGGGACGATGGTAAAGTGGGTTTTCCCATAGCCAAAATATCACATGTTCGAATCTCACTTATGTCTCTATAGAACTAAGCCTATCACATCTGTTTTTTCAAGTGTGTTTTACACAATACACACCAAAGATAACGACTGTGAATTCTTATGAATTTAGAAAAAAAAATTACTGAATATATTGGGTTATTGTAAATAAAATAACCAATTTTAAAAGAAAATACTTATTATTTTAAACATAAATTAAAATTTAGAAGACTCATTTTGGCTTGATTAGGTTATCTTGAATAAAATAAACCATTTTTAAAGAAAATACTTAATATTTTAAACATAAATCTAAATTTAGAAAACTGATTTTGTGTTGATTAAACTCTAACAACCTTGTGAATTTCGATGTACTTAATAAATAAAATCCGATACTTGACTAGATGATAAGCAAACTAAGCTTAAACACGAGAGATATAACAGCTCGGCTTTGATTGGTTACACCTAGAGGTGGCAAAGTAGTGGGCCGGGCCGGCCCGACCCCAGGTTCGTCGGGCTTTTAGATTTTTCGGGTCGGGCCGGGCCGGGCTCAAAATTTTTCGGGCCTAAAAATATGAAGCCCAAACCAACCCGGACGGCTTCGGTATATGGCTTTTTTAGATAATTTTTAATTTTTTTAATATATAAAATTAATATTTTAAATTTGAAAAAAATTAATTACTTAATTAAGATCTTATAACTTCTTAACTTAAATAAAAAATCAGTGATGAGAATATTTTGAGCTTAATTATTCTTATGATAATGTTTCTTGTATATCTTGACCTATTTATATATTCATGCGATGATATTGTAATGCAGTATAATTGTAATTCTTTAATTTAAGGAGAAAAAATTAATAATTACAAATCAAAGATGAATGATATTATTAAACGTCAATCCCACTTATATGCATAAAATAATAGAAGAAAATAAATTAATTATATAATATATATTTAAGATCAAGGATTCAAAATAGATTTTATATACTATAATGTCATTAATCATCAATGTATATATTTTTGGAGATCATTTCTCTTATGAATAATTTTTGAATGATTTATGAGGTTATTATTTTTTCCAAGTATGTGAATTAGTAAGAAAATTGTTACTATAAAATATAAATAATTATATAAAATATAATTAATATTATCAAAAAATTATAGATATGTATATTAAATAATATTATAAATATATATATTTAATAGAAATCGGGCGGGCTTTTTTAGCCCAAAACCCCGGGCTTTTTTTCGGGCGGGCTTTTTAGGCCGGGGTTTTTTCGAAGGGCTTTTAGGCCGGTTTTTCGGCCTTTAATTTTGAAGCCCAAACCGGCCCAAACCCCGGGTACCCCGGGCGGGCTTTTCGGGCCGGGCTCATTTTGCCGGCTCTAGTTACACCCCTTATTTCATCCCTATAAAAAGGTCCATTTTCTTGAAATAAAATTTCCAAATTTACTCTTGTATCCGACCTGTAGTTGTAGAGTGAACTAGGGATGTCAATGTATGGATTTTACCCGGACTAAGACCAATAAATAAGTAATGGTTCTGGTTCTGGATTCGACCCATTAGATACTGGATCCGGACCGGACCAGGACCATTAACTATGGATCTTAAGCGGTCCGGGTCTGAGCGGGTCTGGAACCAGAACCGGACCAGAATCAGACAAGAACCAGAACTAGAATCGAAACCGTTGCTTTATAATTTAATGTGTTATAAGTGATTTTGAATCGATATGTATAAAACTAGCTCATTAACAAGCCTATTTAAACTTAGACTTGTCAATAGACGGGTTTTACTCGGACCAGAACCAATAAATATGTATTGGTTCTGGTTCTGGAACCAGAATCAGATCCGGACCAGACCGGACCATCAAACTATGGATCTAAACGGTCCAGGTCTAAAGTGGATCTGGAACCAGAACCGCTGCTTTAAAATTTAATGGGTTTTGAACGATTCTGGATCGGTCCGGGTAAAACTCATTCATTGACATCCCTAGAGTGAACTACGGAAGCCACCGATAAGGTTTCATCATAGGAATGTGTTGCGATTAATTGTTGATCCATCTATTTTTTGTAGCAGTTATTGAAATTAGTTAGCAATATTAGACAAACAAAAAGGTGGAAGAAAGTGGGAAGTTATGTGGAAGATAAACAACTCACACGCAAACGCTGTTTTGACAATCTCCAATCCAAATCTTGTACGACTTTCGGCCTCTTTCACTTTCATGAATAAAAATTTGAATATGTATATCTAGAAAAGTCACTGTTCTTTTGAAAGAAATATATTGAACTATACATACTTATAATTAGATTTTCGAATTACTAACCTTTAGCAAAAATAATTATATATGTTACTCCCTCCGTCCCACTCAAGATGACTCGCTTTCCTTTTTGAGATGTTCCACCCAAGATGGCATGTTTCCTTTTTAAAAAATAATTATCTCTTCAAAAGTTATGGGACCTACCTACTTTTTATCACTTTATGTCATTCTCCTAAATAACCGTGCCAAAAAAAAAATGAACCATCTTGTATGGGATCCAAAATTGAATATTTTGAAATTTTTATTAGGTTTGTGATAGTTTGATTATTTAATTGTAATTCTGTCATATTCTTTTTTGTTAAGAAGTCAATATTTAGGGTTTTTTTTAATATTATATATAGTTCAAGTTTTCTCTTTACATAAAATATAACCTAAATTTCCATGTTTTCTCACTCGTTTTCCTTTGTATTGATTGTGTTTTTCGAGTTACATGGACTTTGACTTGATTGAAACAAAACGAGATGCCGACCAACTTCCCCTACATTTGTACAAACTCTAAATTTTACTACGTAACTTATTTTTCTACTTAACGTAACTTAGACTTCATATTCATCATTTTTGAAAGTGGGGAAGGGATCTCTTTTCTGAAACGAAAAAAACGGAGCAGATGGTCGAAAAAGACGTCTTGTAACAAATCATCGGACGAGTCAAATATATGTCAGATGAGTCAAGACCCCACGTTTCAATCTACTAATTAAACGAAATCCACACATATCCAAATACGATACGAGATTAAAACACGTACAAGAAAAATTTCGAAATCAATAATCCAATAATAGTAATAATAAAACATTCCAACAGCAGTAATCAATTTCTTGAAATGATCACAGCCCAAAAATTTGCTTCTTTTCTTATACATTATAATCACTCTTTTTCCACATTTGCTAGTTGATCTGCAACTTTCTCAACTCTGCTGCTCTGTATGCCTTTGCCATTTGCACCACCACCACGTCGAGCCAGGCTTCTGAAGCCCGCCCCACCCCAGGCGGGCAAGTCCGTGTTTGCAGGAGACGAGGCAGCCTGCGTGAATTCCATAGAATGATGCACACCTTCTTGATCATCAGCAACTATGCAAGGAGTTGGGATAGTCGAGATAGGCTGATGATCATCATCGCAGATTAGTCCGTTCGTCTGTGCATTGCTCGAATCACCAAACTCGAACCTCAAACCGCTCTTCCTAGAACAATATCTGCTACACATTTGGTGAAATCTTGATGCTGCTGCAGCTGAAGCCCTACCCTTTAGCTTCTGATTGCCGTTGGAAGCATTCATTCATGGATGCTTGAAGCTGTCAACAAACATTTACTGATCAAATCAAAACATTTCACACTATTTTCAGCAAATTCACTTAAAATGTTCATATGCATAATGTAGTGTGCTCTAACCTGATCATTAACTGCCTTCTCATCTTCATACAGAACCAATTCCTAAACTAGTAAAAACAAAGCATGAATCTTATCATATGAAGAAAATAGAAAAGCTAACAAAAACAGATCAGATTAGTCATTCGAGAGAGAGAGAGAGAGAAACCTCTCGGTCATACTTCTCCACATCTTGATACACAGAGCTAACAAAGGCATCAGAAGCAAGATCATCTCTCAAAGAACGACGGCTTGCACAATGCACACGACAAGCCGGGCATTCGCTATTCCTAACAAGAAAATAATTCAGTAAATCGACCAAAGTTATATCAGATAAACATGAAAAAGAAATATATATGAAGTTCCCCAGCCTCATAGATTTGTCTATGCATTCTCTGCAAAAGCGGAATAAGCATCCCATCACTGTCCTTGTCTTCTTCACAATGCCTGTGTTCATGCACAAGTGGATAAATCATTTTCGTCTTTGGTAAACTCACTAACGGCTATAGTCACACTACAAGAAAAATGGTTTATTATGACACCTATAGATGCCATAATATAAGATCTGTAACTACAATCCATCTACTGCGACATTTGCAATAAGTGCCATCTATGTCAATGTAATGATAGGTTAAATGTAACGATATACCATATATTGTAGCATGTGAAACTGTCATATAACAGCTTTGTAATGTCATTGGCGTGTGTCATGAAATATGGTCTAAGATGACCCCATATTTCTAAATATAAAAATACGAAAATATTTATTATAATATTAATTTTATAAATATATTTAACAGGCTATATTTGTATTATTTTTCTAGATTTACCTAGTCATATTTTTATATTTTTTTCTTTGATTTACCATATCATATTTTTATAATTGTTTTTACAAATAATGTTTTAACTATTTTGAAATATACTATAACTTGAGAAATCCAAATATAAAAGAGAACTAGGCGTCAAAAAAATAAATTCATTCAATAAAATATAAAATTTAATGATAAACTCGTACAACGGAAATCCATAGCATCCAATTCAATATAAGAGTGATAATTTACAAATGATAAATTGCACTAGAATTTGGAAGGTGCTTGGATAAGAAATCACCCATCATGCTTACAGATACCTAACTAAGTATTTAAAAAATCACAAATAAATGCATCTCCAAGCTTTCAATTGATGAATACCACTTCAACAAGGGAACCATATAATCCATCAAAGAGTTTACCAGTAGATCCACGTGTACCATCTGCAAATTGAAAAATCATTCTCTTTAATTAATCTCAAACTTCAAATGGACATCTATTAATTAGGCTTTTATTCATAAAACATCAATTAACACAAAATCAAAATCAAATTGGAAGAAGATTAATATTCCAATCAAACCTGAGCTAAGGCCAATGGGTCAACTCAAACCTGATATGAATTGGAAGAAGATCAAATGTGGTAACTCTTAAGCTGCCAAAAATAATACAAAATTGTTAAGGCATTACATTGCTTCGTTATTCTAAGCAAAAGATTGCAAATGACATCCACAAAGACCAGAGACCAACCTTCTAGATACCCAACCCAAAGCTCCCATGACCACATGATTGGTCGAAGTCAAATGAGACATATATACCTGGAGCAAGAACATACAAACAACATGCAATATTTTCTTTTACCATCAAAACATGGAGAAATGGATAAGAAAGATATAAAGAATTAAATCATATCGCCATATCTGCATATTGCTAATCTAGATCCAGAAATTTTGGAGCAGTCACTGGATCGCTTTGCTCCCAGATGTTCAAGAAGAAATTGATAAAAGGACAAGCATTTCAGTCCTCAAGTTCTATCGAATTTAGACTACTACTTTCAAAACTTACAAGTTGAAATATTTGCTACTAGGACTCTATGCCCTCTAATTATCAATTTGCTTCCTAATATGCAAAAGAAAGGTTTATATCACGTTTTAAAGAACAAATATAAACAACGCACCTCAAAATTCGAAGATTTTGCATTTTGCATGAGTTGTAGTTAACATGTCCTCATCTCCATGCTAAGGACAGAGAGTTATGAGAAGTTTGCCTAGTCAAATTTGTACAACAAAAACATGTATAATCATTAAGATTTGCAAGTAGTATATGACGAACTACATGGTAAATTGATGGGAAATAGAATTAAATAAATACAAACCTGTGTCCATGAAACAAAGCTTTGAAGTCGGGTTGTAATTAAAACTACAAGACAAGTAACCCATAGTGATTAGAAATAAACACATGTGTTAATTTTTTCAAAATATTCAAGTGCATAAGAAAGTAGTTTGGGAAATTACCTCTCATATATAATTAAATCAAGACATTTCATCTCCAAATCAATTAAAAGTAGCCAAACAACTCAATTATAAGAGTCTAGAAAGCCACAAATGAGAACAACCACAAGTATATATGAACAACAAAACCTAATAATATCATTGTCATTTAGACGCAAAATAGAGAGAGGAGAAAACAACATCTGTTTGAAACTCTCTTAAAAAGCAAAACAAATAGAAGTCTGTAATTAATTGTAAATCATAGTATCAATTAATCCTAAAATGAAAAACTGCTAAAAGCTAGAATATATGCTTGACTTCTAGCCTCAACTTCTAAATATAATTGTTATTACAAATGCAAAATTGAGTAGCCATCAATTTTCAGTTTGTGTCACCTGCAAAAATAAAATAAGTAATCTTTAAGAATGAAACAAAAATTTATAGAATAATTGTATAGAATAAAACATTGTTAACTGATAAGTATACCAATGAACACGGCCAAGGAAAACATGAAGATGCTTAGATGCCTACAAATATTTATGAAATGATAAATACTTAGAAGGAACTTATTAATACTTGTATTCCCATGATTTGGCATGAAACTTTGGTCATGAGCAGTACTCAGATGATATTTACTTGTTGACATTCTTGGCTGTAGCATAAGTGACTCATCTTGAAGATTCACATTATTTTGTCGATGCTTGCGCCCTTAGTTGCATTACCTACACAACAGGAAATATTCAAGTAACTCAGCAAAGTAAGAAATGACAATATATTCAGTCACTCAAACATCCATTTTAGCAATTTCAATTTGTCATATTGCTACAGAGATATTCAATAATCTAAGATAAAGAAATTATGCAATAAATTGGCCATGATAGGATATGCGTACTCACAATATGAAATAATGCATATAAAAGTGAGCCTCTATATCCTTAATTTATCTATATTAAGCAAGATATTCTTCAAAAGGAACCTTTCTGGAACAATGCCTACTTCCTACAACCTCCTCATTCTCAATGAAATAACTACATGAATTCAAGCCTTCAAGCTTGCTAGTGGAACAATGCCTACTTCCTACACCTTCCATTTTGCCACTTTCTCCCTCTCTTAGGATAGCACAGAGCACATAAACATATACATACACATATTGTAAATTGTCAGTAGAACAATTTGTTGGGCAATAACGATTCGTATGATCAAACAAATAACGATATCTTAAAAACAACAAAATATCAATTCTTCCAATACATATATTTTTGGTAAAATAAAACATCGCAGATTCCTAATTAAAGATTCTTAATCAAAAACGAGAGACCACCTGATTTCGATTTGGTGAAAGCCATCAATCAGGGCGAGCTAACCGCCTCAATTCCTCCAAATTAATTTAGGGCTTCTTGGATAGAGATGGATGCTAGTAGATTTTCGCCCTTTGAAGTTCAGCAAACAATTTGGAGCTAAATTTCTGGAATTTTTTCGACAAGCAACTGGGGTGAAAGAAAGAGATTTTTTTTCTAGATTTAGATGCAAGTAATTTCTTGCTTGGTTTTGTTCAGCGAGGGAGTGCGCGAAGTGGGTGGTTTTTCCCTATATGAGTGAGACCCAAAAGTTGTCAAATTAATTAAGATATTAGCTAAACTACTGGAGGGAAAAATGAGCTTTTTGGCGCTAAATTTCTGTACGTGTAAGAGTAAAGAATAATACAAATAGAACTACTAGCAGTGCAGCGCGACGGTGGTGGTGGGTGTGTGCTAGGGATTCTGAAGTTATTGGACTCTATTCACTTAGGTAGCTCGGTTGGAGTACTAGAATTGTTTGTTTTGGTATAGAATATTTATTATATATTTATATATTAATATTATATTATATATTGGGAGAGAGCTACGTATATATATTACCACTAAAATACACACTAAGTTGTTTTAAAAGATATGTACGTCTGTGTATATATATTAATATTATACATAAATAAAATTAATCCTATTAGCACACAACTAAAATGTTAAAGAAATATTCCTATTATTTAAATGATTTTCACAAAACTAAGTTTTATTAAATAATTTATGAGTTAGTGGTTGTTGATTGAAAAAAATTAATTATTTTTACTAATTTAAATATTCTTAAGAAAACAATAACTAATAAATATTGAAAAAAATCAGCGAATAAATCCACGTAGTAGCAGGTTTCGTTCCTTGTACTCTTTATTATAAAATTATATGACGTTTTATTGAAATGCCAGCATAAGGGTCCCGTTATGACATTTATCCTGAAATGTAGTATTAATATTTGATATAAATGTAGTAAAAGTTAGATGTAATCATTGAGTATCTATAATGACATAAACTTTAAAGTGCCATAAGTTAAATGTAGTAATAGGTCATTTTCTAGTAGTGTCATTTCAGAGAGTCGTCTCATTTCTGAGGTGACTCTCTCAAATGAGATAGAATCACTATGATTTCCATCACAACTTTTGTGTTCAATCACTTTGGAGAAAGAAAGTAAATCAGAGAATCGATCGAAATAAGGCAATTAATTCATTAAAACACTACCTAGAAACTCTGAGGCATCAATATATGCAAGTAGTGAAACACAAAAAAGTACCTAAACAAATGGGGCATTGCACATTGCTGCGAAGTTCAGAAAGTGAAACAGCTAGGGATGAGTATTCGGTTAATCGGTCGGTTTCAGACGAAAAAAATAATCGAACCGAATTAATCAAAATTTTCAAAAAAATAACTAAACCGAACCGAATTTTATTCGGTAACCGAACTGAAATAACCGAATTTTTAACAAAAAATATATTTTTCAAATAAATAAATAAATAATAATATGTATTGATATAATATATATATATATATATAAATACATTTTATATGTTATATATATAAAATTTCGCAAAAAAATAATTAATAGTATTATATAATAAATAAATAATATTATATTTTACAAATATTATATATTTATATAATAGGAGAAAAGAGAAATGAATAGGATTAAGGATATTGATATATTAAAATTATAATTCTAAATAAATAAATATATATATATATATATATATATATATATAATTCAATTTTCGGTTATTCGTTAATTTTTTTTCGAACCAACCGAAAATCGAATTACTGAATTTTAATTTGGTTTTAACCAAATTAACCGAACCAAATTTGATTTTTCGATTTTGTTCGATTCGATTATTCGGTTTTTAGATATTTTGCTCACCCCTAGAAACAGCAATAACTCTGCATATGTGAAAATAAAAATACAAAATTATCGCAAAATATTTACTGAAATCAAAACTAAATTTCAACAAAATGCGATGCAAGTAGTGAAGGATCATTGAAAAAGAAATGAAAATTTATATATAAATAATTTATGCATCCCCATGCACATGTGCAGATAAACGATAGATACTACTACCCCTGACTACCCCTATTGTGTGCATGTGTAAATAAACAATAGATATCGCTACCCTCGATTTACTCATATTATGTACATATGCAAATAAACGATATATACTGCTACCCCCGACTACCCATATTGCACCGCTACCCTCGATTTACGATAGATACCGCTACCCTCGATTTACCCCTATTACGTGCACGTGCAAATAAACGATAGATACCACTACCCACATTGTGTGCATGTGCAAATAAACGATAGATACCGCTACCCTCGATTTACCCCTATTACGCGCATGAGTAAATAAACGATAGATAACGCTATCCTTGATTTAGCCGTGGTGCTCTTGTGCAAATAAAAGGTAGATACCACTACCCTCGATTACATCGATGGTAACCCAAAATGGAAATAAGCAAGAAAAAAAGGTTGAATGATTACTCAGCAAATTCTTCTGGGTCAGTGCCGCTCTCATCGAAATCCATGAACGAAATGAGAAGGTAAAATAAAAAATAATCAAAATCAAATCAATCTATCAAAAAATGAAAAAATAAAAACCAAACATAAAATTTCTTTCAGATCAATAAATATTAAATATAGAAGTGTCAAAGTGTTCGACTTTACCATATCCGAGCGCATCAAGTTATTGTGTTATCTTGGGCTGAGTTGGGTTTAGTTAGCCCAATGTTTTGGGCCTACATATATGTAGCCCAATTCGTTAAAGCTTAGTGTTATTTCAAAATAATTTCTAAATGGATTTTATGAGTATTTGTTTTTCTATTAGTGTCATATTTTTAGTTTTTTCATATTTATAATAAGAGTCATAGTTCATAATTTAAGAATAAAATTATGATACTCTTCCCATTTACCATTATTAATTGTGTATATGTAATTATTATGGTAATTAAAAAGATTACAAAGGTAAATTTTTCTATTTATTTTGTATGTCTAATTTGAGAGCTGAGTACATTTATAAAAATATATATAAATTATTATCTCACAAAAATTGTAAATCGATATAAAAAATAATTATGATAAATTATTATACCAGCTCATTAGTTTCGGGTTTAAAAATATTTAGATGAAACTTGAAAAGGAGAATCTTTTTTCTTTTCTTTTTTTGGGGAAGGAGAATCTTTGTTTCTTTAATCTAGATATATCAAGTCGATACTATTATCTTTAGAATTAGCATACGCCAAATACATTATACGAAATAATATTAGATGAAACATTATATGAATTGATAATCTTGTGAACATGTGTTTGTGAGTATGCGTAAATACACGTGTGGTGGTGTATTATAACCAATATTAATATCAATATAACTTATTTCTATTCAATTAAAATAAAATAAGGAAAAGCTAAAATAAACTATTATTTATTCAGTTAACTATGATAATTAACTTTTTAAAACGACAAACTGGAACCCCCAATGCTATAACATTAACCATAAAAACACTCCATATTCTATCAGAATTGTTTTGTCGAAATAGATTACTAAAAGAATTGAACTATACATGTTACAAGTATTTAAAATTTATTTAAAGAATATATGACCATAACGAAAATAAAATGTCAATAACTGGCTGAAATTAAAATTAAAAATAATGTAAATGACAATTCAAAAATGTAATCAGAATAGACTTCAATGTGATTAAAGTGGTTGTTGACTAGAATGTAGTCAAGCTATACCTCATCAAAAGTTAAAAGATAAATAATTTTAACACCCCAATAGAGTAGACCTAGTGGTTGAATTAAAAAAGAATTACAACCAAAAACATTATCTTCGACTTTTACAAATATCTTCTTAGTCAAGTTCATCATGTAAATTTTTTCATATAAATTATTGTAAAAAATAACGAGTCCTCAAAGGGGACAATGTTACATTAAAACATCAAATTTGGTTTCCACATACAAAATTTGATGTTGGTGGGACATAAGTCACTTTACAGTTGTTTGTTATTCAAAATACTTATCAAGTTAACAAAAAATGGTTTACAACTTACTTTTAATTTAATTTACATTTTATTAATATATATAAATAAGCATTTCAATAGTTTTATAAAAAACAATTATAAGTTTTTGGGGACAATCAATTAAATTAGATAATGCATAAGAATTTATTATTAAGAAATTATTTATCATTCATGTTGATAATTAAATTACAAGATAAAAATGAATAGTCGGAATTGAAAAAATCAATCATTCATATTGATTATTAAATTACATAAGATAATTGCACTATTTTTATATCACGGTAAGATAAAGATGTAAACCTCAATGTCTCGGCAAACCACATGAGACGTGAACCACACTGAAAAATCATGCGCTCAAACCCATAGAGACGTTTGGTGGGGTTTGACCTCTCGACCACGCGAACCCAACAAACCCATAGAGGTATTTTGTGGGATTCCAACATCACCACGCGAACCCACCTTAACCATAATATCGCAGGAACAAATGATAGTTAAAACTATTTTGTTATAATATAAATGGTGTTATTCGTTAAAGATTCCCAAAAGACAAGAATAAAAAGAGGTGCAAACGTAAGCATTAACTTTTTGTTTGGATTCACCAACTGTGAGAGCATTAAATTTACACGCCCCTACTTAAAATCCCTAAAACAAAGTCTTCAACAAAATGAAATTCTGATCTAAATCAAATTCATAATAATATTTTAAATCGATTCAATCAAAAATTAAAATTGATCGATTAAAATTACAATTATCTCCCAAAAATTCAAATAAACCAAGTTAGTTAATTTCCAAGATTAATTCAAGCTGCCAAAGGCGGCGCCAGATTAAGATCAAGATTCAACTCTCTCGCCACGTCAGCTCCCTCTACTTGATTCTCATCCACAACCGACGCCGTATCCGAGTCGCTCTGCAAGGCGGCGGCGGCACCGCCGCCCGCCGGCGCGTTCATTGGGTACGACGCCGCCACCGCGTGCTGCATGTAGCAATCGACATAAAAACCGGCTGCCAGTTGGGCAGCACTCCCACGGCCGGTTGTCGTCGGAGAAACTGAAACTCCTCGGCGGAGGGGCCGAGCCCAGGCGGCGCGTGAGATCGAGTTCAACGGGCGCGTGGTCGGCGCCGAGGGAGTCGACGGTGCTGCTGCCGCAGGGGCTTCCGCCGGAAGCCGCGTCGGGGAGGACAAAGTTGGTCTTGGCCTTGGAGCCGCGGAAGTCGCGGGCGGCGGCGTCGTAGGCGCGCGCCGCCTCCTCGGCGGTGTCGAAGGTGCCGAGCCAGACTCGTGTCTTCTTGTTGGGGTCGCGGATCTCGGCGGCGTAGCGGCCCCACGGCCGCTTCCTCACCCCCCTGTAGTGCACCTCGCTGACGGCGAGGGCCTTAGCGCTTGCACCGCCGCTAGGCTTCTCCTTCATCGCCATTGACGTTTATCCCTATGTATATATCCTATATATATAAAATATTGGCTGCCGGAAAGCTTGTGTGCTACTTTTTAAATTTCTAGTGTAGAAAAAAAAGGGCAGAAGGTGTATATATATAGAAGGGGGTGGGGGTGTAAGGGATTTTCCGGGGGTGGGTGGGGGTGGGGTGGGGTGGCCTGGGGCCCGGTGGTGAGCGCGGTCAGCGAGGTGTTTGACGTGGATGGGATGTGGCGCCGCCCGAGTAGTTGAGTGTAGTGTGTGTGACTAATTTACGCTAGCTTTAGGTTTTAATTCTTCCTCTACAATTCCGAGGCTAGATTTTCATTGCACATAGGAATATTTATATTTTACTTTGTGAAATAGATAGTAATAAAAAAAATAGATGGCAATAATGACCTACTTCGGCTGTCTTTAAATAAGTGTTTTATTTAAAATTAAAATTAATTTTGAATAATTATCTTATTCAGTATTTCATTACAAAAATAATGGTGAAGCTCCTAGAGCTGCTAAAAAATTTCACAGGTGTATTCAAATATCTAACTATGACCTACAATGTTCAATCCCTAAAACATGCTTTTAATATATACAATATGTACTTTATCTTTCGAGCCGTTTTTATTTGTTCATGTAAGAACTAAAGACAAAAAAATTTATTCTTTTATATATAATATCGGCGACTATGAGGGTATTTGGTTGAGCTTATAAGCTCTTTAAAGCAATTTATAAGTTGTTTAGGAGCTTATAAATTGTTGTAAAGTGTTTAGTAAAATAAGTTCCTAAAGCTTATAAGCTGTAAAAATAAACTCCAATAGCTTATAAGCTCTCCTAAAAATAAGTTGGTCAACCATAACTTATTTTTTCATAAACTTATAAGCAATCATGAATTTACTAAAATAATTGTATTATAGTTCGTTATTTTCTACATATACACTATCAACTTCACATCTCGTCAATTTTATCTCTCTAACTATGATTTTCCCTCTCCAACTCACGATTCTTTCTCTAGCTTATAAGATTAATTATTCAAACACTTTAATAACTTATAAACACTTGAGACATTACCTCTTATAAGCTCTTGAAATATCTTATAAACTCTTGAAACTTATAAACTCTCTAAAATAAGCTTAGTCAAACACTCCCAATATACAACTATGTACGGTATGAGGGAGTATTGTATTTGTCTGCAAAATAATATTGCAAAAGTGAATTGAGAATTTGAGATGTTGAAGTTATATTGCATGGACAATAAACGTGGCGAAAGATAAGGGTAGCAGCGCCGGCTATTAGTAAAAGAGTTGTCATTTGTTTCTCGCAGCAATAAGAATATAATCTCGAGAGAGAGAGGTGTCAAAGATGCGGCAGCGGTAGGCCGCCCACATCGGTTTTTGGAATGTAGTTCGGTTTGTAGTGTTAATCTAATGTAATAATCAGCCGCCTTCAGCCGCCTCGGATTATCCGTACTCAGATGGGCCGACATTTCTTTGTGCTGCCCACTTTCTCTACGACGCGTGGCCCCCTACCTCTACGCGTCTCTCTCTCCTACTTTAATACTCCGTCAAAAAAACATTTCAAATTTCATATCATATATTCCTTCCATTTCATATCTATTTCTTTTCGATACGATTATTTAAAATTATTTATATTTTACAATTTTTGAAGATATAATTATTTTCTAAAAAAAAAACAGATCATTTTAGATGGGACAATCTAAAAAAATATAAATGGACAGAGAAAGTACTATTTTATTTATAAAATACAATTATATATAATTTATATATCCAAAAAATAATAAGTCAAGAATAGTTGGATGGAGAAAATAAGTTTCTCTTTTCTAGGAACTATCACTATGGAATTTCAGGAGGACCTTTTCTCTCTCATGGGTCTTGGTCATTCCTGTGTTAGTTTGGATTTTTTTACCACCAAATATTTAATTTGAAATTTTTATAGTAAAATTACAAAAAACTATCATGTTTCAATCCATCTATATATTTGTGTGTGTTCGATTCAAAAGTAAATTGGTTGGAGATTAATTTTGTATAGAAGAGAGGCCGTGATTTATTAGGTAAAAGTCATATCTAATCCATCTAACCAAACACACCTATAATGAACAAATTTTGTCTACTCACTAGTTTAGTTAATTTGTCTATTGGCCCAATTTATCAAACAATATAAACGGCTCAGTCCGATAAAACATAGATGAGTCCAAAAGTTCATATAAGCCCCATATGGTGTGTGGAGTCTCAGTTTCTCATGATGTAGAAACATCATGGATTTTTTTGTCCAGATTGAGGTATCTTATCCTTCTGATAAGTTAGGGAGCTGTTGCACGATTTCTTTTTCGTCTGTGCTCGTGTCGTGTTGGTTCATCCCATCTGCCTATTCTTCCAAATTGTTCATGGTGCAGTAGTCCTGCTTGTAAACATTTGAATAATGATCGCATAAATCTATCACATTATGCTCACTCTGCTACCATATTTTTATAAAGACAATAAGTTCGAGTCTCAATATGTTTTATTTATTTTTTACTTCCTTCTTGTTGAAGTCATCTTTACTTTCTTTCTCATATCTCTCTCTATAATCACCAAGAACACAGCCTTAAAACGTTCAAGGATTGGTGAACTCTTGTTGAACATCTGCATATATATCCCTGCTGTTTCTCGTACTCCTCCATCGAATCGAACTCATATTACGACTTCTTGTAGCTCCCACCGTAGTAATAGCCCTCCTCATTGTTATTCTCGCGTCCGACTGGGCTGTAGTTCTCGTGTTCGGTGTTGTAGTAGTACTTCCTGTTGTTCGCCATTCTCGTGTCACTCATCCCCTGTGGCTCGCTCTCGTGCCCCCTCGGGGTAGTTCTCGTGCTCGGTGTCGTAGTAGTACTTGTTGTTGTCTTCTATTCTCGCATCACTCGTGCCCTGTGGCTCGCTCTTGTAGCCGCCGTTGGAGTCGTAGCCGTTGTTGGTGTCGTCGTAGCTCTTGTAATTCGACGTCAAGAAGCCGTTGTTGTAGGTGTACGCTTCCCTGTTGTTCTTCAGCTCCTCTGAATTTTCAGTGGAGAATTCCTCTTCTTCTTCCTCGTTGGTGTTTTTGCCATAGAGGGTTTTGGGTGGTATACACCAATTTGTTATTGACAAAAACTTGTAGTAAAGATAAAAGTGACAATTTTTTTGAAATAAAGTAACAATTATTCATTTATTTTCTAATAAAAGTGACAATTGTCATGATAAAAAAAGTGTCAATTCAGATCCGTTCATAGGATACGTCTATCTGCATAGGAGTCCACCACATTATCATTTGATTTACAGATGATAATATTTAAATGAATGTGGTTTTGTAAATAGTAAACAGCTAAGGATTATTTATGTTATTACTTTATATATTTTTATCAGATTTTTTTAGAATATTAAATAAGACTAAGGGGTGAAATAATCTTGTCCGAAGTAGTTTAAAAAGAGAGAAAAGAAAAAGAAGAAATGGGATGATAAAGTAGTAGTTACGTTTGAGCAACATGTAGTCAAAAAGTAATCAATTATAGCGTCGGCCGTTGAGTTAGTTATGAGTCTAATTTCTAACCATCATATTTAATTTGATGTTCACTGTTCAGCCCTAACTGCCTGCGTTGATTGCGTTTGCACGAAATTCGCCCTTTCTTTAAATTCTTTTATATCTTTGTTTCAAAAGGGAAGCTCTCACTCTAGGGTAAGAAACTACGAGAACTTTGTTTAATGTCCATAAGGAGTCACCCTAAAGAGAGTAAAACTCTCACACTGCGGTTGCTAGGATTTGATGTTTGGTATTTGTTCCAAATCTGTTAGCTCTTAATCAACTGAGTTAAATCCGTGGGGCTATTCTTTTATATCTTTATTTGACAATGTAGAAGAGAAGGACGGCATCACACTATAGAATTAGAGCGAACAGGTTTTTTTTTTTTTTTTTTGTGAATTCATGAAGAACCAACAGCTGTTATCTTCGATGAATCGATAAATCCCTTGTTCATGTGCATCATATGCAAGTGGGGATTTTACCGGCGTATATCATCGAATAGTAGCTGTTGGTTTTCTTAATTAGGAAAAGAAAAGCAAAAGAATTGAAAATTTTGATTTAATTGATAAGTAATCCTAGATACTATAAACTTCTTTAGAGCGGCAGCCCAACTTTTAAAGTGTATGGGCTCAATAAGTAAAGTGAAAGTATGTTTTGAGAAAAAAGCAAAGGCCGAATATAACTATATAAGAGTTGGGCTCTTTTTCTCTTTTAATATTTCAGTCCAAATTATTCTTACAAGCCTATGGGCTTTAAGAAAATGGGGCAGTCTGTAATCTCATAATCTGGATAATTCGTTTAAATTGTCGAATTGCAACAAATTTACATTTCATAATTTAGAGTATCAAAAATAGAAAGCGACTAAATTGAATGAAAACACTATCATAAATTATTTGTGAAAGTATTCTTTTTTACAAAAGCCACTTACACTTTTGTCTCCATAGCAAAGTATGCAGTGAAATAGGATTTAGCCGGAGATCATTGTGTCAGCAAGAGTGAAGATGTCTTTGAGTTAAATATTATTCGTTACATGGAGATACTATTTCAATTTTTAATATTAATTAATTCCACAATTCTTCTATTGGTGGTGACCAAGTATGTTTGCTTATACCCTTGAATAGGGGAGAGCAAAAACCGAACCGAACCGGACAGAGACAGGGTTTTTGGTCAAAACCTAATTATATTTCATTCCCATGCAAACAATTTCGGATCATTTATTTATTGGAAGGAGGAGATGGAAGCAGGCTGACTATGACGAGCTAAGTTGGAGGTATTTTTGACACGCCTTGGCGACATAGTTCGAACATCACGCCATCCATTGACGGCGGCTTTAGTCCGAGCGGCAGCGGCAGCCATGGCTTCTTTAGTACATCTCCGATGGCTTCATCTATGCTCTCTTTCGACTGTTTAAGAATCCATGATTGAGATACCACTATGTGGTAATTAAGACTCATGCAAAGTAAAAACCCAAAGATCATCTGGGAATAAAAGCGAAAGCTCACCGGATGAACATCGGAAGGAGGTTGTGGCACCTTTAGTGTGGCCGGTACTCCTGTGGCCGACGGTGGTGGAAATCTCTGAAGAGTTTTTTTTTTATTAAAAAAAATCTAACATGAAAGAAAAATAGTGCACGGAAGCAATGACTTAAATATCAAGAATTAATCGAAGTAGAGAGAGAGAGCTCTGTTATCACCGTTGGTGGGAACTGCGGTGGCGGAAAAATTAGTTTTCCCGGATGCGGAACCTATAGATACAGTGAACATATATGTATTAGTTGGGAGATTAAGTTAAGGGAAATTTGTGGTCTGGTGTTGTATAAGAGGCTTACATATTGGTAATGGTGATGCCAAAAGGAAGTGTCGGTGGCGAGCGGCGACGGCGGCGGCAGCCAAGCATACGGCGGAGGTGCGGGCGGAGACAAGTGTTTATGCCATGTATACATCAATGATTGGTCGACGGATGGATGAACCCATACATGTAAGGGTCTAAAATGAGGCTGTGGTGGTGTCGCCGGAGGAAAGCCCAGAGTGGGTGCAATCCAAGGGTTCACCTCTGTCTGCGCCGTCACGGTTCCGTACATCTGCCGCCGTCCCCGGCTCGCCGCCGCTGCTTCCCGCGCTTGGACATGTTTCCGGTGAGACCGATATTTCTGCAAAATCAATTCAGGTTTAGCTATTGTACTAGCTAGAAATATGTGCTCATTTTGAAACATTTGTACCAGATTTGGTGAACTTGAAATTTCTCTATTATACTTTTTAGTAGATTACATTCTTATTATTTTTATGTGACTATGCATGCATGTTACGTGAGATCTTACTATGGTAGTAATCTTTGGCGTACAACTTATGAACTACCATCGTCGTCGTCGTCGTCATAATAATAAATTAAAGATTATTTAAGTTTTTCTTTGAATTATGTCATTATAGTTTCATTATTGTTAAAGGGTTGATTATATCCAGTTAGGGTACATTAATTAGCTTCCGAAATTCAATTTTAAGTTAATAATTGATTTTAAGCATTGGGTATTTCATGATTAAGATTATTAATATTTTTGGATTCAAGTCTCAAATTATAAATTAAATATTAATTGGGATATTATTTATATGTTTTCACTTTTACGACAAATAATAGTAAATAATAAATTCAATGATGATACCGGTGCCCACACAAAAAAATGTGGTTAGAGAATCTCATCCTCATAAATATATATAGGGATGGTCTCCTGTGCACGCACGCGGTGAGACCAACCCTTAATTAAACTTTAATTAATCAATTAATTAATTCTAATTAAAATTAATTAATTTAATAAATCATAATTATGAATTAATAAGTAATAATTTTGAATTAATAAATCATAATCATGAATTAATAAATCTTAATTTTAAACTAATAAACCCTAATTGAATTAATAAATCCCAATTGTAAATTAATAAATATTAATTTTGAATTACTGAACCTTAATTTTGAATAATAAACCCTAATTTTGAATTAATAAACCCTAATTGGAATTAATAAACCCTAATTTTGAATAATAAACCCTAATTTAAATAATAATCAATAATTGTGAATTAATAAATTATAATTAAAATTAATAAACCTTAATTATGAATTAATAAAATCTAATTATTTTACTCATCATAATTAATATATAATTATTTTAACAAAAACAAGGGTGAACTCGCGATAAGGCGGAGCTCACCCAAGTTTTTGTCATATATATATTAATACTAGTGAATAATGTAACACAAAAAAAGTAAGTAAAAATCATATATAGCTAATCATCTATCGTAAGTGAACATGTTGCTTTTTATATTAATAATTAATTAGGAAACAGAATATTATTTCCACATTCGTACAAATTTTACCACATATATAACTTGATCATAGTATGGGATGTAATAATTTCCAGAATGGGGTTCACAAAATCATTATGAAATCTACTTATCGAATCCAAGAGTGGTGTCCCATGTCAACAATTATTATAAGTAGCTTTTGAGAAAAAGGTATCATCATACAGCAAATAGCTTTTCCACAATGAGACAAATCAACCAAGAAAAGGAAACGATGGGCTACCAGACACTTTATGTGCCTTATTTTCAACTTCACTATAGTTTCAATAAAGACTAGTCTAATTGATGCGGGCCTTTTCCAAATAAAGGGGAATCTTGTGTTAAAGCAGAAGCAGAAGTGACGTGGATTATTCAAGAATTGAAATAGATTTGTTTTATAAAAAGAAGATATCAATGAACTTCTATGAAATGGTTTCACGGGATTCAGTCAATTATCTTGATTGTGAAATATAATTGAGAAATAAGAATCCGTGTTATCAAAGAATTTTCTGCTATTATTTCTAGTATGGAATGAGTCAATTGTTACATTACACATATGATAAGGTGACAATATTACTTTGTCGATAAAGTGTCTTGATAAAGTAAAATATGAGAGGAAGCAACACGCCCACGTAGACGAAAAACAGATAGATGGAGAAAGTGCCCACAGTTCTGATGCTGGTTTTGGATTAGTCGAGCAGTTTACCAAAGAATTTGTAACTTTCTATTATTACGGAAATATTTTCATTTGAAAAAGACAAAAAAGAGAAAAAGAATATGTAAAAACGATTGATCATATTGGACCAAATACATTGTAAAGTTGAAGAGTGGAAATGTATAAATGGACTATGAGGGTGTTTTATTTCATTTTGGGTTATCACCCAAAATGTTTGACTTGTTTCCTTTTCGTGAAAAAATAATTAACTCTCCAAAATAAGTTGGTCAACCCTAACTTATTTTTTCATAAATCTATCACATGAATTTATCAAAATAATCTTATTATATCGTTATTTCCTACACATAACTATCAACTTCACATCTCGTCAATTTTATCTCTAACTATGATTTTATATCTCTAACTCACGATTCTTTCATTAGCTTATAAGATCAATTATCCAAACACTTTAACAACTTATAAACACTTGAGACATTACCTCTTATAAGCTCTTGAAACATCTTATAAGCTTTCTAAAATAAGCTTAGCCAAACACTCCCTATATTATAACACTAAACGGTCGTAAGTAGGGTTGTATTTTTAAAATTTTTGAGTTTGAGATTTTCTTAAAATAATTTAGAATGTATATGTGGAATATCTATAACAATATTAAACTATAGTAGTGACTAGTGAGGATGTATGCAAGTTTTTAGATGAGGTGGTCGTTAAATGTTAGAGTTAATTCCCAAATTTAAATTTACTAATTTTTATATGATTTTGGTTTTTGACACATTTTGTACATTATTATAATTTTAACATCACTTTTCAATATTTAGCAAGATAGTCATGCCTAAATTTCACCAATGACCAAAAAAATGAGGTGGTATGTTGGTTTTGCACGATGGCTGGATGAAACGTCATCATACGTAGTTTTGAGGTGAAATGACATCTTTAAAATATACAGAATGTGCCTATTTTATTACAAGTTAAATTATAATATTATTACTGCAATAACTTATGAAATGTTTCAGAAAATTACACATGATCAAAATTCACGATTTTTTTAGGAATTAATTGTAAATGTAATAACACATACTCATTCTGACCACGAAAAGTATTTCATAACTTTTATTTTGAACGTTCATAAAATATATCATACTTTTAATTTTTGTATATCATTCTACTTTATCTCTTTCTACTTTACCTTTAAAGTTCTCATTTTATCACTGAAAAAACATCTACTAATTATTTTCTTAAAACGTGTGCCGATCAAACATATGATATTTTTAGTGGAAGGAGGATTATAAGAATGAGAGAGAGATAATCTTACTTGAAGATGGCTGGCAATGTTATGGCGTGTGAGGCAATCAATTCCCATAATTTCCAAAATTTTCGACGGCACCGCCTTATCAATCCCTAGCTGCTCCACGGCCTGCACGAACCGCCGGTGCAATTCCGGCGTCCAATCCACCTACACACATAGAGAGAGAATTCTAACTAGATAAGAGTTCCCAATAAATGAACACTTATTGCAACAGAATTCAATAATTAGCAACAGAGAATCAGAATCTCTGTAACGAATTTTTTCATTAATTACCTTTGATTTCTTCTTCCCCGACGGTTTTTTACTTCTGCCATCAGCTTCATTCAAATCTGGATTCTTCACTTCCGTTTCGGGTTCCGGTTCCGCAATCGGGTCGGGCGATTTCAAATCGACATCGGCAACTGAATCTGCTGCGGCATCTTCTTCGCTGTTTCGCGAATTATTTTCGCTCTCGATTATCGTCTCAGATTCGGAGCCTGAAAATTCGGCGAAGAATTCGTGATCGATTTCCAAATCAGGCAGCACGTCGCCGTCGCCGTCGCCGATTCCGACAAGAATGTCGTCGAAATCAATGCTGTCGAGCAAATTATCCTTCATTGCGAAACCCTGCAGCATCTCGCTTTCTCTCTCATGCATCACACTCCTCAATGGCGAAACGGCTAGCATTAATCCCCACTCTACAAAACTTATGAAATCGAAAAACAGTGGAAGTGTGTTTGAGTGCAGACAGCTTAGTGCATTATGTACTGGCCTTGTTGGTGCTGTAATTTCTTTTCTGTTTGCTGAGAGAGAGAGATGGTTTTCCACAACAATTTGTATAGGAGAAGGGCTCTGCAATTTGCCTTTTATGCCTTTGTTATGGTTTGTCATACGTATATATGATGAAAGTGTATGCTATATGATATGTATATATATAATAACTATATATGTAACAGTGTTTGTGAATGTGTGGATGAAAATTGTTTTGAGGTTTTTGAAACATCTCTAAAGTGTTTTCTCGTCAAAAGTTTAAATGAAAGAACTATTCCATCAATCTCATCCAAATGTTTATCTACGAAATAATTAACTCTTCAAAACTTTTATACTTTAACCATTTTATTCATTGAAAAGAAATGAAATGTCTTGGGCCGGAGACGAAAAGAGTATTTCGTAGTTGTTAAAGTAAAACCCTTATTTAATTTAATTCCTGGATTTTGCTATTACAGATATTTGTATGAAATGAAAATTCTCCTCTCATAAAGTGTTTTTTTTGCCAAATTTTAAACACTCTAAACTACATGCAAAGTTGCAGATTTTTTTTAATGACGAGAAATATAAGTATTGCAATAGCAGCGATCAAGTCAACTTTCCGAGCTGAATTGGAGTACAATTGCTAAAAATCGTGAGTTCAAGATTTTAAAAGTATTTATGATAATTAATTTATATGTCATAAATAAACGAGGCCTTGTAACGTGTGAGTATTACCCTGTCACCACCAACTAGGGCACAATGAGGTCTCTAGCTCCCCCACTTCATTTGTGTTCAATTTTTGTGAAATCAACAGTGTTTCTGTTCAATTTTAGGCACCTCAAAAATTGGTGTTAATTAATTAATCATAATTCACATTAGTTATCGTATATTTTTTCTAAAGAAAAGTTACATGACACAAATGACGTTGTTGGATTGTTAAATATAACGTGGTAATTAAACGCCATGTCAATTTTGAATTAATAATTAATAAACTACAATTGATACAAAATCGATAGTTTTGAGATTTATAAAAACTATTTTCGACAATTAATTTATAGTACCTAAATAGTTTGAAATTTAAAGTGATATTTACTCTAATTTTGAAGGCAACTATCTCTATTTGAAAATCTTGAATAGTTGCACTATTATAATTAATAAATAATATATATATATATATATATATATATATATATATATATATACCTTAAATAAAATTAGTAAACCCTAATTCTTATTAATAAATCTAAATGAAATTAATAAATCCTGAATTAGAATTAAGAAAGTTAATGAATTAATAAAACCTTTTTCAAAATCGAATAAATTTGAGGCGAAAATAATATTTTTTGGATTGATAATTTTCCTAATTAATCATAATAAACTAAATTATCCTTTGGCAACTTTCCTGTGAGCAAAATGGTGAGCGCGCGTTCGCAGGAGTATATATATATATATATATATATGAAATTGAAAGAGAAATTTTACTACATATGTAGTAGACAATACCTCATGGAATGACAATATGCACCCGTAACTTTGAAAGTTGCACATTTGAGTTTAAATCAATATAAAGAACAAAAAACGAAAGCAATTGATGCTGACAATTTTACAAGAAAAAGATTCCAAACCTTGAAACAGTTTCTACCACTCAATTTAGATTTATTTGTGTTGAACTTTATTTGATTTAAGAAGTATGATATATAGGAGACATTTACTTTTAATGATATGATATATTGATAAAACGTATAATCAAATATTTAAAGAATAAGATGGTCCAATAAGTTCAAAATTGATCAATTCATCTCAATCCATCAAAATAAATGGAGGATTAGCTTGGATTATTATAATTACTAATTCATCCTATCACACAAAGTAAACGACTCATTATTATATATCGTGTTAGAATATTGTTACTGCTTCGTGCAGTTTAATTTGTTGTTATTGATTCCTACTAGTTTTTCATAAAAATAATATAAGGCTATTTCAAATTAACGTAGTTTTAAATCTTTTAGAATGAACTCATCACACAGACTTGTTTGTTTCACTTTGCCTTTTATCTCGTATAGTTTTTAAACTATGACATAAGAGCAAGGGTTAATTCATGTCGAACATGAAGGCGAACTTAGAGGGTGTTTGGATGAGCTTATAAGCTTTTTAAAACAACTTATAAGTTGTTTAGGAGCTTATAAGCTGTTGCAAAGTGTTTGGCAAAATAAGCTCCTAAACAGTTTATAAGCTGTGAAAATAAACTTCAACAGCTTATAAGCTCCCCTAAAAATAAGTTGGTCAATCCTAACTTATTTTTTCATAAACTTATAAGCAACCATGAATTTACCAAAATAATCTTATTATAGTTCGTTATTTCCTACACATACACTATAAACTTCACATCTCATCAATTTTATCCTCTAACTATGATTTTCTCTCTATAACTCACAATTCTTTCTCTAGCTTATAAAATCAATTATCCAAACACTTTAATAACTTATAAGCTCTTGAGACATTACCTCTGATAAGCTCTTGAAACATCTTATAAGCTCTTGAGCTTAGCTTATAAGCTTTCTAAAATAAGCTTAGCCAAACACCCCTTAGACTATGACACAGTGTACATTTCTTTTAGTATTCTAAAATATCATTCTTATGAATAGTAATAAAGAGAATTTAAAAGATAACAAGTCATATTAAAATTGCAAATGAAATTAATAAAAAGGACTATGGTAAAAATAACATCTTTTAACCTGCATTTGACGGAGTCATAGGTGACTTTTAACAACCACAGAGAATTTATCTAAACAAATGGTAGGGTCTTTTGTACAATGGAAACTGAATTATGGGACCATGCATCATGCATGACTCAGAACATTTCGGCATATATATATATATAATTCTTAACATACATAAATAAGAATAAATTATATCCATTAGATTTGAAAATCTAATGATTATTTTTAAGTATGCATATGAATTAGTTATATGTACATTTTTGTATATAATTATGTATTTTTATATCTGCATCATAATTTGTGCATTGAATCTGAAACGTTCATATTGATTTATTAAAGGTTTATATATATATGTCCTCATATTTACACAATGAGGCGTATCCACACGATAACCACTCTATATA
Source organism: Salvia rosmarinus (assembly GCA_036937905.1). Classification (NCBI taxonomy): domain Eukaryota; kingdom Viridiplantae; phylum Streptophyta; class Magnoliopsida; order Lamiales; family Lamiaceae; genus Salvia; species Salvia rosmarinus. Next base: position 1,422,544 of record CM072822.1, read on the forward strand.
TATATATATATATAGAGAGAGAGAGAGATGTTTAAATAAGAATAATTTTTAACGTGAAAATTAAGAATCACAAATTTTCATCCGGGTTCGAATCCCATATGAGACTATTTTTGTTGTTGTTTTGGTTCATCAACTAGTTTTTATAATGAATTTATCATTTTTTAATTATCACGTTCTCACGATAAAAATAGTTTTTACGTTAATCCTTCCATATATATGGATAAAGATTCTTTTTTTAAAAATTTATGTAATGGTTGAGGATAAAATCTAAAACGACAATGCATGCAGATAAATCTAATTAAGTACTCAAAATGGGAGTTCAACCTATATATTAAAATGACTTTGTTATTATCAAACAAGTTAATTTCTTTATTCATATATGTACATATTACTATATGATAATTATTGTACGGTCACATATACGAAAATATTAAGTTTAACTGAAATAATGGATCGTAGCATATATCGAGTAGTTATATTGTCGTACCCAATTTAAATGCTAGACATGATATATAAGTTGAATTGGGACCTCATCAAAGTGCTGAATTATTTTATCCTTTGTGATTATGTTTCGTAAAAGTTGTTCAAACTTTCGATCGTTTAGGTCTCATGCCTTTATGTTCCCAATCTCAACTCAAAAATCTGGAAAACTTTCATATAACATATAGATGTACTACATTCTCTCTCATATGATAATATTTTATTAATAAAATATTATTGTGTGAGAGATGATGTATTACACTTACATGTTCTATAGAATTTACCAAAAATCTGAGATCATCTTTGTTTGTAGCCCAATGCCCAAATAATTGAAATTGCTAATAATTGTTAAATCACCTCAATTTTTCTCGATACAGGCTAGCTAATTAATTTTCTCTTTCTCTAATTATACAATTAAAATACATTACATGTGACTATTCCAACCAGTTCAGTATCAACTGGTCTTCACCCTAACGAATCTTTAAGTGATGCTTATATAAAATGTGTTTGATGATATATAATTGCATAACGTTTGGATTATAGTGATATCATAAATGCACAATGACAATATTACAAGTAAAGTAAATATTTACAAAACTTATCTAGTTCATCCCTCTTACATGATTAATGGATAATTGCACAAAGTCAGTCGATCTAAAAGTCTATTCTTCTAGTCGTCTCCTTATCTTTTTAACATATTTCTAAACAGGGAAAGCGACAAGGCCATTTAACCATCGTTTGACTACTCCGCTCTTCCTCTGAAAACTAGGAGAGACTTGTTGCCTCAGACCTAAGCTTGCTCTCTTGAAAGTTGAATACACTCTATAAGTAGGGATTATAAATTTCTTTCAATCACAAAAATTAGAAAGAAAAAAAAAATAGAATATTGAGATAATTAACTATACAATTTTACCTCACAAAAAACAATTATATGCAAGTGGAGATTTTTCTTCCCACTCTTTTGCCAAAAAAAAAAAGAATTTATGTGGCCATAAATATTTTGTACCTTTTTTAGGCTTTATTCGATGGAAGTGACAAATGCAAATTATTTTCAACATGTGTTTGCAGGATTCTTCAGTCGAGCATTGGGCATTGTGCAAACTTCGTCTACACTCTGCAAACAATATCGCTTCTCCACGTATTTATTTTTACTTTTTACATAAAAGTAAATTTATATACGTGGCTGGACTTATAATTGCAAGAATTAAGATGGTGCCCTTTTCCCCAACATAGTCCCTAAATTAATTAAAATATAATTCATAGAAATCTTGACAAATTAGAAAAGTTTAGTTAATTCTGTGCATACAAATCCAACTCCAGTTAAACCCGACCCATTTTGATTGATGATTTTAAGAAATTGTCACTTTTTTTCAAAATAATTATCACTTTATCGTTTGTACGATAAACAATTTTCTTGTTCGAGTGGAGCTAAAGGGGTAAAACAGAACCTTTGTGCGATAGTTTTGTTTTATTTAAATATATGCAATTAGGGATCTCAATGGGTGAGTTTTATCCGAAATTATCCTGAATCGCTCAAAACCCATTAAATTTTAAAACAACAGTTATGGTTTCGATTCTAGACCCGGACCGTTTAGATCCATAGCTTGATTGTCCGGTCCTGATTCGGTTCCTGTTCTAGAACCAGAACCAATACTTATTTATCGGTTCTGGTCCGAGTAAAACTCGTCTATTGACAAGTCTAAATTTAAATAGGTTTGTCAATGAGCTAGTTTTATCCATATCGATCCGAAATCACTTATAACCCATTAAATTATAAAACAACAATTTGGGTTCCGATTCGGTTCTAGTGCGGTTCTTGTTCGGACACTGCCGGATCCGGATGGCTTAAGATCCATAGTTGATGGTCTGGATCCGGTCCAGTATTTAATGGATCGGTTCCAGAACCAGAACCATTATTTATTTATTCGTTTCAGTCCGGGTAAAACCCACCCACTGACATCTCTATATGCAATATAGAATATCCCTTTTATGGGCTCAAAGCCCATTAACTTACCTAAGTAAAATTAAGGGCCTATTAATTTCATAAAAAAAAGAACTAATAAAAGCCTATTCACGTATCCAAAAACTTTTGCACTATTTCAAATTAAAGTACTTTATCACATATTTTACATGGCTAAAAAAACATAGCACTATATTCCTTATGCCATATCTAATCAATTCACAAGTCAAATATCGCTGTTTAATAAATGTAATTTAGGCTGTTATTCTTTGATTAATTTATTTATTTATAATTAGAGTTCAGAGAAAAATACACAAATATCTGAACACATATAGATATCGGCTACTAATAGGGCTCTCTAATGGTCCAATAAGTCGAAGGCTTTGGATTTGGGTATATTTGGCCCATCGTGGCCATTGGTAATGCTTACCCAAATCCTTATATTTTATTTGTTATTTCTTAGATCAAATCCTTATATTTCTTGATATATATATATATATATATATATATATATATATATATATAATATGTATTTATTTATGAGATTTTTCTATTTACTTAAGATGTAACTCCATAGACGATGCTGTTGATCACAATTGGATTTTTATCTAATACGTTTTCGAAAAATTGTAATTAGATTTATTATTTTTGTATGCATATTTTCTTTTTCAAAATACTTGTGATGACAAACATTTGGTTGCATATAAAGGATTCCTACAATATGTAATACGCCCTCCATCCCGATATTATTGACTCATTTATTTTTACACGTAGATTAAAGAAAGTTATGTTTTGTATGTAAAGTAGTATATGACACGGAATTTGATGCATTTTTAGTATAAAATTGTTTCCTTTTTTGGAACGGGCCAACAATGGTTGAACAACTCAAAAAGAAAAACGAGTCAACAATAATGGGACTGATGGAGTATGAATCTTCAACAAATTCCATGTTTGAATTTTATAAATTCTAGAAGTGGATTAAAAGCACGTTTAGGTTCGATTACAAGTGATAGGTGATCGACGATGACCCAACTAGTAAGTGGTGGTGGTACTAAGCGCATGTTCTGAAACAGGAGTGTGGTATTGGTAGGAGTGTTGGGAATGTCAGCCAATTTTGTTCTCTTTTTCCCTCCCAAAGAACACGCTTTATTTTGATGTTTTTGTTTAATCAATCTGGCTACTTTTAAATTGTGACACAAATTTAGAATCTTATGAACATGTCTCCACATATATGACTAAGAGGACCTTTGGATCGATGGCTTTATTTTGATGTTTTGTATTGCAGTACGTTTGAGCACACACATGGCTGCTGGTTTTTAGGGTTGTGACACAAATTTAGAATCTTATGAACATGTCTCCACATATATATAACTAAGAACATGTGTTATAAAGTTTTAATTGTCTCACGTTTGTGGGTTAGGTTTGTTGCAAATTGCAATACATCGAGGTAATAAATTACCCGGAAAATATCATTTTTTACCATTACGTTTGAACATTTTTATATTATATCCCAACATACGTGAAATCACAAAATTGCAATACATCGAGGTAATAAATTATCTGAAAATATCATTTTTTAACATTACGTTTGAACATTTTTAAATTATAACCCGGTGTACGTGAAATTACAAAATCGCACAATTATGTACAATATACTATTATCTTTAACAATTCTATCATTTCAATAAAAATTATATTTCTTTTCATGCAGTGTCAATTCCGAGTGATCCGATCATCTCTAGTTGGCATTGAGACCACTGTAGAAATTCTCTTGACTAAAACTCCAAAGCCCCTAAACCAATTTCCTAATTCGACATTCATTTACGTTACGGATCATGATCATGTGAATGTTCGAGGTGGGATTCCAACAATTTAATTAATGGTGAATGGAAAATTAGTTTGGGATGCTTTTAGCTTAAGTGAAGGACATATGGAATTATCGTGTGAAACAAAATTGATTGAATGCTAGAATTTTTTTTTTTCTTTTTCTTCGAATAAAGAAGTCTTCAAAATAGATAAACGCATTTTATGAAACTAATTTATTGATAATTTCTTCACAATTCCTAAAAATTTAGAAATTAACTGGATATGTGAAGAAAAATCAATATTTAGCTATCCAAATCATCATGAAAATTAAGTTACAAACATGTAATGGCTAATGAGAGGAGTAGATACTTTAGACTTGTATGCTATTTTTTTTTCAATTTACCAACTTGGGGGAAAGGCTAAGCAAAAGGAAATAACATCAAATATTTTTTTCAAAATTATTTTACGCCCTTAGTTTCCGAATTAATAAATGTTATATTTACAGTTATATTTCAGAATTTCATGATAAAATATAGTCATACTTTTCAATACAATTAACTTTGTTCTCAATGTAAATTCTTTAAATTTTCAGCTCCCAATACAATAATTAGGAAATATAAGAGTAAAATTATATATTTTCTTTACATAAGAATTTCGATGATTGAAGACACTTATTTGGAGAGTGAATTTAAGAAACTATCACTTAATTAACTATAAACTCTGATTTGAAACTATCACTAGCCTCTGATTAACACTCATATTATTTCCATAACAACAACAATTAATAAACATAATTGATCAACATAGCAATGATGGAGTTGACTAAAGGCTCCCTATCCCACCACTATCATCCCCCCCACCCTTTATCAAACCCCTAAATTCCACCGTATTCTCCCATAATAAACATAATTGATCAACATAGCAATGAAGTTGAAAAGGCTCCCTATCCCACCACTATCATCCCCCTATCAAAACCCTAAATTCCACCGTATTCTCCCATGAAACAAACTCTCTCTCTCTCTCTCTCTCTCTCTCTCTCTCTCTCTCTCTCTCTCTCTCTCATATCCATCCATTGATAGAAGAGGGATGGCAAATAGGACTGATTCCAACTCCAAGAAAATCCCTCGTCTCTCCTCCCTCCGCGATCTCCTCATGCCCCTGCAATCGACGTCGTTTCGAACAAGGATACATCTGCAGCTGATTCATGGCGGAATTATTCTCATTCACAGAGCTCTCCACATCACTCCCAAACCCACTGGTTACCGAGCTTGTACTGTACAACCCGCAAAGCCTGTTGTTCCCATCGTGAACTGAGCCGTTGTCGCTGCACTTGAGCCCAAAACTTCCTAGGAGCATCGCGGGATCCGTCCTCGTTGTAGTCGATCCTATCTGCGCAGCTTTCTGCAATAAAGCCGTCGCAGACATTCTCGCAGAAGCTTCTGCTTCGTGATTGCTACTTAGGTTTTGGTGCGTACTAAACAGTGATGGAATGCTTGCTTCTTTGTGGTTGGTGAAATCCCAATTTAGATTGTGGAATGTGGATGGTGGAAGGTTCGAGAAGGATGGGTTCGTGGTCGTGGCGAATGGTGGGTGGAGGTCTTGGGGCATTCCGGTAGGGTGGAGGTCTCTGGGGGTGGAGTGAGTGAGTTCGTGACTCGAACGAGGCTCGACCCGTTTGGACCGGTCGAGCGTTTGTTCGTGGCTCGGGATTGACTTGAAAATGGATGGGTAATGTTGGGGCATGCCTAGGAAATGGCAGTTGAGATTTGGTGCGTGTGTTGCAGCTGTGACTCGTGCGGTTTCTTGGGCTAGTGCGTCGCAGAATGCGCGGTGGGTGATGAAGCTGTCCCTCCTGCGAGAGAGATTTATTAGTTCAATTGTGACAAATGTTGATGCAATTTTATCATTGTAACATGTAATGATTTTCTAATAATTGGAAAGCCTATAAGTTGAAAAATCACCATGTTTAATATGGAATAAGGTAGAACTAGACCAAGCACATTTCAATATATTTGCACGGTACATCCTTTCGAATTATACTGTAATTGTGATAAATAAACTCTAATGAAAGATTAATAAGTCATAATTATAAATTAGTAAATTTTAATTGGAGAATAATGAACCTAATTGGATATAATTAGAATGGATACACCGTACATCCAAATACACACAATTTTATTGAACTTGACTACAACTCTCTCTCTCTCCATAGTCTTGCAAGCTGCAATCTTTTCTTTTTGTTCACATTCACACACACATTAATCCCTCAAAATGACTCGAATCCCGAACTATTAGTTGGAGGAGAAGCATCTTACCAACTTCAACGCGGTCTTACAAGTTATAATCAAGAGACAAAGCACAACAATATAATTGTTGAAGGCTTATTATACACCATGAATTACTAACGTTAAGAACACTAAAACACACACACACACACTCCCATAGTCTTGCAAGCTATAATCAATAAAAAGAAAAAGAAAAAAGCCTAACCATCAAATATAGTTGTTGAGGGCTGCTCAAAACATGAATTATAAACTCAACACACACACTCAGATACATACATATATATATATATAGAGAGAGAGAGAGAATTAACCTTGAGAAAATGGTGTCGCAGTCACACTTATACTCCCTAGTGCCACAAGTCTTGGCGTGGGCCTTCCAGTCGGACTGCACGGCGTAGCGCTTGGCGCACTTGTCGCACTTCCACTTCTTCTCGCCGTGCTTGCGGCAGAAGTGCTTCTTGATCCCGGTGAGGTCGCCGAGGGCCCGCGACGGGTGGTGGTGGATGCACCCCTTCTCAGGGCACACGTACACCCGCTTCCGCGCCTCCTTACTCGACCTCTGCTTCAGCTTCCATGGCAGATTATGCCCTCTCCTATGGAGTTGCAGATTCTGATCACGTTGAAAACCCTTCCCGCATATCTCGCACAGGAATCTGTTGGTCGCCATCAAGGTCTTCGGCGACAGAGCTATCACCTCCGCCTCAGGATCTGCAATCCAGAATTAATATTCCAATTAAGATTCCAATTAAGATTCTCATTTTATTTTTTCTAGAAATTGAACTGTGTTATTACCTGGGGTGCCTGGGAGATTTCTCTTCTTCTTTGGTGGAGGATTGGATCCAGTGGTTGATGGATTTTGAGTGGAAATGGTGGATTCATTATCTGTCATTTTATCTCACTGGATTTTTTTTTCTTAAGAGAGAGGTGTGGTTTGATTTGGATTTTGTTGTTGCAAGAGAAATATCTATGGATCAAGATGTTTGAGTAATAGAAGTTTTTGTGTGGAATCAAGAAAAGGAGGCCAAAAGAGATAATGACTGACTAATTATTAAGGTTTCCAATCTCATTAAGTAGCTAAAGGGAGCCATATTACCTCTCTCTCCTACATACAAATATTTTAACAGCTTGCTGTCGGAATAGAATAACATAAAATAATGGGTTTTTAAAATTAATTTGAAAGGAAAGTGGGAGGTGGGTTGGGGTCTCTCAAAGTTTATGATGACACATATGATGAGCAAAATTGAACTACACACCTTTCTGATTGGAATCATTATCCTATTATTGTCTTTCTTTTTCTTTTTCTTTTTCTTTTTCGTGGGCTAGTAGTTTTGCACTATATATATTTTTTTTTCCAGAAATAAACATTAATATATATATATATATATATATAGGAGATGGATCGGAGATGGAAATGATAATTTGGTAGGAAATGAGAATGAATCTGGGCCTTTGATTTGCTGGATCAATGGTTGAGATTTAATTTTGGTTGTGCTACAATTTTGTGTTTTGTATGTACGCGGATTCTGTAGACATTAGAACCCTTCGTGTGCTACAAGATGAAAGAACTTAAACTAATTATCTAGCGATCTACGAAGAGATGAAAGATGTGATAAACTAATATATTTAGCATATGTGCTACAAAGAGATGAATATATGTCTACGCTTAAACTAATCATCCCATATATATATATATATATAATATAGCGGTTGGATTGGTGAGAACTCATCTTTGAGACTTACCATGCATAATATGATAGATATGCTAGACTTACATATCTATTCATATTTTCTACACTCTTATTTCCATTCTCACATGAACCATTCCATGCATATATATATATATATACACACGTGTGTGGGTGTTTATGAAAAGAATTATCTCGTACAGTTACTCATTCAGGTTATTATCGATAAATAAAAGAATTAACTTACTCATTCTTCTAAAACTTAGTTTTTGCCATTTAAAAAAGAACCTTAAATCCTTAAATTCGAGTAATTCTTGTGTCGATCTTAAGTTTGGGTTCACCTTTTTACTGAAAATTAAAGAGCCCAAGATTAGTAAGACTAGATTTTTGGTAAGCATGCCTAAAGCTACTGTTTTTTGTTTATTGGTGACCTAAATGCACTGTAATTTTCTTCATCCATCCCTATGTTTAATGGGACAAATTTGGTTTGAAATAATCTAATTATTCCTTTTGTGTATTTTAATGATACATGCATGTTTTACAACAAAGTACAAGCTGTATTTGGAGGAAGAATTGCAAGACATCTGATTTTCAAATGAAATTGTAATATCACAATATTTTTATTCCTTTTAAGTTTGAAAGATAAAAGCTCTTCTTTGACAGAAAGCAAAAAATACATTGACTAGCAGTTGAAAATTCACCAAGACAAAGATGGCCCAGTAAAAGACACCTCATGAGAAAAAGAAAAATTATAGCAAAATATTTTTCATGGATGTCCTGAAAAAATGTAGAAATTATAACCATGTGATAAAAAGGAAAAGCTTGAACAATTGACCATTTGTTGAGAGCAAACCGTTGTGTTGAAGGAGTAGAATCAAGAACGACTTGGTGTTGGATGAAATGATTCTTCCTCTTTTCCTTCCTTTTCTTCTTTACCTAAAGTTCATAAAGCAGTCTTTTTTTGAAAAGGGATCTGTTGGGATTCAAGTTCTAAATTTCTCTACCACATACATTGATTTTCTTGAAATGTAATTTCATTAATTGATAAATTTTGTGGCATGTGATATCTCAATCACACATCCTCCCTTTTGATTTTCCGTTGAATATACGTTGTTATACCTTTTGTTTGAGTTTTTCTTTTCCCACTAATTAATGCCCCTTTCTAGAATTTAAGAACATGTAGAGAATATATATATATATATATAGCTTCTTTCTCTCGTTCTAACGCTACTGTGTCTTCCATCCCGATGAAGAAAGAAGGCTTTCACCGCGACTTTGCCGTGTGTATATATATATATATATATATATATATATATATATATATAGGGGAGGGTTAACGTGTAACCATTTTTATTGGTAACCAAAAGCGATGAATTCATAGTGAAAGTTGATGAATCATTGGGAAAATTATGAATCCAAAAAATAGAATTTTCGCCTCTCATGGGATTCGAACCTCGTGAAAAATTGAAATTTTGAATTCATTAATTTTCATAACAATTCATTTGGTTCTTAGTTTTAGGATAAGAATGGTTCTTATTTGAACCAAACTCTATATATATATATATATATATATATATATATATATATTATGTGTACGTGTGTGTGTTTTAATAGAGTCAAAATAATGGGTGTACCTATTTTCTATAGCAAAGAAAAATTCTAGGTACCCTTAAAGATGAGTTTGAGAATTCACCCAAAAAATGGGTGGTATCATATATGTGTATATATATAGAGTGGTTTCAAATAAAAACTATTTTTAACGTGAGAACTAAGAACCATTAAAATTCACTATAAACAAAATGAATTTGCTGTGAAAGTTAATGCATCAGCTGATAAAGTTACTAAATCCAGAAATTCAAAAATTTCACCTAGGTTTGAATTCCATGAAGGACGAAAATTCCAATTTTTTTTTCAATTCAATAACTTTTCCAACAGATTCATCAGCTTTTAGAGTGGATTCATCATTTTTTTATTTTCAAGATAACAATAGTTCTTACATTAATCTTTATGTGTGTGGGCGCGCGCGTGTTTATATGCATGGGTATAATTTATCTTTACTAAATCAACATGACTATTTTTTTTAACACTTGAAAGACTGATTTCATTGTTCTAGCTAGTACATTAAAACCGAGGCATCTCTTACAAATTATAATATTTTCAAACCATAGATAATGAAAAGAGAAAAGTAGGCATTAATTGACTGGAGATAAAAGGTAGCCCAGAATCAGATTTTACTAAAGGTGATTAATTAAAGCAGAAACAGTACTAAAAATAGGTGTAATTAATTATTAATTGATTAATTAAGAGAGGGGCAACTGACAAAGGCAGTGAATTTTTTGGAGTGTGAGTGGTCGTCTCCTTGTGGGCTGACTTTTCCTGCCAACACTTAATCATAATGTAATGATGTTTTTGCGTTGTATGTTTCTTTACAATTTAATCGTTGGAATTTAGCTATTGAACTTTGGCTACTACAGAATATTCTTGCCCCTCCCCATAGGCTTCAACTTTCTATGTCCAGTCCACCTCTTTTTATACCAATTCTTATATCATATGAGAGAGATATGCATGTTTCTACATATGTAAAGTACTAGGGTAAGATCAAACATTTGGTAAGATTTTCAAAAGTTGTATGATAATTTTCAGGTGAGTCGAAGTATATACTTTATTCGATACAAACTCTTTTTTTTTTTTTTGCAAGATCCGTTATGATAATGAGAAATATTTCTGCAGTGAACTACAACATTATTTTTTATTAAGGCTAAATAGTAAAACATATATTCTAAATCGTCACCCTTTTTCCAATTCTATTAATTTATCAACTTTGACCAATGACATCACAAATTCTAAAAACCTATGCAAATCTATAACTAGACAAGTTTTTAGGCACTTGGAAACTAGAGAGTGTTTGGTGAGCTTATAAGCTCTCAAAAACAATTTATAAGTTTTAAAAGCAAATTATAAACCTGCTTTTTTATAAGCTCAGCCAAACACCCTCTAAACAGATCATCGAGCATTTGGCGTAAAAAAATTCATTTTAATACATGTATTTTCATGTCAAGCTACATTAAATTCCTGAGGATTCTACTCAACTTTCAAGCACCGAAAAATATGTCTGAAGATAGATTTGCATATGTTTCCGTAGTTTGAGATCCGATTGATCAAAGTAAATTTTTCATGGTAAAATTGAAAAAAGAGCAATAATTGATAGATATATATATAAATTGGTTCGTGTACACAAAATCTTTAACATGTCAGTAGATTTAGAAATCACACGGTTATGTTTAAGTGTGCATGTGAATTAGTTATATACACATTTTTGCATATAATTGTGCATTTATGCATCTGCGTCATAATTTATGCAGTAAATCTGAAGTGTTCATATTGATTGATCAAGTATTGTTATTTGTCCTCATGTTTACATTATAAAGAATGTCTATACGATAATCACTCCTATATACATATATATATATATATATATATATATATATATATATATATATATTTGACTACTGTGACATTTTGTTTTGTTTATAATGTAATACACTAATAACCACCCAACTATATACAAACGATATTTTAGATATTTATAAATATCACTAGGTGAGTGGTGGTCTATACCTGTGGAGACTCAAAAAGGTGCAATATAGTGTGTATGTATATTGTAGTTGGTATAATGGAAAAGTGATTTGTTATCATCAAGGGTATGTTTGTTTCTTTGTTTGTCTTTTACCTAAACATTATTTTCATATTATATGGATCTTGAATTTGGCAAAATATTTGATACTAAGATCTTGGACTTTGAAAGTATATATTTTCCTAGTTTCAAGGATTGAATTTTGTCTCCAACTCTGTATTCATCACTGCTACCTTGAATCCTTCATCTCAAATTTCAAAGTGGGATTCACTTCTCTTCTTTTAATTTATCTATTAATTAATTGCATGTTTGTATTTATTAGCAAAGCCAATAATTTTTGGAATGGAATATATGCCATAAAAGTTTTCAAAACTTCTCATAGAGAATGTGCTATTTATTCCCAATTTATTTAATCAATAAACTAAATTCCTATCCAATTTAAATGAACCTGAAATATTGTTTATGTTCATCTTATAGAATAGGATATTTTATGTCAAATTTTAAAATATACCAGCAATCCTCAACTTCTTTCTTTTTCTATTTTTGAAGCAAGATGCTTAAAATTGTTCGTAAAATTCAAACTCATAACTTTTTAATATGAGATCGTGACTTGATCTCAAAGTGTACACACTGTTACTTATCCTTACTAAAATGGATATTGTAAACTAGAAAGAAATTTTTGTACGTAACAAATTTCCCATTTGATATGGGATCTAAATAAAAATCCACATGTTTTATATATCAAAACAATAGGGAATCTAATTGCCTTTAGAGAAACCTAATTTATTCTAATTTATGATTAATATACTTTGTAATGTTCAAATTGTTACTACAATGAATAACCAATTATTACAACAAGTTATATTTATAATTTTAAACAGATTCTGATGATTAACAAGTTTGATTATAAATTACTATATAAAGTGATTTTCCGTCGAATTTCGAGGGGTTATATACTAGTGTTTTATTATATCACAACAGTAGGGAATCTTTGCCTTTAGAGAAACCTAATTTCATGCTATTACTTGTCTCACATCTTTACGTAGTTATAATAAATAAGAAAAGTAGCCAAGAAAAAGTAACAAATTTTGATAGAAGAATTAACGTAATTGAGCCAACAAGATGGAATTAAACTTCATTACACAACTAGCATAACCTTCTTCTTTTTTTTCTCTAGGTGTATTTTGTTATTTCTCTAGGTGTATAGGTTACGTGGATCATAAATCAAGAACATCAATTATAAAAGTGGAAAGATTATTACGTAGTTCACTTTTGTTATTGATTCAGTCAATTAATTCAATTAGCAGTCCAATCAGTCTATTAAATCTAATCATAAATTAAGTTGCATTATTATTTTAAGAAGCACTGTACTAATAGCTAGATTAGTATACAATAACGTTCAAGAATAAGAGAAAATTCAATTAATCAAAAAAATACATATTTTAATATTTATATTATGACACTCTTTCCATATCTATGTAATGCTTTGCTAAAATCAATTTATATATTTCGTAATTTAATTTTGGTTCATCCACAAAAAATATCCACTTTCTTTTTTTGGAAACATCAATTTCATATTTTTATCCTAAACATATCCACTTATTTATAAAAAAATCACTCATGTCTAGGGGTGTGCATAATCGAAACGAAACCGAAAAACCGAACTGAACCGATGAGTTTCAGTCGGTTTAAGATGTGATTCGATTTCAGTTCGATTACAAAATCAAGAACCGAAACCTATTTCAGTCGGTCGATGGTTTGACGAAAGTGAGATTCGGTTTGGTTCGGTCAAAACCGACCGAAATAGGTACATGATTAATATTATATATATTTCGATCGGTCGACGGTTTGGACTACTTACATTTTGGTCGGTTTCGGTTTTGTTGAAAGCACAAGATCGGTTCGGTTCAGTCTAATTTTTTTAAATCAATTCGGTTATCGGTTTAATCGGTTCGGTTTTTAACCGAAACCGACCGTTGCACACCCCTACTAATGTCCCACTTTTTTATACCCATTATCCATTAATATATTCATTTATTATCCTCATGACCCACTTTTTTACACCCACTTATTTTACACTCATTACAATTTATTAAAACATGTGCTACCAAAATCAAGTAACGAATATGGATGATGGACATTTACATTTGTAAAACAGTCGGTACTAATAATTATTGCGATATCGTCTCAATTAGGAAAGAAGAGAAAGGGAAGGCAATGAAAGGATAAGAAAAAGGCTGTATTATTCATGACCTAAAAGGTGTTCAAACATTCAAAGCAAAGGGTCCACCTCCCACCAAAATTGTCACCAATTTGAACAAGATGAAGCCCAGCACATAATTTTGGTGGTGATCTATTTATTTAAGAGAGATAAAAGGCAATATATGTACATACCACATTAACTAATAATATTCCATTTGTCCCATACTTATATATCTATTTAATACATGTTCAATTTTGCAACTGGTCAAGACATCTACAATGATGTAAGATGAGCAACTGAATCTAAGAATATTTGTAGCGATAATACCACCCTAAATTAAAGATATTGGTGTCAAAAATTTAGACGAAGGTGTTTTAATAGTTTGTTAAAATAAAGTGCCAAATCTGGCTCTAGTTAGTGGTGTTTGATGCCTTCTGAAATCCAAGTAAAAATGCCTAGAGATTTAAAGATAAAAAGTGCTTTTGGTATAAAATAATGCATAGTTTCTGTATTACTATGTCCCCATAAGTACTACCAAAGTAAAAAAATTTATTCTTTTTACCACTAATTTTTATTATAACTATAAATAGTCTATAAGGGTATAATAGTATTGAAAAACTGAATAAAGGTAAATCTGATAGTTTAATACTTCATCCGTCCCAATATTCATGGCTCCTTTCTTTTTGCACGTAGATTAAAGAGAATTGTGTTTTGTGTGTAAGTAATGTGTGATACGAAATTCGAGATATTTTTTAGTGTAAAATTATTTTCTGTTTTTGGAAACGGGCCAACAATAATGGGACAGCCTAAAAAGGAAAACGAGCCAACAATTATGAGATGGAGGGAGTATTAGTTATTAAATAAATTTTGGAATAAAATATTTATTCGGTGATGGAAGAGTAATAGTTTCTTTTGAATTGGTGGTCAAATATAGGCCCCAATTTCCTAAAGGATTTCCACTAATAAAATTATTTCAAGTGCCCCTTCATCTACGCTAATGACACACGCTTGGCATTATAAATGGACAAATTCTTCAACATTTGAGTTTTAGTTGTCGGAACCTGCGTTTTCATAATGGGGCGGTCGATGAAATAGTTCTGAATTTTTATACTAACTAATCCATTATTTAATTAAAAATATAACCAATTTATCGAGATTCAACAAATCTTTTTCATGAAAAGTATATTTCGACTTAGATTCAGATACCAATTAGACTTTCTCAAAATAAAAGAATGATTACAAAAATAAAGTCTAAAAAAATTATGGGTTGACCGTGGGCCCACCAGATATAAAGTTTGTTTGAATAGTTAAAATTCCAACGAATTTTATGTCGGTCCCAAATCTTCTCGTCTTACTTTTTCTTTTTAATATCACGGAACCGCAGTCGCTATCTTAGATCGTGTTACGTAGAACCTTATCTTTTATGCGATAGTCTGCAAAACCACATGGACAGAACTAGCATTTGGAAAATCGGTATGAATGCGCCAAACTCATAGGCGTTTGGTGAGGTTCGAAGCATGACCTCCTCTCGACTATAGGAACTCACCTTAACCATTGGTTGTCTCTATTGTGTAGAGAGAGAAAGAGTGTGTGTGTTTTCGAGATAAGAATAACATGGGATGTTTATTAAAGTGAGAATTTGTAAAATATTCAACTAAAAAAAATGTAAATATTAACATTTTTAGGGTACCACGGGCTAAACTAATTTTTTCTCAGATAATCCTTTTTTTTTTACGTTGCAACTATTTTAGATGGAGGCCTATCAACGAGAAATATGTATCTGTATGCGTGTGTGTGATTTAATAGTAAAGTGATTAATATCTACAGCTAATATTTCAGATTCGAATCTATTGTTACTCGTCTTTATAAATTTATTTATCCAACCAAAAAGTATATATTGGTACATATATTAAATAAACTTTAACGATAAATGTTATATCATGACTAACAACTTTTCAAACTCCTATAGCTCTTTTGATAATGAAAATTAGGGGTGGAGAACGATTCGGATTCAGATAACTGAACCAATTTTTTCAATTATTCGAATCGAAATTTTTCGTAAATTTTAAAATCGAAACCAAACTATTTATTGAGTTCGATTAACCTCGCATCGGTTAATGCTGTTCAATTTTTTATTAACCAAAAAACTGATCAAGAACCTATAACATTTTTATATTTTTCTTACTCAACTACATTAAACAATCTGAATATTATATGGTTACGACTTACGATTAAACTAAATTTATGATAAATTAACTATTGCTTTATTTTTATTTTATACGATTGGCTTCAAATAATTTATTTAATTGCTTGCATATATTAATTAATTAATCAATCTATCATGCACATATACAACTACGATTAATTATAAATTTTCTAACCACAAAAATGAAAAAATCACATGCTCATTATAACAAACCTATTATTTATTTTTTGATAATTCTATTAAATTTTACCTACGGATAAAGAATCAACTTTTATTCATTAATCTTTTATGATGAGAACATAATTGTAAAAGAAAAACAAAATTAGATTATTTGATTTTTTTGATTATTAACCATTTGGTTATTGGTTAACTGAAAATCGAAAAAATTAAAATATTTTACCACGAATCGAACCCCAAACCTAATACGCGGTGTTCAGTTAACCGAACATTGTACGATTTGGTTCGATTCAATATTAATCGAAAATCGAAAATCGAAAATCGTTTGCCAATCCTAATGAAAATATACTAGCTCTCGTATAAAGGAAAATCTATTAGTTGAACCTACTATCTATCTATATAATAGATCCTATAATTTGGACTTGAATTTGGGCCCCATAGTTTGGGCTGAAGATAAAATTGATAGTTAGGTCTGTAAGGCCTAGAGTCTAAAACTGACACTAGAAAAATAAATTGGGGACACTCATTTTCTTTTGTGATAAAAAGTTATGAACTCGAACTGCTTTAGGTACACATTTTCTTGTATGATTTATAAGTTATTATTATACGTGAACGCCAATTTACTTAAAGTCACCCTTGTTTTTTCCGCAGTAATGTGAAAAAGAAGATTTTGTATTTTAGACCAAAATTATTCCAAGATTATGATTTTTTCTTGATAATTGATGAGCTCCATTTATAAAAAGATACCAATCTTATAATTAAATATTCATAAATGTGTGACTACATTGAAAGAGAATGGGCTTAGTGGGTGTTTGGTTGAGCTTATGCTCCCCAAAACAATTTATAAATTGTTCTTAAAATTATATAAAATTTGTTTTGGGGCTTATAAGCTCACCCAAACACCCTCTTAGTCGGGAACGAACGACTACCGTATGGTTAACTGAGGAAAACTAGTGATTCTCATTTCTCACAGTTGCAGCCTGCAATCTTAACTGAAGACAAGCTTTTGGAGTTAGTTTACCCTCACATCATAGTACTTGTCTCGCCCAAGACATAAAAGGCCGGCGTGATGACTAGGGCATCAACTTCACATTCCTTCTACTTGTCACTATTTAGGCTTCCAAATTAAACGATGGCATTAAGGTGAAGAATGTTGGGATTTCTTAACCTCATCTAATGATACGTACGCAGCAGAATAAGTAGTCAAGAAACAGATCTAGATCTATAATTAAACATGCGATGAGCCCTATGAACACGTTAGATAGAGAACTTACGATTTGGAATGCTTCCAATGAATTTGCAACGCTTCCAATGAATCCTGCAAGGTTGTATCCGATGCAGGAACAATTCCTCGGTATAAAGTTCAAGCAGAGAAAGTCAAGAAATTTCTGAATGAACTTAACGGTAGTTCTCTAAGAATGATTTCTATATGTTACGTCTGTCACCTAAAGCATAAATTCTCTCTATTTATATTAAATAGAGCAACCCATTAAAGCCCTAGCTTATATGAACTTTTATTCTTTAGTCTGCTTTAATTAATTAATAGTTCAACCATTAATTAACTAAAGCTCATATATCTAATTTAGCCCATAATCTTTCAAAGAAATCATAGTTTTTAGACCTAAAATCCAACAATAAGTCTCTATAGCGAAGGCGTTATTTTTTATGTGGAATTTGTACGAGATATCAAATCTATATTTCCACCGTGACGCAGCTTTTAAAAATTTACGTATTAATTGACCAAAAAAAAATCTATATTCAGTAGCATATTTATAATTAAAGTATTAATAAAATTATAAATATATTATTCAAACAGAAATTTAAATTCTAATCTTGACCATTTCACGAACAGTCTCATACAACTCACTAGTTTTTTGCGAATACTTAGAGAGTGTTTGGCTGAGTTTATAAGTTCCCAAAAACAACTTATAAGCTGTTTTTTAAGTATTATGTTAAGGCATATTAATTACCATTGTAAAGATTAAATTACTTTGATCGACTTGTGTATCATGCTTGAGATTGTGATTCGAAAGAAAACAATATTTTCTAAATAAAATTTAATTAGATCATTCGAGAAATGAATTGACAAAATTAAGTCACGAAATATATTCCGAAATTAATCAATAGAAAATGATCGATGACATTCACAACCACAAGGCCCCAGCCTTCTTGAGCAACGGAGTCAATTCGCCCGTGATGTGACTCGCTATGATCCGATCCAACCCGCCCAGCCACCGCCCACCCACGAACACCACCGGCAGCTGCGCCTCCCCCGATGCGGCACCGTCCGCCGCACGCAGCTCGGCGACGACGTCCTCCTCGCACCAATCCTCCACCTCGTAGACGGCCGGGTTGGCCCCCAGCCCCTGTAGCAACCGCTTCGCCACGTGGCTCATGCAGCAACCCCTCCCCACCACCACCACCGGGCTCTCCCCACCATTTTCCTCATGACGTCACGGTGGCTCGGAGTGGGTCCTACCGCCATCTGCTTGAGGACCCTCACGTTTTATCCGCGTTTAAGGTTGTCGGAATATGGATTGCCTCTTGCATTGTATACTGCTTTTGTTTTTTCCCTTCTCTTTTTTCCTCTTCAGTTGATTTTCTCAGTGTGATATATATACGAGAGACGTGTGTTTATTTTTTTTTTTTTGATATCACGGAACCCACAGCCGCTACCTTAAGTGCACACATGTGTTTATATATATAGAGAGAGAGACGGTTTGTTAGGAGAGTGGAGCGTGAAAAGGCGGTTGCACGTTTGTTACGCGTCATAAATGTTGTGGATTTGCGAGGAGTTACGTCATAGACTTTGTTTTCATGAAAGGTTGCAAAATTGTGTTACGTCACCACCTACATTTTCTCTCTTTCAAATGGCGTCAGCACCTACATAAAAACATTGTCGGTGTCCGAAATTTTCTTCTATGGTGTGTTTTCATCATTTGGGCCCCGTGTGTGTATTGGTCATACGAGTTTTGGAGAAAGGGGTGTGTGTATTTTTTATTTTATTTTTAATATAATAGAAAATCCGCATAGTTATTTTAGATCTGATTAGAACTCCAGTATTCACGTAATGCGATAGCGCAAACCACATAGGACGTAAACCACACTTGAAAAGCCAAAGTGTGATGCGCCAAACCTATAGAGGCGTTTGGTGGGGTTGAACATGTGACCTCTCACCAAAGGAACTCACCCATTAAATTTGTCGCAGGGACGGTGTGTGTGTGTATTGGTCATACGAGTTTTGGAGAAAGGTGAATCTAGAGATATGTATGATCGATTTCGATTAAAAATTGAACCGAACCGATTACATCGATAATCGAATTGTTTTAAAAAATTTGATCAAATCGAATCAATCTTGTACCTTCGATCGAATCGAAACCGATCGAAATGCAAGTAGTTCAAACCGTTGACCGATCAAAATATATATAATATTAATCATGTGAATTAATCATGTATATATTTCGATCGGTTTTAATCGAACCGAACAGAACCGAATCTCACTTTGACCAAATCTTCGACCGATCGAAATATGTTTCGATTTTTGATTTTGTAACCGAAATAAAACCGAATCATATCTTAAACCGACCGAAACTCATCGATTTGATTCGATTTTGGTTCGATTATGCACACCCCCAGATGAATCAATGGTGAAGCGATTACACAACAATAGGTAATTAACAGATACCATCATATGAGTTTTGGACAAATAAGGACTATACAGTTAGTATCTGTGACAAATTTGAGATGAATATATAAATTTAAAATAAATTTAAGTTTAGAAATGCTTAATTGGTGAATACCCAACTCATTGCCTTCTCTAATATTAGGCCAATAAACAACTGCCAAATCACGAGAGTTCAAAGAAAACTACGAGTTTCTATATTACAAAATGTAAAATAAGTAATCAACAAATGTCATTTTCTGTATTATTGTAATAATTCTCCATTATTATCCATCACTCCACTCTCGAGCCCAATCCAGTGTCGCAGTTTAGAAAAATATAGTAGGTTTACATTCACTACTAAAATTTAATGTGGGATTGAATTTACTAAAAGAGAAGATTAAATTATATGGATTACTATGTCACCTACTCTTATTAATTTAAAATAAAGGCTAAACATGTTATCTGACAAGAGTGAATTCAGAATTGGTAATGCAAGACGTACCACCCATTTATAGATTTTCATATAACAAAAATTGTGTTGCAGTTTTATAGGCAGACAATTAATATAATATTAAATTAGATTCTTTTTTTCGGGGGAATCCAAAATTAAACAAAACACGGTTCGCTGAAAGTGAAAATTGTGTGGCAGTTTACAGGCAGACAATTAATATAATATTAAACAAGATTCTTTTTCTGGGGGGGGAATCCAAAATTAAACAAAACAAGGTTCGCTGAAAGTGGCCGGGGTTATTTCCCTAAAAACAAATAAATAAATTATATGTACCAAATCAAATCCTAATCCATTTCTTTAACGACAAAAACGTGCAATAACTTTTTCCTAATTTAGTTTTCAAATAAATTGTCAGTTTTCACTCATTTTTTCATTTCACGATATTTGTAAAATATTTCAATAAGGTTCACTTCAATTGTGATGAATCTAGCTATGTGAATGTGCGAGATTTATAGAAGTTAATAAAAACACCTGCGCTTTTTACGTGGTTCGATCGTTAATGAGATCTACGTCCACGGAGGAATGGTTCCTCAATACTTTTACTAGAGCTTTTAAATGCAGAGAGTATTGGTTACTGCCTTTGTATTGAAGAAATTGCTAACCTTCTAACATCGCTTTTCCTTCTATTTATCTGAACGACTACGTCTCGAAGCGCCCGACCTCTCCATTGGTCGTTGCGTGACTCTTCTCTGGCGTGCCTCCATTGGCCGGAGCAGGACCTCTCGCCTCGCGCGCCACGTGGAGGTGGCGCGACCTGGTTCATCTTCTCCATTGGCGGAGGTGGCGGTTCGGGGCTAGCGTTTGGGCAATGATTAGGGCTCGACCGCGTGGGCTCGCTGCTACGCGTTAGCCCAGCCGCTTGGGCTGGCATAGCGGGCCCGGTTGGTTGGGCCATATCCATCATAGCCCCACGAATAGCCGGTACGCCGAGGCGAGGTGGAGTGAAGACAGTCACCCGAGGTGAGGTGTGGCTTGGTGGCGACGTTTCTTGGATGCGAGGGTCTTCGGTGCCGATCCGAGTTGGGTTGTTTATTGTCCGCCGCTTGAGAAAGATGTGGCACCGATGGAAGTCGGAAACGACCGGATAACGCGCTCTGCGTTGGTTATGCCGAGTGCGGTGCAGTAGTGGTATTACTCTGTGGTGGCTCCGGTGTTCGACCGAGCGACCGCCTTTCGGGATGCCGTGGTGTGTCTCGGGCCGCGCGGACTCTGCGCGCCTGGTTGCCGAGGTCCGATCTAGTTGGCCGAGGCCCGATCCGGTGGCCGAGGTCCGATCCGGTGGGCCGCGGTCCGATCCGATGGACGAGGTCCGATCCGGTGGGCCGCGTCCGATCTGGTTGGACGAGGTCCGATCTGGATTTCCTCGACATTTGTGGGGGGGCGGTGCGCGACCGGGCGCCGCCACCTAGAGGACGCCGGGTCCGTATGATGATTGCTAAGTCGATCGGCGGCCGTCCTATCTGGCGTCGTCGACGCCGCCAGCGGTAGTTAGGCGCTCGAATAGCGCGCGCTGTAACGCGACATCCAATCACGCAGAGCACGTGTTGAATTTGAAACGGCAATTGCAGCGCCTTGTCTTATAAATAGGCGAAAAAAGCGATCGTTCACTTTCTTCTTCGACGCTAACAATTAGAGAGAAATTTGAGAGATTTTCGAGCCGATTTTATTTGAAGTAGCCGTTTACTCGCCTAAAAGTAAGTATGTCTTCTTCCTACTGCTTCGATGCACGCCGCCTGCTGTTCCGGGTCCGCCGATCATCTCCGCGGGAGTTTCGGTTCGAACCGCCATCCTCCCTCCCGATAGTGAAATCGAGGTTAGGGATTATTCTCGCTATACCTTGTCGGGTATGTGTGGAAGATTAGCGCTAGGGTTCCAAGCAATATCATCTGCGTGGGATGGGGTTAATGTGAGGGACGCCGATCGTCTGTGATTTTGACGATGTAATAAGAGTAGGAAAGGAATGTCGCATTCCGGCGACGCTGGTGGTGTGTTCGCGCCCATCCGATAGGCGTTAGCCCTCCAGGAGGATTTATAACTATGTATATAGACGCTTTAGGGCGGTCCCAGGTTCCGTTAGCCCCATCTTTTTGAGCCTCAGAGTATTTCCGAATCCCGTCCGCCATTTACCCCGAACTCCATTAGGTCGGTGGTTGAGATGGGGTTAGCCATATCATGTAGCCGAGGAGTTCTCCTTCGAGCTCTTGATGCGATTCTTTAGCGTCAGTACTCGAGAGGGTTGTACTATCTTCGCCTCGGCGGTAGTTTAGGGTGAGTCGACCCGAAGGTGTCGGGGTGGCAAAAGAAGTTTTTCTTTTGAGGGCGATGGGCATCCGATCTACGGATGGGGGATGGGTAAGGTGACGGATATAAAGCAAGCCCTCTACCGGTAGAGAATACTCAACGCTACGGTGAAGTTTCTATAGAATTCACCGAGGACAACCTTAATGATGCCGGTGAGTGTGCACAGTCGCAGTTCGGACGGGTCCGAGTGGGTGAGGCACCTCTCTTTCCTTCTTATAGGTTCGACCTCTGTTTGACTAACGCGATTTTCTTCGTAATGCGGTGAAGCTTAAGCACACGGAAGGAGGTGAAGCGGCCGGCCTCGTCTCGACCCTGCGCCCGGTGGCGGCGAGCCTTCTAAAAGAGGCGAAGGTGTGCGGGCCCACCGCAGCCCGTGGTGGTGGGACACCCGGCGATCCGTGAAGGGTCGCAGCGATCTCGGCTCGGGCCTCGAGGTGGAGGCTCGTGCCCGTGGTGCGCACGCAGTACCGATCTCCGCGATCTTCCGCCTTGTCTCGGTCGTGCTTTTTTTTGCTACTAATCGTTTGATTTGCGGGACCGCCTCGATCGCGGCGAGATCGCCGCATGGCCGACGTTGTTGCGCCCGCACGACGAGTGGAGAAAGCTGGCACTGGGCGGAGTCCTCGTTGGGCGCGAGGAGGAGGTGGAGGTTGCCAGGCGGTTCTTGAGGCCGCCATGCGAGAAGGCGTCTTGTGCATGGGGAGGCCGCGCCGAGTGGAGTGCGCCGGAGGAGGTGGCGAGGCGGAGAAGAGGCGGCAGATCGGACGAGTGCTCTGCTGGCGGAAGCGAGCGGCCCATCTTCAAGGCCTTCGCCAACAAACTTATCGAGTCGGAGTCCTTCTCCGCTTTATCTCCGACCGCCGCCGTGATGAGGCCGCAGTGATATCTACCCACTGGAGGGTTGGCGGCCACGATGCGTTTGACAAGGCGAGCATGGTGGCCGAGATTGATCGGAGGCGGTCAACTTGAGTATGCCGGGTGCTTGCCGATCTGCAGCCGCCTTCCCGTGGTGGAGGCTCAGCCTCCTCGACGTCGCCCCGACGGCCGAGGCCGTGTCCCATCGCCGGGTGGATGAAGATCTAGAGCTTCAGGAGCTTGGCCGAGGTGCGGGCGGCCGAAGAGGAGGAGGAGGGGAAGGAGCCGAGCTCTCGGCTCAGTCGACCAGCGCGGCAGAAGAATGGGAGGCGGGAGGAACGCGGGGGAGGGGGGCGGCGAGTCCGGAGAGGGCCGAGGTTAGTGGGCCAATTGTAATAGGTTGAACCGGGGTCGATAGACCTGAGCCCTTGTAATAAAATTCTTCGTATGCTGATAAAGAATGTTTATCACTTTACGAGACTCAGGTTGTCTTTTTATTTATAGCATTCCGCATCTCAATACTTGGGACTCGACCATGAATTCTTGGCTGTCGAAAGAGGTCCGAGGTGCCCGCCGAGAAGGACGAGGAGGTGCAATTTTGGAGAGTCGGTCTGCCGAGCCGACCCAGTTTTGCCGCCATGGATGCGAGCTCGGTGTCTTCTTCCGAATCGAAGAAGAAGTTGACCGAGGCTGATCGGGAGGTGGCCCGCCTCCGGCGAGAACGAGGCATTGAAGTTGAAGGTCGCGCAGAGCGAGTCCGGGCGGACATATCTGCCGACGCAACCCACGGACGTTTGATGCGGTCGAGGAACAACAATCGACCGCGGAGAGGCTCGCTTCGGTTGTCCGAGGAGCATGCGTAGTACGAGAGGCGATCCGCACTTGTGGTGGGACTACCATATCCGCCGACGACCGAGTCCGAGCTTGCTTGGCGGAGGCATGGTGCCGGGGACGGAAGGGCCCAACAAAGAAGAAGTTCAAAGCTCGTCAACTCCGTGGTGAAGTTTATGGAGATGTACGACATCGTCCGAAAACGTCGCATGCCCCGGCGAGGTGGCGAGGCAACAGCGGGCTCTGCCGACCCGATCATAGAAGAACCAGCGGAGGAGGGCGGATACTCCGATCACGCCGTAGTGCTGAGGTTGATGGGTCCGGCAGGGGGCGGATTATCCAGGGGGGGATCCTCGACCGGGCGACGACCGAGGTCCTCAGGTCGGCGGGGGAGAGCTTCGGGCAGGGGGCGAGGTCGCACACACGGCCCGGTGTCCGGTCAGGGGGGTCGGGGTGTGACCTCGGTCCCCCCTGCCCGGGATGCCTGCTTGCGCCGCCACTTCGGAGTGTCCCCGAGCGGGTGAAGGTTATCCTGAGTCGATGCTTCCGTGCCCTGCCGCCCGAGTCCGCCGAGCGTTCGGGAGCGAGCCGTGGTGATTCCGCCTCATCGACCGGGTCAAGGCACCGAGTTCGTTCTGCATACATCGTCGGCCCGGGATTTTGTGGAGAATGGCACCGCCGGCCCCGGCGAGGCGGAGCCCGAGGCCGGAATGAGGCCATGTATAGTATAGGACCTCAGATGTAGGTATAAATGTATTTAGACTCGTTTGAGTGTACGTTTTCCCTTTGAGAGGTACAAACATAGCTTAGACTTCGCTTTGGTCATAAATGTATTCATATCAGAGTACAACGATTTTCCCAAATAAAGGGGTATAAACGAGCTCAAGCACGGTTGTCTTGTATATGGCTTGGTACTTTGTTTGTAGTCGTTGATGCATTAGACTTTGTACCGAGTGCATATCTTCCAAATAAAGGGGTATGAGGTGGCGAGATCGGTTTGGATGTCGCTTGCATGTAGACGCCCAACTTAATGGGTAATCAGATGCTTTGCATGTAGGCGCCCAACTTAATGGGTAATCAGTATGCTTTGCATGTAGACGCCCAACTTAATGGGTAGTCGTGACGTGCATTCTACTTAGTGGGATTTTCATCTTCGTAAGGCGTCCCTCGTGAAGGTTTAGATGTGGTATATCCGAATGGATGTTCACATAAATGTAAGACGAACGTAGTGAAATACTCATTAGAAAAACAGATGTTTTATTAGACAAGTAAACAAAGATCGCACATCACCAAAACAATAGAAGGGCTAACATGTCGCCGATCTAAAATCAAAGCTATGTAAAATACCTCCTTAGATGAGTTATGTGCGTGTTCTGGGGAATAAGTGCCTGACGGTGGGCGAGCTTATAGCCCTTTGCCGAGGTCCTCGTGAACGCGGTAGGTCCTTCCCATGTCGGATCAAGCTTGTTAAGACGCCGGCTCGGCTTGCTTCATTATTCACAGACGAGGTCGCCCACCGAGTGTGGAGGCCTTTACTCTTTTGTAGTAGCGCGACCGGCTCTTGCACTTAGCCGTTTATGAAGGCGAGCTCGCGCTTTCCCCCGAGGCGTCAAGGTTGGCCCGCAGTCTTCCTCGTCCGGCCTGGTTGAAGTGGAGAGTGCGAGGGCTTGGCGCGCCGATCTCGGCCGTATGATGGCCTCGCACCGCAGACCGGCTAAAGGTGGTCCGTGCGCCGTCCGAGGTGTGGTCTGTAGGACCGAGGACTTGAGGAGATTTTCACCGATCGCCCTTAGCTCGATCCAAATTCTTCTTCAATCCTTATACGATCGTGCGGTTCGTCACCTCTGCCCCGACCATTTGCTTGCGCGGCGGATCAAGTGAAGCGTTGATCGATGTGAAGCTCTTCGCACCACTCCTTGAAGTTTTGTCGACGAATTGAGTGCCGTTGTCCGAGACCGGGATGTGCGGTATGCAAGCGGCGGACTATATTTCTCCACACAGGTTTGAATCCTTCGCCGTGATGCTCGAAAGTGGCTCGGCCCGACCCATTTTGTGAAGTAGTCTATGGCCACGACTAAATATCGAGTCGACCGGTGCTCGGTCGAACGGGCCAACAATGTCGATCCCCCGCATGAAAGGCCACGGACTCGCAGTCGCTCAAACCGATCGAGCGCTTTTGACCGTGGAGTGGATCCGCACTTTGGGCACTTCTTGACGAGCTCGGCGAATCTTTCACGAGGGGTGGGCCGAGTATCCCGACCTCGGCGTCTTCTTTGAAAGTGCTCGCGACCGATGTGGCTTCCACAAGACCCCGGTGTATTTCGTTGAGCACATAGTCGGCTTCTTCCGCCCGAGGCATCTCGGGAGGGTTGAAGGTAAGACTTCCTAGAGAACGCCTCACGCATGAGATACTTACGGGACTTTGCCATCATCTTTTGGCTTCGAGCCGATCCGAAGGTAGGCGCCGTGTTCGTGTAGGCCTTCGGGAGACATCCATTCGGCTCTATCTCGGTGATGATGCCGACGTGGGACTCGCTATGCTTCGAACGGATCTCTCCACCTGGTGGACTTGTTGACGACGCAGCTAGCTTGCCGAGGACGCCGGCATTTGCTTTCCTGGGATTCGTGGATGTCAAGTATCCGAACGAGGTCAACATCTCTTTTGCCTTGTCGAGGTATTGTTTCATTCGGTCCTCCTTCGCCTCGTGTTGCTAACACCGGTTCACGACGACACGGAATCGCGGTATTGGATCTCCCCACCCCCAGCTCCTTAGCGAGGTGAGTCCCGAGATTGTGGCCTCATACTCCACCTCGTTGTTGGTGGTCGGGAAGGTAAACCGGAGTGCGTGGGTGACTTCGCATATCCGGGCCGAGGAGAGGATGCCCGCTCGCCGCCTGTTTGCACGGTGCTCGCCCACGCACATCCGCCAACAACCATCGGTGGATGAGGTCGGTGCCTCCGTGCGGGTGGGATGACCGAGTGGAGGCGTTAGAGGAGCTAATCTTAGCGGTCCGACCGAGCTCATGAACTGGCTTCTACCAGAAATCGGTGAGCTTGCCTTTTATGGCGGTGCAGTGAAGACGAGATATCGTGCTCGCCAAGCTCCGAGGCCCACTCGCTATTCGTCCCGATGACTCAGTTTTGATAAGACTTGCCTCGAGGCGGTCGGTCAAGACTGGATGGAGTGAGCCTGAAAGTAGGGTCGAGCCGCCGCTAGCATTCACCGATGCAGTCTTACCTTTTCGAGCCGGCGTACCTTGTCTCCGCCCTTTGAGTGCTCCTCGGTGATGAAGTAAATAGGAAGTCGCCGTCCGACCTCGTCCCGCACCAAGATCAAGACCGATTGCCTCGTCCGAGTCGCCAAGCACAAGGAGAGAGAGTTCGCCTGGGCGGTCAAGGTAGTGTGTCTACGAGGTACTGAAATGCGTGAAGGCGGTGATGCTCTTCCGCCATGCCAAGTCAGGGGCCCTCCTCAAGATTTTAAAGAATGGGAGCTTCTCTGCAGCCGGAGAGGAACCTCTCGAGGGCGGCTAGCACCCGTAAGTTTGTGGACCTCGCGAATGGTTTTGCACTTGCATTTCGAGCACCGTCTTTACCTTGGTGGGGTTCGCCTGAGCCTTCTTGGGAACCCAAGACCCAAGAATTTCCGTTTTACCATGAACGTGCATTTTGGGGTTAAGTTTGAGGTTGGCCGACCGAGCAGTTGGAGGATGGTGCCGAGGTCGTCGGTAGCCTCTCGCTTTTCGACTTTGACTACTATGTCGCCGACGAGACCCCGACGATCTCCCCGATGTGGTCTTTGAATGTTGCATCCACCATCCTCCGGTAGGTAGCCCGGCGTTCTTG
This sequence comes from Salvia rosmarinus, assembly GCA_036937905.1. Classification (NCBI taxonomy): domain Eukaryota; kingdom Viridiplantae; phylum Streptophyta; class Magnoliopsida; order Lamiales; family Lamiaceae; genus Salvia; species Salvia rosmarinus. The sequence goes on from CM072822.1 coordinate 1,450,989, forward strand.
AGGCCGAATGGCATCTTCGACGCAAAGACGCCAAGTCGGTGATGAATGCGTCTTTGGTGCATCCTCCGGGCTCATTAGATTTGGTGGTACCCTCAGATAGATCCGTAGTGAACATCTCGTGGCCCACCAAAGCCTCCACCTTCGTCAATATCGGGAGGGTAGCAATCTTTAGGCAATGCTTGTTGAGGTCGGTATAATCGACGACACGCGCCACCCTCCGCCGGGTTTTTCGACCACGATCGGATTAGCCATCCAGTCGGGTATTTGACCTCGAACAAGATCTTGGCTTTGAAGTTGAGTCACCTCGTCCCTAACGACTGGCCGCGCTCCGCCGCGAATATCCTTTTCTTCCACGGACCGCTTGGTGGCGGGTCGATGTTGAGGCGTGAGTTATGAGCTCGGGCGACACCGGTCATATCGAAGCGGGACCAAGCAAACACGCCCCTATATTCTTTCGAAGTCGTTTGACGTGTCACGGACGTCCGTGGGCCCTGGTGCCGACTGGACGACCTCGAGGATCGTCGTCAGATAGTTGGAGGTCCCGGTCAAGTCATCCCGGGTGTCGGCCTCCGGCCCGGTAATTGCTATGCCCGGGCGAGGCCGCATCCCGAGTTGAGCCGTAGCATTCTTTTGCGGCCGTTTGGTCCCCTGATCTTGAGCACTCCCACCGGGTGGGAATCTTTACTGGTGGTGGTAGACCGAACAGACGGCCTGGTGGCGTCATACCAATCTCTCCCGGGATAATGTTGTACGGAGAGGAGCCGGACCGGGAAGAATCGGATGGCCTTAGTGACCGACAGGAGCCCGCCCTACGGTGACCGGAAGGGTAATGACCCCTCGGCCGGATCGCTTCGAGTGAAGCTCCGTAGGCGGGAGGGGCGGGAAGAACCCGAATGCCTCCGACCTCGCTTATCCGCACAGCTCGGAAGATGATCTCGACGAGGCTCCAATGTCGATATAGACCCGGTGGACGTTTTTGTTGCCCACCGCACTGTATGGTGATGGCGTCCCGTGCGGCATGATCACGGGCACGGGTCCTCCTTGAGAACGTTATGTTCTCGCCATTCGAGTCGCTTGTTCTTGGCTCTTGGGGCCGGCCTCGGCGTCGTTCTTGATGGACGACCTCGTCGTCGATGGGCGATCCGTAACAACATAGACTGTTCCATGGCGTTGGGACCTTCGTCCTCGTCGTCTTCGGGTTGGGTCGCCGCCGGGTCGGCCCGCCATTGTTGCCGCCCATTCCTTCAAGGCTTCGCATTCTTGGACCACCGTCCGAGGTATTTTTGAGGGCTCCACCTTTGACGAGCTCGTCGATCCGTGAGCCTGTGTTTCTCGATCCTCGGTATCGTGACCATACCCTTGGTGGTAGTCGCATACTGCCTCGTGGACCTCTTCGATCCCCTTTCATAGTGGGCAGGCCGGAAGAGCTCGGCGTGGAGCTCGAATATTTCGCCTGATTTGAGCAGGGGCGCTCGCCGGGGTTGGCCGAGGTCCGAGTCCGACTCCAGCCCTCTTTTGATTCGTCAAGGCGCCTGCGGTCTGCGCACTCGACTTGGCCGTCCGGCTTTTTCTCGGACCGCCGTCCCGGATCTCCCGCTTCCGATCCGACTCGCCTCCCGACGAAGTTATCCACCAGTTCCAAAGCTTACTCGCCGTCTTTGGTTTCTCCCCGTGATTTCTTTGTTCGCCGGGCCGGATCCGTGCTGAACGCGTTGATGATGTAGAGATCGTTCTTTGTCGCCGATTTTGAGCGACTCTTTGATGAACCTCGAGGCGAAGTTCGACATCGTCTCGCCCCGCCCGCGGATTGTGAGTGTGTCGGAGGAAGGGCTGGGCGGCATCTTCGATAGAAGCGCCACTGAATCGATCCATGAGGTCACGAAACGATGGATGTTGCTCGGAGCGAGGTGAACCAACGCCGTGCGTTGGAGATCAAGACTCGGGAAGATTTTGCACATGTGAAAATCTTCCATCCTCGATTCGCCATGTTGGTGGTGTGGCGAAAGGAAGTCGGAGGGTCTCCGAGGCCATCGAGGCCGCTATGTTGGGTGCCCGATATCACGGGGCGGGCGTGTCTAGAATCTCCACGGAGAAAGGGAGATGATTCTCCGTAGCGGTCGAACCGGGAGGTCGTTGCCGTCTCTTTTCGGAGGGTGGGGATCGATAGCGACGCCTTATCGCCCTCCGAGTGGGAGTTCGACCGCCTTTCTTCCTTCTGCTTTCGACCCTCCGGGTCGGCATGACGAGGTGGAGAGCGGCGCGCGAATGGCGAGTGGGCGATGTTGGTGGCGGCTCGCCCGCGAGGCGGCCGCGTGAACGAGGTCGGCGGCTCGGCGCGGTGGAGCTCCGTCGCGTCGGGCGCGATGCGCGTTCTCGCTATCACGCCGAAAGGTGGCCGATCGCTTAGAACGGGGCGGCCTCGGGAGGCCGTGGTGTTCAGTCCGGGGCCCTAGAGGACCCGCCTTTGGTGGTCCTCTGGTTGAGAAGCTTTGGAATCGCCAAGATTGGCGTGGAGGAACTCGCTCACAGCTCGGCCGAGGACCTCGTGGGACGAATGAGTTGTTTGCTCGTCCTCGTTGAGGTCGACATCTTCCCTACGCTGGGGACGCGGTCCGAGGTGTATGGAAGAGTTTACCATGTTGCCTCGTGAGTGTGGGCGCCGTGGCGTCCGCGATCTCGCTTTCCGCGACGCCGAGTGACCACTGGTTGTCCTCACCGGTTGTTGCCGGCGTGGCGGCGGTTGTGCGTGTTCTTGCCATTTAGTTGTAGAGGAAACGAAGCTTTCTTGTTCGTGATTCCACAGACGGCGTGATGATGAATCTGCTATGTGAATGTGCGAGATTTATCGAAAGCGATAAAGAACACCGAGAGCTTTCGTGGTTCGATCGTTAATGAGATCTCGTCCACGGAGGAATGGTTATCAATACTTTTACTAGAGCAGAGACAGTATTGGTTTCAGCCTTTGTATTGATGAATGCTAACCTTTAACATCGTTTTCCTTCTATTTATACGACCGACTACTGTCCACGAAGGCGCCCGACCTCTCCATTGGTCGTTGCGTGACTCTTCCTCCGCCCAACCAATCGGGCTATGATGGGATATGGCCCAACCAACCGGGCCCGCTAACGTGCCCAAGCGAGCCGGGCCTAACGTTGGTAGCGTGCCCACGCGGTCGAGCCCCAATCATCGCCCAAACGCCAGCCCCGAACCGCCACCTCCGCCAATGGAGAAGATGAACCAGGTCGGGCGCCACCTCCACGTGGCGCGCAGAAGGCGAGGTCCCTGCTCCGGCCAATGGAGGGCACGCCGGAGGAAGAGTCACGCAACGACCAATGGAGAGGTCGCGCCTCGGGACGTAGTCGAGTCAGATAAATAGAAGGAAACGATGTTAGAAAGGTTAGCATTTCATCAATACAAAGGCCAGAACCAATACTGCTTTAAAGCTCTAGTAAAAGTATTGAGGAACCATTCTCCGTGGACGAGATCTCATTAACGATCGAACCACGAAAAGCTCGGGTGTTTTTATCGCTTATAAATCCTATATTCACATAGCTAGATTCATCAAATTGCGAAGTTCATGTCCAAATTTCACCAAAAATTTAGACTGTCAAAATGGGTACAAATTAAAACGTGAATTCATTATTGAAATATTTTTAAAATGAGGTCGAAATTGTTAAATGAGTCAAATTATTTATTTAATACTTATCCATTTTTCCCTTCTTACTCTATATGTTCGATTTTTGTCTCACTGTGAGAAATAAATTCCATATACCATCCATTAAATATCTTGGAAATTAATAAAGAATCTTTTCAAGAGATAGAACATAACAAGATTATTAACAAATGCTTTTTTTATTTGATTAATTGTGCTAATGAATGTTTTCTTCATCAAGAAATTACAACATATTCAAGAAGGAAAAAGAAAATGAGATGAACAGTATTAGTTTTCACTGCTCAAAAGTTTTCATATTTTTTTCAGTTAAGATCAGTTAATTAATTTTCGGATATGTTAGGTATATATATATTAAGTTTAGCGGTGTGTGACAGAGGAGATTAAATGCTCCATTAAATATGCATTTGAAAGTGTTATTATAACTTTCCATCATTCGTGTGTATATATATATATATTAGATGGATCAAATGAGAACCACGAGTATTTTAAGAAATGAGAACTAATCCTAAGCATAGATCTAGATGTATCCGACAGTTTAGCTTTAATATTATTTTAGGGGTTTTTTTACAGATTTTATTAATAATGTGATTATTGTATTTTGTTTTTAGTGTAACCGGTTTATTTCTTAAATTTGGGGATTCTTATAATTATTTATGGTATGTGATTAGTTGCAAATATTATTATCTTCATCTAGTTCAAATTTTATGATATGTTATTATATATTTTCGTTTATTGAAATGTTCAAATTGCATAGTAGATTTTTATGAGAATTTCATAGTAAAATTCTGTTTTTCATTTAGTTCAGTGTATGCATTTATTATATAATCTTATGTAAATTTTTGTTGTGCACGAGGCCGACTTGCATATTTTAAAAATGTGTTTACACAATTAACATCATGATTCACGCACATAATGGCCACTATCGCATCTATATTGTATTGTAACTCCTAATATAATAAACGTTGTTTTATGCATTATTCTATGATTGTTGTGCAATGTGATACTATTCATCACATAATGGATGATATGCGACTATATCTTGTGTTCAATGCACAACTACTATCTAGTTATGCATATTAGTCAAATCACGAAAATAATCATAGTTGTATATCATTATTTTTTTCTCACCCACTAATTGTGGGATTTTCGGTGCAAAATTCTTATTTGTGATCTTTATTTTAAAATAAAAAATTTATTTTTACTTTAATTATTATTCGAATAAGGATTCCCAATTATGTATGTTTGATTTTTAATTACTGTTTTATTTCGCATAACTGCTTACAATCATACGCACAACTATTACTATCGTATGCACAGTTATTAATTTCAGAGAAAGAATGTGAATTGCACATGAATGAAAAAATAGTATTGCACAAAAAATTAGGGATTGACAACTCTTTATATTGACCTTTATGCCCATAATACGTTTAAAACCATAAAAATAGTATAAAACATGGTCAAATTTGTTTTAAAGCATGAATTAAATATGATCCATTATCTTAGATGAAATCAAGGGTGTTACATGTTTAATTCTAATTTATTAGTTGAGTCAAATTTCGTTACTTATGAAAAAATTCCGGTATCCACTTATTTTCTAGAAATACTTGTGTGTTGGTTTATACTATTTTAAAAAATGTGATTTATTTCTTGTTTATTCTAAAAGTCAAAGAATGGCCCCACATGTTTTTATTCTCTCCATTTTAAAAAATTTGATCTAATTGATATAGATGACTCCCATATTTAATATATTCCTCTTTTTAGCATAATAACTCATGTTGTCTTGCTCTTTATATCATGTCATAATTCTTCTCCATAGTCCCCGAGGAGTGGGCTAACGCGGGGATAACAAGTACCGGCACAAAGTATACACATGTTCGATGATACTTATATTGAATTCAAATTTCACTAAACATTATAAAATCTTGTAAAAAGTGAGAGTCATATCACTTTTTTCCTCACGTGGAAGTTGAAAATTTATTCATTTTTCTAGAATGAAAGAAAAAAGAAACTTCACTTAGTGTAAAAAATAACTGTCTTCGGGTCTTCCTACCAAATTTAAAAATCTTTAGTCCAAACAGTCGGGCTTTAAACTTTCACAATAAATTGTGGTAAAAGATAAGTTGTTGGACTAGTATATCGATATCGTATGTAAGGCACTCATTTATAGGGGTGTGTTGTAGGGGTGACATTCGTGCGTGTCGGGTCGTTATCGTGTCGACACGATAACGACACGACCCGAGCAAGCGCCAAACACGAACACGACGACGATGGGATATGGCCCAACCGACTAGCCCACTAACGAGCCCAAACGAGCTGGGTCTAACGTTGGTAGCGGGCCCACGCGGTTGAGCCCAAGCAAGCCCCAATCGGTGCAAAACCCTAGCCCCGTAACCGCCACCGGACCAATGGAAGACGCCCAGGCGAGGTCGACGCCACCTCCACGTGGCGCACGTAAGCGAAAGATCCTGCCCGCCGATGGAGGGCATGCGGAGGAAGAGTCACGAAGGTCCTGCCCCGCCAATGGGCGTGCGGAGGAAGAGTCACGTCACGACCAATGGAGAGGTTGAGCGCCGGGGCAAAGTCGAAGCTGTATAAATAGAAGGAAAAGCGATGTTAGAAGGGTTAGCAATTCATCGAATACAAAGGCATGTAACCAATACTGCTGCAAAAGCGCTAGTAAAGTATTGAGGAATCATTCCTCCGTGGACGTAGATCTCGTTAATGATCGAACCACGTAAAAAGCCTGAGTGTTCTTTATTGCTTTATATAAATCTCGCACAACCACCTAACCAGATTTATCAGACCTGTTAATGATCTGTCCGATACGAAATGTACTGACACGGACAAGACACGAACATGAATATGACAAGATTTTTTTCGTGTTGACACGACACGACACGCCACGACACGAAATAATAAATTTAAATCAAAATTAGAAAATAAATAAATAAAATAAAAATATATAAATTATAATTAAATTAATATTAAATATATATAAATATTATTGAATTATCGAAACGACACGATCCGAAACCTGACGCGAATGCAACACGAAAATTATTGGTTTACGAATACGACACGGATCCGACACGAATCGACACAAAATTATCGTGTCCTTATCGTGTCGACACGATAAGGACACGAACACGATAAGGTTGAACACTAACCCGTTAATTTCGTGCGTGTTCGTGTCGTGTTCTCGTGTCGTGTCAAAATTTGTCAGCCCTAGGGTGTTGGCGGTTTGGATTGGTGCATTTTGGTACTAAAATTAAAAACTAAATCGTAAGGTAAAATTTTATAATTTTAATAAACTAAACCACATTGTATGAATAAAGCTAACATAATATTATTTATCAAAACTATTAGAATATACCTATAATAAAATAAATTAATATAATTATTTTATGGTTTGCAGTTTGTTTTTATTTATATTTTTTAAAAAGCAAACCTAATCCGTAAAATAATAACTTTTTAGACA